>JAQQAC010009165.1:34369577-34425808 GCA_029783875.1 Phataginus tricuspis | reverse complement strand
CCCGCTCCCTCAGGTACCCCTAGCTACCCGCTCCCTCAGGTACCCCTTCTGCCCCTCATCCTTGATCTTCTGCTGTCTTGACATCTCTAACCTAGTCTTCACATAACTTCCTTCTCATTCAGGTGGCCCTTCCCTGGCACATTTGAAATTTGTCATGCCTGCTTTCTAATCGAGATACAATCCCCATTTTACAAATAAGAAAATTGGGACTCAGAGAAATTCAGTAACTTACCAGTGGTCATTCAGTTAGCAGCTGGTAGAACCAAAATGTGAATCCAATACATATTAACTCCTGAACTCTCACCATTATATTTCACTGTTTCTGGATCCTGATTAACCTGTTCACTTTGATTACCACCCAGTTCTATAAGCTTTTAACTCAATTTGTTCAAAGCCAAATTTATCATATTCCTTCCCTCCCTTACCAGATGTCCTGCTCTTGATTTCCCAATGTCAGTAATGGCCCTGCCAGCTTTTGGTGTCACCCTTGATTCTTCTTTCTCTTTCCTTTCTTCTTTCTAGCTAGTTCCACAGTTATCGTACTTCTGATTTCTAAATGCCCATTGCTGCAGGTCGGGCTGGCTTTGTGTGCCCCGAGCTGCAGTGTACAGAGTGCCTGACAAGTATCCATATGTGGAAGGTCCTGGAGCTGGGCACAGTGAGGCCTCACCAATAGTGGATATCATTCCATCAAATATTCTGTCTCAATAAATGAGATCAGAATCCAGGGAATGGAGCCAAAGTTGCCCAGTCAGTTTGCCAAGCTGGAGGTTCTTGGACACAGTTACAAGCAAAGGGAGGGAAGCCAGTGGAGAGGGAGAGACTGACTGACGGCAGAAACTGAAAGGAGCTGTAATGGATGGAGCAGCGTCCCGGGGGAGGCAGTGCAAGGGAATGCCATGTGGCTCTCTGGGAGAGCGCTGATTCTGATAATTAGGGTCTTGAGGAGAAGGAGGTATATGTCTGACATATAGTAGGTACTCAAAATACTGTTGAAAGCTCTTAATGAAAATATATGTCCCCTATTCCCTATAGGCAACTATTTTGAACTAACTTAGCTTTTTTTAAAACCTGGCATTTATCTTCGTATTTCTAAGTAGTATATTTATACTGATATTTTTTGATTTATTAATTTGAAACTATTAACTTCTCATTAGGTAGATGATTTATTCCATTATATTTACCACCTCCTATATTCCCTCTCCTTCATCAGGATAAAACATTCCAGATAAATCAATAATCAGTGTATTATTATGACTGTATAAATATGGTTTAGTGATGATCCTATTATTTATATACTGTAAATTTGTATAAATTTTAGTTTTTTCCTGGAATTCGTTTTTTAAATTCTGTTTTCTATATATCTCTATTTAATGTTTTTCCAAGTGATCCATCTGCTCTGTCAAATATTCTCAGTAGGTTTTTTTCTTCCCCACAATGCTCAACCATGTTAGGTAATCTATTTCCATTTTTTCCTTGGAGACCTACCTCCCATAGCACTCTACCCTCCTCCTGCAGTCTGGATGGGTTACTGTAAAGCTCTCCTGCACAGCAGCTGTCATCCTGAGAATTGCTTCTCTATCAATCTGTTTTCTTCTGTTAGGTTTCCTTTTCCTGGGTCCAGTGATATTCTTTTCCTTGGTTTGCTCTCCATATTTGCTGCAGCACAGCTTCTAGCAGGCTCTAAGAAGGGAGAGTGCCTTAATCTACCCCTACATTTGGTGCATGGTTTGGTCTGGTAATTTTAAAGGTTTACTCCATTATCTCCTATTCAGTGTTACTGAGAGGTCTTATGGCGTTCTGATTCTCATTATTTTATTTGTAACCTGTTTTGTCAATCTGAAAGCTTTTAAGATTGCCTCTTTATACTTGATGTTCTGAAATGTCAGAGATATACCTCTGTAGATATTTTGCTCTTCATGACGCTAGACACTTAGAGGGATCTTTGCATCTGGAGGCTCTATGTCCTTCGGTCCTGGGAAATTTTTTATCTTCCATTTTCCTTTTTTCTCTTACTATGATTCTTGATCTCCTGGACTGATGCTCTGTGTCCACGTAACCAGATCCTTTCTGTTCTAGTTTCTATGCGTTTGACTTTTTGTTCTACTTGCTGGAGAAGATAACTTTGACTTTCCAACTCTTCTATTAAAATGTTTCATTTCAACTTTCATATTTTTAAATTTCCAAATCTTGTGGGTCTCTGTTTATTTGTTCACAGTACCCTATCCTTGTTTTATGGATACAAATCTTCTATTATTTTTCCAAGGATGTTATTTATTGGGTAGTTTTGTTTTCTGCTGTTCTTGTTTGTTTCTATCAAGTTCCTTTTTTTTCCCGCTGTTTGTTCAGTTTTATCTTTTCATGTTGGGGGCTTTTTATCAAATGTTTTTGTTTCTGGTATGCAATATGCAGAATCCAAACAAATGCCACTTAGATATCTATTATGAATTACAACCTGAAAGACAGAAAGAAAAAACAAAGGAAAGGTACACTGATTAGGTTCTGAGAAGGTCAGTAAGAATAATACATGTGTGGTAAGAACACTGGCAATGCCATTGAAACAAGTATCGGGCTGTAGGGTAAGGCACTGCAATAGCTTACGAAAGCCAAAGAAACGCAATGTCAAGACAAGGAACAAATAACAAGCCACACCTTACATGGAGGGTGAGGTGGGGCAGCAGACTTAAACTGGACAGAGGAATAGGTACCACGGGATTTCAATGTAGGAGCTGTGTTAGCCCCAAACCACCCCCTTTAAGATGTAGAACTGTACTGAAGGGGCTCGTAATGTCCTGTCAGTGAATTATAAATGAATAAATCCTTAACCCCAATTAAAAAAAACCTCTCTGGTTGATATACAATCTCAACTGGCTGAGATTAAATAAGAACTCCACTTTGCTTAGATAGTATAATTGTTGTTTGGAAATTTTTTGACCCAGGAAGACTAGGATTTAAAGAAAAAAGTAAATTATATCCATAATATTAATATTCTTGTATTGATTAAAATACTTTAGTTTTATAATGCTATGTTAACAAATTACCACAAACAATGGCTAAAACAACACACATTTATTATCTCTCGGTTTCTGAGGACCGGGTGCCCATGACTGTGGACCCTGGCTTTTTGCTGGCTCTCCGCTGGGGGCTCCCTCAGGTCTAGAGGCACCCACAGCCCCTAGAAGAACCCACATTTCCCAGAAGAGTCCACAGTTCCTTGTCACCTGGGCTTTGTCTTAGTCCCTTTGCACTGTTATAACAAACTACCAAAGACTAGGTAGCTTATAAACAGAAATTTACTTCTCAGAGTTCTGGAGGCTGGAAGTCAGGGAGCAGGGTGCCAGCCGGCCAGGTTCTGACGAGGACCCTCTTCCCGGCTGCAGACTGCTACCGTCTAGTCCCGTCCTCACGGAGCAGCGAGAAGGCAGGAGAGCTCTCTGGGGTCCCTTTCATAAGGGCGTCAATCCTACTCATGAGGGCTCCACCACATGACCTAATCACCTCTAAATGCCACCACACTGGGAGTCAGGTTCAACATATGAATCAGGGCGGGGAGGAAACATACACGTTTAGTCCACAGCAGGCTTTTCCAGCATGGTTGCTAATGTCATTCAAGCCCACAAGGAGAATCTCTCATTGCTCTCTCTGCTAAAACAGTCTTTTGTAACATAACATGACATAACATAACATCATCATGGAAGTGACATACCACAACCTAGTCAAGGGACTGACATCATATACATCACCTTTGCCAAATTCTATGAGTTAGACACAAGCCCAAAATCCTGCCCAGGAGGGGACTACACGAAAGCATGGACACAAGGAGATGGGAAGTCATTGGGGCCCACCTTAGGGACTGTCTGTCACAAGGCATAATCTGCATATGTTTGGTATTTAAAATATTTGTAATGTTAAGAAAATTTGGCAAACTAGGAGCATCTAACAGGTTAGCTTTGTGATTCCAATTTAAAATGAGTAAATGAGTAATTGACTTAGATTTGGAATTTTGAGTTAAGAGATATAAGAGAGTTTTAATAAGTTTGAAGAATATATTGGACCATTTAAAATAACACCAGCCATACCTATGTGCTTAATTTATTATACTTACATGTTTAATTAACTACAAATATTAGAATTATTATAGTATGTGAAAGTGGGACAGCCAGTCTCCAAACATAGCCCAATCAATTCATGTCCTCCCTGTACGGGCATGTTGCTCCTCCTTATACGAGGAGAACCTTATTCCTCTGCCCCTTCCATCTGGGTTTCACTGTCACCAACTGACCAAGAGAGTGAGGCAGAAGTGACATTCTGGAACTTAAGCCTATGCTGTACAAGGACTGACAGCTTCTACTTTCTGTTGTTTGGAATGCTCTTTCTTGGAACCCAGGTGTCATGTTGTGAGGAAGCAAATCCTATATAGCAGAATATATAAAGAACACTTCAAACTCAATAAGAAGAAGACAAAGACCCAATTTAAAAATGGGCTAATTTTTTAATAGATATTTCACCAAAGAAGATACAGGAATAACCAATGAGCATGTGGCAATATGCTCAACACTATCAGTTATTAGAGAAATGCAAATTAAAACCACAATGAGATCCCACTTCACACTTGCTAGAATGGGTATAATCAAAAAGACAGACAATAACCACTGTTGGTGAAAATGTAGAGGAATTGCAACCTTCATACACTGCTGAGGCAAAAGTAAAACGATGTAACCACTTTGGAGAATAGTTTGGCAGTTTCCTGAAAAGTTAAACATGTGTCTATTAAACATATCTTTTTATTCAGCTGTTTGGGCCTCTGGAGTTTTGCAGACTCTAGGGAGACTGCCTCTCCCAGGTTTAGCAAATTCTTAGAAAGAGTACACAAGTTACCCAGAAGGGCACCTTCCTTATGCAAAACAACCGATCCTAAACCCACACCTCAACTATCTTCTTTAAGACGCTCTCACACTTAGAGCCGCTATCCCCCTACCCTCATTACTTCTGGGCCAGGCACTACACAACCAGAGGCAGCCCCTAAGCCCCAGAGCCCTCTGAATTTACTCAAACTAGTCAGTCCTAACCTGCTTACTCTGCCTCACCTGTCCCTTTTGTGCAGAAATCACAGGAATGGCTCTTGCCCATGTTTTCCCCTTTCGGCCTCCTGACCACCGTGGTGCTACCCTCTGTGTCTCAGCAGGGCACAGAGGGCCCCTCACCCTTGAAACTATGAGCAACTGACTATCTTTTCAATCATCTCTTGATCCATTGGTCTCACTATACATGAATTAAAAAAAAAAACTTTTACAAGAATATGTTTACCATATGATCCAGCAATTCTGTTCCTAGGTATTTACCCAAACAAAATGAAACTATATTTCCACACAAAGATTTGTACATAAGTGTTCACAGCAGCATTATTCATAACAGTCAAAAAGTGGCAACACCCCAAATGTCCATCAGCCGATAAATGGATAAACGAAACGTGTTACATCCATATAGGGGAGTACTTACTCAGAAATACAAATGTGTGAACTACTGAAAGATGCTAAGACATGAGCAACCTAAAGAATAAGTATACCAAGTGAAAGCAGCCAGGCCCCAAAGACCACATACTCTATGATTCCTTTTATAAAATGTCCAGAAAGATGAATTAATAGAGGGAAAAAAAGTCTATGTGATTGCCTGGGGCTGGAATGGGAACCGGGATTGACTCAAATGGGCACGAAGGCTCTCTTCGTGATCATGAAGATACTCTAAGACTGGACTGAAGTGATGGATGCACAACTCTGTAAATTTACTAACCATCATTGAATCGTATATGCAACACAAGTGGATTTTATGGTATGTAAATTATTGCTCAATAAAACTGTTTAAAAAAATCAAGTCTGGAACAAGGAAGTCAGTGCTTTGCTACTGTCTGGGGAGCAGGGGCATGAATATGACGTTTCAGAAGAAATGTCAGGGTGCTGTTCAGTTTTCCTCTGTCTACCAAGACCATGTGAGATGGAAATTCTGGGGGCACCCAAGAAGCCATCCTGACTGGACCAAACCAAGTTTGTGCCGACAGGGTAGATGCTCCTCACTGTGGAGCCATACGCCTTTGTGGTTCACTGGATGTATGTGTTGGTGAAAGACAATCCCGGAGTAAAACGCCAGGGAAGGTATTAGAGTTTTATTTGATAGGTTTAGGACAGCTACCCACAAAACACAGTCCTTGCAAGGAAAAAAGGTGCTCTGGAGAGGAGAGCTTTCTTACACTTCCTAACAAGGGATATAAGCCACGATTCTACAGATCAGCACATACAAAAACTGATGGGAGAGGGGTATTTTTTTTTTTTTTTTTGGTTCTGAACAAACAATTTGAGTTTTATTTGGCATGCAAGGCAGAAAGGCATAAAAGATTAATTACAGTCTCATTCTCTGAGTAAAAATGGAATGTCCCAGATCAAACTGCTCTTTTGAATTCTTAAAGAAATTTAGAAGCAAATTAACCATGTGAAATATCAATAAATGCACTCTGGTAAGGTGGTTGAATTCCATGGCTGGGGGAGCTGGAGACAGGAGAAACTGCCACTTGTTAGCATGGACAGGATGCTTGAGGACAAGCACCATTTTGCTTGTGAAGCAGTGTCCAGCCCACTATACCTGCCAGCCCCTGTCTGTCAACAGAGAAGGGTACTTAACATCAGCTCCATTTGTTCACTCGCTTATATGCTGTTTCCCTTTGAACCAAATTAGTCCTTTCTCCTCTACCAGCTCCTTATATGTTCATCTTGACTGAAGGTCAGACACAGACATCAGCATCCTGCCCAGTGCTGATATCTAGATTCTGCTTTGGCCTCTTGACCTTGTAACTACTTGCTGCCTGGGATGTGCTGAACCTGGCCTTGGTTCCTTTTTGGGGGCAGGGGGTGGGGAGGTATATATCATATCCTATTTTTTTTTTTTACAATTTATTTTATTTTAGTATCATTAATCTACAATTACATGAGCAATATTGTGATGATTAAACTACCCCCTTCATCAGGTCACCCCCACCAACCCTATTACAGTCACTGTCCATCAGTGTAGTGAGATGAGAATCACTACTTGTCTTCTCTGAGTTGTACAGTCCTCCCCGTACCCCCCCACCCTATGTCTGCTAATCGTAATGCCCCTTTTACCCTCTTATCCCTCCCTTCCCACCCTTCTTCCCCAGTCCCTTTCCCTTTGGTAACTATTAGTTCGTTCTTGGGTTCTGTGAGTCTGCTGCTGTTTTGTTCCTTCAGTTTTTTTTTTTTTCTTTGTTCTTATACTCCACATATGAGTGAGATCATTTGATACTTGTCTTTTTCGGCTTGGCTTATTTCACTGAGCATAATACCCTCCAGCTCCATCCATGTTGTTGCAAATGGTAGGATTTGTTTTTTTCTTATGGCTGAGTAATATTTCATTGTGTATATGTACCACATCTTCTTTATCCATTCATCTACTGATGGACACTTAGGTTGCTTCCATTTCTTGGCTATTGTAAATAGTGCTGCAATAAACATAGGGGTGCATATGCCTTTTTGAAACTGGGCTGCTGCATTCTTGGGGTAAATTCCTAGGAGTGGGATTCCTGGGTCAAATGGTATTTCTATTTTGAGTTTTTTGAGGAACCTCCATACTGCTTTCCACAATGGTTGAACCAATTTGCATTCCCATGAGAGGGGTATTTTTTTAATCATTATCTAGGCACACAGTAATTTTATGAAACTAGTTAGACACAAAGCAGACGTACAATACTTGTCCTACAAACCACAAGTCAAGCCTTTGTTTTAGATTACCGAAGCGTTAGGGCCAGGCACTTCTTAGAAGTGTGTATTCTCAGCATTTTTTTTCTCTGACAGATGTTGGGGAAAATGCGCGCTGCAATGGCAAACAATAGTCCATTCCATGTTACACATGTGGATTCTATGGGAGCTATTTTACAACACTCTGTACCTGGTAGGTAACAGAAATGCAAGATGATTCTTGTCTACAGGCATGAAAGTTCTGTCCTGTCCGACAGAGGTTCAGTCGACCTCCCTCCCCACCGAGGACAAAGTTCACTTTACCTCCATGTGCACATTCATTGCAATATTCCTGTTTTATGAATGTCTGCCTTTGACTTCTCCAGTTTTAACATCTGCTGGATTCCCTAATTCTGCATAAAACATAATCTTTAGTATGTTTATTTCTGAATGAGAATCATCATTTTATCTTTTCATGTAAATTATCTTTAACATTATTGTTTTTAACAGACTTTATTTGTTTAGAGCAGTTTAGGGTTCACAGTAAAACTGAGCGGAAAACACAGAGTTCCCCTGGTCCTCACACGCGCACAGCCTCCCCGACCAAGGATACTCAGCACCAGAGTGACACATTTATCATCTCCATGAACCTGCACTGACAGATTGTTGTCACCTCACTGACACACTGTTATCATCAAAGTCTATATAACATATTTTAAGATTCGTATCAGTGTTTTTTGTCATCTTCATAAAATCTCAAGATAACCTTTCAAGGTATCATCCTGTCCAGATACAGTTCACACAGGTCCCCTGAATGAGGAAATTCGGGCCTGCCCTTTCAGAGTTTGCCTGGGTGGCTACATGTTACCATCAGAGGGCAAGTCCATCCACAGGGAAGCCTTAGAGAGCCAGAGGAGAATGGGCCTCTTCCAAACCTCTTTATCATACATGCACAGGTATGTCCTTGTGCTTTGTTTCATAAAATAATTAAACTGAATTGAATTTCACAACAATTCACCTAATTGCTTGTGCCAGAAGCCTGGTAGTCATTCTAGACTCCCTCTTTTCCATCCTTTATTTTTTTGTATTCAACAAATAGTCACTGAATGCCCACTCTGGGCAGGCCACACCACTAGACCCTGGAGAGACAATGGTGGGCATCCTACCTTGGGGAACTAAGGATACATAGATATTCACATACCTCACAGATGGGGAACATGCTATGAAAGAAAGCCACGACTTAAAAGCAGGGTCCCTGATTTAGTTGGGAAGTGAGGTGGAGTCAGGAAGGCTTCTCTGAAGATATGACATGTGGGCTGAAACCTCAGATTAGTTAGGAAGTCAGTAGAAACCTGAATGGAACTTAATTAACCAGGACATGTGTGTGTGTGTGTGTGTGTGGGGGGGGTGACATTTTAGCAGACCTGATCAAGCAGCAAAAAAGAGTAAGATTAAATCTTTGAGGAGAGAAAGAGCATTCTAGCTGCTGAAAGGTCCCATGGTGGGAGTGGGGCAGAGTGGAGGATGGGGATATGAGGCTGTGATCTGGAAGAGGTGAGTCTTTGGAGGATATGTAAAGAATTTTTCCTTATTTTAAGAGCAAAGGAAAGCCATGAAAATATTAGTGTCCTTTCTAAAATACTCTAAATTTGAAGATCATTTTATGGAAAAATGCCAAGTGTCACATTGGATATTGAGGCAGCCCAGGGTTGAAACAGTGTTTGTGTGGACTAGGATTGTGGCAATGGAGTTGGAAGGAAATGGAGAGACACAAAACGTACTTAGGGAATAAAATAAGAAGGACTAGGTGATGAGCGAAAAAACCACCAAAGTCTCCAACTAGTGGCTCTGCTCAGCAGGACCTTCCCTGAGGCCGGGACACCGCAGAGACCAAACTCCCTCACTCCGTTTTAGTCTCAGGACATCTCTCCAGCTGCTCTCATTTTAACAGAAGTGTAATTTCTTGCCAAGTCTTTCTGTGTCTCCTTGTGTCTCCTCTAGTTTCCTGAGTTTATGTCTTAGAAAGCACTGCTCTGACTGCACTCTCGTCGGTTCCTTACACGGAAGGCCATGAGCAGCCCTGGAAAATGACCAGTGTAATCCCAAACTGAACATAGACTTTTCAAAACAAAGGCCAGGAGGAGTGGCTGTCTTATGTAACATCTCTTTTAGGTCCAACGACACAAATGCCACTGAACAAGGACTCATGGAAGCCTGGCTGGCTTCTTGAAATGGGGAAGAGAAAATGCTGGGAGGAAAAAAGAAAGCAGGTTGGAAAAAATAAGTAGAAAGACCGTGGATACATGGTCCTGGAACACAGAGCAAGAGAAAGTCACCTCTCTGATGATTTTCCCAATAGGCACATCCAATTAATCAAGTCCAATTGATTCTGTTGCCTTAATAGTTTAAAATCTACCCTGTCACCAGTAGCTTCATTTCATGGCCTTGGTTCAGAGCAAGTGATCAGGTTCTCATTACTTCTTTACCCGAATTGCTGTAATAACAATTATATCAGGAGTGTGTTTGGTTGCATGAAATAGAAACCCCAAATCTGTGGCTAAACCAAATAGAAATGAGCAGTACAGAGCTGGTACAGCAGTTCAAGGAAGTTATCCAGGACAGACCCACATAACTGCGTTCCAGGTGGGAGGACAAGGTGAAAAGTGAGGGTGGCAGGCAAGTGAGACATTTCTAGAAATTCCCAGCAGGTTTCCTCTTTTGCCAGAACTATTATCACAGCTGTTGTAAGGGAAGATAGGAATCATAGCTACTTAGCTGAGTTTATTATTATTTTTAAGTAAGGAACACTCGGAGGATAGATCAAGGATAGATCACCCAGAGTGCCTGTCACAGCTGCCTAACTGGTTTCTCTGCTGCTAACCCTGCCCTTCCCTCCAGACCCTCCTCTGTGTGTCGCCAGAGGCATCATTCTAAAATCAGATAGGTTACTCTCTTGCTAAAATACCGTAGTGGTAATCCATGGCTTTCAGGATAAAAGCCCAGCTCCTGGCTTAGCCACAGGGCTCTCAGGATCTGGGCCCTGCCTCTCCCTCACTGCATCTCCCCTCCCTTGCCTGCAGGCCCCACGGCTCTGGTGCCCCGCCACCTGTCCCCCAGCCCCAGTCCCTGAATTGACGATGCCGTTACAGATCCATGCATGGCATGTGTTGCCTTAATGAACTGCCTTTCTCCATCCTTTAAACTCAATCCTAGTTTTCTTCACACTTTAACAGAAGTGTAATTTCTTCTCAAGTCTTTCTGTGTCTCCTTGTCTCTCGTCTGGTTTCCTGAGTTTACCTCTTAGAAGGCACTGCTCTTACTACAATTTCGTTATCAGTTCACCAGACCATGAGCTCTTCAAGGGTAGACACCATATTTCACTCAACTCTCTATTCCCAGCAGCGTGAGTTGTCAGTGAATGTTCTGAACCAACGAATCCAGATCAGTTTGGAATTGTTGCTCCTTTGCAGAGCAGATCAGTGGAAGGAGGAGCCCATGTATTATATATTTAACCAACCCCTCCCCTAGAGGAGAGCCAGAAAATGAGAGATCAAGACTGACAAATGCTTCAGTGTGCGCCTCCATTACAGATTTTTGAACTTCAACCTCCGTTCCCAGGTGATTTTACACCAAGAGGGAAATAAACCTTTCTTGAATGACACTTCCTCTTCTTACTTCATATATCCAGTCTCGGTGGAAACCCCAAAGGATAATAGAGCAAACAAAACACAAAGAGACAGAAACACAGAGTTAGCACCACAACCACCTGCATTAGTGAGAAGTGGGCAAATCCTCTGCCTTCTCACAGCCTCTTACGGCGTGAATGTCTGCGTCCTCCCCCACCCTCAAATCTATAAGTCGAAGTCCTAACCCCCAGAGTGGCTGTATTTGGAGTAACTAAGGTTAAATGAGGTCATAAGAGTGGGGCCCTCACCCAATATGATTAGTGTCCTTGAAATAAGAGACAGCAGAGGTCCTTCTACCTCCCCACCCCTGCACTTAAGGAAAGGCCTGGTGAGGCCATAGTGAGAGGGTGGCTGTTTCTAAGCCAGGAAGAAAGCTTTCACCAGACAACAAATCTACTGGATTTTTAGCCTCCAGAATAGTGAGAAAATAAATTTCAGGTGTCTGAGCCGCCCAGTCTGTGATACTTTGTTATGGCAGCCTGAGCTAAGACAGAGCTCTTGGAATGTGCTTTCTACATAGTAAGTAGTCAGTTAGTATTTGTCAGATATGTAAGTATATATGATGATATATCTATAAGATAGTTTAAAAATAGCTGTGAAGATTGTGATTATGGGTGATTTTAATTTTTGTTACTCATATTTCTGTATAATTTGAACACTTTATGATATATTATACTGTAAAGTTTTTAAAAAGTAGTTTAAGTCATACATCATACATAGCTGGTTGGTTTGATACAGAGAACAGCCCAGGATGTAATCATGGGTCATGGAACCAGTGTTCTGGACCTCAGAGCAGCAGACACCTCCTGTGTGGGCTGCACGTGATGTTTATTAGGCAAAAGCACCTGTTGGGATGAATTTCCTGCAAGTCTGCTTGGAGGTGCTCAGATGGGTGCTGCAAGTGTGAGCTTGCTGGGCTAGAACAGGCTCTGGTTTTGCTCATCATTATATTCCCAGTACCTAGGCCAGTGGCACAGAGCCCCCTATATATATCTTTTGAAAAATTTTTTAAAGGCTATCAGTCTTCTGGTTAAATATGAAGAGAGTAATAATTATTTGCTGAACAATTTAAATGAATGACCATAGGGCATCTTAGACTTAAGTTATATTTGTTTTGAAATTTGAGAATGAATATTTCTAACAAGAAGAATCTAGTTACAGGAGGTTTTGATGCAGGGTGAAAGGCAGAGTTCAACTGTTCAGCACCTTGCTTTCTGAATTACTGAGCCACTGTCCCTTGTTCTCTTCAGTAATTTTTGTCAGTGTCAGAGGCGTGTTCTTATGAGGCTCGAACAATTGTTTGGAGGCACTAAAACTGGAATTAATGAGTCTGTTCACCCAGGAGGACCCTATCTTACTGGGCCTTAAGCCCAGTACACTTCCGATTTCAATATATAATTGTGTGCTAGGGACCTCTTGTGGTGACATTGTGTACCTGCTCTCAGCACCGAGAAACACATGCTCAGAAGTGAAATGATTGTTTTTTGAGGGGAAAAAAAACATGGATGTCAAAAATTGTAGAAATACAGATGGTGTAAACATCTAAAATGTTTTAAATATCTCTAGTATTTAAAGAAATTTAAAGAGTGTGTGCGTGCGTGCGTGCGTGCGTGTGTGTGTGTTTAATACACAATTTAAAAAGAGTTATACCCGGTCATGATAAGGCAAATAGGCACTAGGTGTTACTATAGGCTTGGTAGGAGTATATAGTGATACCAGTAGGACAACCACATTTTAGAGAGAAGTTAGGCCTTAAAGCTGTTTAAAAACGCTCACATTTCCTGCCCCAGTAATTCCACTTCTAGAAAAATATTCAGTGGAAATGATTGAAGATACAGATCAGTTCTGCATATTAAGATTTTCATCAAGTTACAGAGCAGAAAAAAGGAAATATGCAAAAATAGGAATAGAGCTTAATAAATGATTTTCCATGTAAAGGAACATTAACATTTAAAATTGTGTTTTCAAGTAATATTTATTGACTTGGAAAATGCTTGTAATGATGAGAGTAAAGCAGATTTACAACTGTAATACCTATATTTATATCTCTATACCCACACACACATATGACAGAACAAAGAGAAAGAGAGAGAAAGAGAAAAAGGGAGGGGAAGAGAGAGAAGCTGGAAGGAAATCTACCCATATGGTAACAGGAATTATTTCTGTGGGGAACTGTTATGATTTATTTTCAATTTCCCCTTCTGAACTTCTTTGTACTACCCAAATGTAAAGAATGAACATCAAAAAATTATACAGATCATCCAGATATATTCTTATTTTAAAACATTAGTTTGGCCTTTAAATTTTTTAACTTATATTGTTCTAAAACTAGTTTTTTTTCATTGTGATATTTTGGAGATATTTCTGTGCTAGTCCTTACAAGTTCAAACTCACTTGAATGAATATTAATTTTTACTTAAAGAAAAATCATCATTTTAAACAAAATGTTTTTGTTGCTATAGTTTAGTTTCAGATACATCCTTTCAGGGGGAATATTTAGTTGCACCACAGAGGATATGAGAAGTTTGATGAGGTCAGCCATTTCCTCTCTGAGAAGCTAAGACTGTATCTTAGAAAGAACTGCACTGTCTAGGGAGCAGGAGAGCAGGAGGCCTCTGCCCACATCTGCAGTGACTGCAAACCCTGCTCACCTGGGTCAGGCTCACCTTGGTGAAGCCTGGAGGTTATTTAGTGGTTAAATGGGTTCCTTAAAGGAGAAGGTTGTATAAACCTAAAGCAGTAGGCTTGCAGCTTGTAACAGAAGAGATATTACTCAATGCATTTTCAGTGGAAATTGGAAGTAGGGGCCCCTTTTGAAAGATTTAGGTATATTTTAAAAATTAAAAACACATACAGAGTAAAATATTCAAGCAATGTGAAAACATCTTCCCACCTCCGATCGCTAGTTCTCTATTCTCTCTCTCCAGAGAAACTGTAAGATGTTCCTGATATATTATTCCAGAAGTATTTTATTTGTATGAAAGTAGTGAATATGAACACATATCTGTCCCTCTTTATTAAAACTCAGGTGGAAGCATACTATTTACATACTCTTCAGCACCATGTGATTAAAAAAAAATCTAACAGTATTATGTAATGTTTTTACATAAACACACACACTTTTTAAAAAACATAACGGGACTTCAGTACCATATAAAAAAGGTAAGTTGGGACAATTTACATTTCTGGTAACATGATAAGATATCCCAGAAAATGCTTCAGCTATAGAACAGCTATGAGTGCTAAATAAAAGGGAGAAAAATTTAATTGACAAATATGAGGGAAATGAAACAAAAGTAGGAATTCAGAGACTGAAGATGGTGGCTGCCCTGAAGGCATTTGTTCTTCCTCCAGGTCACACAAGTCCTGTTTTGTTTGTATTTTAATTGTGATTAAATATACACAACACAGAGGTTATAATTTTACTATTTTTTTTCATTTTACCACTTTCAAGTGTACAATTCAGTGGCATTAAGTACATTTACAATGTTTTGTAACTATCGCCACTATCACCCAAACTTTATGACCTAAAACATAAACTCTAGTTAACACCCGGAACATAAACTCTAACCATTAGGAAATACATCCCCATTCTCTTCCCCCCAGCCTCTGGTAACCACCATTCCACTTTCTGTCTCTATGAATCTGCCCATTCTAGATACAGGGCCTCATGCAAGTGGTCCTACAACCTTTGTCCTTCTGTACCTGAATTTTTTCACTTAGCATAATGTTCATCCTTGTTGCAGCATGTATCAGCACTTCAGTCCTTTTTATGGCTAAGTAATATTCCATTGTATATATGTACCGCCTTTTGTTTATCCATTCATCTACTGATGACACTTCAGTTATTTCCATATTGACTATCGTGAATAATGCTGTTAGGAGCACTGGCATACAAGTATCTGCTTGAGTTCCTGTTTTCAAATCTTCCGGGTATATACTTGAGAGTAGAACTGCTGAGTCATATGAGAATTCTATGTGCCACTTTCTAAGGAACAGCCAGACTTTTTGAATGACTGCATTATCCAGTCATGCAAAGAGTTTTAATTTCTCCACATCTGTCAACATTAGTTATGTTCAGTTTTTCCTCATTTAAAATAACAACCATGCTAGTGAGGGTTGAAGGGGTATCTCATTGTGACTTTCATTTGCATTTTCCCGATGATTAAGGTTGTTAGGAATCTTATTGCCTATTTGTGTGTTTTCTTTGGAGAAATTCAAGGTCTTTGACAATTTTTGAATTGGGTTGCTTAGTTCTGTTGTTGAATTTTAGGAATTCTTTATATGTTCTAGATATTAACCTCATCAGATATATGATATGTGAATATTTTCTCCATTCTCAGAGTTGTATTTTCACTCTCTTGATAGTGTCTTGATAGTGTTCATTCTTTTGATGCATAAAATTTTTAATTTTTATGAAGTCAAAATTAACTTTTTTCTTTTTTTGTCTGTGCTTTTGGTGTCATAGCCAAGGAACCATTGCCAAATCCAATGTCATGAATATTTTCCCCTATGTTTTCTTCTAAGAATTTTATAGTTGCATGTCTTCCATTTATGTCTTTGATTCATTTTGAGGTAAAATTAGTATATGGTATAAGGGTTCAACTTCATTCTTTGCATGGGGATATCCAGTTTCCCCAGCACCATTTGTTGAAAACACTGTTCTTTCCTCATTGAATGGTTTTGGCAACCTTATTGAAAATCCGTTGACTGTCTGAGTGAGGGTTTATTCCTGGGCTCTTCATTCTAGCCCATTGGTCTATATGTCTGTCTTTATGCCAGCACCACACTGTTTTGATTACTGTTGCTTTGTAATAAATTTTGGAAACAGAATCAACTTTGTTCTTGAGCTCCTTTTTAACAGTTGTGTAGGTGACAGGACAAAAGTCTAGTATCCTCAGAGTATAAGGCAGGGTATAAAGCAGGGGACAGGAGGCACAACTGGTCCCAAGTTCATGCCCTTCAGATGGTCTGTATTTCAGGTCAGTGTAATGCTATTTTGAATGTTGCTTAGGTACTTCAAGAAAATTTACTGCCTCAAAACAGAATCCTTTCTCCTTAAAAATCTTGAAGATCTCTCCCAGCAGGTTCTGCTCAGTGTCACCAGGCTTGATGTAAATGAAAATGTGTTGTTGTCGGCCATTGCCCAAGAAAGCTGAGATGAGGACCAGAACCGCCGAAGTGGCTGTGAGCACTGGTAAGCCCAATATAAATGATTCTGGATTTGATTATACCTAGCAGCATGACTTCATATGTATACAGCTAAAATTGACAAAGATTAATTGACAAGCACATCACAGTGGAGGATTTAATATACCTTTTAATGAATCATAAGTTAAGCAGAGGAAAAAAAATCAATGAATGTACAGAACATCTGAAGAAAACGATTAAACAAGTTCATATAAATAGGAAGCCAATGTCCATGAATTTAAGAATATGCATTTTTAATACAAATTAAGCAGTATGTTCTAGATCAGAGTTTGGAAAACTTTTTCTGTAAAGGGCCAGATAATATATATATATTTTTAGACTTTGAGGACCATCTGGTCTCTCTCACAACTATTCAATTCTTGCTTTTGTAAACATACTCAATCTGTAAACAAATGAGTGTGGCTGTACACCAATAAAACTTTATTTCTAAAAACAAGCAGCTCTACTCCAAAACTACTAGAACTAATACCTGAATTCACCAAAGTTGCAGGATACTGAGTCATATGAGAATTCTATGTTCCACTTTCTGAGGAACTGCCAGACTTTTTGAATGACTGCATCATACAGCTATGCACAAGAGTTTTAATTTCTCCACATCTGTCAACGTTTGTTATGTTCAGTATTTCCTTATTAAAAATAATAACAACCCCTCCCATAGACCATCTCTACAGAATATCTTAAAGGGACTGCTCTAGAGGGAAGCACCCCTAAGGCTAAAAAGATGTCACCAGAGAAAATAAAATCATAGCAAAGAAAGAAGACCATCCAGATAATAACTAAAGGCAAAGAATAAAACACCTAGTATATAAAGAATGGAGGAGGAACAATAAGAAGGGAGAGAAATAAAGAAACATCAGACTGCGTTTATAATAACTTAACAAGAAAGTTAAGTTAGATTGTCAGATAGTAAAGAAAGAACCCCTGAAGCTTTGGTAACCACGAATCTAAAGCCAGCAATGGCAATAAGTACATATCTATGGATAATCACCCTAAATATAAATGCACTGAATGCACCAATCAAAAGACACAGAGTAACAGAATGGATAAAAAAGCAAGACCCATCTATATGCTGCTTACAAGAGACTCACCTCAAACCCAAAGATATACACAGACTAAAAGTGAAGGGATGGAAAAAGATATTTCATGAAAACAACAAGGAGAAAAAAGCAGGTGTTGCAGTACTTGTATCAGACAAAATAGACTTCAAAACGAAGAAAGTAGTAAGAGATAAAGAAGGACATTACATAATGATAAAGGGGTCAGTCCAAGAAGAAGATATAACCATTATAAATATATATGCACCCAACACAGGAGCGCCAGCTCAGTATGTGAAACAAATACTAACAGAATTGAAGGAGGAAATAGACAACAATGCATTCATTTTAGGAGACTTCAACACACCACTCACTCCAAAGGAACAGATCAACCAGACAGAAAATAAGTAAAGACACAGAGGCACTGAACAACACACTAGAACAGATGGACCTAACAGATATCTACAGAACCCTGTACCCAAAAGCAACAGGATACACATTCTTCTCAAGTGCACATGGAACATTTTCCAGAATAGACCACATACTAGGCCACAAAAAGAACCTCAGTAAATTCAAAAATATTGAAATTCTACCAAACAACTTCTCAGATCACAAAGGTATAAAACTAGAAATAAATTTTAGAAAGAAATCAAAAAGGCTCACAAATACATGGAGACTTAACAACATTCCCCTAATTAATCAATGGGTTAACGACCAAATCAAAACAGAAATCAAAGAATATATGGAGACTAATGACAACAACAAAACAAAGCCACAACTTCTGTGGGACGCAGCAAAGGCAGTTCTAAGAGGAAAGTATATTGCAATCCAGGCCCATTTAAAGAAGGAAGAACATTCCCAAAAGAACAGTCTAAAGACACAATTACTGAAATTGGAAAAAGAAGAACAAATGAGGCCCAAAGTCACCAGACGGAGGGACATAATAAAGATCAGAGAAGAAATAAATAAAATTGAGAAGAATAAAACAATAGAAAAAATCAATGAAACCAAGAGCTGGTTCTTTGAAAAAAATAAACAAAATAGATAAACCCCTAGCCAGACTCATTAAGAGAAAAAGAGAATCTACACACATAAACAGAATCAGAAATGAGAAAGGAAAAATAACGACGGACCCCACAGAAATACAAAGAATTATAAGAGAATATTATGAGAATCTATATGCTAAGAAGCTGGAAAACCTAGAAGAAATGGACAACTTCTTAGAAAAATACAACCTTCCAAGACTGACCAAACAAAAAACAGAAAAACTAAACAGACCAATCACAAGCAATGAAATTGAATCAGTAATCAAAAAACTACCCAAGAACAAAACCACCGGACCTGATGGATTCACCTCTGAATTCTACCAGACATATAGAGAAGAAATAACACCCATTCTCCTTAAAGTTTTCCAAAAAATAGAAGAGGAGGGAATACTTACAAACTCATTCTATGAAGCCAGCATCACTCTAATACCAAAACCAGGCAGAGACCTCACTGAAAATTAGAAAAAAAATAAATTACAGACCAATATCCCTGATGAACGTAGATGCAAAAATACTCAACAAAATATTAGCAAACCGAATTCAAAAATACATCAAGAGGATCATACACCATGATCAAGTGGGATTCATCCCAGGGATGCAAGGATGGTACAACATTCGAAAATCCATCAACATCATCCGCCACATCAACAAAAAGAACAACAAAAACCATATGATCATCTCCATAGATGCTGAAATAGCATTTGACAAAATTCAGCATCCATTCATGATTAAAACTCTCAACAGAATGGGTATAGAGGGCAAGTACCTCAACATCATAAAGGCCATATATGAAAAAACCCACAGCTAACATCATACTTAACAGCGAGAAGCTGAAAGCTTTTCATCTAAGATCGGGAACAAGACAGGGATGCCCACTCTCTCTACTGTTTTTCAACATAGTACTGGAGGTCCTAGCCACAGCAGTCAGACAACACAAAGAAATACAAGGCATCCAGATTGGTAAAGAAGAAGTCAAATTGTCACTATTTGCAGATGACATGATATTGTACATTAAAAACCCTAAAGAATCCACTCCAAAACTACTAGAACTAATATCTGAATTCAGCAAAGTTGCAGGATACAATATTAACACACAGAAATCTGTTGCTTTCCTATATACTAACGATGGACTAACAGAAAGAGAAATCAGAAAAACAATTCCATTCACAATTGCATCAAAAAGAATAAAATACCTAGGAATAAACCTAACGAAAGAAGTGAAAGAACTATACTCTGAAAACTACAGACACTCCTAGGAGAAATTAAAGAACACACTAACAAATGGAAATGCATCCCATGCTCTTGGCTAGGAAGAATAAATATTGTCAAAATGGCTATACTACCTAAAGCAATCTACAGATTCAATGCAATCCCTATCAAAATACCAACAGCTTTCTTCAATGAACTGGAACAAATAATTCTAAAATTCATATGGAACCACAAAAGACCCCGAATAGCCAAAGCAATCCTGAGAAGGAGGAATAAAACAGGGGGAATTACACTCCCTGACTTCAAGCTGTACTACAAAGCCACAGTAATCAAGACAATTTGGTACTGGCACAAAAACAGACCCACAGACCAGTGGAAAAGAATAGCAAATCCAAACATTAACCCAAACATCTACAGTCAATTAATATTTGATAAAGGAGCCCTGGATATACAATGGGGAGATGACAGCCTCTTCAGCAGCTGGTGTTGGAAAAACTGGACAGCTACATGTAAGATAATGAAACTGGACTACTGTCTAACCCCATACACAAAGGTAAACTCAAGGTGGATCAAAGACCTGAATGTAAGTCATGAAACCATAAAACTCTTAGGAAAAAACATAGGCAAAAATCTCTTAGACATAACATGAGCGACTTCTTCATGAACATATCCCCCCGGGCAAGGGAAACAAAAGCAAAAATGAACAAATGGGACTATATCAAGTTGAAAAGCTTCTGTACAGCAAAGGACACCATAAGTAGAACAAAAAGGCATCCCACAGTATGGGTGCATATATTCATAAACGACATATCCGTTAAGGGGTTCACATCCAAATTATATAAAGAGCTTATGCACCTCAACAAACAAAAAGCAAATAAGCCAATTAAAAAGTGGGCAGAGGAGCTGAACAGACAGTTCTCCAAAGAAAAAATTCAGATGGTGAACAGGCACATGAAAAGATGCTCCACATCTCTAATCATCAGAGAAATGCAGATTAAAACCACAATGAGATATCACCTCACACCAGTGAGGATGGCCACTATCCAAAACACAAACAACAACAAATGCTGGGGAGGATGTGGAGAAAGAGGAACCCTCCTACACTGCCGGCGGGAATATAAATTAGTTCAAACATTGTGGAAAGCAGTATGAGGTTCCCCCAAAAACTCAAAATAGAAATACCATTTGACCCAGGAATTCCACTCCTAGGAATTTACCGTACTAATGCAGGAGCCCAGTTTGAAAAAGACATATGCACCCCTATGTTTATCGCAGCACGATTTACAATAGCCAAGAAATGGAAGCAACCTAAGTGTCCATCAGTAGATGAATGGTTAGAGAGGATGTGGTACATATATACAATGGAATATTATTCAGCCATAAGAAGAAAACAAATCCTACCATTTGCAACAACATGGATGATGCTCAGTGAAATAAGCCAGGCAGAGAAAGACAAGTATTGAATGATTTCACTCATCTGTGGAGTATAAGAACAAAGCAAAAACTGAAGGAACAAAACAGCAGCAGACTCACAGAACCTAAGAATTGACTAACAGTTCCCAAAGGGAAAGGGCCTGGGGAGGATGAGTGGGAAGGGAGGGATAAGGAGGAAAAAGGGGCATTACAATTAGCACACACAATGTTGGGGGTGGGGCACGGGGAAGGCAGTATAACACAGAGAAGACAAGTAGTAATTGTATAGCATCTCACTACGTTGCTGGACAGTGACTGTAATGGGGTATGTGGTGGGGACTTTGTAATGGGGGGGTCTAGTAACCATAATGTTGCTCATGTAATTGTACATTAATGATACCAAAATAAAAAAAAAGAAGAAATGAAAAGGCAAAAAAACAAACAAAGAAGCAGCAAGCTGCATTTGGCTCATGAACTGCAGTTTGCTAACTCTTTCTAGACCATAAAGCAAGTCTCAATCTGCTTCAAAGACTTAGCCTTATAAACATTATGTTTTTGACTACAGTTAAATCAAATTTTAAATCAATAACAGATGTCTTAAAAACAAGAAATCTTTATTTTTTGAAATATAAAAGCAGATTTCTTAATTATTTTCTATTGCTGTCTAACAAACAATGCCATAACTCAATGCTTTTGGGGTCAGCTAGGTTGGGGGTGGTTATTGTGGTCTGGATTTAGGTTGGCTCATATTGTTTGGGTTGCACTTGCATTTCTGGTAGGTTGGGGGATGGCTTGTCTAAAATAGCCTCCCTCATAGGTGTTTGTATGACTGTTGGCTAGAGTAGTGATGGGACTAGACAACATGTTAGTAAATTTGAAGGTGAGTATATCATGAGACCCTGAAATTCCATTTTAGGGTATATTTCCTAGGAAAGATACTGCATATATTTTACAGGGGAAAGATAGAAGAATATTCATGTAAGCATTGTTTGTGTGAGCAAAAAAAAAATGTACATTAACAAGAGAATGGATAAACTTTGTAATATGTATACATGGGAATGCTATATGGTAGTAAAAATGGCTGAACCATAGTTATACACATAATAACATAGAGTAGAGCAAAAGAGAACACATTCCAGTATAAAACTATTTATATGAAGTTTTACATAACACTAAACTAAGAATATATTATTTAGATCACAAATATGTGGGATAAAAACCATAAAAAATCAGAATTGTAAACACAAGGTGTTTAGATAAAAAGATCAAATAGAGGTGCACAGAGGACTTCAAAGACATTGGTAATTTTATATTCTTAAATGATTGGTGGGTACAATGCTCAGGTTTTACAACTTACATTCATAATATATATGTGGCATATATAAAATATTGCATAATGAAAAATAAAAAATTATATATAATAAGGAAATAAAAGTGAAAGCAGTTATTACAGTATTCCAGGTGAGAAATGATGGTATATTAGAAAAAGAACAGTGCTACTAATAAGTAACAAAAAAGAGTTTAGCAAAATGGGCTCATAATTAAATATTATATACACATATTTTAGAGCATATGAATAGGTGCTGATGTCAGCAAACATCTTTACAAAGTTACTATGTTTCCAACGTGGAAATAAACAAGAATACTAGAAGTTACAAAGCATTTTCTCTGATTTTTATGGTTGTATGAATATGTAATCTATAGCAATAAACCAAGATTAAATAAATGATTGGGCTCAAACTCATTCTCTGGAGAATAAAAGAAAATGAGAAGTCTAATTCCCTTAAAAATTATTATGCTTAGCTATCAAAGAAATGCATGCATAAGTTGCTTAATGAAGTCACCAGTTCACTGACTAAAGATCTAAACACTTTGTATTCAAAGAAGGGTATTCTAGGTGTTAACGTTTTGCTCTGGTTCATGCTGATGCATGATGGGAGCTGCTACCATATTCTTGATATTGCTTCCTGATATTAAAAACACTTACATACTAAGAATTTCTGCTGTCCTAGCACTTCTGAGAAAATTTAATTGTTTACAGGTCAATATTACCTCAAAGTTAAGTTGTTCTCTTTTTCTGTATCTGTCTCTCTCTGTCCTCCCCTCTCACTCCCCTTCTCCTTCCTCTCTCTCTCAATGAGAGTATTTAAATTAAATCAAACCTATTATGTCTGCAAATTCCCTTTGTCTAGTTTTCAAGTTACTCTCCAGTAAGCAAATATATTTGTGATTTTGAGAAGTTTGTATAGTGCTTCTTATTTTCCGAAGCAACCCTTACTTAAAAATGAATTCTTCACTTTATCTTTAGAGGAACAGGTAAAAACAATAGTGGGCTTTTTATGCAACCTCTTTGAAACTCCTAGGATAATTCAGTGAAATTTAAGCATTTTGAAGAATACAAATATTTTCCTAGGTTTCCCCAGGGCAGCATCTAGAACTGAGTTTTTAAAAAGGTTAATACAACCACCGGACAAGAGGGGTTAAACGAACCACAGTGATTATGGGGAGTGGGGATACCTATAAGTCTTTGCTAGAACTGGGTAGTAAAAAACATGGGAAGCAAAAGTAGAATAACACAACTCTTATGACATGTTTTTGAATCAACAACAATATAAAAAACTTTGCTTTTCAGGCAGTTGTACAAAGTAAGGAAATCAGCTTAAAATAATAAAATTATGCCGAGTATTTTCGAAATTCTCTTTTGGTGGCCAGTGAAAACTCACAAAGAGATAGTAAGCCTAGTCTGTACAAACGGGTGATTTATTTAATTATACAAATGATTATTTGTGCAGAGATTAAAAAAAATTAGGATTCACGTACCAAATAACTTGGAGAATGCATATAGAGGTTATCATGAAAATCCTACAAGGAAGGCTTTACGTACAATGATGGTGCTTGATAAGATCAGACAAGGATGTTCAAACATGTACAAATGGGTCTAAAACATACCCCTTTAGTTTTTTCAGGGTGAGGCAGAAGGAGGCAGTCAGAAAAAAGTGTCACATAAGAAAGTAATGACTAATAATAACAGCAGCATTAAAATCTAAGCACCACCAGGACCACTTCTAGAAAAAATTCTATTCATAAAATCATTTTGTTGACATGGTAGCCATGTTTCAACACCACTCTCTCCTTACCCCTCCTCAACAGACTCAAAATAGACCTCAAATGACCAAGGCCCTATACTGCTTTTCTACTCTGATAAGTTAACTGAGGAATTATATTTTTCACCTCTAGATGGTGCAAGCTAAAAGTAATTTTTCTTTTTCAAAGTGCAGCTATGAAATGATTTGTAATACCTTTATATTTACTTTTCCTGCATAACCATATAATAGGCGTTCCTGACTTTATTTATTACACTTTTCTTGATCTATAGAAGTCAATAAAAAGGGAAGAGAAATGTTATTAAATGTTCCTGACAGTCATTTCTATCAGATTTAATTGAACTGAATTTCTATTAAAAAAAAATCCCTTTATCCCCTTCATCTATTTCATCCACTCCCCCCAGTTCCCTTCACTATGGGAACCACCAGTCTGTTTTCCTTGTTTATGAGTTTATTTCTGTTTTGTTTGTTTGTTCACTTGTTTTTTAGATTCCATATATAATTGAAATTATATGGTATTTGTCTTTCTTTATCTCTTATTTCACTTAGCATAATACACTTTAGGTCCATTCATGTTGTTGCAAATGGCAACATTTTCTTTTTTATGGCTGAATAATATTATATTGTGTGTATGTACCACACCTTCTTTATCTATCAATGGACCCTTAAGTTGTTTCCATATCTTGGCTATTGTAAATAATGTAATAAACATAGAAATGCATATATCTTTTTGAATTAGTGATGTTGTTTTCTTTGGGTAAATTCACAGAAGTAGAATTACTGGGTCACATGTGTTTCTATTTTTAGTTTTTTGAGACCCTCCGTACTGGTTTCCATAGTGGCTGTACCAATTTACACTCCTACCAATAGTGCAGGAGAGTTCCCTTCTCCACATCCTCTCCAACACTTGTTATTTCTTGTCTTTTGGACAGTGGCCATTCTGACCACTGTGAGGTGATAACTCATTGTGGTTTTGATTTGAATTTCTTTGATGATGAGTGATGTTGAGCATCTTTTCATGTGCTTGTTGGTCATCTGTATGTCTTCTTTGGAAAAATGTCTATTCAGGTCCTTTGCCCATTTTTAATTTAGTTATTTGGATTTTTTAATGTTGAGTTGTATGAGTTCTTAATATATTTTGGATGTTGGTCTCTTATCAGATATATCATTTGTAAATATATTCTCCCATTCAGTAGGTTGCCTTTTCCTTCTGTTGATGGTTTCGTTTGCTGTGCAGTAGGTTTTAGTTTGATGTAGTCCCACTTGTATATTTTGCTTTTGTACCCCTTGCCAGGGGAGATATAGCCAGAAAAAAATTACTGCCTATGTTTTCTTCTGGGAGTTTTATGGCTTCAGATCTTATATTTAGGTCTTCAATCCATTTTTAGTTTATTTTTGTGTATGGAATAAGACAGTGGCCCAGTTTCATTCTTTTGCATGTAGCCATACAGTTTTCCCAAGACCATTTATTACTTTTTTATTAAGGTATTATTGATATACATTCTTATGAAGGTTTCACATGAAAAAACAATGTGGTTACTACACTTACCCATATTAAAAAGTCCCCACCCATACCTCATTGCAGTCACTGTCCATCAGTGCAGTAAGATGCCACAGATTCACTATTTGCCTTCTATTTTCCCCTTGATCCCACATAACATGTGTACTAAACATAAAACTCCTCAATCCCCTTCTCCCACCCTCCCCACCCACCCTCCCACACCCCTCCCCTTTGGTAACCACTAGTTCCTTCTTGGAGTCTCTGAGTCTACTGCTATTTTGTTCCTTCAGTTTTGCTTCGTTGTTATACTCCACAAATGAAAGAAACCATTTGGCACTTGTCTTTCTCCACCTGGCTTATTTCACTGAGCATAATATCCTCCAGCTTCATCCATGTGGTTGCAAACGGTAGGATTTGTTTCTTTATTATGGCTGAATAGTATTCCATTGTGTATATGTACCACCTCTTCTTTATCCATTCATCTACTGATGGACACTTAGGTTGCTTCCATATTTTGGCTATTGTAAAAAGTGCTGCAATAAACATAGGGGTGCATATGTCTTTTTTAATCTCAGAAGTTTATTCTTTGGGTAAATTCCAAAGAGTGGGATTCCCGGGTCAAATGGTATTTCTATATTTAGTTTTTTGAGGAACCTCCATATTGCTTTCCACAATGGTTGAACTAGCTTACATTCCCACCAGCAGTGTAGGAGGGTTCCCCTTTCTCCACATCCTCACAAGCATTTGTTGTTCTTAGTCTTTTCAATGCTGGCCGTCCTTACTGGTGTGAGGTGATATCTCATTGTGGTTTTAATTTGCATTTCTCTGATGACTAGTGATGTGGAGCATCTTTTTGTGTGTCTGTTGGCCACCTGAATTTCTTCTTTGGAGAAGTGTCTGTTCAGCACCTCTGCCCATTTTTTAATTGACTTATTTGCTTTTTGTTTGGTGAGGTGCATGAACTCTTTATATAATTTGGATGTCAACCCATTGTTGGATATGTCATTTATGAATATATTCTCCTGTACTGTAGGAAGTCTTTTGGTTCTACTGATGGTATCCCTTGCTGTACAGAAGCGTTTTAGTTAGATATAGCCCCATTCATTCATTTTTCCTTTTGTTTCCCTTGCCCAGGGAGACATGTTCATGAAGAAGTTGCTCATGTTTATATCCAAGAGATTTTTGCCTATATTTTTTTCTAAGAGTTTTATGGTTTCATGACTTACATTCAGGTCTTTGATTCATTTTGAGTTTACTTTTGTGTATGGGGTTAGACAGTAATCCAGTTTCATTCTCTTACATGTAGCTGTCCAGTTTTGCCAACACCAGCTACTGAAGAGGCTGTCATTTCCCCATTGTATATCCATGGCTCCTTTATCATTTATTAATTGACCATATATGCTTGGGTATATATCTGGGCTCTCTATTCTGTTCCACTGGTCTATGGGTCTGTTCTTATGCCAGTACCAAATTGTCTTGATTACTGTAGGTTTGTAGTAGAGCTTGAAGTCAGGGAGCGTAATCCCCCCTGTTTTATTCTTCCTTCTCAGGATTGTTTTGGCTATTCGGGGTCTTTTGTGGTTTCACATGAATTTTAGAACTATTTGCTCTAGTTCATTGAAGAATGCTGTTGGTAATTTGATAGAGATTGCACTGAATCTGTAGATTGCTTTAGGCAGGATGGCCACTTTGACAATATTAATTCTTCCTATCCAAGAGCATGGGATGAATTTCCATTTATTAGTGTCCTCTTTAATTTCTCTTAAGAGTGTCTGGTAGTTTTCAGGGTATAGGTCTTTCACATTCTTGGTTAGGTTTATTCCTACATATTTTATTCCTTTTGATGCAATTGTGAATGGAATTGTTTTCCTGATTTCTCGTTCTGCTAGCTCCTCATTAGTTTATATGAATGCAACGGATTTATGTATATTAATTTTGTATCCCACAACTTTACTGAATTCAGATATTAGATTTAGTAGTTTTGGAGTGGATTCTTTAGGGTTTTTTATGTACAATATTATGTCATCTGCAAACAAGGACAGTTTGAGTTCTTCCTTGCTGATCTGGATGCCTTTTATTTCTTTGTGTTGTCTGACTGCAGTGGCTAGGACCTCCAGTACTATGTTGAATAAAAGTGGGGAGAGTGGGCATCCTTGTCTTGTTCCCGATCTTAAAGGAAAAGCTTTCAGCTTCTCGCGGTTAAGCATAATGTTGGCTGTAGGTTTGTCATAATGGCCTTTATTATGTTGAGGTACTTGCCCTCCAAACCCATTTTGTTGAGAGTTTTTATCATGAATGGATGTTAATTTTTGTCGAATGCTTTTTCAGCATCTATGGAGATGATCATGTGGTTTTTGTCCTTCTTTTTATTGATGTGATGGATGATGTTGAAGGATTTTCGAATGTTGTACCATCCTTGCATCACTGGGATGAATCCCACTTGATCATGATGGATGATCTTTTTGATGTATTTTTGAATTCGGTTTGCTAATATTTTGTTGGGTATTTTTGCATCTATGTTCATCAGGGATATTGGTCTGTAATTTTCTTTTTTTGTGGTGTCTTTGCCTGATTTTGGTGTTAGAGTGATGGTGGCCTCATAGAATGAGTTTGGGAGTATTCCCTCCTCTTCTACTTTTTGGAAAACTTTAAGGAGGATGGGTATTAGGTCTTCACTAAATGTCTGATAAAATTCAGCAGTGAAACCATCTGGTACAGGGATTTTTGTTCTTAGGTAGTTTTTGGGTTACCAATTCAATTTCTTTGCTGGTAATTGGTCTATTCAGATTTTCTGTTTCTTCCTGGGTCAGCCTTGGAAGGTTGTGTTTTTCTAGAAAGTTGTCCATTTCTTCTAGGTCATTCAGTTTGTTAGCATATAATTTTTCATAGTATTCTCTCACTTTTTGTATTCGTGTGGTATTTGTAGTGATTTTTCCTTTCTCATTTCTGATTCTGTTTATGTGTGTAGACTGTTTTTTCTTGATAAGTCTGGCTAGGGGTTTATCTGTTTTGTTTATTTTCTCAAAGAACCAGCTCCTGCTTTCATTGATTCTTTCTATTGTTTTATTCTTCTCAATTTTATTCATTTATGTTTTAATCTTTACTATGTCCCTCCTTCTATTGATTTTGGGCCTCATCTGTTCTTCCTTTTCTAGTTTCATTAATTGTGAGTTTAGACTGTTCATTTGGGATTGTTCTTCTTTCCTGAGGTAGGCCTGTATTGCAATATATTTCCCTCTTAGCACGGCCTTCACTGCGTCCCACAGATTTTGCAGTGTTGAATTAGTTGTCATTTGTCTCCATATATTGCTTGATCTCTGTGTGTTTTTATTTGGTCATTGATCCATTGATTATTTAGGAGCATGTTATTAAGCCTCCATGTGTTTGTGGGCTTTTTTGTTTTCTTTGTGTAATTTATTTCTAGTTTCATACCTTTGTTATCTGAGAAGCTGGTTGGTACAATTTCAATCCTTTTGAATTTACTGAGGCTCTTTTTGTGGCCTAATATATGATCTATTCTTGAAAATGTTCCATGTGCACTTGAGAATACTGTGTATCCTGTTGCTTTTGGATGGAGTGTTCTGTAGATGTCCGTTAGGTCCATCTGTTCTAATACATTGTTCAGTGCCTCTGTCTCTATTTATTTTCTATCTGCTTGATCTGTCCTTTGAGGTGAGTGGTGTGTTTAAGTCTCCTAAAATGAATGTATTGCATTCTATTTCCCCCTTTAATTCTGTTAGTATTTGTTTCACATATGTAGGTGATCCTGTGTTGGGTGCATAGATATTTATAATAGTTATATCCTCTTGTGGACTGACCCTTTTATCATTATGTAATGTCCTTCTTTGTCTCTTGTGACTTTCTTTGTTTTGAAGTCTATTTTGTCTGATACAAGTACTGCAACTCCTACTTTTTTCTCACTCTTAGTTACATGAAATATCTTTTTACATCCCTTTACTTTCAGTCTGTGTATGAAGTGAGTCTCTTGTAGGAAGCATATAGATGGGTTTTTTTTATCCACTCAGTAACTCTATGTCTTTTGATTGGTGCATTCAAACCATTTACATTTAGGGTGATTATCAATAGGTATGCACTTATTGCCATTGCAGGCTTAAATCTGTGGTTACCAACAGTTCAAGGGCGATTCCCTTACTATCTAACAGTCTAATTGAACTTATTTTGTATACTATTACAAACTCAACCTAAAGGTTCTTTTTTTTCTTCCTTTTTCTTCCTCTTCCATTCTTTGTATGTTATGAATCATATTCTGTACTCTTTGTCTTCCCTTGAATGACATCTCTTTTGCCTTAGGAATACTTCCATCTATAGGAGTCCCTTCAAAATGCCCTGTAGAGGTGGTTTGTGGGAGGTAAATTCTCTTAGCTTTTGCTTATCTGAAAATTGTTTAATCCCTCCTTCAAATTTAAATGATTACCTTGCCAGGTATTCTTGGTTCAAGGCCCTTCTGCTTCATTGCATTAAATATATCATGCCACTCCCTTCTGGCCTGTAAGGTTTCTGTTGGGAAGTCTGATGATAGCCTGATGGGTTTTCCTTTGTATGTGAACTTTTTTCTTTCTCTAGCTGCTTTTAAAAGTCTGTCATTATCCTTGATATTTGACGTTTAAATTATTATATGTATTGATGTTGTCTTCCCTGGTTCCCTTGTGTTGGGAGATCTGTGCACTTCCATGGCCTGAGAGATTATCCCTTTCCCCAGATTGAGGAAGTTTTCAGCAATTACCTCCTCAAAGACACTTTCTATCCCTTTTTCTCTCTCTTCTTCTTCTGGTACCCCTATAATGTGAATATTGTTCCGTTTGGATAGGTCACACAGTTCTCTCAATATTCTTTCATTCTTAGAGATCCTTTTTTCTTTCTGTGCCTCGGCTTCTTTGTATTCCTTGTCTCTAATTTCTATTCCATTTACCATCTCTTCTACTACATCTAATCTGCTTTCAAATCCCTTAATTTTATGTTGCATTTCAGATATGGTATTTCTTAATGATTGAATCTCCATCTTAAATTCATTCCTGAGGTCTTGAATATTTTTCTGCACCTCCATAAGAATGTTTAGAATTTTTATTTTGAATTCTCTTTCTGGAAAATTTGTGAGTTCAGTTTCATTTGACCCTCTTTCTGGGGTTTGTGAGACTTTGTTCTGAGCCATGTTCTTTTGACGTTTCATATTTCTGTGTGGTGCCCACTAGTGTGCAGAAACTCCAGTCTCTGGAGCTGCTCAGCCCTGAGAGTGAGGTTGTGGGATGTAGGGGAGCGGATCTGGTGCCTGGGGGGAAGAAAGATCTGTTTCCTTCTTCCTTTCTTCAGTGCCTGTCTCAGTGTCAGAGGCAGTGGGCCAAGCACACACATGGGTAATCTTCTGTGCTTTGCATCTCTAGCTGTTGTAGGCAGGACCTCCCTCTGGCTGGCCTGACACCTGCGCAGTGACTACCGGTTTGTGAGCAGGTGCCTGCAGGCCAGTAGGAAGGTTTGGCAGGCTGTGTGTCACAGTGGGGGGGCCTCGGAGCTGAGTAGGCAGTCAGGGGGATGGAGCACCTGAAGCTCCTCAAAGTTCCCAACCAGCTGGGCAGAGTGTGCTCAGATAATGTTGTCCAGCTCTCCCTTCTCCCATGCAGCAAGCTCCATGCAAACCCCACCCCTTCAGCAGCCCTCTCGCTGCTAGGAAGCCTCTCAGACTTCCTGCCTTTCCTCTGACACAGAGCTGCCGGGTGTGGATCCCCCTCCTCCACTAACGGCCGGAATGTCAATTTCTCAAGCACTCCTCCTGTCCGAGCTCCCCAACGCCCAGGGCACCACACAATATAGGATTCTGCTCACAAAGCAGATGTCCAGGGGTAGGTGCCTAGCAGTCCTAGGCTTTCAGCCCCTCCTGTGTTCTGTTTCTCTTGCTCCCACTGGTGAGCTGGGTGGGGGAAGGGCCTGGGTCCCACCAGATTAAGGCTTTCATAGGTTACCCTGTTTCTTGAGGTCTGCTCTGTTTGAGGTCTATATGCAGTCTGGTTCAGCCTCCTTTCTTGTTGCTGTCTGAAGGTTAGTTGTATTTATTAATTATATTTTTGTACTGTTTTCGGTTTTGGGAGGAGCTCTCCATCTCGCCTCTCATGCTGCCATCTTGAATCCCCCCCATCAGTGATATTTTGAGCTCTAGCTATGTGACTCACATCAACTAGCTCTGAACACTGGAGGGGAAGATGGGGTCCTTTCAGACTTCAAAATTTGCTGTAAGAGAATAAAATTAGTGTAATTTAGCCAGCAACCTGAAGAACAAAACTGCTTCTCTGCTGGCTAAATTTTAACATCTTCAAGGTTCAGGACATCTTCAAGGTTCAGGGTGTTACTATGTTCAATTCTTTTCCTCATGGCCTTAGAAGGTACTCACCAGACTTCTTCCAGGGGGTGTCTGGGTAGGGAGGCCACAGGGAGTGGGGAGAAAAGTCATTTTTCTTTATCATTCTTTCCCTCAAGTCCTCTCACCTTGTTTGGTGAAATATCTAGTGGTTGTAACTATGTGAAGAATACCAACCAGTTAAAAATTTCCTGGCAGACTTGTTGACACCAATCTCTACTTCCTGATATAATAAAAAAAATACTAATAACAATAGTAATATTGGCACTTAAATCTTTGAGTACCTGCCATGAACCAACCAATATCCTCTAAGCTTTACATTCTGTTTCTGACCTTTACATCAGTCCTACCACGTAGATATTATTTTCATTTTACAGATGAGGATAAGAGAGCTCAGAGAGAGTAGGAGATGAGCTCCAAGCCACAGAAGGGAGACGGGAGCCCATTCTGTCTGACTCCAAAGCTCATGCTCCTTCAATTTGCCACACCCATCTGAGCCCCTCCACATCTTGGCTTTTCAGGTGGGAAGGGCAGGCAAAGAGGAAGATGCTCTTGTTTTTCAAGGCTGGATGACTCTTCCTAGTGAGGTTTTCCCAATAACTAGAAACTCAGGAGACATTAGATTCTACTTGGAGGCCATCTTACCCTTCCAGCGTCCCCCACCTCCTACCTACCCCAGCCATCCCAATACATTCCACCCCCTGCATCCCCTACCTCTGTTTCCCAGCTATGAAACCACTGCTGTACCTATCTCAGCATTGTGCTGAGAGGCCATCTGTTCAACCAGGAGGTGCCATTATCTTTATGGTCCTATAAAATGGCCATTGCCTGAGTAATAAAAATTGCATTTGACAAGGGAAGATGGGATTCTGGGTCTCTGAGGGACCATATTTACATGGCTATCTTGTCTTCCCATGGCAAAAGGAATTTGAAACAACCCTAATATTGAGATGGAAGAGCAGCAACCCCCTTGATTCGTGTGATAGGCAAATGGTTCCCCAAAGATGTCTGTGTCCTTTTTCCTGGAACCTGTGATTGTGTTACCTTACATGGCACGGGGAATTTGCAGATTGATTAAGGATCTGGCAATGCAGGAGATTATCCTGCTTATCTGGTTGGCCCATGTAATCACAAGGGTCTTACAAGGGAAAGGAAGAGGCAGGGGGGTCAGAGAAGGAGATGTGACAACAGAAGCAGAGGTTGGAGGGATGGGATTGCTAGCTGGGGGCCATATGCCAAGGAATGCAGCAAGAAGCCTTTAGAAGGTGCAAAAACAAGGAGACAGATCTCCTCTGGAGCCCTCAGGAGCAACAAAACCCTGCTGACACCTTGATTTTAGCCCTGTGCAGCCCATGCCCGAATGCTGACCTCCAGAACTGTGAGAATAAATTTGCCCATGCCCGAATGCTGACCTCCAGAACTGTGAGAATAAATTTGCACTGCTCTAAGGCACTAGGTTTGTGGCACTTTGTTACAGTAGCAATAGAAAATTAACAGAACAGGATACTCTCTTTCTTCATTTGATCACTTAAGCAATTGGTCATTAAACGTCCTGGTCAGAAATTCCGTACCAACTAGCGCCTCTACCATTTAAGCTTTTCTCACACAACAAGAGCCATCATGGCGTATTATGTCTGGTGTACCATTTTGTTATTTCCTCTTCTCATAACAGCCTTTTGGAAAAATGCACTTAACACAATCAAGTTTCTTATTGATAAGACAAGAAATCTATAGATCAAAACCACTTAGGGGAGACCCCCAGAGGCCCCTGCATATCCTCTTTCTTGCAAAGTCTAATAAATACAATCAGCAACCATGTAACCGATGGATGTCACGTGTCCGTTTGCTGCTCGTGCTCCCGGAAAACAAGGCCCGCCCTGTCACCTCTGTGAAACGCTGAGTTTCCTGAGTCAGCTGTTTCAAACGGAACTCTTTCAATGCTACAGGAACTGCCGTGACAAAGGCTATGACCCCTGGTCAGGCTCTGAAGGTAATGGTGCAGATAATCCAAGTTCCTCTTGCAGCGGAACCAGTCTGTTGGTGCAGAAGGTTAATAGCCCTGGGCTGGGCACCATTAGAGAGTGGGGCAAGGAGCATCTTAACTCTGGTTTCAGCTGACCGCTTTTTGAAACTTCTTTGTTGATTAAAGGCATCCACTGTCTAAATGCCAGCCAGCAGGATAATGATTTAATTAACCTTCCTACTGAGGCTGGCGGGAACCCAAAGCAGTCATTTCCTGGTAGAAACTTCCATCACAAAACAAATTCAACTGATTTCTGCCCACTCCTCCCATCCTCTGTGGAAATCTGAAGGAGCAAACCAGTTCTAGCTGGTTAAACCAAAGGCCCTTCCAGGAGGGCTTCAGTTGCCAACACTTGTGGGGTCCTGAAGGTGTCGCATCCCAATAAATTCTGTGCCTGTGATGCCAGCTACCAGCCTGCTCCTAGACTCTTGCACCCCACCGTGCTCTGGGCTGTTTCTGCCACGCACACTAAGCAGAAGGCTCCCGTTCATTGATTAAAAGCTGCATTTTCCTTAATGGGCGTTGGGGCAGTGGCCGTGTTACTGCTAAATCTCACATAAGGCGTTTCTGCTTCAAGCATTGGAAATCATCTAGTAATTTGCTAATGCTTGTCAGAATTTAACTTCAAATCAGCCAATCAGATTACCAAAAGGAGACAGAGATTTTGGTGTTTCCATTTTACTGACAGGGCTAGAAATCTGTGTTCCTTTCAACACGTTCTCTGTGCTCCCTTGTGCTGGCATACAGAAACAAGGCTAACTCACCTAATAGTAATGAGCGCAAGCAAGCCCACAGACCTAAATCTCAGGAGTTTCCCAAACTGTTCACTGTTTAGGATTATTTACGTTTCCATTATCTCATCAGTAGGAAGACTGCAAGGTGAACTTTAATGAAAACTGAACTCTGGGGCAGGTACTCTGCTGGATGTCTTGTCTAATCTACAGAGTAGCTGTGTCTGCATCATTGACAAGCAGCTTCTGGTTTATTGGGGAATCTAAAAAGAAGACTGTAAACTATAAAAAGAAGAATGAACTGGCAGGGAGAGGCTTGGGCCACAAAGCAGAGCAGATAAATTCTAGGCCAACCCAGCAGGGGGTCAGTGGGGGGTTGCCGGGTGGGCTCAGGAGAGTGTTGAGCAGAAATGCCAGACTCCAGTACCCTGCTGTGTTCGGTCATTGGCCGTGCTGTGCTCAGGAAGGGCCCGGCCTCATCACAAATGATGCAGTAGATCCCAAAGGCACTGAGCTGGAGGTTGTCAGATCTCTGCACTCCTCACAACCGAAGGGCAGGTCCTTCCTAGCAGGGGATCTGGGTGGCGTGCCTCCAAAGTACTATGGCAACTCTCTGAGGGAGGCTGCTATTATGTGTAGGGAGGCAAAATCTTACCTCTACCCTCTTAGAGTTTTTCCACTGCCCCTGAGAATTAAACTGACATAAGACAGATTAACAGGAGAAAAGCATACACTGTATATCAGTTTTATGTGAATCCTCATAAGGAAATGAAGACCCAAAGAAATTGTGAATCCTTATATTTTCACGATTAAAAACTCCACTTTTTATATCAGCTTGCACAAAGAGGGGCAATCATAGAGAAGGAACTCAACTATGTGGGGAGGCTAAAGGAAGAGAAGAACTATTTTCACAAGGTCTATTTACAAAGAACTCTTGGTCTCAGCTTCTTGTCCTTGATGATAAAAATGCTGCCTTCCTTCAGGCACAGGAAGGGCATCTTTCACATGAGAGTTTTTATCCCCTGTTTTCAAGAAGAAATGGGCAGATCAGAATGCTTTTCTTGCATCTGCTATTTCTCAGGTGTCTTTAGCTCCAAATAGTCCTTATGCCAAAGGGCATATTTTGGGGCACTAGAGACTACAATAAAGAAAAATCCCTGCCTTCATGGATCTTGCATTCCAGTGTGGAAGACAATGAACACAGTATAAATAAATGAAGATTAATTGGGCCAAAGAGAAAAAAAAAAAAAGGAAAGGGGGAGAATAAATATTGTATAGCAGGGTCAGGGAAGGTGAACTGTGTGAAATTTAGGTAGAATGGCCAAGGAAGTCTGAGAGGGTGACTTTTGTGTAAAGACCTTAAGGAAATGAGGAGTAAGCCACATAACTATTTGGAGGAGGAGAATAGGTAGAGGGAATAGTAAGTTCAAAGGCCCTGAGGTAGGAGCATGTTTTGTGTGTCTGAGGAACATAAAGGTGGCCAGTGTAGCTAGACTGCAAAGAAAGAGGTGGAGAGGAACAGTGGGCTGGGTATAGCAGGAGGTGAGCTCAGAGAGGTAACAGTCGTGGGAAATCACACTAACTGAGGGCTTGTAAGTCACGGTTAGGACCTTGGCTCCTATTCCAAGTGAGATGGGAGGTTCTGAGTGGGGGAGTGACATCACCTGACCTATGCTTTAATAGGGTCTCTGGCTGCTAGGTGAAGAACTGATTGTACGGGAGCAAGAGCAGAAAGAAGAAACAATGAAAAAATGATTGAAACAATTCAGGCAAGAAAGGATAATTAGATCAGAGTGTGGCAGTGGGGGTAATCAAATTTAAGATAGATATTTTGAAGGTAGAACTGATGGGATTTGCTGGTAGAGCCTGTGTGAGGTGTGAGAAAAACAAGACATCAGAATGACAACACATGGTTGCTGGCCTGAGAATTCAAAGTGCAATGTTGCCACTAGCCAAGGAAGAGCAAACCGTAGGAGCAGCTGATTCAGGAGGATACCAGGAGCTCATTCAGCGGTGTTGGATTTGGGGTAGGCAGCAACAGATGTACAGGTCTGGACTTCAGAGTAGAGGTCTTGACAGGAGATACAAATGTAGGAATCATTCACATATAGCTGGTATTTAAAGAAATAAGACCAGTTGAGATCACCTAGAGAGTGATGGAAGATGATAAGAGAGGACAGAGGTCAGAGCCCTGGACCCTCAAACATTTAGAGACCAGGGAAATAAGAAATCAGCGAAAGAGACTGAGAAGCACAGGAGAAAATGCTAAAAGAGCCAGGTATTTCAAGTGACCAGTTGTGTTAAATGGTAGTGAAGGGCAGTGTAAGGTGAAAAGTGAGAAATAACTGTTGGATTTAGAAATGTGGGGACCTCCGGTGACTGAGAAAAGTAGTTTCACGGAAGTGTTGAGGATGAAACCTGATTGAATGGGAGACAGTGGGTTTATGCTTAAGGAGCTTTCTTGCGAGGAGAAAATTAGGGCAGTGCTTGGAGGGAGAAGTGAGATTAAGAGAGGGTTTTAAAATATAGAGATATGACAGCCTGTTTGTATGTTGATGAAAATTATTCAGTAGAGAAGAAAAAATTGATGCTGCAGGAGAGAGAAGGGAGAATTTCTGGTGTGGTATCTTAAGTAAGAGAGAAGAGGGGATCTAGCGCACATGTGGAAAGACTTACAATGAAGAAGCATTCAAGATGTGGAATGATTTGGTGGACTTAGGAAGCAGACAGAAAGGAAGGCTTCCGTATTTGCCAGTCAATGTAATCATTCTCCAGATTATTTGGGGCATGTGCGTTTGCCTAATACAACCTAGCTTCCTAGCTTTGATTGTCAGGCCGCCTCTAACGCCATAGTTTAGTTGTGAGGAGGACCATCTAGCATTAATCATTTGTACATAGGAGAATAACCATGCAAGACCCAAGGCTGGTACACTCCTATGGAACTTTGATAGCTGCCATGTCACATTTACAGCTCATAAGTGGGTGGTCAACTCAGATCCCGAGATTTGCTTCCCATAAAACTGGACACTGAGAGAATGGGAACTGGACAGATAAATACATTTGAAAGAAGGACGTAGACCTGAAAACTAGAGGAGAGGAAAAATACACGGAGATGAGGCATAGGAAACAACATGGCAGTGCTGCGCGCCTGGCTGCTGAGAGGAGTGGTGCCAGAGAGGGAGTGGGAATGATAAGAAAGTAGAGAATTCTGCTGATTTAAAAACTCTACTCGGGGAAATCATTCACCTTCTGCTTCCGTGACTTTATTATTTTGACAATTATTTCAATTGATAGAGTCCGAAGTTGGCAAAGATGTGGCAAAAGATGGTTCTGGTTGGCTGGCTCTCTGCAGACTCTGAACTTTGCAACCAGGACTTGAGTCCAGAGGGCTTCCAAGGGAAGAGAGTGTGCGCAACACAAGGGAGTAAATAAAGGAAGACTGGGCACGCCAGCTCTGAAAGGTGACCGCCCAGTACGACCTATTCCTTTCTCTTCTAGGCCCATATACTTGCTTCCCTAGAAGGAATCGAAGGCAGAGTCAGAAATGATATAAGGTGGGTACGTTTGCAGGTTGGCAATTTAACTCGATCTAATAATACTCCTGAGGTTGTAGTTCATGCCTTTATTTTGACTGGGGCCCTGAGTGAATGTAACTTGGTCAAACCATGAAGAAATATACATATAATAACCAACTCTTATCTAAAAATTGAAATAGTTAAGTAGAACACAAAGTCCTTGTAGGTTGTACACAATTTAAAAACAATATTATTGCCAATGTCCAACTAATAGTCAACAAATTAGTCTAGGTCTGACAGAGAAGAAACACAAACCCCATTGTTTACTTTTGAGGCTTGGCAGCTTTGCTGAATTATGAACCCCCAGGGAAGACAGAAATGATCTGTTACCTAGTAAGATTTAAGAACAATAGTTTCCTACTATTCGTCAGCCAGCTGAAGAACGGATTCTGGATGATTGACACTAGCAAACTGATAAAAAATTATGTATTTACATAAGTATTTTAAGAGAGTTGAAAGACTAGATAGAAGAAAAGGATGATAAAGGAAACAAATACTCCAAAACAGTGTTAGCGTTCAAAGACTGTTAGTTTGTTGATATTTGCAAACTTCTTTCTGAATGATTAAGAAAGTAAAAAATTAATAAGACCCTGAGAAGCATTAACCAGCATCTTTAAAAGCTCTAGCAGCTAATGTCTTAATTAAATACAGCAATGATGATTTTAAGTACTTGCTCTATTTTTATACAAATACTATGTAGGTATTATAAACTACAAACTTAAGAAAAAATTACTTGAAATTTCACCATCCAGAGAGAATCTGTCAGTATTTGGGTGTCTGTCTTTACAGAGAGCTTCCTACATAGTAATGGTTTGCGGACAGAGAAAAGAAATCAAGTGGCAGAGATGAAACCAAATATGCAGATGTTTGGAGGATCTTCCAAGGACTTTTTCAAAGATATACAGATAAATAGTGGATAAGCTAAATAGTTTTGAAATAATTGACAGATGCAAAAACCTGCAGAAGAAAAGGTAAAACTTAGAAGACAATGACACCATCACAAAGAACTGAATGGGGGTAGTTGGTCCAGGGCACGCCTGACTGGTGCTTTTCAAGACATGAGTAGTGATTCATTTGTAAGTCACAGAATTAATTTAGTGGTCTTCACCAGTTTTAAAAAGAAAATAAGAGGAGAAGGAGAAGGAGAAATGGAATGAAATGGCAAGGATCACGATCCAGTTTTGAAACTTTTGGTGTGTGTGCTGAGTTGTGGAGAACAATGCACTTCCTACTCTTAGTTGAGGTAAAAAATATATAAATGCCACAATAGTAGACTGAGATCTTGTACAACAGAGTGCAAGTGGAGAAAGGATTCTACCTCCGGATGATAACTGTCTAGTACAAGGGGAAACGTGAGAGGAGAAAAATCATTGCAGGCAGTCAGAACCTTATGCTCTGACGCCAAACTTGTACAGCCCCACTAATGGACATGGATTGACCTGTTGACCTGCTGGCTACACCATTAGTACTCTACAGGGGAGGCCAGGACAGCTGCCTCTTGGCCCCTAATCCTCCATTTCTCCTCATCTTCTCTCTGGTTATAAACAGTCATGTGCTAGTAAATATTTAACAACCCACTTCCTGGGGGAGAAAAAGCTCGGATTTGTAATGTTTGCTGGTTTCCATGGTTTAAATATTCCCATCATGGCTGATTGCAAGAACACAGAGTTAGGAAGAAGGACTCACAGTCAGGTGAGCTGTGAGCTCACATCTCTCAAGGGCTGGCACACCAGCTATTACTCGGCTATCAAGCCCAGGTAGTTACATGGAAGATGCTCTATTATGTGGGGAAAAAAAAGGGTAAAATTAGAAACACAAAATGATTGCCAGTGTGAAAACCAAGTATGTGCGTAGAAAAGAAATGCAAGGAAACACTAAATATCGACCATGGTTGTGTTAAGAGTGGTAGGATACAGTTAATTCCTTTATATATGTTGTTTTTCTTAGCGTGCTTATGCTAATTTTACAGTGGAAAAGCCAGCAAACACACGGAACAATAGTATAATTTACTCCAGGTATTCATTAACCAACATCAACATTTTGCCAATCTTCTTTCATTTTAATTGAATGGAATTTCTTTCATTTATCTCAGAGATCATATCATTTCATCTGAAATATTCCAATACAATACATAGGATTAAAAAAACAGTACTATTATCACAATGAAATTAATAACTCCTCAGTGTCATCCCCAATTGAGAAAGGTGTCTTTTATGTTTTTTTTCCCTTGAATCAGGGTTCAAACATGGCATTGGGTTATTATGCTTTTAAGTCTCTTTTATTCCGTAATGCCTATCCTTTCTTTGTATCTCTTTATGCCACCAGATTATTGAAGAAGCTGAAAGTTTGTCCTGTAGAACGTCCCACGTCGGAAATTTTGCCGATTGCCTCCTTATGGTTACTTACCCCTCAAGTCCCCATATTTCCCGTGAGCTGTCGGTGAGATGCAGACAGTGATGTAGGCTGGACTCAGTCATGGGTGTTGACTGCATCATGTTAGGACACATGTAATGTCTGCTTGTGCCCCTTTTAGTGATGCTGAGATTAATCCGTGGATTTAAAAGTGGAAAACTTTTTTCCACTTTTAAAACAAGATTAAAAAGGAGGATATGTTTGGAATGATTCACCAAGGCAGAAGATAAGTACTTACTCATAAGTAAGTGTTTCCCTCAGTCAAGAGAAGGGGCCACGCTGTTCGCATGTCAAGACAGAAGAACGCTACAGGCCCTCGGCCCTGGAGTTCTCAGCCTCCTCACCTTTTGCATGGGCACAGCCCATCTGAGTGAGTTTGTGTGAGCACAGCTCACCTGATGACTCCTATGTCACTGGAAGTATATTCTCCTAAAATTTGGGAGGATATGACAATTTTAGTAAGACTTGGTGAATTCTTTGCAAAAACACTAATGCATCCAATGGTTTGAGTCCATCACAGAAATGTCAGGCATAGAATAAACCAATTTCAGCAGAACAGTAGACAGGGTCTATCCTCAACTCCTTCAGCCCCATGAGAACTTCACTTCCCTCTCCTTGCTACAACCTAGAACGACCTCCCTACTCAGACTCGCACCTTCAATCATCCTTCGCGCTGCACTGCCAGACTTCTACACTGCAAATCAGACCGGTTTACTGTCCTCCTTAGACTTTCCCAGTAGCTTTCTGTGGCTTGCTGAAAGACTTAAAGCTCTTTAGTTTGTCACTTACAGGCCTTCATGATCTAGCCTGTGCCCACCTTCCTGACCTTCGCCCCCACACTCCTTTTTCTTCTCTCTTTCTGCAGGCCATCCCTCTGCCGGGGCTCTAACTGCACTCAGCTCCTCTGGCCTCAGGATACTAGGCTCCTTCACATCTCTGGGTCGTGGATGAGATCTGCCCCTGCTTAAACTACATTTCCTTTTGTGAGCTTGGCAGTTTTCCACCATCCTTGAGGCCCCTGTGCCAAGCCAATTTGACCTCCCCCATCTGGTCTGAATGGCTTCTGTTTACTCAGAGGTCCTCTGTAGTACCTCAGTTTATCATTATTCCATGCCGGTGACTCTCCTGGGCTGGCGCATTGCAGGTGCTCAGTAAACTTTGGTGGAATGAATGAATTTTAAATGAAGCACTGTAGAAAGGGGAGAAGTGCTACATGAATTTGCCACTGGTGGAACAAGCTCACTCAGATTGCTGAGTGTGAAGGGAGCCCATCTGTACCGCAGCACCTCTGGTTGTGTCCCAGTTTCTGTCTGCTCAATATTTTTATCCCTTTAAGAGCCTGGATTCGGACATGGGCTTTACCCCTTTCTAGCTGTGCGGCTTAGGCACTTAGTTTCATCATTTCTAAGATGGAGATGATAATACGATCCACCACAAAGTTTGTCTTGAGGATTAAATTAGTTAATATACATAAAGTACTCAGAATAGTGCCTGGAACATAGTAAGTTCCATTTAAATGCTTCTATTTAATATTTCCACATAGGTTTTAATAGCTCTACATGATGGTTGGCTCTTCAAAACCATAACTGTGTCTGGATTTAATTTTCTCCATTTCATTTGGCATAAACTGTAGGAGGATGAATGTTATAGAAGCAATTGGGAGATAATTCCAAGTGGTAGTAAAGCTTTGAGGTCAGGCTGCCTGGGTTCTCATTCTGTCCTCCACTGACCTCTGTGTGACCTTCAGTGTGCAGATTGAAGCCCTTCGTGCCTCTATCTCCTTGTCTGTAAAGTGATGAATCATGGGTCTGTCGTGAAGGTTTTATAGGATCGTTTGTGTAAAGCTCTTAGCACAGTGCCTGGCACCACTGCTCAATAAATGTAAGTTGTTGTTATTAAATATTTTCCTTTCTTGGAACATTTGCATTTTTTCATAAACTAAACAGGCAACCTATTTGGGGTCCAGTCAGCATTTTAGCCCTATCCCAGTAATCAGTCCTTTTTGGTTATTTTTTTCACTCTAGAGTCCTTGAATATCATGCCAGTTCTGCTTATTTTTGCACAAATAAGGTGGTTGGAATACTGCCTGTTTACCAGAATGAATGACTTCTCTGCCTTTCATTGGCTATATTCAGTATAGCTCCCCGACTCCACCTCCCCACTAACAAAGTAAAAAGAAATTGGCAACCAAATCATTCAGGTCCAAGGATGGAACCAATCTAAGGAACTCAGGACAAATGTGGTTCTTTAGCAGCTCACTTCTCAGCCAGGAGCAGGTGAGAACCCCCAAAGGTCTAAGGCCTCACAGCTAGGGCACCTGGAACTAAAAATGGGCCAAATAGAGACTAAATCAGAGCTTGGGGGTTGCCCTGACAATTCAGCCCTGCACTTGAGCTGAAATGGCCATCCCCGTGGGCATGATCCTTAGTGGGCAGCAAGACCCACTTAGCAAACAGGATGGGGGACGGTAGCCCTGCACACAGTACCTCGTAGGGCAAAAGCCCCAGGGAATGCACAGGGAAAGGGACTGAGTCATCTCGTGATGGCTTCTGGGTCCTAGACATGCCGCTTTTTCCTCCTGAAAGCTTATCTTGGAAATGTCAACATGTCTTGCTTTTTTAATCCAAGTTCAAATGTCACGTGAGTGCTTGTTAAAAATACTTTTCTTTCTTAAATCTCACTTTTCACTAACTCCCACATAATTGATGCCAAAAAAACCCTTGTGATAAGCTATCAGACTATTCTAAAATATCTTCAGGCTGCCGAGTTACGTTCTGCGTACCCACACATCACAGTGATCAAGGTGAGGAGGGCTTTGAGGATTTAGGGTCTTTCCTTTAATAGTAACACCAGCTATCATTTACTGAGCATTTACTATGTGCCAAACACATGCCTGCATTATCTCATGTAGTCTCACTGGTGACTGGGTCAGATACCGGCATCGACCCCACTTTACATCTGAGAAAACCAAGGAAGCAGAGTTGAAGTAACTTGCTCAGGTTGTACATTTTAGCAAATGACAAAAGTACATTTCAAACCAGGAGTGTCTGCCCTGGGGGCTGAGCTTCTAACTATGGTATATACCACTTCTCTGTTTTCATCACTTCCACAGTTAATATGTGCTATTGTCTGAATGTTTGCATCCCCTGCAAATTCATATACTGAAATCCTAATTCCCAAAGGTGATGCAATAATCCCCCTGTATCTAGTTTTGTTCTCCATGGTTTCAGTTAGCAGCAGTTGACTAGGAAGCAGATAATAGGAAGCAGCCTTACATCCCTGCATCATTCATCTCACTTCATCTTGCCATGTAGGCATTTTATCATCTCATATCATCACAAGAAGGGTGAGTCCAGTACAGTAAGATCTTGTGAGAGACAGAGAAAGAGACCACATCCACATAACTTTTATTACAGTATATTGTTATAAGTATTCTATTATTGTTGTTAATCTCTTACTGTGCCTAATTTATAAATTATACTTTATCATAGGTATGTATGTATAGGAAAAAGACAGAATATATAGGGTACAGTACTAGCCACAGTTTCAGGCACTTACTGGGGGTCATAGAAATATCTTGGTTGGATAAGGGGGGACTATTGTATTAGGAACTTGGCATTTGAGAGGTGATTAGGTCATGAGGGTGGAGCCCTTGTGGGTGGGATTAAGGCCCTTAGAAAAGAGACCCCCGAGAGCTCCCTAGCCCCTTCCGCCATGTAAGGATACAAGAAGTCTGCAGTCTGCCACCTGGAAGAGGGCCCTCACCAGAACCTGACCATCCTGGCACCAACCCCAGACTTCCCTGATCGCAGACTTCCAGCCCCTAGACCATGAGCAATACATTCCTGCTGTTCAGGAGCCACCCAGTCTGTGGTGTCTTGTTATAGTAGCCTGAACAGACTAAGACAGTATATATGCCCAGGGCAAAACGACAGGGTTTGGAGCTCCCTAACGGTCATTTCTTCCTCAGTTCCCTGAGTCCACAGCCTTCTCCCTGCTCACCATCCACCCTTTCAATCACTCATTAGCAAATATTTGTAACTGAGCACTGACCATGTGCCACACCCTGGACAAGGCCCTGGAGATACAGACGTGACCACAGCCTGGTGGGGCCCCGCCCCCATGGAGTCTGCAGTTTAGCTGGGACACCAACGCAGATGGAGTGATTACACACATGTGTGAATTGCAGCTGGGACAAGAGTTACAAGGCAGAGGAATGAGATGCTGCAAGAACATGTAAGAAGGAAATTGCCCTGGTTAAGGAGGTTGGGGAATGCTTCCATGAGTCAGTAACAAAAGGTGGTATCTAAGGAGGAGAGGGGAAAGTAGAGAAAGTGGGAACAACAGCATGGAAGGAGGCCCTGTGACAGGAAGGAGTGTGGCACATCCCAGGACTTAAAATTGGCCCATGGCGAAAAAGACAAGTACCAAATGATCTCACTCATATGTGGAGTATAAGAACAAAGAAAAAAAAAAATTGGCCCACGGCTACGGGAGGCCTGGCTGTGCTAAGGACCTGGTCTGTAGAGTAAGTACAGTGGGAGGCCTTGACCCACCAACTTTGGACTCCATTTTTGAGAAGCTGCTCAGAGCTAGCAACACACTTAGAGCCGGCACCCGTGTCTGTTACCAGCAGAGCATTATGGAAGCAGGTCTTTACTGCATGAGCGTCCTTAGAGGTCTACTTAAGTCTTGGTGATGGCCAACTCGGAAAGAGAATGAGCCAGGCTCTGCCAGATTCCTGCCCTGCCGTAAGCTCATTTCCTTTCTCCTGGTGGGGAATGACAATTCCAGATGATGACGGATCACAGGTGGAGATAGTAATTACACAATTTGTTTGGGATGAAGATTACCCGAATTCTTTGCCAACAAAACAACCCATAATAAAGAGTAATTTTAGAGCATTCAGTTAACAATTTCATAGGTTGTACCCTCTCTCTCTGCCTTTTCTGCCAGATAATGCTATAAATTATCTCCTTGAGAAATGTGATTATTCAGTTTTCTGGTACAAATTTCCCTGCTGGCATTCTACAGCATAAAAGAATAATGATTACGGTGACTCATTTATTACCCTTGTTAGCTAAATATTGTTCACTAAGTTTTGTTAAAATAAAGAGTCACTATAAAATGACTTCTCTGCCTCATTAGATACAAGTTTCCTTTTGGTTTTAAATGCCATCTCCAATGCCACCTAAGAAAACCACTTCTCTGAAAGGTTTTGCAGGGGCAAGGGTGTTAACCAGTTATTTGTTTGTTGTTTACATATGCTTTTATTTCAGTCTGTCAAGTCAGCCCAAGGGAAGACCCTGACGTGAGCACACACAGCCCCTTCCCATCGGCTCAAACTCCTTGTGACAGTGCAGAGTTGAGTTGCGTCAAAATAATTTTCAAAAGACTGACACTTTTTTCCAGAATCATAAGGTGTTAGATTTCAGGGATGGAGGAGGTGTCATCTAGATGTCTTCTAGAAAATCGCTTTAACTCTAAAAAAGCAAAACCAAAATCATCCTTGACTGAAGGTCTGTGTTTACTGGTTGAAAGCTTATTCGGTCGCATTTGCATGAGGCTGCGGTGGGCAGAAGCCCAGTTTGCAGCCTGCGTCAAGGCTACGTCAGCCCATGTCCAGGGATGGGACATTGTCAGCCGCGGAGACCCTCAGAAGAAAGTGGGGGAGATGGTGAATCTTACGTGCCAACTTGGCTGGGCCACCAGGTGCTCAGATATTTGTTCAAACACTATTCTGGGTGTTTCTGTGAAGGTGTGTTTGGACAAATTTTACATTTAAATCTGTAGACTAAGTAAAGCGGATTGCCTTCCCTAACATCATCATCCAACCCACTGAAGTCTTGAGTAAAACAAAAAGCTGACCCTCCCCTGAATAAGAGGGAATTCTTCTTGCCTGATTGCCTTTGAGCAGGGACGCTGGGGCTTTTTCCTGCCCTCAGACTCAGAAACATTGATTCTTGCAGAGTTCAAGCCTGCCAGCTTTCAGACTAGAACAACATGACTGTGTCTCCAGCTTGCTGACAACAGGTCCTGAGACTTGTCAGCTTCCCCAATCATGTAAACCAGTTCCTTTAATAAATTCCTCTCTCTCTCTCTCTCCACACACGCACACACACTCTGTTGGCTCGTTCTGGAGAACCCTGACTCATACAGGGAGACAGTTGGCTCTTAAGCCCAGAGGGATGCGTCCGAGTTACGGGAAGCCTGGACTAATGAACCGCGGCTGGAGGTGATCTCACGCAATCACACCGCGTTGAGCCTCCCCTGCTTAGGCCTGAAAGCCCTCAGAGAGGCATTGCTGTGTGTTGGTTAAGAGTACCGCTCTGGAATCTGACTGCTTGGGTTGCACCTGGCCTCCTCCTCAGTAGCTGTATGACCCTGGGCATGCCCTAAACCTTGCTTGACTCATTTGTAAAATGGGGATAACACACATCTCATGGGTTGTCAGGATGATCCCCTGAGACTATACGAGAGCGTTAGCTGTTATTAACAGTCCTGCCTATTGTATATAATTCTAACTTAGAGGGGAATACCTAGATTTGGTCATTCTGTATTAGCTCTAGTGGATTCCTAAAGAAAGTTAATATAATGTTAGGCATCTCAAACTTGCCTCAAGGAAGGAATGGAGATGGAAACCTGACTCAGAAAGAAGTTATTTTTGGAGGATAACAGGGTATTTACCCAATTAAATTATTGAAAACAACTGCTAGCACATTGTGTGTGTTCTTAGCAGAGGTTTCATTTGGACAGCTTAATCATACAGAGGATTCTTTGGGGATTTTAGCTTCCTCTAAAAGCAGAGTCTCTAACAGAATAGGTAGCTGCTGAATCTGGAAAATTCAGTTTGAATTTCCCAGAGGACCGTATCTGGGAATTGATATCAGAACTGGGGCTATCATAATCTGATGGAGAAGATAAGAATGATCTCCACACCTTTATTTGACCTCTCATTTAATCTCTGGCAAAAATAGGCATGGTGGTAAAATCCTAACCACTTGGAACTCAGGTCAGGAAAAGGAAAGGCACATTTCTGGCTCCCCGTTGGTTAACATATTAAAGGAACGTCATAGACACATCTTTGGAAGTAATGATTCCACTGTTCTTTGGATCAGCTAAGCTACACCTGGAGTGTGTTCGGGTGTGTGGGCTACATCTTAAGAAGAGCACTGGAAGCTAGATGCATTCTGGGTAAAGAGCATCGGAGCCTGCAGAAGAGCTCTGGAAACCGTGTCACCCAAGGAACCATGTAGCAGAGAACCAGCGCTGGGGGCCCTGGAGCTCAGCCAGAAGAAATGTCTTCAGCTTCAGGATGGCCGTGTGGCGGAGACCACAGACATGTTTTCTTCTGCTCTTGAGGGGTAAACTAAGGCTGCCAAGTAGCACTTTTGGAGAGAGGTATTTTGAATGAATCTAAATATCATTTCTTTGTCCCTGGCACAGAATTTCTCTCATGGAGAAAATAGTCTATGATTGGGGGAGATGCCTTGGTAAGTCTAATTGATGATGGAGAAATTGCTGGAGCATAAATGTCAGATTTTGTGGGATTAGTGGAGGTGAGGGAAATTCCTGTAAGAGGGGGATGTTGATAAGAGGGGAGGGTGCATGTGGGGCCGGAAGCACTGGGGAAATGCATGTATCTTTAGCTCGATTTTGCTGTGAATCTAAAACTGCTTTAAAAAGTAAAGCCTATTTTTAAAAATGAGAAGAGGAATTTGTTGTGTTCCTGAGAAAGAGGAGTGAGTAGAAAAGGAGAGGGGGTAGGTTAAGCCAGCAAGACGTGGGAAGCTAGAAGGGGCTGAGAGGCAGATTTGGAGAAGACAGAATGGACTGGGGGGAACCAGAACATCCCTCTACTCCCCTTCCTTTCTTTCCCTCCTTCCTTCCTTCCATATACGTTTTGAGCACTCAGTCCTCGGTACCAGGTGCTGTTATAGCCACAGGGATAGAGCGTGAATAAAGCAGACAGACCAAGTGCCTATCTCATGGGGGCACATTCTCCTGGGGAGATAGACAGTAGAATAACACACAAATAAACACACAGCAGGTCAGCTCACAGGCAGGGCCCAGCAGAAACACAAAGCCAAGGAAAGCAGCTGAGTGAATAGGGTGGTCAGAGAAGGCTTTTCTGAGATGACTTTTAAGCAGGAAACTGAATGGAGGGAGGAGTTAAGCCTTGGGAGTGTCTGTGGGGAAAACTTTTGGGGAAAAGAATGTGAAGTCTATGTGATTGGAGCCGTGGGTGGGTGGAGAAGTGGAATGTCAGCTCTTCTTCAGTTGCTGGCTGTCTCGTGAATTCTACCCAGTGCCCCGTCCCTCGAGCACATGCCTGGAGAAGTAGAGATGGTGCAAGACCCAGGCGGTGTGTGAGGACACGTGAGCCTACAGCCTGCAGTGGCGTCCCACCCCTTCACAGCAGAAGGCTCCTGGCCCCTTGGTACCTTTATTCCTCTGCCCCTTCTCTGAAATTTGCACATGTCTTGGGGAGGACTTTGAACTTTAACATGCTGTGAAGTTGTCGGCATTTGAACCAATCTTATGTCCCACTTACCTCTGATCAATGAAACAGGGAATTTTCTCTTTAGAAGGTTCTCATTGTGTTTGAATGTTTGTCAGTGAAAGGATCTGCATCAGAGCTCTAGAGGGTCACTGCATAGGCCCGGAGGTTGAACTACATGGTTCTTATGTCTGGAAGAGCACCTGGCTCAGAGAGTGTGTGAAAAATACGGGTTTCTTAGCCTCATGCCAGAAATGCTGAATCAGAATCTCTGGAAAATGGAGACCAGAAATCTGTTCTTTAAAAAGTTTCCCTGGTGCTTCTGATGAAGTTAGAATACAAACTTGCATTTGGAAACTACAAAATAAGATGACTTTAAAGGTTTCCTCTGTTTTGAGAGTTACTGATGTCACAAAATGTCAGTGCTTCCACGAGGTTCACTTGAATCTTTCCAACATGAGTTTTAAAATCTTCTTTTTATGATTTTAAAAGCAATGCAGGTTCATTGTAAGAAATACAAATGATATAGAAATATAGGCTGTATATCCCTAGGAATTACCAGTATTAATGTTGGTATCTATTATTCCAGATTTTTTCATATACATGTGTATATATATATATATATATACACACACATAAGTACAATAAAATCATTCTTTGCCTTATAAAAATATGAGCATAAGTACTGCGATTTGCTTTGTACCCATGATAATATCTCAGGGATCTTTCTATGTCTGCACACAGAACCACTTCATATTATGACTGCCTAGTGTTCCATTGTATGGCTATATTATAATATACTGGACATTTAGGCTATTTCCAAATTTCTGTTATTACAACCAATCCAGCAATAAACACCACTGTGTGTAGTATGCTTCTTGGGGTTCACTGTAAGCATGTCCTTGGCATAAATTTCTAGATTTGGAATTTTGAAGGTGTTTCCATAGGCCCTACCAATTTATACTTGTACCAACAGTTGAATAGTAAGTTTGTTTCCCCATTCTCCTACGCTTCACTGATACTATCAATCTTTTAAACACTATGCATATCTTTATCTGGTTGTTCATTTGTATTCTTTAACATCCTTTGTAATAAACGATAGTGTAGGAACTAAGTAGTTTTCCTGCGTCTGTGAGCTGCTCTAGCAAATTAACTAGACTGGGGAGGTGTGATGGAAAGCTCTGCTCAGTGGCCAGTCAGTCCGAAGCACAGGTTATGACCTGGAAGTGCTGCTGGCACCTGAAGTTGGCTGGGGTGGCGGGCTGTGAGACTGAACCCTGTGGGATCTGACGTTATCTCCAGGTAGATAGTGTCAGGATTGAGTTAAGCTGTAGGACACTCAGCTGGTGTTTCAGGAGAGCTCTGTGTGGGAAAAACGACCCCAATTTTGGTGATCAGACATGCCAGTGGTGAGATAGTGTATTGAGAGTAGAGAAGACACACAAGAGTGTGTTTTCCCGTAAGAGTCTCTTTTGCTCATTAGATTGAAATTTTAGATTGATTTGTAAGCGCTTTTATTTATTATGGCTTATCTTAGTTCAAGCTGCTATAAGACTGGGTGGCTTAAACAACAAATATTTCTCACAGTTTTGGAGGCTAGGAAATCCAAGATTAAAGCGTCAGCAGACCTCATGCATGGTGAAGGCTGGCTTCCTGGTTTGCAGGTGGCTATCTTCCTGCTGTATTCTCTCACGGCACAGAGACAGATAGCAAGCTCTCATGTCTCTTCTCATAAGGGCACTAATCTCATCATGAGGGCTCCACCCTCACGACCTAATTAACTTCCAAAGGCCCCACCTTCCAGTATCGTCAACATATACATTGGGGGAAGGGGATATAAACATTCACTCCATAACATTTCATGACACAAACCTTTAGTCCATAACATGGCTATTAATCCTTGATATGGTTTTTCTAGAAAGTCATTAATCATTTTTATTTACGTTTTAAAAATAGATAATATGCAAGACTCAAAAGTCAAAACTATATAGGAAGATAAGCACAAGAAGTATCATTTCCACCTGTGTCCCTCTACCTTGTTCCTCCCTATTCCCTACATGAAATCATTTTTCCTGTTCATTCTGTAAACATGAGCAAAATATCTATTTGGTCTCTCACTTTCTTACAAAAAAAAATATAACAAGTGATAAAAAATGTTCTGACCCTAGTTTTTTCATTTAATATTTCACTCAATGGACACTCGACACCCTTGCGCCCACTCCATGGCGGGACACACGGCTCTTCACTCTTTCTCAGCTGCCTTGTACCACAGTTCGTGTTGGACACAGGTTGTTCCCAATTATTTTATAAACACTGAAATGAAGTGAAATGCTAGGTCAAAGGATTGTTACTTGTCTTTTAACTTTGTTATCATTTTCTTACATTAATTTTTTCCATTAATGCTTTTGGGCTTTGTCATGCCTTCCTTGGTGAGACCTATTTTGACACTGAATTAGAGACACACTTCTTTGTTTCCTAAACAGCACATATACCTACCCATATGCACACATATTTATATCATGTGGTCTGTAATGTAGGAATTTAATTATTTTATCCTATAATACTTTATGCCTCATTTATGGAATTTATCACCTTCTTTCTCCTGCCTCAAAAGATAAATTTGTGTCAAATAACTTCCCTATTGGACTGAGGGCTCCCAGAGAATAGATATTATGCCCTCTTCATCTTCATATATTTGATAAAGATATCAGGACTACCAAAGTCCTGGCTTATGAGAGATGTTAAATACTTCCTTGATGAATTCAGTAGAAAATACAGAATGGTGTCCAGTTTTCCAATTTGCAGGCATGATAGAGCAAGAGAAATAGACATATTGTCATTAGAGACAGTGAAATTTGTGTTAGGATAAACCTCAAAAATGCCAGTAATATGAGACACTGGAATAAATTATAGATAAGAAAGTTCTTGGAGGTCTCCTTCAGTCTATGAAAATCTGGGCAAAACAAGTCAGAAATGTTCAAAAGTAGGTTTTATAAATATATTGGTAGTGGAAGCAACATAGGTATCTTGATGGGAGTATTTCTACAACTTCTTTAGAAATCACTCTGGGAAGAAATTTCATTCATTCAACAAATGCTAGACTGAACCATATGAACCTGTTAATATTTATTTTTTTAATCTACAAAAGCTGCAGTTTTGTACGGTTCCAGCCAATATAGACTGAACTCCCTCTGTGCCTTAGGTACTGTGTCAAGATATTTGTGATAGAAGATATTTCAGTGAGAAAACCAACATAGTTCTTATCCTGATGGAGCTGAAATTTTAGGAAGACAGGCAATAAACCAGAAAGTAAGAAAACAAGCATAATTACAAACTTCTAGAGTAGTATGTCTTGCTGACATTTGAATCATTAAAAGCATGTTGGTGCTTGCCTCAGCAGTACACACACTGAAACAGGAGCGATACAGAGATCAGCATGGCCCCTGTGCAAGGAGGACGTGCAAGTCGTGAAGTGGTCCATGTTTAGAAAAGAATGTTGAACTTGCCACATGGAGCTTAAAAGAAAATGTAATCTTATTTTTTGCTTCACTCTTAATTTTCTTTCTATCCTAAGTATTTTTTAATCTTATATGCACTGAATTAAATGGCATTTAATTAATGTATTATTTTAAAGTCACTTTTATGGAAGCACAATTTAATATTTACAATAAAATTTTACTCTTTTTAAACATACCGTTCAATGACTTGAAAAATGATGTGGCTGGGTAACACCACCTCAGTCAAGATGTAGAACATTTCCATCACCTCCAAAATTTCCCTCCTGCCCTTTGGAGCTGATTAACTGAACTATCTGTTGGTAGACTGGGCTCCTCCAGGCTCACTTCTGTCTCTTATTTCACAGACAGCCTAATCTTCTAGGTATGAGGACAGAAGTCTGGCAGAGAAAGGAAGTTGCAGGGACTTTCGCCATGCCCAGGACATATCTAGAGAGTTATCTACAGCCACTAACTGGTTGTTCTGCTAGGCTGTGATCAGCCAGCCTGCACTGGAATCTACAATGTGCCAAACATGTCTAGGGACAATGTTCCCAACCGGAAAGCTCAGACCACTATGTGCATCTCCCATTTAGCTTACACCCACTTTCTTTGTATGTCTACATATTTTTTATTCACATATCATTTTCACATATTAGCCTCCTGAACCCTTGAGCTTTCTCTGCAGCCTTGAACATTTTAGGTCTAAAATTCATGGTCTGCTGATGTCTGTGTGGGATGGACGTATGTGCTGCAAGTCCATCCTTCATTTCAAGGGCCTGGACATTGAAGAAATGGAAAGATGCCACTAGCAATGAAAACCCTGACAGAAATGTTCCAGGACATTTCCCTGGACTCGCAGGGAACTGTAGAACGTGACGAAGCTCATGATTCAGCTGTGCATTCAGCAGTGCTGCAGAGGTGGTGATGAAACATTGGTCAAAACTTTATCTCCTCACTGAGTAAATGGACAAGAATGAATATTGCCAAGCAATCACTGTCCATGTCACTAGTCTTCCAAACGGAGGAAACCAGCCAGGAGTGTTCTTTTCCAGTCATCAGTATTTGCAGCCACAATATAGACTGTTTATTTTCACAGACAATGTATACAACTAAATCAAAGTAGCAATAATTATAAATAATAAACAAAGCCTTGCTAATATATGCAGTATTAGGTAACCAACAAGCTGATAAGTGCCTGTTAATTAATTTATTGCTTACCTACTACTACATAAATTACTCTAGAGAAGTAATTCCCAAATTTGATTCTTAGGATAACTTTCAGAGCTTGCTGAAAATACAGATCCCAATAAAAAATGAGTGAGTGGGACTACATCAAACTAAAAAGCTTCTGGACATCAATGGAATAAAAACACAACCTACAATATGGGAGAATATATTCATAAACTACTTATCCAATAAGGGGTTACCATCCAAAATATATAAAGAACTCATACACCTCAATACTGAAAAAAAAATAACCCCATTAAAAAATGGGTGGAGGGCATTCCTATACACTAACGATGAACTAGCCGAAAGAGAAATCAGGAAAACAATTCCATTCACAATTGCATCAAAAAGAATAAAAAAACCTAGGAATAAACCTAACCAAGAAAGTGAAAGACCTATACTCTGAAAACTACAAGACACTCATGAGAGAAATTAAAGAAGATACAAACGAATGGAAACACATCCCATGCTCATGGATAGAAAGAATTAATATTGTCAAAATGGCCATCCCTCCTAAAGCAATCTACAGATTCAATGCAATCCCTGCCAAAATACTGACAGCATTGTTAAATGAACTAGAGCAAATAGTTCTAAAATTCATATGGAACCACAAAAGACCCTGAATAGCCAAAGCAATCCTGAGAAGGAAGAAGAAAGCTGGGGGGATCACACTCCCCAACTTCAAGTTCTATCTACTACAAAGCCACAGTAATCAAGACAATTTGGTACTGGCACAAGAACAGACCCATAGGCCAATGGAACAAACTAGAAAGCCCAGATATAAACCCAAGCATATATGGTCAATTAATATATGATAGAGGAGCCATGGACATAAAATGGGGAAATGACAGTCTCAACAATTGGTGTTGGCAAAACTGGACAGCTACCTGCCAGAGAATGAAACTGGATTATTATCTAATGCCATACACAAAAGTAAACTTGAAATGGATCAAAGACCTGAATGTAAGTCATGAAACCATAAAACTCTTAGAAGACAACATAGGCAAAAATCTCCTGAATATAAACATGAGCAACTTCTTACTGAATGCATCTCCTTGGGCAAGGGAAACAAAAGCAAAAATGAACACATGGGACTACATCAAGCTAAAAAGCTGTACAGTAGAGAACACCATCAGAACAAAAAGGCATCCTACAGTATGGGAGAATATATTTTTAAACAACATATCCAACAGGTGGTTAACATACAAATTATATAAAGAACTCACATGCCTCAACACCCAAAAAGCAAATAACCTGATTAAAAAATAGGTGGAGGTTATGAACAGACAATTCTTCAAAGAAGAAATTCAGATGGCCAACTGGCACTTGAAAAGATGCTCCACATCACTAATTATCAGGGAAATGCAAATTAAAACCACAATGAGATATCACCTCACACCAATTAGGATGGCCAGCATCAGACGAAGAACAACAAATGCTGGCAAGGATGCGGAGAAAGGGAAGCCCTTCTACACTGCTGGTGGGAATGTAAGCTATTTCAACCATTGCAGAAAGCAATATTGAGGTTCCTCAAAGAACTAAAAATAGAAACACCATTTGACCCAGGAATCCCACTCCTAGGAATTTACCCTAAGAATGCAGCAGCCCAGTTTGAAAAAGACATATGCACCCCTACGTTTATTGCAGCACTATTTACAATAGCCAAGAAATGGAAGCAACCTAAGTGTCCATCAGTAGATGAATGGATAAAGAAGAGGTGGTACATATACACAATGGAATATTATTCAGCCATAAGAAAGAAACAAATCCTACCATTTGCAACAACATGGATGTTGCTGGAGGACATTATGCTCAGTGAAATAAGCCAGGCGGAAAAGGACAAGAACCAAATGATTTCCCTCATTTGGTACATCTAACAATGAAGCAACACTGAAGGAACAAAACGGCAGCAGACTCACAAACTCCAAGAAGGGACTAGTGGTTACCAAAGGG
>JAQQAC010009165.1:34340921-34369477 GCA_029783875.1 Phataginus tricuspis | reverse complement strand
GTGTGGGGGGGATCATGGAGAAGACAGTGTAGCACAGAGAAGGCAAATAGTGACTCTGTGGCATCTTACTACACTGATGGACAGTGTCTGCAATGGGGGTATGGGGGGGACTCGATAATATGGGTGAATATAGTAACCACATTGTTTTTCATGTGAAACCTTCATAAGAATAAAACCTTATCAATACCTATATCAATAATACCTATATCAATAATACCTTAATAAAAAAATGAGTTTAGAAAATGGGCAGACAGGGTTATACATAAATTAACACAAAACCACAGTAAAAGGAAATTTTCTAATTTGTCTGAAATTACAATTATACTATTGTCTTCTAAAAAAATTTAATTATTAAAATTAAGGATAGTTTAAAAAAAAAATGGGTGGAGGTCCTGAACAGACATTTCTCCGAAGAGTTTTCTGCACTGTAATACAGCCTGCTCTGTGTATTCTAATTAGAAACTTACAGACAACTAGTTTCTATGTCAATTATATCACAACACTTTATAGAGGGGATTACTGATCCTCAGGTCTTTTAGACTCAAACACTTCACAGTGTGCCAGTTAAAAAATACTCATTTAAAAAATTATCAGACAGTCTATACCTTGCCCTGAAATAGTTCAATTAAAATCAGTGCTTTGGCTATATATTTACCATAATCATTTCCATGTCCTGCAAAATTTCTTCTGGTCATATTGATTTATTTCACTTGTCTACCCTGGGAACTGGCAACACGTTTTAGAGCCAGGGCTCGTGTGCTAACACACTGTACCTCAGTAACAGAAGTCCTGCATTCCCTCAATTCTGAGATGCCATCAGTAGGGGGCGCATCATTGGTTTCATAAGAGCTTTTAATAATAGATAACTGCTTTTCAAAAATTATTTTATTATAGAAAATTTCAAATATACAAAAGAAGTAGATTAATGAATCCTTTTTTTTCCTTAGTAAATGCTTTATATTCATTCAGTCACTACTTTTTTTTGGTACCATAATCAAAGTTTGAGTTAAAATCTTTTTCACATCCAGTCTAACGATTCTTTTGAATTACTTTTTGTGCCACGGCACACGGACTCCCTGCTTTATTTAACACAGGTCTTGTGTTTGGGGTCTTTTGCACACTTGTTTCCAGTACCAGAAATGTTTAATGGTATACAGACCTCCTTAACTGTGTTTAAGTTTGTTTCATCCCTTTTCCAATTTTGTCAATAAAATTGGTCTTTAGGCCGGTCTCCCACTCTGAAAGTTAATAATGACCTTCCAGGGCATGGCATTAAATTGTAACTCCTCATAATGAACAAAAAGAGACTCAGAAAGAGATGGTCCTGTCTCTGCCCACTGAAGCTTCAGCAGAAGATCATCGAAAGATTGTTTAACTCAATCAGTTAAAAGAATCCTATTGATAAGGTTTTAGATTTAGAACCCTCCCAAGAATATTTCTCTTGCTTTCTGTGCAACACGGATGCTTGTATGAAGGTATAAATAATTGCAGTCAATCTTCCTTGGAGGTATAATTTGAATAAAGGAGGGGTTTTTTGCTATTATTATTATTATTTATTTTATTTTACTATTATTAATATAGTTACATGAGCAACATTATGGTTACTAGACTCCCATTATCAAGTCCCCACCACATACCCCATTGCAGTCACTGTCCATCAGTGTAGAAGGATGTTATAGAATCACTACTTGTCTTCTCTGTGTTATACTGCCTTCCCTGTATCCCCCCACCCCACCCCACACCCGCTACATTAGGTGTGCTAATTCTAATAGCCCTTTTTCCCCCTTATCCCTCCCTTCCCACCCCTCTTCCCCAGTCACTTTCCCTTTGGTAACTGTTAGTTCATTCTTGGGTTCTGTGAGTCTGCTGCTCTTTTGTTCCTTCAGTTTTTTTTTTTTTTTTTTACAATTTATTTTATTTTAGTATCAGTAACCTACAATTACATGAGCAATATTGTGATGATTAAACTACCCCCTTCATCAGGTCCCCCCCACCAACCCTATTACAGTCACTGTCCATCAGTGTAGTGAGATGAGAATCACTACTTGTCTTCTCTGAGCTGTACAGTTTTTTCTTTGTTCTTATACTCCACATATGAGTGAAATCATTTGATACTTGTCTTTCTCTGCCTGACTTATTTCACTGAGCATAATACCCTCTAACTCCATCCATGTTGTTGCAAATGGAAGGATTTGTTTTCTTCTTGTGGCTGAATAATATTCCATTGTGCATATGTACCACATCTTCTTTATCCATTCATCTACTGATGAACACTTAGGTTGCTTCCATTTCTTGGCTATTGTAAATAGTGCTGCGATAAACATAGGGGTGCATCTGTCTTTTTCAAACTGGGCTGCTGCATTCTTAGGATAAATACCTAGGAGTGGAATTCCTGAGTTGAATAGTATTTCTATTTGGAGTTTTTTGAGGAACCTCCATACTGCTTTCTACAATGGTTGTACTAATTTACATTCCCACCAGCAGTGTAGGAGGGTTCCCCTTTCTCCGCATCCTCGCCAACATTTGTTGTTGTTTGTCTTCTTGATGGCAGCCATCCTAACTGGTGTGAGGTGCTATCTCATTGTGGTTTTAATTTGCTTTCTCTGATGACTAGTGATGTGGAGCATCTTTTCATGTACCTGTTGGCCATCTGAATTTCTTCTTTGGAGAAATGTCTGTTCAGCTCCTCTGCCCATTTTTTAATTGGCTTATTTGCTTTTTGTTGAGGTACATGAGCTCTTTATATAATTTAGATGTCAACCCCTTATTATGTCATTTATGAATATATTCTCCTATACTGTAGGATGTCTTTTTGTTCTACTGAAGGTATCCTTTGCTGTACAGAAGTTTTTTGGTTTGACATAGTCCCACTTGTTCATTTTTGCTTTTGTTTCCCTTGCCTGGGGAGATATGTTCATGAAGAAGTTGCTCATGTTTATGTCCAAGAGATTTTTTCCTATATTTTTTTCTAAGAGTTTTATGGTTTCATGACTTACATTCAGGTCTTTGATCCATTTTGAGTTTACTTTTGTGTATGGGGTTAGACAGTAATCCAGTTTCATTCTCTTACATGTAGCTGTCCAGTTTTGCCAACACCAGCTGTTGAAGAGGCTGTCATTTCCCCATTGTATATCCATGGCTCCTTTATCATATATTAATTGACCATATATGCTTGGGTTTCTATCTGGGCTCTCTATTCTGTTCCACTGGTCTGTGGGTCTGTTCTTGTGCCAGTACCAAATTGTCTTGATTACTGTGGCTTTGTAGTAGAGCTTGAAGTCAGGGAGTGTAATTCCCCTCTGCTTTCTTCTTCCTTCTCAGGTTTGCTTTGGCTATTCAGGGTCTTTTGTGGTTACATTGAATAAAGGAGTTTTGCAAGACTTGAAAAACTTTAGGAGAGTTTGCCATCTTCTATGAAAAATAATCTCCAAAAGAAAGCTGCAATTCTGATTGGTTGTCTTGAGAATTTGCTGCCTTGATACTGATGTTGTCTGGACATCTTTGTGTCCTAACTATATAAATACTTGTAAGATTATTCTGTCAGATCAGAAAAGGCTTATTAGCTCTTTTCTATCACATATGTGATAGAAATAATAAATGCTTGCAACTCATATTAACCATGAGATAGCTTCATTTCATTTAAATTTATTTTATAATTGCAAGACCCATAAAAAGTCAGGGTTCTGGATATCCTGGTAATTTTTTGTTACATCTATTGTTAGACTGCAATCTGATTTCAGAGATGCAGATATTTTTAGAAATACACATTTTTAAATCTCTAACATCAAGAGAAGATGGTATTTTTGTAATGTAATTCTTGTCATGTTATTTCTGTGTGCCAGCAGATATGTAATTGTCAGAGTCACATTTCTTTAATTGTGAGACCATTATTAGCATTGAGGAGAAAGCACAGAGTCTCCTTCTCCCCATCTCTTAATATTTTGTTGCTAGGGAAAGTTGTTTCAAATAATTATTAAGAGCAACTTGAAAGGTAAATTAGAGGCAGTATCTCAAACAGGTATGACTGGCATTCTGAATGGTGTGTGTAGAAGGTGCTAGGAAGCCTCAAGGCATTCTGTTCATCAGGCAAGGGATCCATGAGATAAGGAATATTTTGTGCTATCTCTATATGGGCACTTTCAGAACAAGGCTACGTACAGAGGGCTATGTCTGCCTTTCTCTGGGCTGCTGCCTTTTCAAATCCTCAGCAAAGTACAAGCCATCTGATCTCCTAAGTGGTATGAGATGTAGATTGTCTCATTTTTGCCCTGCCTGAGGTCAATATTTCCCTAATGCTGTCATTCAGGTACACCTTTATGGTTTTAACCATCTCTATATTATTTACTCAATATTTCTATAGGCCTTACTTTGTTTCTTTAAACACATTTTCTTTAAAAGAAAGCTTTATGTTACCATAGATGGAAAAACTATTATCACACTATAAAGGGAAGACAACCACAGGCGGGAAATGAGCCCACATCAGAAAAACCCAGAGTTCAATCATGTGTTCCCTGCTTAAAACCACCAGTGTCGTCCAAATGCCTTTCCCACATTCTCTGCTGACAAAGCTCTTCGTAATCTTATCTTCCCAAAACCACTCTCTCTGCTTCACCCCTTACAGTCCTGAGCCGCGGACCTTCTGTCTAGGCCCTAGACTCACCAAGTTCACTCTTCCTGTGGATTTGGCATGACCAGCTTTTTCTTATCGCCCCAATAGCAGCTTCAATATCATTGTTGGTGTCCTGCCCAGAAACTCCGGGACACAGTTTACCAGCTCCATTTCACCACTCCCTTTTTGCCAAAATCCCTCATTGCACCAACAAAACACGTTACATATAGTATTTTGTTTTTCAAAAAAATGTATTGAATAGAGGGAGGAATATAGATAAATGGATGGATCAATACATTTGAATAATTAAAATTAATTTATTTGAATAATTAATTGATAAGGTAGAAAGCTTGTTAAGTATATCCACTTGCCAGACTAGTTTTCACAATAGCAGAGGATCGGCTAAGGGAATGAAACTAAGACAGGAACATTTAAAGAGGAATTTTCAAGACTGGGGCATCATGATCAGAGAGGGCTGTCCTGAGAAAGTTTGCACAGAGCGGGAGGGAGGATCCACTTATGTGGGGTCCAGCACACAGGGAATATGGAAGAAACGTTTATTTGCTCTTCGTTTCCCTTAGGCAGCCTCATAAAACATCAGCTTTGTGTGCACAGCCAACTGGGCCTTGAGAAGACACAATGCCAACATCTGATAGGTTGGAGAATGGCTGAGGATGCCACAGGAAGGGCCAGTGTGGCTGTTTCACATGATAAAACTCTTACCGTCCCGGAGTGTCTATGTTTTGATTCGATTCCCTAGACTGATAAGAACCTCCCAGGGCGGAGGGGCTCTGAATCCTTTGGCTGCCCGTGTCTTCCTGTCTGCCCTCTTCCTGGGCCATGGATCGGGGTAAGTGCTTAGCAGTCACATTCCCACTGAGGAAACTGCATCAGTACTAGTTTTTACTCGCCTGCTTGTCCAGACACAGATGCACACACTCACTCCTAATGGACCTGAGCTCCCAGAGTTGCAACAATTATCTAATCTATTCTTGTGTTTTTCCACTTGCCTTTTCTGAAAAGACACATTACTGTGAGTAAAGGTGTGGACCTGCTGATGTTCGTAGGAAACAGAGGTTGGAACAAGATGTCAGCACAGACTGAGGTATCATGTAGTGGGGAGCCAGTGTCTCACGGGTGCCTACCGCCCCTTCTCCAGGCCTCCCTGCCTTGGTGGACCCATGGTGGCCTGCCTGTTTGAGGCTTTGACTGGTACCAAATGTGCATGTGTTCACTGTATACAACTTAAAACCCTTGAAGCTCGGGCACCATAAGTGACAAGACAGGGGAAAGGGAGGGAGGTGGGATTGGGGGAGCTTGGTTACTCATAGCCTCCACGAGCATCCCCCAAAGCTGTGTGAAATAAACAATCTATATAAACACTTGTTTCTTGCCATGTAAATGTAGTTTCAAAATAAGTGCCTTAATGTCTCTTCCAACATAATGCTTCCCCTGAACCCCTTCTGGGAAGAAATTCTGAACTGGGGACTACTTAACACAGAATACCGTCTTAAGTTTTATGAATTAGAGTTATATATTTGATATCACTGCAGCTACCAGGGGATGTCAGAAAATCAAAGCCACTTGGGGAAATGTTACTGAAATCATTTAAGTTTGAAAAATATGAATGAATTATGAGGAAAGATGAAAGAAATTGAAATCACTCAGCCTCAATGACAAGTTAAAAGGATATTCACCCTCCATCTAGTATTATGGATCCTGGGATGTGCTTTAAGATGTCTACTGAGGAGACCTCTGAAAGTAGTGAAGTAGATATCACTTGAATGCTATGTCCACTTTCTATTTTAACTTATTTAGAAGCAAATAAAAGATCTCACTATAGAGCCTTAAAAAATTAATAGTTTAACTGATGATCTCTCTTTTGTTTGATGTTTTAGAACTTTGAGGCCTCCCTGAAGGTGAGAAATAGCCCTCAAAGAGCACCAGAATGTCATCCCTAGCCCTCAAGACAGGAACTCTGTCAGCTTTAGGAAAGTTGGAAAGCTATTAATTGTCAGAAAATCCTCTATAGATTGTGTGCAGGGCAGAGGACCCAGGGCAGAGACAATGCTGATCTCACTTTCCGAGAGGACACTGTTGATTGCCGCAGCGGCAGATCCTGTTCTTATCTGTCCAATATCCTATGTCCCCTGCCCTCCCTTTCCAGCTCTTCTGGGGTGGTAATATGTCTGCTGGATCAATCATACCTAAGCATAAGTCAATCACAGCAACATTGTTCCCTGCTGTCTCAGGCTCACTTGCAGATAAAGATGGCTAGACGATCTCGTCATGGCCAATGAGATATAAGGGTAAGTACGCTAGGGGACTTCTGGGAAAATATTTTGCATTTGTAATGAAATGGACAAGCATGGCTGGCATTAAATCCTGTGTTAAATTGTAAAGATAATGCTCAGTGATATAGCAGCCATTCTGTGATCATTAGGCCCCAAGTGTTAGGGAAAGGCCAAGAGAAAGAGAAAGATGCTAGCCCCCCATTGACTTCTGCTTCAGGGTAAGATGAAGTTCAGGAATCAGTTTCACCCTTTGCCTGAAATGAATATGAAAGAGGAAAAAAATATATGAAATGACAGGTTTCAAGACACTGGGACATCAGGCAATGAAAAGTAGTGATAAATCAGAGGCCAGAAAAAAAATGTGAGCCTATCATTGCCTCACATTACTGCCTTGAAAGAATTTTCAGACTATGGAGCAGGGAGGGAAAATCCAGGCAGAGCCCAGTGGACTCACTGAGTTGAGGTAAAGCATCTGAAGAGACCATGGCAGCTATAGTTTTCAGGACAAAGGGCCAGAGAAGAGGGCTATACAGAAACAGAAATCCAGAGATCTGCAGAAGGTCCTCCTTGAATTTCAACCAAGTACTGATTAGCACATGCAAGTAAGAAAATTACATAAGCTCAGGTAAAAATCACCCAAATGATTATGGTATGTTGCCTGACCACATGTAATTAAAAAAATTAATAACAGAAGATCTCTGGAAAATCCCCAAAATATTTGGAAACTAAATACTTTTCTAAATAACCATCATAAAAGAAATCAAAAGGAAGATTACAAGTTTGAACTGAAAAAAAAGAATGCAATGTATCAAATTTTATGGTATGCCACAAAAGCAGTACGTACAGGGAAAATCATAGCACTAAACATCTATATTAGCAAAGAAGAAAGATCTTAAAGTAAATGTTTTCAAATCAATATTCCAAGCTTCCATGTTAAAAAAAAAAAACTGGAAAAAAGAGCCAGTGAGACCCAAAATAAACAGAAGAAAGGAAATAATAAACACTAGAGTAGAAATCAATGAAATAGAAAACAGAAAAAAATAGAAAAGATTAATGAAACCAAAAAGTTCTTTGGGGAGATCAATACAATTGATAAATCTTATTAGTAACAAAAGAAAGAAGATACAAGTTACCAGTGTCAGGAATAATAGAAGTAATATTACTATAGATTCTACAGATATTAAAAGAATAATAGTGGAATATTATGAATAATTTTATGCCAATAAATTTGACAGCTTAGATGAAATAGAAAAATTCCTTGAAAGATACAAATTGCCAACGTGCATTCAAAAAAGAAATAACCTGAATAGCCCTGTAACTATTAAAGAAATTGTATTTGTAGTTAAATATGTTCCCATAAATAGAATCCTGGGTCCAGATGGCTTCACTTGTAAATTCTACCAAATGTTTAAGGAAGAAATAATCTTAATCCTACAGAAACTCTTCCCCAAAAATTGAAGATAAGGAAAATACACACTAACTCGTTCTGTGAGGCCATCATTACCCTGAGGCTAAAGCCAGACCAAGACACTACAAGAAAAGAAAACTATAGCCCATTATCCCCCACAAATGTAGATGTAAAAATTCTAACCAAATACTAGAAATGAAAAACTGGTTTAACATTTGAAAATCTATCAATGTAATTCACTATATAAAAAAACTAAAGAGAAAAAAAACTCCATCTGATCATTTCAATAAATGCAGAAAAAAATTTTAACAAAATTCAGCAACCATTCCTGATATACACTCTTGGCAAAGCAAGAATAGAAGGAATTTTTCTTAATCTGATAAAAAACATTTATAAAAATATATAGCTAACATCATAATTATGGAAGCCTGAATTCTTTCCTCCTAAGGACACAAGACAGGATATTTGCAACACTTCTATTCAACATTGCGCTTGAGGTTTCAGCCAATGCAATTAGGCAAGAGATAGAAATGAAAAGCATCCATATTAAAAAGAAACAAACAAAACTTTCTATTCATGGACAACATGATTGTAGAAAAGCCAGTGGAATCTACAAAAAAGCTACTAGAATGGATAAGTGAGTTAAGCAAGGTTGCAGGATACATGCACAACAAATAAAATCAGTTGTATTTCTATATACTGGCAATGGACAATCAGATATTGAACAATTTTAAAACAATACCAATTACAATACCATAAAATATATGACACATTTAAATCTAAAAAAATTCAACTGTATACTGCAAACATTATTGAAAAAAATTTAAAAGACACCAATAAATGGATAAACTGTGTACAAAATAGTAACAATGTCACTTTCCCCAGTCTACAGATAAACAGATTCCATGAATCTTAACCAAAATCCCAGGAGGCTTTTTTGTCCAACTGGTTGTAAAATTCATATTGTAATGCAAAGCCAAATAAAGCCAACCACCTTTTTAAACACTGTAGATATTACCCAATCCACAACTTATTATAAAGCTACAATAATCAAGACAGGATGATACTGATGTAGAGCTACACAAATAGATCAATGGAAAAAAATTGAAAGACCAGAAATAAACCCACACATATACTGACAACTAATTTTTCACAAAATTGTAAAAGCAATTCAAAGGGGATAGTTGGAACAATTGGATATCCATATGCAAAAAGACCAAAAGTGAAGTCTGATCTATACCTCACACCATATACAAAATTTAACTCAAAATGATTAGCAGACCTCAATATAAAATCTAAAACTGTTTTTTAAAAAGCTTCTGGAAGGAAATATAGGAAACCTTTGTGTTTTTGGGTTATACAAAAACTTCTTAGATATAACAGTGAAAGCATAATCCATAAAATAAATAATTGATAAATTGAATTTTGTAAAAATAAAAAAACTCCTTTTTGAAAGACACAGTCAAGAGAATATATAGACACAACACATACTGAGAGAAAATATTTGCAAATCATATATCTGTTTAAAAGGTTTATGTCCAGAATACATAAAGAATTTTCAAAACTTGATAATAGGAAAACAAACAGCCCAATAAAGAAATAGGCAAAATTTTGGACAGATGCTTCACCAAGAAAACATGGAAATATGTGAAAAATACATGGAAATAAGCACATACAGAGATGCTTAACATCATTAGGGAAATGCAAAAATTAAAACCACAATATGGTATCATATACACCTATTAGAATGGCTAAATTGAAAAAAAAAAAGACCATACCAAGTGTTGCCAAAGATGGAGAAGAACCACAACTCTCTTACACTGCTGGTGGGAACGTGAAATGGTAAAACCATATTATACACAGTTTGGCAGTTTCCTTGAAAAAAAATCTGCTTACCTTATGATTCTACTCCTAGATATTTACCCAAGAGCCAAGGATATGTATGTCCATACAGAAATGTTTACACAAATGTTAATAGCAACTTTGTTACAGTCAAAAAACTGGAAACAATCCAAATGTCCTTCAATAAATGGATAAACCACCTGTGATATATTTATACAATGGAATACTACTAAGTAATAAAAATTAATGCACTACTGATACACAATATGACATGGATGAATCTCAAAATACTACTACTAAGTGAAAGAGGTCAGACAAAAGAGTACATACTATTGATTCTGTTTATATAAAATACTAGAAAATGCAAAGTGATCTATAGTGACAGGGTATAGTCACGGCTGCCTGAGGTGCGTGGGGACGGACACCCAGGAGGGGCACATGTTCACTATCTTGAGTGTTACAGTGACTTGATGCATATGTACAAATATCAAAATTTGTCAGGCTGTACAAATTATGTGGAGTTTATTCCATGTCACTTGTACTTCCACAAAGTCATTTTTTTTAGTACTTGCAGCTGGAAGCACAGTTTACTGCTACAGCCACTCAACACCTTGGCTGACAGAGTAAATAATCACAGAAGGGATCTTGGGGATTAGCCATTCAAAGCCACCTCCACCTTAGATTGCCTTCTTTTTTACAGATGAGGAAACAGAACCCCAGAAACGTGGAGGGATTTGTTAGGAGGTCCAGGATGAGAACCACAGTATCCTGGCTCCTAAAGCGGGGCTCTTTCCAATATGCCCCACTGCAGCCTGCCATTTCAATGTTTAATTTCTATATGTTATTTTCTTAAAACAGCAAAGAGAAAAAGCGCAGAGTCGAATTTAATGCTTACCCGAGTAGAATTACCTAGAGGAACGGATATATGTTTTATAAATGAGGCAACAGAGCCTTGTGGCCCAGGAGAGGAAGGTGGTATTTTCCTCCCAGTCACAAATTAAACCCTGGTCTCTTGAGGCGAGTAGAGGAAAATGACACTACTTTCTCTGAATAATTCTCAAACACAGACTAGGCGTCAGCCTCTGCCTCTGTTCAGGGCTCCTCCGAGCACGCGCCCGGAATAGCATCAGACACGTCACCCCTGAGGTTGCCACGGTTATTCCCCTGCTAAAAGTGAAGTGTAAAAATTAACTTTGTGTTAGTTGACCTTTTCTAAGTAGCATGTCTCTTTTTGTAACTTAAAACAAAATTTGTTTCAAATTAGGCCTACTCATCAAGAGTCAAAAGTGTTTTTATTTCCTTAAATGTTCCCATTTTTGACCAAAGGCTAAGAAATGAAAATTCTAGCTGAAGTAGAATATGAAAACAAAAAAATTTTTAATTCTTTTTTAATTTGCTATTATTAATATACAATTACATGAGCAACATTATGGTTACTAGACTCCTCCTATTATCAAGTCCCCACCACATACCCCATTACAGTCGCTGTCCCTCAGCGTAGTAGGATGTTATAGAATCACTACTTGTCTTCTCTGTGTTATACTGCCTTCCCCGTTTCCCCCATCCCACTCTCAACCCCACTACATTATGAGTGCTAATTGTAGTAGCTCTTTTTCCCCCTTGTCCCTCCCTTCCCACCCATCCTCCCCAGTCCCTTTCCCTTTGGTAACTGTTAGTCCATTCTTGGGTTCTGTGAGTTTGCTGCTCTTTTGTTCCTTCGGTTTTTGCTTTGTTCTTATACTCCACATATGAGTGAAATCATTTGATACTTGTCTTTTTCGGCTTGACTTATTTCACTGAACATAATACCCTCTAGCTCCATCCATGTTGTTGCAAATGGTAGGGTTTGTTTTCTTCTTATGGCTGAATAATATTCCATTGTGTATATGTACCACATCTTCTTAATCCATTCATATGCTGATGGACACTTAGGTTGCTTCCATTTCTTGGCTATTGTAAACAGTGCTGTGATAAACTTAGGGGTGCATCTGTCTTTTTGAACCTGGGCTGCTGCATTCTTAGGGTAAATTCCTAGGAGTGGGATTCCTGGGTCAAATGGTATTTCTATTTTGAGTTTTTTGAGGAACCTCCATACTGCTTTCCACAATGGTTGTACTAATTTATATTCCCACCAGCAGTGTAGGAGGGTTCCCCTTTCTCCACATCCTCACCAAGAAAACAAAATTTTTTACCAAGTCTTGGGTGACTGAAAACCTTCCTGGATCCACATGCTATCAACGTCCTATGTGTCAGACAGAAGTTAGGGCTTTAGCTTTCATCTGTGTGGCTAACTATTTTTCTAGAGCATTTGCACCAATACATGTACCTTACAGAACTTCCCAGCTGAGAGAGGCTAATTTCTATTCTTCCTTTACAAGAAGAGTGATTCCAAATCTGGAGTTGGAGGGGATGTTGGAAAGTCAAAGCCACTTGGGGAAACATTACTGACATCATTAATTGTTGAAAAGTATGAATGAATTATGAGTAAAGATGAAAATAATTGAAATTATTCAGCTCAATGACAAGTTAAGAGGATATTTCTGTACCTGGTACTATTTTCCAGGCTTCCTGTCCAAATTCTGCCAGAATTATTCATGACAGTAATAACACCATATGGCAGACGCTGATATTTGCTTATCTAGTGTCCATCCAGTGTCTTCCTCATAAACAGAATCAGTTTTGTTTGAAAGTGGCAAAATGCTCAGCAAAATTACTCTTGCACATCCCCTTGTAGCAAGGGGTGGCATGTGACACACATGTGACTAATAAGACTAATCATTTAGGGAATGATTTTCCCCCCGATCTGCACCCACGTCCTTTGCTGTCACAGGGACAGGAAGTCTGGAGGTGCAGCGGCTGCCTAGAGATACAGGCGACAAGCATGAGGAAGATATAGCGGGTAGCCACTGTCTTCCTGAATTTCTGTTTCAGGAAGAATGTTCCGCAGGCATCTCAAATACAACATACCCAAAAGGGATCTCAGGATCTTTCCATTCCTACCTTTACAATTTCCTAATTTTGGTAAATGGCATCACCAACCTATGCTGTTACTACTGTCAAAAATTTTAAAGTTATCCTTGACCCACTGCTCACTCCCACAGTTCTACCAAATTTCCCAACAGGCTCCTCACATTCACTTTTTTTCTTGTGTTAAAATACACCTAACAGAATTTACCATTTTAATGTGTCAATTTGATGGTATTAGGACAATCATAATGTTGTGCAAACATTACCACTATCTTGTTCTAAAGTATTTTAACACCCCAAAATAAAACCCCACGCCCATTAAGCAGTATATCCTATTCTCTTCTCCCTGTTAAACACAAATCTACTTTATGTCTCTATAAACTTGCATATTCTGGATATTTCATATAAATGAAATCATACAACATGTGGCTTTTTGTGTCCATTTTCTTCCACTCAGCATGTTACCAAGTTTCATCTATGCTGCAGCATGTATCAGTACTTCATTCTCTTTTACAGCTGAATAATATTCCTCTATATGGATATACCACTTTTGTTTATCCATTCAGTAGTTGAAAGACAGTTGGGTTATTTCTACCTTTTGGCTATTATAAACAGTGCTTCTATGAACATTTATGTACAAGTTTCTGTTTGAACATCTGTTTCAATTTGGAGGGGATACCTACAAGTGGAATTGCTGTGTCATATTGTAATCTACATTAAACTTATTGAGGAACCACCAAAAACTTTCAACAGTGGCTGTAAAATTTTACACTCCCACCATAAATTGGAGGGTCCCCATTTCACTTATAACCTCACCACAGTTAGCATTTTTTATTTTGTTTTAATTATAGCCATCCCTATAATGAGCATGAAGTGGTATGTGCCTGTGGTTTTAATGTATATTTCCCTAGTGACTAATGATATTGTCTTTTCAAATGCTTGTCAGTCATTTGTATATCTTTGGAGAAATGTCTATTCATGTCCTTTGCCCATCCATTTTTTAATTGGTTTATTTGGTTTCTTGCTGCTAAGCTGTCAGAGTTTTATGTTCTGAAATTAGACCCTTATCAGATATATGATTTGCAAATTTCTCCATTCTGTGGGTTGTCTTTTCACTCTCTTTGCAGTGTCCTTTGATACACAAAAATTTTTAATTTTGATGAAGTCAGTTTACCTATTTTTTTCTTTTGCTGCTTATATTTTTGTTGTCTTGCATCCACTTTTGAGTCCTTTAATCCATTCACAGAGCAGAATGGTATTTTAAATCTTGGATCTGATTATCAGTCCCCTGCTTAACACCTTCAATGGTCTACCGTTAGGATAAAGTCCAAGATCCTCTCTATGGACTACAAGGCTCTGCATCATTTAATTTGTCTTTCTTTTTAGCCTCATTTTCCCATATTTTCCCTCACCTTCTTTGCCCTCAGTTTATCAAGTATACCAGGTTCTATTTTTTTAAATTTTTTATTGAAATATAGTTGATATACAACACTGTATTGGTTTCAGATCAATAACACAGTGATTCAACAATTACATACATTACTAAATGCACACAATAAGTGTAATTACCCACTGTCACCATACAAAGGTATTACAGTATTATGAACTATTTTCCCTGTGCTGTACCTCCATCCCTGTGATTAATTTATTTTACAGGTTGAAGTTTGTACCTCTTTATCCCCTTCATCCCACCTCTTCATGGTAACCAAGAGCCCCTTCTGTGTTTACAAGTCTATTTCTGTTTGGTTTGTCTTTCAGATTCCACATACTAATAAAACCATATGATATTTGTCTTTCTGACTTATTTCACTTAGCACAATACTCTCTAGGTCCATCCATGTTGTCACAAGTGGCAAGATTTCATTCTTTTTTATGGCTGAGTAATAATCCACTGTTATACAAAACATATCATCTTTATCCATTCATCCATCAATGAACATTTAGGTTGCTTCCATATCATGGCTATTGTAAATAATGCTGCAGTAGACATAGGGGTGCAAGTATCTTTTCAAATTAATGATTTGTTTTCTTTGGGTAGATTCCCATAAGTGGAATTTGCCAGGCTCTCTTTAACCCCAGGACCGTCTTATGTGCCATTGCTCCTGTCTGGAAGGGTTCTCCTCACCTCTTCTGTATTTAGTTAATTCCAGCTCATCCTTTGGGTTAAATGTCACCTCTTCTGAAGCCTTTCTTAACACCCAGCCCCAAACTTGTTCCAGCTTATGAGAGGTGGAGTTTCACAAGCTGGATATTAAGTAACCATTATTAGAGATTAAATTATATAAACACAATTAAATATATTAAGAAAAAGTGTAACAAACACCTGAAACTCATTACATCCTAATTATTTCACTACATTGTACTATTACCCATGTTCCTGAGGCCATTTAAAGTTGGAAGTACAATGTACTGGTCTGCTACTGTGTTTCTCATCCCAACTTTGCCTTTGGTGACAGAGATAGCCTGACATGAGTCATGGTGGGAATATTTATGCAAAGGCTACAAATCAGGGGGCTTTTTGGGAAAGCAGGGGTTACATAATACATCACCATCAGATCTCCCATTACATGCTGAGACGGCACCCTGAACTATTCTGTTTGGTTCTTTCCACTCTTGTAATCTTTTAATTTATTATTTGAAATAGTGCATTGAATGTCCGTTTCTCACAAGAATGGTGAGCAAGGCACTGGGGTACATGCTGCTCCCTATTGATCTCTGTACTCCCAGCACGTAGCACTGTTCTTGGAACATGATAAATACGTAATAATTTTGTTGGCTGTCAAAAGTCCCAAGAAGCCAACTCCAACATTTTAAATATAGATTTATATTCACCTAGAATAATATCAGATTTTCCATTTTACTGGTTATCTTAAGGGTTTACATATTGATGATCCCTTAGTTATTTTCTAAAGTGTTCTAGGCTTGGACATTTCTTTGATGCCTTTTAGTTGGGAGACAGCTAGTGAAGGCCAAAGGCGATTTTCACCTTAGCTCTGTCAGGTATACTCTGCAAATTGGTTTCCTAGTTTGGTTTCTAGCTGCATAACTCCAGGCTCTGGCTCTATCTTCACATAATGTTCTTCCCTTATATTTTCTCTCCATCTTCTCATAAGAACCTCAGTCATACTGGATTAAGGACCCATTCTGCCCCAGTGTGACCTTATCTTACCTAATTACATCTGCAATTACCTAATTTGAAAATAAGGTCATACTCTGAGATACTGGGGGTTAGGACCTTAACATATCTTTTTTTTATTTTGCTATAATTAATGTACAATTACATGAGCAATTTTATGGTTACTAGACTCCCCCTATTATCAAGTCCCCACCACATACCCCATTACAGTCATTGTTCATCAGCGTAATAAGATGCTATAGAATCACTACTTTTCTTCTCTGTGTTATACTGCCTTCCCTGTATGCCCCCCGGCCCCTCTACATTATGGGTGCTAATTGTAATTGCCCTTTTCCCCCCTTATCCCTCCCTTCCCACCCATCTTCCCCAGTCCTTTTCCCTTTGGTAACTATTAGCCCATTCTTGGGTTCTGTGAGTCTGCTGCTGTTTTGTTCCTTCAGTTTTTTCTTTGTTCTTGTACTCCACAGATGAGTGAAATCATTTGATACTTGTCTTTCTCCACCTGCCTTATGTCACTTAGCATAATACCCTCTATCTCCATCCATGTTGTTGCAAATGGTAGGATTTGTTTTCTTCTTATGGCTGAATAATATTCCATTGTGTACATGTACCAATCTTCTTTATCCATTCATATACTGATGGACAACTTAGGTTGCTTCCATTTCTTGGCTATTGTAAATAGTGCTGCAATAAACATAGAGGTGCATATGTCTTTTTCAAATTGGGCTGCTGCAGTCTTAGGGTAAATTCCTAGGAGTGGGATTCCTGGGTCAAATGGAATTTCTATTTTGAGTTTTTTGGGGAACCTCTGTACTGCTTTCCACAATGGTTGAACTAATTCATTGTCCCACCAGCAGTGTAGGAGGGTTCCCCCTTCTCCACATCCTCGCCAACATTTTTAGGTGTTTGTCTTTTGGATGCTGGCCATCCTAACTGGTGTGAGGTGATATCTCATTGTGGTTTTAATTTGCATTTCTCTGATGATTAACGATGTGGAGCATCTTTTCATGTGCCTGTTGGCCATCTGAATTTCTTCTTTGGAGAAGTTTCTGCACAGCTCCTCTGCCCATTTTTTAATTGGCTTATTTGCTTTTTGTTTGTTAAGGTGTGTGAGCTCTTTATATAATTTGGATGTCAACTCCTTATTGGATATGTCATTTATGAATATATTCTCCCATACTGTAGGATGTCTTTTTGCTCTGTTGATGGTCTCCTTTGCTGTACAGAAGCTTTACAGCTTGATATAGTCCCACTTGTTCATTTTTGCTTTTGTTTCCCTTGCCCGGGGAGATATGTTCATGAAGAAGTTGCTCATATTTATGTCTAAGAGATTTTTGCCTGTGTTTTTTCCTAAGAGTTTTATGGTTTCTTTACTTACATTCAGGTCTTTGATCCATTTTGAGTTTACTTTTGTGTATGGGGTTAGACAATAATCCAGTTTCATTCTCTTACATGTAGCTGTCCAGTTTTGCCCACACCAGCTGTTGAAGAGGCTGTCATTTCCCCATTGTATATCCATGGCTCCTTTATTGTATATTAATTCACCAATATGCTTGGGTTTATATCAGGGCTCTCTAGTCTGTTCCATTTGTCTATGGGTCTGTTCTTGTACCAGCACCAAATTGTCTTGAGTACTGTGGCTTTGTAGTAGAGCTTGAAGTCAGGGAGCGCAATTACCCCCAGCTTTTTTCTTCTTTCTCAGGAATGCTTTGGCTATTCAGGGTCTTTTGTGCTTCCATATGAATTTTAGAACTTTTTGACAGCATTGAAGAATGCTGTCGGTATTTTGATAGGGATTGCACTGAATTTGTAGATTTGCATTAGGCAGGATGGCCATTTTGACAATATTAATTCTTCCTAAGAATGAGCACAGAATGTGTTTCCATTTATTGCTATCTTCTTTAATTTCTCTCATGAGTGTCTTGTAGTTTTCAGAGTATAAGTCTTTCACTTCCTGGGTTGGGTTTATTCCTAGGTATTTTTTTCTTTTGGATGCAATTGTGAATGGAATTGTTTTCCTGATTTCTCTTTCTGTTAGTTCACCATTAATGTATAGAAATGCAACAGATTTCTGTGTATTAATTTTGTATCCTGCAACTTTAGTGAATTCAGATATTAGATCTAGTAGTTTTGGAGTGGATTCTTTAGGGTTTTTTCTGTACAATATCATGTCATCTGCAAACACGGACAGTTTGACTTCTTTCTTGCCAATCTGGATGCCTTTTATTTCTTTGTGTTGTCTGATTGCTGTGGCCAGGGCCTCTAGAACTATGTTAAATAAAAGTGGGTAGAGTGGGCATCCTTGTCTTGTTCCAGATCTTAAAGGAAAAGCTTTCAGCTTCTCGCTGTTAGGTATAATGTTGACTATGGGTTTGTCATATATGGCCTTTATTATGTTGAGGTACTTGCTCTCTATACCCATTTTGTTGAGAGTTTTTAACATGAATGGATGTTGAATTTTGTTGAATGTTTTCTCAGCATCTATTGAGATGATCATGTGGTTTTTGTCCTTCTTTTTGTTGATGTGGTGGATGATGTTGATGGATTTTCGAATGTTGTACCATCCTCACATCCCTGGGATGAATCCCACTTGATCATAATGATCTTTTTTATGTATTTTTTAATTCGGTTTGCTAATATTTTGTTGAGTATTTTTGCATCTGTGTTCATCAGGAATATTGGTCTGTAATTTTCTTTTTTTGTGGTGTCTTTGCCTGGTTTTGGTATTAGAGTGATGGTGGCCTCATAGAATGAGTTTGGAAGTTTTCCCTCCTCTTCTACTTTTTGGAAAACTTTAAGGAGAATGGGTATTAATTCTTCTCTACATGTCTGATAAAACTCAGCAGTGAAGCTATGTGGTCCAGGGATTTTTTCATTGGTAGTTTTTGGATTACCAATTAAATTTTGTTGCTGATAATTGGTCTGTTCAGATATTCTGTTTCTTCCTGGGTCAGCCTTGGAAGGTTGTATTTTTCTAGAAAGTTTTCCAATTCTTCTAGTTTATCCAGTTTGTTAGCATATAATTTTTCATAGTATTCTCTAATAATTCTTTGTATTTCTATGGTGTCCACAGTGATTTTTCCTTTCTCATTTCTGAATCTGTTTATGTGTTAGGCTCTCTTTTTTTCTTGATAAGTCTGGCTAGGGGTTTATCTATTTTGTTATTTCTCAAAGAACCAGCTCTTGGTTTCATTAATTCTTTTTATTGTTTTATTCTTCTCAATTTTAAAAAATTTCTTCTCTGATCTTTATTATGTCCATCTCTCTACTGACTTTGGGCCTTATTTGTTCTTCTTTTTCCAGTTTCATTAATTGTAAATTTAGACTGTTCATTTAGGATTGTTCTTCTTTCCTGAGATAGGCCTGGATTGCAATGTACTTTCCTCTTGGACCTGCCTTCTCTGCGTCCCACAGAAGTTGGGGCTTTGTGCTGTTGCTTTCATTTGTCTCCATATATTGCTTGATCTGTTTTAATTTGGTCATTGATCCATCAATTATTTAGGATCCAGTTATTAAGCCTCCATGTGTTTGTGGGTTTTTTGTTTTCTTTGCACAAGTTATTTCTTGTTGCCTACCTTTGGGATCTGAGAAGTTGGCTGGTACATTTTCAATCTTTTTGAATTTACTCAGGCTTTTTGTGGCCTAGTTCATGATCTATTCTAGAAAATGTTCCATGTGCACTTGAGAAGAATGTGTATCCTGTTGCTTTTGGGTTGAATGTTTTGTAGATGTCTGTTAGGCCCATTTTTCTAATGTGTTGTTTAGTGCCTCTGTCTCCTTACTTATTTTCTGTCTGTTTGATCTGTCCTTTGGAGTGAGTGTTGAAGTCTACTAAAATGAATGCATTGCACTCTATTGCTCCCCTTAATTCTGCTAGTATTTGTTGCACATATTTGGGTGCTCCTATGTTGGGTGCATAGATATTTAGAATGGTTATATCCTCTTGTTGGACTGACCCCTTTATCATTTTGCAATGTCCTTCTTTGTCTCATTACTTTCTTTGTTTTGAAGTCTATTTTATCTGATACAAGTATTGCCACTCCTGCTTTTTTCTCCCTATTAGTTGCATGAAATATCTTTTTCCATCCCTTCACTTTTAGGCTGTGTATGTCTTTGGGTTTGAAGTGAGTCTCTTGTAGACAGCATATAGATGGGTCTTGCTTTTTTATCCATCTGTAACTCTGTGTCTTTTGATTGCTGCACTCAGTCCATTTACATTTAGGGTGGTTATCAATAGATATGTACTTATTGCCATTGCTGGCTTTGGCTTTGTGATTACCAAAGGTTCAAGGGCAGCTTGTTTACTATCTGTCTAACTTAACTAGCTTACTACACTATTATAAACATAATCTAAAGATTCTTTTTCTTCCTCCTCCACTCTTTATATCTTAGGTGTCATATTCTGTACTCTTTTTGTATTCCTTGACTGACTTTGTGGGTACCTTATTTAATTTTGCATTTTGTTAGTAATTAATTGGTCTGCTTCCTTTACTGTGGTTTTTATTTTCTCTAGTGACAGCTATTTAGCCTTAGGAGCTCTTCCACATAGAGAAGTCCATTTAAAATACACTTTAGAGATGGTGTGTGAGTGGTAAATTTCCCTCAACTTTTGCTTCTCTGGAAATTGATTAGTCCCTGTGTCATATTTAAATGATCATTTTGCTATGTAGAGTATTCTTGGTTGGAGGCCCTTCTGTTTCACTGCATTAAATACATCATGCCACTCCCTCTGGCCTGTAAGGTTTCTGCTGAGAAGTCTGGTGATAGGCTGATGTGCTTTCCTTTATATGTGATCTTTTTTTCTCTCTGGCTGCTTTTAATACTCTTGCTTTGTCCTTGATCTTTGCCATTTTAATTATTATATGTCTTGGTGCTGTCTTCCTTGGGTCCTTTGTGTTGGGAGATATTTGCATCTCCACGACCAGAAAGACTATTTTCTTCCCCAGATTGGGAAAGTTTTCAGCAGTTATTTCCTCAAAGAGACTTTCTATCCCCCTTTCTCTCTCTTCTTCTTCTGGTACTCCTATAATGCGAATATTGTTCCATTTGGATTGGTCACACAGTTCTCTTATTATTCTTTCATTCCTAGCAATTCGTTTTTCTCTCTGTGCCTCAGCTTCCTTGTTTTCCTGTTCTCTAATTTCTGGTTATTTACCGTCTCCTCTACCTCATCTAATCTGCTTTTAAATCCCTCCATTGTATGTTTTATTTCAGATACTGAATTTTTCAAAGTTTCTATCTCTTTCTTGAAGTCCTCCCTGAGGTCTTGAGTATTTTTCTGTAGCTCCGTAAACTCATTTATAATATTTATTTTGAAATCTTTATCAAGAAGATTGGTGATTTCAGTTTCATTAAGTCCTCTTTCTGGCATCTGAATTTTTGTTTTTACCATATTTTTTTGCTGTTTCATTTTTGTAGTGATTCCTATGGAGTAATAAGTAGGCAGTGACCTCTAGTACCAGAAGGTCTACTCTCTGGAACTGCCCAGCACCCGGAGCAATGGCGCGGGTCACAGGCGTGCGGCACTGATACCTGCCAGAAGGAAAGTGCTCTTTCCTGCTTCCCAGCTGCAGTGCCTGCCTCCACTGCCAGGTCCAGTGGGCCAAGAACACAGGGAGGAGCCTCTGCATTACACCCCCATAGGCAGGGCCACCTTCCATCTGGCTTGGCACTATGGCAGGGACAGTAGTTGTGCAGACTGGTGCCTGCCTGGAGGAAGGAGCAGCAGGCTGCATATCACAGTGGGGGGCCTCAGGGCTGCATTGCCAGCCAGGGGTTATAGAGAGTCTGAAGTTCCTGAAAGTTCCAAACCTTCTAGGCTATGTGTGCTATGACGATTTTTTCCACCTGCCCTTTCTCCTAGCAGCAAGTTCTGTGTAATCATTGTCCCTTTAGTACACCTCTCACTGTTGGGAAGTCTTTCAAAGCACCTGCCTTTCTTTTGCCCTGGAGCGGCTGGTTGTGCGTACCTTCTCTCCACAAACAGCTGGAATCTCAGTCTCTCCAAGTATTCTGCCTGTCTTTGTTTTCCAACCCCACTAATCTCCAGAGAACCATGAAATGTGTTTTTGTGCTCCTGGAGTGTTTAGCAGTCCTGCTCTTCTACTCCCTCCCAACTCCATTTCTCTTCCTCCCATCTGTGAGCTGGGATGGGGGTAGCGCTTGGGTCTCACTGGACCACTGCTTTGCTTCCATTTTTCACCCTTTTCTGTGAGGTTTTCTCCTTTCCCCAGATGTAGGCAGTCTGTTTGGCAGTCTTCAGGTTGCTCTTTCAGGATTACTTGTATTTGCTGTATTTTTGTGTTATATGTGGTTTTGGGAGGAGGTTTTGCCTCATTTCTCACACAACCATGTTTTTCCTCCTTCCTCCATCTAAATTTTTTAAAATTTAAGTAATTACCTTTTAAAGAAAACTCTTAAATAAAAGTCTTCTATAATTACATACATATTTACAATTTTCAGCATTCTTCTTTTACATAAATCCGAATTTCCATTTGGTATCAATTTGCTTCTGCTTGAAGACTTTCCTTTAACATTTTTTTGTATTGCAAATATGCTGGTAATTAATTAGCTCATGTGGGAGGAAGCAGAACAGAGCAGGAGGGGATAGGCACCCAGGAACTCTGCAGACCTGGCCCTGAAGATCTGCTCCAGGAACATGAGTCCCCATTGCACTGGAATCTGGTGATTAGCAGGACTGGACACCAGGGACAGTTGGAACACTCTGGGAGGCTGAGACATCAGCCGCTTGTGCAGGACAGCCATGCTCCACTAGTCTCACTAAGACCCAGCAGAGAGGCAGCAGTTTGAAAGACTTGCCAGCAGTGGGAGGTGAGCTAGAGGGGTGAGGGTTGGACAGTGAGCCATAAAAAGTAATGAAATTCTGCCACTTGCAACAACATGGATAGATCTAGAGGGTATTGTACTCAGTGAAATAAGCCAGGCAGAGAAAGACAAATACCATATGATTTCACTTGTTTGTGGAATATAAAAACAAAGCAAAACAGAATGAACAAAATTTCAGTAGACCCACAGACACTGAGAAATGACTAGTGGTTAGCAAGGGGGAGGGGTTGGAGTTGGGGGAGAGTGTGAGGGGGTAAAGGGGCACAGTAATTTGCAATCACAATATAACTTGGTCAGGGGTACAGTAGTACAGCAGGGAGAATACAGTCAATGATTCTGCAACATCTTTCTATGTTGACAGTAACTACACTAGAAGGGGTAAGAATTTAACAATATGGGTAATTGTTGAACCATTGTGTTGTACATTTGAAACCAATATAAGATTGTATATCAATGATACTTCAATTTAAAAAAAGGTTTAAAAAAAGATATTTCTAATAAGGGGAAAATTCTACATTGATTTTTTTTTTCTTTTAGTGCTTTGGGGATGTCACTTGAGTGTCTTGTGGACTGCACAGTTTCTAGTGAGAAATATACTTTCATTTTTATCTTTGTTCTCCGTATAATTTACCTTTTTTTCCTTTGGCTGCTTTGAAGATTTTCCCCTTATTTATGATTTTTGGCATTTTAAATGTGATTTTCTGTATGTTTCTTATACTTGGATTTCATTGAGAATCTTAGATCAGTGTCTTTATAGTTTTAATCAAATTGGGGATTTGGGGGTTGTTCTTTGTTCAAATATTTCTCCTATACTCCCTCTCCAATTACCTGCATGTTATACAGCTTGGTATTATCTCCCAGTTCACTGAAGCCCTGTGTAGTGTTTTCTTTTTACCTGTTTCGGTTTGGACAGTTTCTATTGCTCAAGTTCACTGAACTTTTCCTCTGCAGTATCTAAAGTTCATCCCATCCAGTACATTTTTTATTTCAGATGTTTTTCATCTCTTGAAAAACTCCATTTGATTTTTATATATCTTTCATGTCTATTCTCATCATGTCCATGTTTCCTATTACATCCTTGAGCATATGGAGCATATTTATTACAGCTGTATTAATGTCCTTGCTGCTAAGTCCATCAACTCTATAATTTCCCAGTCAATTTTTAATAACTGATTTTCCTCTTAGTTATAGGTCTCATTTTCCTGCTTCTTCATGTGGCTAGTGATTTTTGACTGGATGCCAAACATTGTGAATTTCATATCACCAAGTGCTGAATTTTATATTCCTTTAAAGGGTAACAAGCTTTTTCTGGCAGTCAGTTTAAGTTACTTGTGGATTACTTTGATCCTTTTAAAGTTTATTTTCCAGGACATAAACATGAGCGACTTCATGAACATATCCCCCCAGGCAAGGAAAACAAAAGCAAAAATGAACAAATGGGACTATATCAAGTTGAAAAGCTTCTGTACAGCAAAGGACACCATCAGTAGAACAAAAAGACATCCTACAATATGGGAAAATATATTCATAAATGATGTATCTGATAAGGGGTTGACATCCAAAATATACAAAGAACTCATGCACCTTAACAAACAAAAAACAAATAATCCAATTAAGAAATGGGCACAGGACATGAATAGACACTTCTCTAAAGAAGAAATTCAGATGGCCAACAGGCACATGAAAAGATGCTCCACATCGCTGATCATCAGAGAAATGCAGATTAAAACCACAATGAGATATCGTCTCACACCAGTGAGGATGGCCAACATCCAAAACACAAACAACAACAAATGTTGGTGAGGATGTGGAGAAAAGGGAACCCTCCTACACTGCTGTTGGGAATGCAAATTAGTTCAACCATTGTGGAAAGCAGTATGGAGGTTCCTGAAAAAACTCAAAATAGAAATACCATTTGACCCAGGAATCCCACTCCTAGAAATTTACCCTAAGAATGCAGCAGCATAGTTTGAAAAAGACATATGCACCCCTATGTTCATCGCAGCACTATTTACAATAGCCAAGAAATGGAAGCAACCTAAGTGTCCATCAGTAGATGAATGGATTAAGAAGATGTGGTACATATACACAATGGAATATTATTCAGCCATAAGAAAAAAACAAATCCTACCATTTGCAACAACATGGATGGAACTAGAGGGTATTATGCTCAGTGAAATAAGCCAAGCCGAAAAAGACAAGTACCATATCACTCATATGTGGAGTATAAGAACAAAGAAAAAAACAAAACAAAACAAAAAAACAAACAAAACTGAAGGAACAGCATCAGACTCACAGAACCCAAGAACGGACTAATAGTTACCAAAGGGAAAGGGACTGGGGAAGAAGGGCGGTAAGGGAGGGATAAGAGGGTAAAGGGGGCTTTACGATTAGCAGACATAGGGCGGTGGGGCACGGGGAGGGCTGCACAACTCAGAGAAGACAAGTAGTGATTCTCATCTCACTACGCTGATGGACAGTGACTGTAATAGGGTTGGTGGAAGGGACCTGATGAAGGGGGGAGTTTAATCACCATAATATTGCTCATGTAATTGTAGGTTAAAGATACCAAAATAAATTGTTTAAAAAAAAAAAAGTTTGTTTTCCAGATCTCTTAAGAGAATTCTAGAGTATCTACTATCCCAGCCCCAATTTAGCTCCACCATTCCAGAAGGCAGCATGGTCCTCTGGGGTCTCTACTGAATGCCCTAGGCAATCAGTGACCGCTCTCCACTCTGACTGGCAGAAACTTGAATGTCTTTTAGCCTTATGTAAGATCTGAGATTTATCTCATGGCTTCCTGTCAATTATTCTTTTCTTGGAAGTTGTTGTGCAGACTAGTGGAATTTTACCATAGGCATAAACAGATTGGTATTCAACCTAAATCTCAAGAAAGACCCTATGCAAATTTCTGGAAGTATGTGTAACAGTTGCCATTTAAGTACACTGCTCTGAAAAATTTAACCACCTTGACCTCCCTGAAGTCCAACCTCTAGATTTCTCCTGTACCACAGTCTGGGCATTAGATCCAAGTGGAAAGCCTAGGTGATGGTGAGGCTCAACTCCCTTGTTTCCCTTCTTTCAGGGGTCACATTTATATGCTACCTGTTGTCCAATGTCTGCAAATAGTTTTTTTCTATATTGTTTCCATCTTTCTGGTTGTTTATGGGGGAAATTATTTCTGGATCATACTGGGGAGGATCGAACTGGGGAGGCACCTGTGGGAGCCAGCTCTGAATGTTCCTTCCTCTTCTCTGGCAGGGCCCAGCTCTGCACTGTGTTGCCCTGCACACCTGTGTTACCCACCCATCCCATCATCCCAGCAGTACTGTTATTGCTGCAGGACAGGTAGAGGACAGCTCCGCCCACAAGATTCCCAGCACAAGTTCCACTGCACAGGTCATAAAGGGCCAGCTGTGGTGTGCTGCCACCCTATGCTGAGAGAGATCAGCCAGTGTAGGCAGACAGGCAGAAAGGCAGCCTGCCCACAGCCCATCAACAGCAACTGGGGCTACACCAGGGAGAATGAGGCACTGGTGAGTAGAATGTTGAGGTTCTGGGCACCAAAGGACACCTTCTTCATAAAGACATTACTCTCTTGACCAGAAGGTATAGCAATTCTATCTAATACAAAGGAAGAAACACAGAAACCCTGACAAAATGAGGAGGCAGAGGAATATGTTCCAAAGAAAATATCAGGATTAACTGGAAAAAGGGCTAAATGAACAGAGATCACCAATATTCTCAATAAATATTTCAAAGGAACAGTCACAAATATGCTCACTGATCTGCAGAAAAGTATTGACAATCTCAGGGAGGACTTCAACAAAGAGATACAAGAGTTGAAAAAAAGCCACTCAGAGCTGAAGAATAAAGTGTCTGAAATGAAAAATACAGTGGGAGGAATGAATAATAAATTGCTGCAAGTAGAGGAAACAATCAATGGGATGGAAATTAGAGAACAGAAATACAGTGAGGCTGATAAATAGAGAAAAAAGAACTCTAGGAATGAGAGGATGCTAAGAGAGCTATGTGACAACTCTAAATAAAACAATCTTCACATACTAGGGATACCAGTAAAAGAGAGAGACAAAGGAGTAGAAAGTCTCTGAGGAAATAATAGCTAAAAACTTCCTCACTCTGAAGGAAGGAAATGGATGCCCAGGTCCTGGAAGTGCAGAGAGCCCCTAACAAAAGGAATCCTAAGACTATAACACAAATTAAAATTATAAAGATTAAGGATAAAGAGAGGGTATTGAAAGAAGCTAGAGAGAGGCAAAAAATTTCTTATAAGGGAAACTCCATCAGGCTATCAGCAAACTCCTCAGCAGAAACTTTACAAGCCAGAAGGGAGTGGCGTGAAATATTTGATGTATTGAAAGAAAAGGACCTTCAACCAAAAACCCTCAACCCAGCAGATCATCACACTCAAATTTGAGAAGAGATTAAACATTTTCCAGATAAATAAAGGCTGAAGGAATTTATATCCACTAAACCAGAATTACAGGATATGTTAAAGGGATTTCTGTTAATGGAAATGTTCTTAAGCCTAAATATTTTTCACCAGTGAAAACAAACCCACAGTAAAGGTAGTAGACCAATTACTTACCAAGCAAGTATGAAGTTAAAAAAAAACAAAAACGTAGTAAAACTACACAAAAGGGATACAAAAAAAGCATATTATGACATCTAATATATAAAGTATGGAGGAGGAAGAAGAAAAAAAGTACTTTTAGATTGTATTTGACTTAGAGTAATCATCAACTTCATAAAGACTGTGGTATAGTTAGGAAGCTATCCTTGAACCTTACAGTAACCACAAACTTAAGCTGATAATGGACACACAAAAATTAAAAAAGAAAAATCCAATCACAACACTAAAGTAAACCATCAAATAACAAGACTATAAGAGAAGAAGAAAGGAACAGAGAGGAACTTAAAAACAACCAGAAAACAATTAATAAAATGGCAATAAGTACATACATATCAATAATTACTTTAAACATAAATTGAATGCACCAAGCAAAAGACATAGAGTGGCAGGATGGATAAAGGAACAAGGTCTATCTATATGCTGCATACAAGAGACTCATTTCAGACCCAAAGACATACAGACTGAAAGTGAAGCTATGGTAAAAGATATTTCCCACAAATAATAAGGAGAAAAAAGTAGGAGTAGCAGTACTTAGACAAAATAAACTTCAAAAGAAAGTAACAAGAGACAAAGAAAAACATTACATAACGATAAGTGGGTCAGTCCAACAAGAGGATATAACAATTATAAATATCTATATACCCAGCACAACAGCACCTATGTAAAACAAATACTAACAGAACCAAAGGGAGAAATAGACTGTAACTCAAACATATTAGGGGACTTTAACACACCACTTACATCAATGGACAAATCATCCAGACAGAAAATAAGTAAGGAAACAGGCACTGAACATTTTA
>JAQQAC010009165.1:34244312-34334218 GCA_029783875.1 Phataginus tricuspis | reverse complement strand
AAACCACAGTGAGATATCACCTCACACCAGTCAGAATGGCCACTATCCAAAAGTGTTGGTGTGGATGTGAAGAAACAGGAACCCGCCTACAATGATGATGAGAGTGGAAACTGGTGCAGTCACTAAAGCAATATGGAGGGTCCTCAGAAAACTTAAGAACAGAATAACCATATGACTCAGTAATTCCACTACTAAGGATTAACCCAAAGAAAAAACAAAATCCTTGATATGAAAAGACATATGGATCCTTATTTTTATCGCTGCATTATGTACAATAGCCAAGATATGGAAGCAACCTAAGTGTCCATCAACAGATGACTGTATAAAGAGGTGGTACCTATACACAATGAAATATTATTTAGCCATAAAAAAAGAAGTCCTGCCATTTGAAAAAACAGAGATGGACCTAGAGTGCATTATGCTCAGTGAAATAAGCCAGGCAGAGAAAGACAAATACCATATGATTTCACTTGTATGTGGAATGTAAACACAAAACAAAACAAAATGAACAAAATATCAGCAGACTCACAGACACTGAGAAGTGACTGGTGACTACCATGGGGGAGGGGTTGGTGGGTATTTGGGAAGGGTGAAGGGGATTTAGGGGCACAAAAATTCTCAATTATAATATAAGTTGGTCACAGGGATGGCAGTACGGCATAGAGAATATAGTCAATGATCTTATAATATCTTCCTATGTTGACAGACAGTAACTACACTACACTCGTTGAGGGAGGATTTAAGAATATGAGCAACTGCTGAACAATTGTGTTGTATATTTGAAACCAATGTAAGATTGTATATCACTATACTTCAACAGAAAAAAAGAGGAAGTATTATATACATGAAAAAAATAAAATAAGAGGACCACTGACTTCCAAGCTCAATGAATTTTAAAAAGATCCACACCAAGGTAAATCATGAGAAAATCCTAGGACTCCCCAACAAAAGAGAAGCCCTCAGAGCACACAAAAGATCAGAAATTAGAATGGCATGGCAATACATTAATTTAGAGAGTGGACTGATGCCTACAACTTCTAAGAGGACATGATTATCACCCGGAATTGCATACTCTGAAACTATCAAGCAAACATGAGGGTATAATGATATTTTCAAACATTCAAGGCAACATAAATTTGACCTTCTATTCATCTTTCCTTATGAAGCAACAAATGGATGTGCTCCATCAATCAGAGTGAAAACCCAGTGAAAGATACAGGGTCCAGAAAATGGGGAATCTCAAACAGGAGATTATGGGAAACCCTTAAACAATGCCGGAGGGAAGCTCCAGGGTTACGCTATTGGGCAGGACCAGACAACAATCAGTGCAGGCTGGAGTAGGATGACTCCAAGGGATTGTTGAGAAACAGAAGAAGGGAGGAGACTTTTTAGAGCAAGCTGATGATGGCTAAGATGTCACAAGAGCTTATTCATTATGATTTCATTTCATGGAAGGATGTTTCATGAGACTCTTATGTACAAGAATGATTCAAAGTTCATTCTGTGAACTTACAGATGCTTTAATACAAACTGAAGAGGTCATTTCATAGCCTGGCTGTCTGACCAGCTCTGTCTTCTGTGTTCATTTGTTTTTACTGCAGTTAAAAACCACAGCAATTATTCAAATGCAAAGAAGTGAAACCAAGAACTAATGTTTGAATCTTGGAAAGTGAACAGTTTGCTTTCCATTTGCTGCACTCTAGCTTACTTAATCTGCTAAAAGCAAAAAGGAAAAATAAACAATGTTTTCCAAGAGCTGCTTTAGTTGAGATGACAAAGAAGCATCATTTGTAGATTCAGTCCCAGAAAGCTCATAATTTCATGCATTCAGCATATATTTATTTATTGGGAGTTTCCCGTGTGCCTGACACACACCCAGAACACAAAGCTGAATGAAGCAAACTTGGTCCCTGCCTTCACGGAACTTAAGGCTAATGGGGGAGACAGATGTTTTAAAAAGAAAAACACCTAACTACATATATAAATTGTGCCAAGCCATAAAGGAAAAGTAAAGAGATTATCATTTAGACTGTTGAGGAGGTAGCTAAGGAGATCCTTTTAGAAGACATGTTATTTGATCTGAGATTTAAAAGATGAATAGGAATTTCTGGTTACCTATTACTGCATGATAAACCACCCCAAACTTGCTGGCATAGAATACCACATCATGCTAAAAAATTCTATAGGTCAGGATTTCAAACAGGGCATAGTGGTAACGGCTGATTTCTACTCCACATTTAGTGTCTCTGTAGACACACGATTGTCTGGGAGTAACTGCATCAGCTGGGGGCCGGCATCATCTCTCGGCTTCCTCAGACACAGGCTGGGGCTGTTGGGCTCAGTAGGGACTCCAAAGACAGTGTCCAAATCCTAATCCCCACCGTCCGTGAAATGACCTCATTTGGAAAACGGGTCTTTGTCGATGTGATCAAGTTAAGGATCCTGGATGGAGTGCTGGCCCTAAAGCCAAGAACAAGTGTCCTTATAAGAGAAAGGGGAGGGGGAGGGGGAGTTGAGAAGAGGAGAAACATGGGGAGAAAGTGATGTGAAGATGCAGACAGAGGTTGGAGTGATGTGTCTGCAAGCCAGCAAATGTTAAAGATTGCCAGCTACCACCGGAAACTAGGACAGGAATGGAACAGATTCTCCCTCAGAAACCCCAGCAAGGCACAACTCCTGCTGGCACCTCGATTTCAAACTTCTGGTGGAGTTCAGAACTACACAATGATTTTCTGTTGCTTTAAGTCCCCAAGTTTTGGGCGATTTATGGCAGCCCCAGGGAACTAATACAGGTGTCTGGGCTGGGATGGCACAAAGGATGACCCAGCTACATGTGGCCTCCTCACGTGGCTTCAGCTTCTCATGTCACAGTGGCTAGGTTCTGTGATGGAGCTTCCTGGGAGCAAGTGCCCAAAGAGCATGGCCTTCAAGAGACCAGGGCAGAAGCTCTAAGATTTCTTCTTACCTGGCCTAGAAGTTGCATTAAAATCACTTCTGTCACAAAGTCACAAGCCCACCCAGTTTCACAGAGAAGAGATATAGACTCTATTGCTTAATTAGGGGTGTGCCAAAGATTCTGTGTCCAAGTTCTAAAACCATGTCAAGGAATTAGCCACTTGTAGTAGGGAGGAGAGTGGTCAAGATCTGTGCTGTCCATTCTGGTAGCTGCAAGTCACATGTAGCTATTTAAACATAAATTAATTTAAAATTAGGCAAAATTACAACTTCAGTTCCTCAGCCATAATGGCCACATTTCCAGTACTCAGTAGCCACATGTAGCTGGTTGCTAAGATGCGGATGACCCCAAGACAGAGCGTTTCCGTCACCGCAGGAAGTTCTGTTGCACAGCGCTGCCCTCAACTAGGGACAGTAAGGGCTGAGGCTCTGTGCTAGAAAATAAACTGGCTTATAAGTGGAATGGAAAACAATTGGCTTTATGAAAGGTTCTGTGCCTTTTTTGCAGCTGTATGCCCAGCATCTAGCACAAAACAGGTCCTTACAAGGCATTTGTGAAATGAAAGAATGCATGCATAAGGCTTAACCATACCATTGCCAAAGTAGACAGTGGCCTAAGATGATTGGAGAATAGAGTTGGGGTCAGATCACACAGGGGCTTACTGACCATTCTAAGGAGTTTACATTTTATTCTTAGTGAAATAGAAGTTGCATAATATGTTGTTTTGTATTTTGAATATTTGTAAGAGGCTTAAAAAGAAACAAATTTACTGTGGTTAGTTGGTATATTCGTTAGTAAAAGATTCTGCGGCAAGAGACAGAAATCCAAAAATAACAAAGGCTTAACCAAATTGGAAGTCTATCTCCCAATTGCCATAAATGTAGGCTGCCATGGTGACTCAACAATCAGCAGGAACCCAGGCTCTCAGTGGAGGCTTCCACCTCATTATCCAAGGTGTCTACTTCAGTCCAGCTACTGTATCTGCTTTCTACTCAGTAGAAAAATGAAAAAGGGTGAGGGAGAGCTGCTGCCCTTCATGTCCCGGATAATCCCACCCCCAGATCCTTAACTTAATTGCATATGCAAAAACCCTTTCTTCAGATAAGGTCATATTCATAGTTATGGGGCTGAGAGCTTAGACATCTGCTCAATTTAAAGACACTTCTCAGGAAGTTGCACAAAGATCTTCTACATCTCATCGGCCAGGACTCTGTCATATGACCACACCCACCTGTGAGGAAGGCTGGGAAATATCATCTTTATTCTGGAAAGTATGTACTCAGCTAGAAAGCAGAGTTCTATTACTATAGAAGAAGCTAAGCTGAGACATGAGGGGCAGCAACTAGCAATCTGACATAGTTGTTGCATTTTCCACAAACTGTGAGTTCCCAGAGTTGAGGAAGCCAGTCTCACTCCTTGCCAACCGCCAGGACCAAGTACAGTGCCTAGTGTATAATGACTTATCACTGATTATGTACTGGATTGCATGCTTGCCCAATTTTAGGTTTGCTTTTTAATTCCAACATCTTTCTCAGAAAGATTTATTTCCTAGAAGCCAGATCTTTTTCTGCCGCCGTTTGCTGGAAGCATGAAGGACTTTGCTCCAGTCTGTATCCTGAGACTCTGGTGAGGCTCTGGGAGATAAGCTAAAGTGTTGGGGTGCCCAAGAATTCCTCACCACCCCAGAATTTCTAACTCTCATGCTTGTCCACACTGACTCTCCACAAATTTGTCACTTACAGTTGAAACGTTCCCGTGGGTGCCGGCTCCAACCGTGGAATTGGGCTCCTGGTAAGTTGTCGTCCGCTGCATTGCCGTCTCTCCAGTTTTCAGGATGACGGGTTGCCCTGTGACCTTAGTTCTCTGAGGAATCTAGGAAGAGTTGCTGCTTTTCAGTTTGTCCAGCTGTCTTCTTCCTGAGAAGATGATTTAGGAAGGGGATGAATTATTAGGGGGAAAATAGCAGAGAAAAGGTGAGGGACAGTAAGGAGAGGCAGACGCACAAGGACCAGAGACACTTAGGAGCCAGGAGCCCCACCTTCCAGTGGCCACCCAATTCCTGCGGCCACTTCAGCCTCCAAAGTGTCAGGTGTTCAACTCTGATTGTTCATTAGAATCCCCTGTGGCGCTTTTATAGCTCCCTGAACCCAGTCTGCCCTAATTAGAAGCACGTTAGGAGATTCAAATGTGTGATTGGTGTTGAGAACCAAGATCTGGATTCTTGTTCTTCAAAGGGTGGTCCAGGGCAACACCTGGGAGCTTTTTAAATGGCAGCATCTCAGTCCCTACCCTGACCTGCCGAATCAGAATTTGCAATTTAACAATATCCACAGGTGATTTCTATGCACATTGAAGTATAAGCTCTGACGAGATGATCCTCCTATACCCCCGGTACAGCTGTCCTCATGGAGCAGCGAGCTCCCTGGGAAGTGCTATGTGAGCCAGGCATCTTCAAGTCCAAAGCAACCAGCATAGATGGTGTGCCTGCTGTGATTCCCAAGGATAATATATTAGAAATGGAGAGAATTCGATCTCCAGCAGGGAAAGAGGCTTGGGCCCTTTGGTCTGAAACAGTGATACTGGGTTCACCAGTTTCAGGGACCACCAGAGTCAAAAAATGCTCTAATGGGATACATTATAATTGAAGAATTGGGGTCGGCTCGGAGGCTAGTGGCGGAAGCAGGCAAAAAGAGACTCAAGTGGAAAAGAAGGTAAAGCACGAAGCCAAATGGAATGAGCACTGAGAGCAAGGAAGTGCGGTCACATCAGTTCAGGGGGGAGGCGGAGCCCGGCAGAGAGAGCTGGCGACTCCAACAGGACCATCAGGCAGAGGAATGCCACGGTCCCCCGCGTGACTTCCCCTGTGCCCCAAGGATGCAGTCTCTCACTCTGGCTTACCATTCACTTCTATAAGCTCTGGTTGCCTCTTTCTGCACAAGATTTCAGCACTATGTGGAATCAAATAATAATAGGCATGTGTCTTGCGATTTTACTGCTCACCAGGACTGCAGTGTAAAGCACAGTGTAAAGTGCAGCCGCCAGGAGCTTGACTGGAGCCACACAGCCTGAATTCCACTTCCTAGGCCTCTGGGCCTCTCCGCCTCTGTGGTCGTCTCAGTCTCTGTCCTGGGCGTGAGCCTGGGCTTTCCTGCAGCCTTGCCGACGTACGGCTGCCACCTTGCCCAGAGCATGCAGCGCTCTATATAGAGTCAATAACAACATACTGCCCACACGTGTGTAGTGAGCAAGCCGACCAAGGTCAGGTGAAAATCCTGGCCACAGTAACCTTCGCTTTCTCCACACGACCTCATAAAGATAAATGCAGAAAGGATGTGAAGCCAAGAGCACCATGGGTAGCACAGTGAGATATATACACATTAACACATATATTATTTTTTAATATGCACAAGGAGCTGGGGCCCAATTCTTCAGGCTCTTTTGGTGTGAGGATTGTCCACAATTTGGGGTTCCTTTAAGAGTGCCAAATGAGAATAAGAATACTTAAAAAGGTATTTTAACCAAACCATTGCACAGACTTTGTTTCATTCCTGATTTAAATAAGTGGTGGCTCCAAAGACATATTTGATACAATTAGGAAAATTTGAAAATGGGCTCAGTTTAGCATACTAAGGAATTACTGTCAATTTGTTAGATGTGTCAGTGACTTGGTGGTCATGTCAAAAAAGAAGTCCTTAGCAGATTCATATTGAAGTATTAGGTAAGACCATCTAATATTGCCTATATTTGACCACTTTTGACCTATAAAAATAGCAGTTTTATGGCTCAAATATAGACAAAAGAGGCATTTGTCTGGCACTCAATTGCTCACAGAGTGCAGGAGATAAGTGGAATAATATGGTGTATGGGATGTAGAGAGAGAGATGAAGAAAAATTCAAGGTCTTAATAATTGTGAGACTGGGTGATTCATCATGCCATTCTCTCTGCTTTTGTGTTTGCTTGAAACTTTCCATAAAATTATTTTAAGGTTTCATTTGATGGTATTCAACTGTGTATTCATTAGTATTTAGGACTACAACCAAATGAAACCCAATCCCATCTTGCTTAACAGAAGGAGGGCTTTAATCGGGCTGTGTAACTCACCAACCTGGTCTCAGAAACATTGGGAATACCCGGAGGATTCTTTCTGTCCTTCTCTATTTCTTCTCTGTTCCTCTTGGTACATTACCCCATCGGCTGACACGACTCGTCCAGGTGGTGGGGCAGAGAGATGCCCACACACAGGTGGTAGGCTCCTGTTCTTGGATTTGGAGGACTAAGAAGTTCTTATGCCCCTGGAAGGTATTTAAAAAGCCCCAGAAACCCTGATTGGCTCAGTCTAGGTCATGTGCCTACTCCTTAGACCAATCACTGTGGCTGTGAGGACCTGTAATTGGCCCAGACTGATCACGGGACCACCTCTGTAGTTAGGAGGGCTGTTTTCTGAAGATTCGGGGGAGGGAGAAAGGCTGAACAAACAGAAACTATAGCCACCCTTATAAGGTTTCTAGTTAATTATGCGAGCTATTAGATTACAAGCAGTCTTTGATCACAGATCATGTCTTTTTCCTTCCAGGTTGTTTGTTTGTTTTCCAATTTTTATTTTAAAATTTATGGAGCTGGTTGCAAGGCTTGTTGCAAAAACAAAAGAAAAAAAATCAGCAGTTTCCATCTCTTCCCCCATTTTCCTTCCTCGGAGGCAACGAGTTTCAACTCTCTCAACTGGTTCCTTTGGTTTTACTTCCACCTAAATGACATACCATACTTGATTTTTCTGTTTTAGGCATTATCTCTTGATTCCCACCACGGAGATAATGTCTTTCACACACACACACACACACACACACACACACACTCCTCACCCACATACTCATCCTTTCTATCTGTCCACATTCCCAATAAATTATATCAGTATCATGTTATTCTGAAAGAGCTCTTTGCTAACCATAGATTAACACACTTTCTTTGATCTGTTGGCAGGACAGCTATGTCCTTGCTTTACGCAGAGGTCTTTGCTTTGACAAGCAGGATAGCCATGTATCAGAATAAATAAATATGGTTTATTTCACATAGGTTTAAAGCTGTGGCTGATATTCCCAACCAAGTATCCTATACAGTTCTTTGAGATGGTGACTTGCAATGTACATGAAAATCAATCAGTACAAAAAAAAACCCCATTCTCTTCACGATTGTAATTCCTCTTGGAAATGCATCATGAGGAAGTAATTCAAGGAAAAGAGAAGCTATATGTATAAAGTTGTTCACAGCATTGTCCTTTATGACAGAATAAAAGTGATTTACAATCCAAATGTCCCATAATGAAGGAAAGGTTGAGTGAATTATGGTACGACCATTAAATAGTCATAAAGATCATGTGGCAATATGGTAAAGTGATCGCAAATACATCGGCAGTGGGAAGAGACAAAAAGAATGTATGTATAGAGAAGATTGGATGAGTATTCGGAGAACTAAAATGGTTTTGTCAGGATATTAGAATTATAAATATAAATGGTTTTTGTTTAGATTTCCTTTATTCCATAAGAAACAACAGTAACAACAAAAAAAGCAAAATAAATTCACACAAACCACTGCCCTTGGTTTTTCCTCATTCTTTTCTGGCTGTTTGTCTCCTGCACGGTTCAGCCCCAAGCGCTCCCGCGAAGGACCTCACTGCTCGGGGCGAAGGCCGCCACTGAGGCCACGTGGGCAGCCTGCCTGAGGGCTTTGCGCACTCACGTGGGCGGCCACGCTGATCATGCCCCCGGAGTACGTCTCCAGCTGTTTGTTGTGCACCACCATAGGAATAGCTTCCCAGTAGTGGGCATACGTTTGCAATCTTCTACCCTTGTCAGGGTTTCATCTTCAGTTTCATGCAGCTAGAAGCCAGTTGTCTCAGTTGAGATGCAGATTTATAGACACCAAAGGGAATTGAAAAAAACAATGAACTGCTTCTCTTGGAACCAAACCTGTAGGTTTTTAATATGCTGCTGTGTATCTATCCTACCCCACTATTTAAAAAAGCCCACGTTTTTTTTCATGAGATGATGTGGATTTGATGGCTGTCCAGCTTGGCAAGATCAAGAATTAGCCATAGGTTCAGAGTAGATGTTAAATTTTATTATGCTGAAGATTCCCAGAATGGTCGTATTCCTTGAGATGGATTGTGATTTGTGGGTATGACACACATCTCTTTGCCAGCTAGGGAGGTTGGAGACTGTGGTAGTGTTAGAGAGGGTGAAAGAAGAAAATTGGCCAAGAGGATTTTCACAACTGGGGTGGGATGTGAGGATCCATGATGCCAAACAGTCCTCAGTCGAGTAGAGCTGGAAGGGTGGGCTACCCAGGACAAAGGGGAGTTCATCCAGCATCACCCACCCAGCAGGCGTGAGGGCCCTGGCACAGCCATGACTAAGAGGGCTCACGGCCAAGGCAGGAGTCCTGGTGCAGAGAGAAGAAGAGTCTTGATTTCCTAGGGACTGAGGGGCTTGAGATAAAGAGCTCAACCTAACCTACCCTATTAAGAACTAACTTCCATAGAGTAATCAAGCAAAGAAGAATATTTAGCTGGATGATTAATCTTAGAGAAGCCAATCTGAAGGAGAATGAAGACAGAATCCTGGAAGATTCATAACTCACATTCATGCGCCTATAATCTGTGTATATAATACACACACTGACTTCTTTCACTCTGAAGTGAAATTAACTGCTTTTCAAATATTGGGCAAGTTTTATACTGAAAGTCTTTGTGGAGAACCAGCACAGCCACTCAAAGGACACATCATAAATTCCAGGAGCTTGGTTTTTGGAGCACATTTTATTTTCCAATACTGGGGAATTCACATCTAGTAGCAGCATAATACAAAAATGCAACACCAATCTATTTAAAACTCATACAACAGGAAATATGTATTTCAAAAATGGTTTTAAAAAAAGCAGATTTAGAGACCAGTTGATAAAAACATTAAAAAAAATAAAAACTCTTATTCCATCATCAACAACAAAACAACTGTCATACATAGGGTACATTCACTTCTCAGTCCCAGATTGTCATTTTTTTGTTTTCTGCAAAATATGTCAAAATATATATATGGATGGATATATAATATTCATATCCTGGAAGGCAAGAGAAGTCTTCAAAATGTAACTCTATTTAAACATTTTATATATACTTAAGGAAAGGAGGAATATATATATATATGTATATATATATATTTCACCTAAAGTCACCAAAATATTAAAAATAGCAGCAACACTGGTCTTTAAATATTACAGTAGATTGTTCACATAATGTAGATATATTCTGGTAGCTCTTCCATTAATATCTAATACAGTTTACAAACTTCAAGGTCCTGCTCTCATTGCCAAATAACTTAAGAGTCTAGATTCAATAAATACTATGCAAAGAATAATTATAAAACAGGCTGCAGAACATTCTCCAGGCCAAAGGGAATCATACCAAAAGGTTTTAGGGAAGAATCACGTTTGAAGGCATGCAGGGAATCTGCAGGATTCCCAAGGCAAATGAGAGTGACCCGAGCAGCTCCCTGAGGGTGAGGGACGGAATCCCGAGGAACGTGTCCCTGGGGGAAAGAAGGCACTGCCGCCCTCCTCACGGTGCCGTGTTTCATTTGAACATGGCATCAAAGTGATGAACAGCTGGAAAACTTCCCAGTAAACAAGGGATAGACTCATTTCTCACCAGAGGCAAGATCCTGGACAAGGAAGTCAATTTTTATTGTTCAGCATTTACATTTACTCAGAGGACCAAAGACATAAAAACCATGACTTCAAAAGGACCTTGTGTATTTAAGCCTGGGTGGTAGGAATGGTATTTCTATCCCCACTCCAGATCAAAGCCACTGGACCGATTCGCTAATCCTACTGGCTTAACAAGAACCCCAGGTGAGGAGGTGGGCCTTTCCTCATACCTGGATTCGTTCACGGAAGCTGCCCCTGCAACTGGCTTCTTTGTGTATTTTGAAAGTATCCCAGAAAAGGTAGGTTTAGTCTCACAGGGCAGTTGGATCCCTGTTCGCCTTATAGTAAGACTGCTCTTGATATTTCAATAGTCTGTTCCCATTTTCAAACCACTCCATTTACTATTTCAATTGATTCTCACAAAAACAGACTTGTGAGGAAGCCAGGTAGGCGTCCAAGTGGTCACTTTAAAGATCAGGAAACTGAGGCACGTAGAGGCCACGGTGACTTAGCTCGTCACTGTCACACACACTAACGAACTGGTGAGGATCTTCTTCAGGACTTAGCTCCACTTACTTCTAAAAACAGCCTTGGTCGTAGTTGTTTTGGAAGAATGAAGTAATTTGAAGACAGTAGAGGAAAAAGAGGAAGAAAAATACGCTCAAGAGAAGAAGAAAGGGAGAGAAGTGGTGCCACTTGGCAATTAGTATCATGAACTTTAAAACAAGCAAAGTGCATTTCACAGGTAGAACAGACATTTAAAACAATGTTTAAATCTTCAGTCTTCCAAATAGTCTCAGATTGGCCTTGATTATTACATCTTTACAGTAGTTTCTGAGGCTGACATGGAAACATAAGATCACTTAGAAATTTTTACATAAGTTCCATGATTTCCCAAGAGACATAAAAAATGTTACAGCCTGTTCTCAGGAGCCTGCTTCTGTCCCATTTCACCTCCAGCACAATACAGTTACATTAAAATATAGGTATATTTGACTCGGTAGTTTCCTAAGGTGTAGGTTTTACATATTATTAATGAATATTCTTGCTATATGTCCTTAGGAAAGTCAGCTTTTTTTTCTCTCTCTGGATCTGAGTGGTGAGACTGCAATGAACCTAGAGCTTGTCTAATTTTAAGTTTGGATTCCACTTGGACAGTTGCTGGAGAAGTAAGAAAAATATTTAAATGACCATAATAGTTAATTTAGAAAGCTATCACATTTCACACATCTTTTCAGGAATATTCAGTGACTCTAATTCCACTGTAAAGAAATATACATGTAATGGTAATCTATGAACTGGAAGACTTAGGTCCAATGTTCCGGAGTCTGACACTTTCAACTATCAATAAGCTTTTATTTTTAATCAGTAAATGTGTTTTAAAGAAACAGCTGAATTAACAAGGTCAGTCATGACACCGTTGTGTGACATCATACAGAAATCATATAAATTCAGGCACCTGTCCCAGTGCCCCTACCCACCCCGCACCGGCCCCCATCATTCTTACACTATAAATGTCCCACCAAGTCTCCTGACCCTGAACCGAACCAGTGAGGCACCAAAAGGTAAATTATGCTTTGGCAAGCAGGAAATTGGACAGTTTTCTGAGCTCTTCTGAGGTAGTGGAGTCTTTCCTTCTAATATTCTAATGGTTAAGAAAACTCTAGGGAGCTGAATTAAGAGACAAGTGGAGTGTTAGTCACTGTACTTAAAACAGGACTCTTAACTTGGTGGTTTGTATGGTTATATGATTATTGCATGCTCCAAAACTTCTTCGGTAGAATCCTGTTTGTTATGTGGAGAACGTAAGCAAACACGCCGCTGTGTGGTCAGGGTTGGCCATGGTTGCTCTAGGGCACTGTTAACTCAGACTTGAACTTAATTCCTACATGTTTCTGAAAAGGTGTCTGGCACATAGTTGGGGTTCAACAAACATCTGATGACTGGCTGTTTAAGGTCTCTGATTTAGCTCAGTGAGATGATAAGCAAAAACAAATGTAAAAATAACCAACTGCAGTCTAATTGTCATCAAAGGCTAGGTCCCTTTTGTTTGTGCATGGAGTTTTAGACAACTTTCAAACTATAAGGAGGTTAAGCTCAAATGGTACTGGGCCCGGCATGGTATACAATTCCATATTAACTTCATTCATCAGACACCTTAGTTCCATCATGATTTTATCATGATGTGATTGTGGGATTTTTGGCCATAAATAACTTTTCTGAAGACAAAGTGATCCACTCTCTCTGTTGTTCTTCAAGCTTTTCTGCCAAGCATTTAATCAAGACAGGGTCCACCTTAGAATCAAATTTGTTAGCAAACCAATGTCCATCATTCATAAGCCACCTTAATTCTGCTGCTCCATAGATACACACACTTCGGAGGTGAGAGCCAGTACAACTGGGATAGAAAAGGCCTTCGTGATAATTCCATTTGACAAGGCGGGTCTTACTCTGTAGGTCAGACACATCCTGGGCTGACCGAGAAATCTCCCCAGGCATGCCTGGTACCCGAATTAACGTAGCCCAAAAATGTTCATCCGGTGAGTATGTATCTTTAGACCAGGCAAAAAAGTCTTTAACGAGGGAGCTGTTGAAAATATATTTAATAAATGCTTGACTTAAAACAAAATAAGCACTGCCAACAAATACCTCAATGTTGTGAGGCGGGGCTTCCTTGGAGATGTTTGTTCTCATTGGGAGCTTCACATATTCATAAGGCACCAGTCTGAGTTCATGGTGATAAGTGAATCTTTCCATTTTATTGTTAGGGGGTTTCACTGTTTCTAACATATTTGCTCCATTGAGTTTCTTCAACTCTGACACTAATTCAAAGTTTGATTTCAAAGGAAAATCTTGCCCACACAGGTTGATAACATATTTCCACTGAACTGAAGACTTGAGAAGATCTGACAAGCAGTTTAAATCAGCTTGGAGTCTGGAAATGTGTGCATACTGCACAGTCTCTAATTTGGAAGCAATGAAAATATTGGAGAAGCACTTAGCTAAATTGTTCATGGCAACTTTGAAGGTATCAGATGACTTCCGGTCATAATGGATGCAGTAAATACTGTGTTGGTTGTATATAGCATGGATTAGCCTTTCAACCATAATTGCATCTTTGTGAACAACCAAAGAATAGGCTATTGGGAAGCTTTCCTCCTCTCTTGAAACAAGCTTTTGAGGGTATCTTCTTAGGGACCGATAAATGTCACAATCACCGGTCATTGCCACAACGTCGTCATCATCCAGGTCGATGATGTCTCTTCTTCTTATTTCCAGACTCTTGCCAATCTCCAAAGGCTCCTGCTCATAGACGCCTGAACAGTTAACTTCATACTCGACTTCGCTCTTAACATGGGTGTACCTATTTCTTACAAGAGGCGAGGTACTCAAGGAGTACTCAACAAAGTAAATGTCCCTTTGAGGGAACAGGAGCCTTCTCACGTTCAGCAGCTTCAGTAAGGAGAGCAGCCACAGGGTTAAAAACAGGATGAAAACTTTCTGCCGTATGGGGTATTTGAAACAACATTTGAATGTCTTCATTCTGTTAGAAGAAAAAGGAAAAATTTGGTTGAAATATTAAGAGGAAATTAGTTTAGTTCAACCAAAATTCACCAGGCACCTATCACTTGCCAGGCAGAATGCTGGGCCCAATGATGAGTAAAACAAGGTTATTGCCCTTGAGAGAATCCAGAAACAAGGAAATTAATATATGTAGAACGGTGGTATTTTGTGGTGTTCTGTGTGAACTATACCTAATTTTGAGAGATGTTGGTTACCAAATAGAGTGGAAAATGATGTAAACTCCTGAAATATAGATACTGTATCTTTTATTATCAGCATTTCTGCTTAGCATATTTGGGGAGGGATTACTCTGCTTTGTGTAGAAGTCTTAAAGATTCAGATGTCACAAAGAGCTCCCTGAAGATGCCCACACAAAGCTAAAAGAAACATCTATCTCAGTTCTATCTGGAGATCCTGATTCGATATAGGTCTGAAGTCAGACAGTGAAATCCCAGTGAACCCCAATGCTATCGACTGAATGTCTATGTCCCATGAAAATTCTTATTGAAACCTATGCCCCAGTGTGATGGTGATGGGAGGTGGGACTTTGGGAGGTGATTACATCATGGGTGGAGCTCTTATGAATGGGATTAGTGCCCTTCTAAGAAGAGACCCCAGACAGCAACCTTGTCTCTTTTACTGTGTAAAGACACAGTGAGAAGTCAGCAGCGTACACCCATTAGAGGGCCTTCACTAGAACTCCATCATGCTGGCACCCTAACCTCAGACTTCCAGCCTCTAGAACTATCAGAAATAAATTTCTGTCATTTATAAGCCACCCAGTCTATGGTATTTTGTTATAGCAGCCCAAACAGACTAAGATACCCACTTTCAGAAATATGAGCAGTGGGCACACATCCAAAGGAGAATGCGTACTTTTGTATAGATGATATAAATTTGGCAAACCTGCCCATTTATTTTAAAGTTTTGTTAGCTTCCATTTCCTCATAGGGATTAGCAACTTAGCATTTAAAATGAAAGAACAAGACTTTCATTGAGAGTTGGAGGGACAGTTAGGCAATACCTGTCCATTTTAAATGTACCCACAGAGAAGGGCACATGTGTGTGCAGAGAAGGTGTGAGCACAAGACAGTTGCCTGCAGTATTATTTATTCAGGCTAAAGTCTGAAAACCACGAAAATGTCCTTTAACAGGATTGGTTCACTATACTCAACACTACGTAAAAAAGCCTGAGACAAACCCGCCCGTTCCCATGTGGAACACTCTCCACGATAATGCGAGAGAGAAGTAAGCAAAATGCAGCATTGGCTCACATATGCGTAAAAACAAGCCTACACATAAGGTGTCTACACACAAAGAGCACATGCTGGCAACCTTTTTCATTCTCTGTCACAACTACTCAACTCTCCCACTAGAATGGGAAAGCAGCCACAGATACTTGTAAAAATAAGTGGGCATAGCTCCGTTCTAATAAAACTTTATTTGCAAAACAGGAGGCTGGCTAGATCTGGCTCCAGGCCAGTACTTCCAAAAAGATACTGTACAAACACAACACTGGGAACAGGGGTTGCTTTGCGGGGCACAGTGGGAGATGCCTGTGGTTTAGGGGCGTGGGTAGGAGGGGGATTTACTTATCACTGAATATCCTTTTGTATTATTTGAATTTAAAAAATTATATTACTTTTTCAGATAAAACCAGGCTAACCAAGGGGAGGGCATAGATGTGCGTACTTTGGGAGCAGCAGGAAGGGGAATCCAGGGGGTACTACCCCAGTGCTTACAGCAGGGGTGCTGGCTGAACCCCTCTGCTTCAAGGAGGCTCAAATACTGAGAGCTGAGATCTGAGGAGCCCATGGGCAATTTCCCAACATCTCAATAAATCTTAAATGAGGACATAATCATTGTTCCCAATTTCTTAGAATTGGCAAGAAATTTGAACCCGTTTTATTTTTGTAGTTTTCTTCTATATAGATCAATTGAAATAGCTCTCCTTGGAACGACATACCCTCATTCACCTTCTCGTGAATCACGGCCATTTAAAGACCACCGCCTGATCAGCAATGAACTGTCCTGCGGAACCCAGGACCTCGCTGAACATACCTCGGTCTCTCCCCTGCGGGTCTTCCCACGGTCCTGTCCTCGGCTCACTGCTCTTTCTGTGCACACTCTTCTTAGCTCTCTGCGTTTCAGCTTCCACATACACAGTGCCAACGCCTTGATCACCAGCCTTCACCTCTTACCCAAGCTTCCCATGTGAACTTTCGATTGCTTGATGGGACATCTCCACTAGACACCCTGCAGGCATTCAAACCTCGAGTCCAATGTTGAACTTGGTATCTTTGCCTCTCGTGTGTTTTCTGTCTCCGTTTTCAGTGAGACCATCCATTCAATGACCCAAGCTTAAAGCTTGAAAGCAACCTGACTCTTCCATTTCCTTCACATCCACATTAACAAATTATCTCACAAATATGCCCGAATCCATCCCTTCTGCTCCAGCCCCACTGGTAGGTCCAGACAACACCCTTGCTGCATCAGCACCCACGTCGAGGGAATCCCACTCAGGCTCATGGCTCTGGGTGCCTTTGCCTGGCCGCAGCTTTCTGCTCCTCTGAAGCAAACTGAATAGAGTTCCATCCACTCAGGATCAAGGCCAAAGTACCTGCCAGCTGTTACCAAGCGTGGGAAACACAAACTACAACCCTAAAAACCTGAGCACACCTTTAAAATTAGGTATTCTGATAAAATTAGACTTAGAAGATCAATCGATCCCAAATCAATTGATCCATCTATTTCATTATTATTCTATTTCATGGTAATTAGGCAAAAATAGGAAGCAGATTACATAAACGGCTAGAATTAGAAAGAAGCTTACCCACTGTAAATTTCTGCTTTTTCATTTCTCTCTTAATTGGTTCATGAATATTGAATTACTATCAGTTAATAGTTCCCCCTGAAAAGATCTCATACTTCTACAGAAGTTTACAAAGGCTTCCAGGGATGTCAGGTCATTTATGATGTACCATTTAGCTATGGTCTCACACTTACATAAAAAAGCATAGGCTGGCTCCTGCCCTCTGACCCACTTCCAGGCCTCCCCTTCCCCTGCGCATGCTTCCCCCGCCCTCCCAGAGAACACGTGGAGCACACACGTCTTGGCTTCAGCCAGGTGCGGGAAGTCTTTGTCAAGCTAAGAGGCCGTGGCTGCCTGCCCGAGAGAGAAGGGCGCAGGGCACCCAGGGGCGAGGTGGAGACGCACTCGGTGCAGGTCCGTGGGAACCGGATCCGGGCCCGATGTCCGAGCTTCACTAGCCAGGGACAAGAGTTAATGTTAAGAGAAGAAGGGGAGGGAATCAGGACAGCCCAAGCACCTCACTTTCTCATTCTCCTTCTCCCCAGGCATCCTTAAAGGGGACAGCTCCTCTGTCTACAGGCCAGCCTCTGATATCGGGGAAAACGAGCGACCCCGGATATTAGTCTGGCCCAAGTCAAAGACAAACCCCTTCACCTGCCTATCATGGCCAGAAATTCCTTTGACTGAAAACATCCTCTCCTCACATTAGAAGTAAAAAGGGGTGAAGGTGCGAGCACAGTGTAAGCGAGCTTCTGTCAAATCCTGAGCCGACTGACTAGGCACTAAACACTGCAGGAGGTTAGAGAGCACAGCTCCCAGCTGTGGCTCAGCTGTCCTGGGACAGGACCGCTGTGTGACACCCACAGCCCCTCCCAGCCGGGAGGTGCAGAAGCCAGGGGCCCGGCAGGCACCTGCCCACTGAGGCGCTGCCTCTCTTTCCCACCACCTGCTGCCCAGGCCTGCGCACGGCCCAGGCTTGTGAGACAGGGACTGTGGGTGTAGTCAGAGTAGGGGAAGGGCCTCCGGAAAAAGCAAGGCAGAATATTTGCAGTCGGAGCAATGTAACTACATGCAGGGAAACCCCCTACCAAAACTCTGTGTTAAACATTAAGCTCTAGGGTCATTCTTCAGTAAGATCAGTGGGTGTTCCCCAGATAAAGAAGAGTGCCTCATGTTTTTATTATGCTAATCACTTGTAAGATTCACTTTAGCATGCTAAAAGGCCCAGGCCTATGTGCTATCTTTCCTCTTTCAAATATGATCAAGTGATTTTACAAACTAGGCAACTAATTTAGCATGCAGACCCAGCTGTAAACAACATAGGAAAAGGCAGGAAAGATTCCACCTGAAAGATAAGATGGCATTTTAACACCCAGGAAGTTTGGGAAGCAGGATTCTTAACTTACTCTTTAGCAAACAGACAATACCTCAAGCCCACCTTGGGGGCTGGGCAGGCCGCCTTTTGATATGCCCCTAGACCAAGATGCCAGTATCCCGGAGAGAGATCGGGGTGGGAAATTCCTTGTGTTAAGTTAATTCTGGGTGTTCAGACACCACTTAGCAGGTCTGCACCCCTAAACCTTTTTTTCATGTTCTCGAAAAATCCTCATCTGCCTATAAAACCCCTAGACAACCGCAGCACACCGGACTCTCTTGTCCCCTCCTGGGGTGAGCCGGGAGCTCTGTCCTCTCACTTTATCTCTAAATAAAAGCCTGTACCTTGCTCTCCTACCCTGCCTGTTTGCTAAGCTCATTCTTCGGCTTCGTGAACAAGAACCCCGGCATCACTTGGACGGATGGGAATGAGCTCCTGAGGTCCCACCAGAGCAGGCGGGCGAAGGCTGGCAGTCATGCTGGCCATGTGGTTCCAGCAGACCAGGGCAACAGTGCCACCTTCTGCAAACAGCCCACCCCACCTCTTTTCCTCTTAAAAGGCTCGTGGGCAGGAAGCAGGCAGGTGTTTTGCTACCAGGAAGTTGGCTTACAGTCACATTACAAACAATTTCCCAACTGTGGAGCAAGGGGTCTTCCCCTCCCACCCACCCAGGCCGACAAGAAAGGCTGACCCGCCGTGGAGCTGATGCCATGCAGGCCCACGTTCCCAGTAATGATGATGAAGCGGAGAAGGTAATGACGGCAGGGTTTGATCACTATAGTGCAGGGGAAATAGGTCTCTTTGGTTAATTCAATAAAAACCCAACAGGGATGTTGAATGAAACCTTTTCCCCAAACTATCTTCTTTTCCCAGCCCTGTGAAGCACAGTTTACAGCCATAAAGGAAACGCACAAATGGATACCCCAGCTAAGTGGTTATAATTGCAGTCAGTCAGGGCTAAATGGCCACAGCCATTAGCAGCTCTTCAATGAACTCTCCTTAAATCAGCAATTTCAAAACCAGGACTGTCAAAGCACACACTTCCTTTCCCAGGGAAGGAAGGAGAATTGGAAATCACCAACAGGAGGAAGGAGTCTGGGGAGAGAAGGACAGAATATGGTTTAGCTTAGGGACCAGAATGTCCACATTCTCCCACAGGTAGTGCGGCACTTGGGAGACAGGAATGTGCCCAGGCTCAGGGTGCCTCAGACCTGGGCTTGACTCCCCGGGGAAACACTTAGTAGCTGCAAGACTGATCAAAATATTTAGCCTCTGAAGCTTGGTTTTCTTGTCCTCAAACGGGGATCAGAAATCCCCTCACTAGCTGCTGTGAGAGCTCAGGAGACCCTGTGTGAATGGGGTCACCCTGCAGAGATGCTCAGGGCACAGTACAGGCCCTTTCTCTCCCCAGCTTGCCCCACTCTAAATCTTGAAGTTTTTCCAGTACATTTCATAGGACATGTTGATTTTTTTTTTTAAAGAAAGAATCCACTAGACAATTGCAGCAGACAATGTTAAGGAAATGACTGACCTTCATTTTTCTGATCAAAATATGCAGTGGAAGTGTTGTAAGGAAAGATAAAGCGGCAGAGAGCTGAGACCTTGCTCAGGGCTGAACAGGAAAAGAGAAAGCCACACATGTTCCTGCAATATGTGTCCCAAGCCACGCACAGCCAGGCTTCAGCTCAGGAACTGCCTACCGAGCCCCCGGACTCTGGACAAGTCCCTCAGCCTCTCACATCTCTGTGTCCTCATTGGGAAAAGGATGTTAATAATAGTAACCATCTAAGGGATATTAAGGTTGAATGATGTAACGCATGCCCAGTGTTTAGCACAGTGCAGACCCTGCCCGCCCGGTAAATGCTAGCTGGGGCCTCCTCTCCATCACAATCTTTATCCTCGTCAACTTAGCCTCAAGCCACCTTCCTCTTCTTCCTCCTCCTTTTCGTTGGCTTCTTTAAAGATCCTGCCCAGACCTATGGCTTATTGTCCTATTTTTCAATCTACTTCCTATTTCTCCCCAAAAATCTTGAAGTAAGTTCAATGTTTTAGAATTAATGCCTGAATGCCTCCATGTAATGTTCTCTATTAATTTAATAATATTATTAATGTACAATCACTTGATAGAGTTGTTACTCGGGCAACTGTTCTCAGGCCTCTGTATGTAATAACTCAATCCCCTCAACAGATCAGTGAGGTACTTTTATCCTTCTTTTACCAGACAGGAAACTGAGGCACATGGTGATTAAGAAAGATTAAGGAGTTTCCCAAGGTTAGACAGTAATAGAGAGTGCTTTAGTTGGAACTTGAACCCAGAGAGTCTTGTTTCAGAGATGCGTTCTTAACCCCCCAGGCAATACTCTCTTGGAATGTAAAGAAAAACTAGGAGGTTAGAGAGCACAGCTCCCAGCTGTGGTTTTAGTCTTGACTAAAAGTTTTTTTCCACAAGAGTTTTAGTCTTGACTAAAAGTTCTCATGACTGTGTCTTATCTAACTAGGACGATGAGAAGGGAAGGTCGTCTGAGCAAGAAACTTGCTTTCTGCTCCTTTCCAGACTCCTGGGCACCGTGGGGGTGTTGAGGAAGTGCGTCCTCTGCTGAGTCACCCTCCTCTAATGGTCTTACTCCAGGTTGGTGATGAGCAAGCCATCAAAAGGACAATCAGTGGCCTTACTGAAATCAAGGAGCTGCAGTAGAAGGACTTTTGCTTATGCAACAAGATTAGGATTTTTTTTTTTTTTAAGCTGGAACAGAAATGAATCAAACTACACTGAAGTCCTTGGTTCTTCCACCCAGTTGAAGGGATTATTTATGTGGAGAATCAGCAGGAGGAATGCTGAGTGAAGAACCTGTTTGGTTCCTACAGTCAGAGGCTGGGGCCAATCCCTGTGCTAATGAGGTTAGTCAATCTCCCAGCCAATGGAATCCTTTGAAGGAAAAGAAAGCTGGCTCGCCCTAAGAAATTCCACCATCAATTACTCTTGTCTCATGTGCTGTCCTTGACTACTTACTGATTCACTTGTTTTCATATGACCAGTGACACAATTTGGGCTCTCTTATTTTAGAAAACTTTCTGGGTGTAATCTCTCTCCATGTGAAGAATATTCCCTCTGTGGGCCACCTGTATGTTCTTAAACTTTGTAAACAGTGTAAAAAACAACATTTGAAGAGTTTATTGATTTAGAAATGTCAGGAATTTTCTTCTAAAGTCTTACAAAGAAGAATCATTACTTAAGAACACTAATGTAAAGATGAGCTCACACACACACACACACAAAAAATCCTGATCTTGTTGAATAAGCGAAGGTCTTTTTAGCTGAAGGTCCTGCAGCTCCTTGATTTCGATAAGGCCACTGATTGTCCCTGTGATGACATGCTCATCACCAAACCCAGAGAAAGTTTTGGAATAAGACCATTAGAGGAGGATGACTCCACAGAGACGCATTTCCTCAACACCCCCACAGCACCTGAAAGGACCAAACTAACGCCATGACAGGCTTTGCTACCAGGAAGTTGGCTTACAGTCACATTACAAACAATTTCCCAACTGTGGAACAAGGGGTATTTCCCCTCCCACCCACCCAGGCCGACAAGAAAGGCTGACCCGCCGTGGAGCTTCAGGAAGCCTCAGAAACTAGAAGGCCTAAGTTACAGTTTCCCTGAAACTACCAAGTAGTTACATATTGCCCAAAGCATGTAACCACTCCTGCCATCCAATCAGGAGAGGCCAAAAGCCTCTCCCTACATTACTGAGGATGGGGTCTGCGGGCAAGAGATATAGATAAGACCCTGTTGCAAAAAGCAAAAGTTAACCTGTTAGTCGCCAAACAAGACCCTAGGCTCGCTCTGTAATTGGTTAATTTCAAAAATACCTTAAATATTGTGATTGGATCCCACCAAAAGTAACGAATGCTTTAAATGACATGTATGGCTAGAACTGTTGTCAATAATGTTGTGTAATTATGATTGGATTGCTTTGTCTATGTCCCAGTTTCCTGTAACTCCCCCTTCCCAAAGCCCATAAAAATCCTGCCTGCCTTTGTCCCGGGCTCTCAGCTCACCTCCGCCACCTGGGTGAAAATGCTGAGAGTCCGAGCTTAAGCCCGTAATAAACGCCCTTTGCTCTTGCATGCGTGACTCGGTCTCCCTGGTGGTCTCTGGTCTCTGGTCTCTGAGGATACTGCGATCCGGACATAACACACCCAGGAGCAAAGAAGCAGAAAGGCAAGTTGCTTGCTCAGATGACCTTCCCGCCTCATTGTTCTAGAGGGAAGACTGCAAAGGCAAATAATTATCAGACTGGGAACAGGTAAACAGAAACTACATAAAACATAAGAATGGCGTGACTGGGTAATACAACACAAACTGAGGACAAGCAATCCTCAAATAGCTCTAAAAGGGAAAAAACAGTCTCTGTTTATAAAAGTATACATTAAAAAAAAAATCAGGTCAGAAAGGTCTAAAGAGGAAAATAAAGCTCACCTGTACTCCACACAATAGTGTTGTGTGGAGTGTGTCCTTCCAGATTGTTGTCAATAAACACACCCTTTGGGCTTCTTTTCATAGCACCAAGGATCACTATATAGGCGCTGTCTTCTCTGTTTTCATATCACAATATACTGTGAATGAGTCCTATCCTAACTGGGTCTGTTTAGAATTATTAGAAAGTAATTGATTTCTGAGGTCAACATACTTTTCTACAGAAAAGAGAAACATTTAAATAATAGAATTTACTTTTCTGTGCCTTCTCCATCAAGCTCAATTAATTATCCCAAAATTCCTGAAGGAGAAACATTTAAATAATAGAATTTACTTTTCTGTGCCTTCTCCATCAAGCTCAATTAATTATCCCAAAATTCCTGAAGGAGCCTAGAAGCAGAATCCTAAAACTGACAAGGACTTTAATGGTGATTGAGTCCAAATTCCTCCTTCTCTAAATAAAGGAACAGAGGCCTAGCCATCATTTAACACTATTTAGTTCTTGAGAGGCTAAGAACACATTTCTCCCATTGTATACATGCTTGTATATCCAACTGCTCTCCCTCAAGACTCTGGAGAGAGGGTGGGACCTCTGCTCACCAAATCCAGGCCCCTTATGGTGGCATGCAGTCCAGCCAGGCTCCATTGTCCCCACCACTTAGGCTGTCCTGGCCAAAGTCAATAAAAATCATGCTACCAGAGTCAATGGGCACATACTTGTCCCTTCCTAATGGTCTATACTGGCTAAAACTATTTGTATTATCTTATTTACTCCATCCAATATGTCTGTAAGGCAGGCACTATCATTATGCCCATTTTTCAGATTAGGAAGCTGAGTCACAGAGGATAAGTAGCTAGTACGTGGAAGAGCCAGGCAATCAACTATGGCCTGATTTCAGTGCCTACTCTCTTAACCACAGCGGGAGGCTGCCTCTCCAATCTTTTCACAATAGTAGTCGGTTCTACATCTGAAATGTATTTTGAACCCACACACCCCTTTCCACTCCACAGCACCCACTCTAATCCAAGCCAGCATCAACTCTTGCCTGCATGTGAAATAACCTCAGTAGTCGCCCTTGCTTCCCTCTAATCTATTCTCTGTACTGTAGCCAAATAGATCTTTAAAACACACAAATCAGCTCATACCTCCTCTCTAGTTCCATTTCCTACACTTAAAACCCGTCACTGGGTTGCACTTAGAATAAAATAAATTCTTTTCTGTAGCCTCAAGGCCCAGCCAGTTCCTGTCCCTGCCTTTCTCTCCAACTTCATCTTATTCTATTTTTTTCTCACTCATTATATTCTAAGCCTTCTACATATTCTATATACACCAGCCTTCTACAAGTTTCTAGAACACCAGTCTCTTTCCTGCCTCAGGACCTTTGCATTTGCTGTCCCATATTTAGATAATTTTTTCACTTGATCCTGGCCTGACTGACGGCTTCCTATCCCTGAAATTGTAGGAGAAATATCCTTTCCTCGGGTCTTCTCTGATCATCCCTCTCTATCCTATCAGACTCCTTTTCTTCTAAGCACAGACACAGCAGCAAATATTTCTCTCCCCCAGACGGGCTTTGTTCACACTCTACCCCATCCCCATGTACATGTCTACCTGGCACAGGGTAGTTGCTCAATGGGACAAAGTCAGAAGACCCAAGTTCTAGTCTGGGCTGTACCATCAAAACTTCAAGCCATTTAATCTTGGGCAAGTTTTTACTTGCCATGTGTAAAATGGGATAATGGTTCTTCTATCCCACAATGCTTTTATAAAGGTCCTATGACATAATGCACGTGAATGGGCTATGGGACGAAACAACTTTAGTATGCAAATGTCATGCATTAGGACCACTGCAAGAGGAATTGATTTCTTGGGGAAACTGGGTAAGAGTCACTATGTTGTGGCTTAGTTTTATTTTTCTAAAACTGCACATACATGATTCCCTTCACTCAGATATCCTAATTATTTTTTGTTTTTCACTACCTTTTACGATTCTTTTCAGAATTCTTTCAGCATTCTTTTATGTGGATGTCTGGTGCAACCTTGTTCCTGAAGGCATACACCTGTCCTCGATTTTTAAGGACAGGAAAACTGGAGCCTTTTGGGTTTGGGGAGACTTATTGGGGTCATTTAAAGTGACAAGGGACAGGAGCAACCCATGTCAGGATGTATTTACAGATGGCAGTCCCTCAAGGTCACCGGAAAGCTGGGCTGTGGCAATAGAGAAAAAAAGTGCAGAATTCAGCCAGCTTTTCATAATCACACCAGTTAGGAGATAGACAACTTGATTCTGGACTTCTTGCATCTGGTCCACCAGGCAAACATCCAGAGCTGATTGCGTATCTCACTGGGCAAAGCTACATGGCTAAGAAGTCTTTAGCAGGAAATCTAAAGGGCCAGAAATGATATTACAGAATGAAAAGATTTTTTTTTAACAATTTATGATTCTCATCAGGTTGCAAAACATTAAGAACTTTTTTCTATAGAAAAAAAAAGCAAGAAAAAGGAAAAGTATGGATTTCTAAAATACCTATGCCCTCAAATTTCAGTTTGTATGGTAGCAGCTTAAATAAAATGTTTCCTCCTTTTTAGATATAAAGTATTACAAAAAAAAGGGGGCTAATTGATGTATTTAATCTTTGCAAACACCATTTCTTAGGTCTTCCTACAAACTTAGCTGGACACAATATAGAACCCAAATATATTTTATGTTTTAAATCCCCAATTGTTAGTTGAGAATATTTTGGCTTTTTTCTATAAAGAAGAAAAACTGAACTAAAGACCATTTATGTCTTTTAAAAATATATATATGTTTAGTACACTAGAAAGGAAAAATTACTTTCCCCACCCAAGGTCTACGTGGTATTTTTTTTTCCCCCAGAAATTTCTGGAAGCACTTACTTGGCATTATATGGCTAACTCCATGTTTTATACTGGCTGGAATTAATTCCTTAAGGGTAATGTAGCCGCTGAAGACATACGGCAGCTCTGATGTTTATGTGTGCATTTAAAGTAGAATCTCTAATGCCTGTAACTACAGAGGCAGCGCAGGGAGACACAGATGTGAAATCAAGGGTATCAAGGCAGAAATGGCTTCAGGCCAAGCCACACTCTCCATGAATGGATGAGACACACTCAGTTTTAAATCATCAGAAAAGCTCCATTGTTTGTTCCTGTATTCTGTTGATGTGGTGGGGAGCTGAGCTGGAGATTACAATATGCTTCTGCACTTCGACTGAACAATTAAAGACTGGCAACTCTGGCAGGCCTTCGCCAGTCAGTAAAGATCCATATTTCTTGGTTTAAAATGTACATATGTCCTGAGAGCTTGTGTGCATACAGACAACAAAGTTAAGACTCCGGAACTTAAACTAAGGGGATGGGGCACAGAGAATCTGCAGTGCTCAGGAAAACCTGCCAAAATCGGGAATTTCAAAAGCAGAGATTTTGTGTAAAATGTTTCACCAAAAGTCAAATCTAGAAATAACTCCAGGAACCTCTCCAGTTGGCATCTCCTATCAGGATGCATTCTAGCAATTTTTAATTAAGATAGCAGGTTTCAAAATGTAGCTTTTATTTTAGGTTAATATAGTAAAAAGGTAAAAAGATTGTTTAGTTAAAACCAAACATCTAAGCAAACTTACATGTCAACTACATGGAACGCAAAAGTAAAAACCACACTCCTCACATGTTCACATGGATTATATACTGTTAAAACCATTAAAACAGGGTGGTATTGATGCCAGAATAGACAGAGATCAGCGAGATGAAATTCAGAAACAAACCCAGAAGGTAAGGATTTTACATGTGGCTCCGTAGAGATGGCCTCAGGCAAGCACTGCTCAGCTCTCAGCCACCCTCCTCTTGTATGTTCTGGCTGTAAGCCGGGCCGGTCAGATAATCTCAGAGAGCAACCCTGCAGGTGGGCTGCCTTCTCCAGAGCTTGTTTGTAACAACCTTGTTATATCAAGAAAAAGACATCAGTCCCATGTAGGGTGAACCACGTTGGGCTGAGCCACTCCCTCCTTCCTCCACTACTGCTTGACCCCCTCCTCTCCTCTCTGCCACACCTGACCCCTTCCATCTCACCCTCCTCCTTCATCTTGGTGTACAACACAGTGGGTTTGGAACTTAAAGCCAATGGTTCTGAACTTTACCCTGACTGCACTAACAAGCTGTCACCAATCTATTAAGCCCTCTGCCTCCCTATCTGCGGAAGAGGGTAAAGGGCACTGGCTCACACAGATAGCAGGACGATAACGGAGCTCAGGCCCTGAGTACTTTGTGGCAGGAAAAGCAGGCAGGCAAGCAATGGGCACATAGGTTGCATGACGGTAAGGAGTCAAAAGCATTTAAAGAAGCAACAGCCAGGGGAGGAGCATTGAATGCCACAGGCCAAGGGGTTTTCTGCAAACAAGGAGGACGCTTCATCCTCAACATCCCACACCCAGCCCTGCAACCAGAGACCACCTAGGAGAGAGCCCAGCCAGGGATCTCCAGGGGGCAGGATGGGGCAGAAGCCACATCAAAGGCTTCCACATTCTCATGGTCAAGGCGGAATTGGATGGGTGCCCACTATAACATTCTAACAACTTTTCTGTAGGTTTGACATTTTTCCAAAATCAAAAGGCTTTTTTTTTTTCCTTTAAAAAATAGGGAACCATAGAGGTTAATGGGGAGTGGGCAAGACTTAAAGCCTTTGAAAATTCCTGCCTCTTATTAGGACTCAGTCAAGACATTTTTAGTAGCACAGTCGTAAACATTTTTTTAAGTCTGGTGTTACTGCCTTCTGCTTCTCTCTACAGTCTATCCTTTCCAAGTGTTACCTGGTTCACTTCTTTGTCATAAAAATGATTTTTCTTTTGTTGATTCATATTTATGAATTAGTTGATGACCATAAAAATACTTTTCTATTATTTTATTGTGGTAAATTGTACATTACGTATACCATTTTAACCATTTTTTTTAAATCAGTAATGTTAAGAAGCCTCTGTTCCCTAGCCTATTCTAGAAAAGCCATCCTATAAATGTTGGAGGGATCATGGGTGGGTGATTGGCTGGGCAAGATGGAAGGATGATGGATGGATAGATGGACGGCGAGGTAGATGGACATGGATGGATCACTGGTTAAATTGAACTGTTTTTAAGTGCACCATTCTGTGGCATTAAGCATATTCATACTGTTGTGCAACCATCACCATCTCCATCCACAGAACTTTTTCATCGTCCCCAACTAAAACCCTATATACATTAAACACTAACTGCCCAGTCTCTCCCCTCCACAGGCCCTGGAAACCACCATTCTACTTCTATGAATTTGCCCACTCTAGCTTACATAGAGGAATCATACAGTATTTGTCCTTTCATGACTGGCTTATTTCAATTAATATAATGTCTTCAATGTTCATCCACGTTGTAGCATATATGAGAATTTCCTTCCATGTTTAAACTGAATAATATTCCACTGTATGTACATAACACATTTTGTTTACCTATTTGTCCGTCAATGGATGCTTGCCTGGCTTCTATCTGTTGACTACTGTGAATAATGCTGAGTCCCATTATATATATGTGTGTCCATATATATATGTGTGTGTGTGTGTGTGTATGTGTGCATGTGTACCTTTATTCTCATGTATCCTATTTCCATCCCCTTCAACTTGGTACCCATCCATCCAGCAAACATCACCTTTGTGCCTACATACCAGGCAGGAACTGTGTTCAATCTGGAGAGAAACAACTAGAAACTCTGCAGACTTGAGAATGCGATCCGAGAAGTCCCAGTTACTTGGTTACATTTGTATTTTATTATAAAGAAATAATTTCCCAGAAAAGATAAGTCATCAGTTTGAGTCTGGAAATGTTTCTTTTATTCAGGGACTTTCTTGCCATAGTGCTGACTTTATATTCCTCCTTTCTTAGGATTTCTTCTCTCGTTGTACATCACTTCCTTCAGCCCCACAGTTTCCAGATTATCCTGTTAGTATTTCTTCACAATCTGGTCATTGCAACTTAATTTGTGCTACCTTGTATGTCATTCCCCTTCTCTCTCCTGACCCATCTGATACCACATCTGACTCTGCGTGCCTGACAACAGGGCAGGGTGCCTGCCAGAAAGGACAGAGGATGAGAGAACCTGGTGGCAGATGATGGCTGGGCAGAGAGAGCCCCTCCCTGTTGCACCCACATGGACTATGGGATGTGGACAGTCCACATATGCTGCAGTGACAGAGGAGCAGCAGGAAGAGAAGATGAACCTTAGTGAGCACAGGAACTATGCTGGGCCTTGTTCTTCCTGGTCCACCCGCTGCCGCAGTCTGAGGGAGCTGCTCTGTCACAGGCTGTCCAGGTGGGGCCGATGACCAGGAGGAATGTCAGGATTTGCAGAACCTCTGGGAACAGGTCCAACCTAGCCAAGAGCAGATATGCTGCCTATCTCAGTCTGAGCACAGCCAGGAAGCCCTCCTCCAAAGGGACAACCTTGTATATTTTCCCCTTCACTACATCAGACAAACAAGAAGAGGACAGAGAAGAAGGAAAAGCAATCCACAAGCTATACACAAATACAGAGTATTCATGGAGATTGACTTGAGAACACAAAAAGCCCCCTCATCACCAGGCACTTTGTTTTGCCTGCCATGGTAGAGGAGAACGTCACACTGAGAGAGGTTCGGTAGCATTTGGGGGAGGCAAGCAGGTTTGGATTTTATTGAGATGTTTGCAGTTTGGATGAAGGCTAGTCTTTCAATGCAGGTGGTGGGAGCAGGGAAAGGGCTGAGTAGGAGTAGATAAGGATCATGAAGGGCATAACAGTGTAGGAAGGGTTCCAGGCACTTTTTCATGCTCTATCAAGCATGGCTAAAATCATTCTTGCCATCCAGTTGTTTTGCTTTTTTGCCTTTTTAACCTTTTTTGGTGCAATTTTATTATCTAATTGCACTCCTTTAAGAATCATGTGTGAGCAAAATTTTACATTAAAAAAATTAAATAACCTAAATCTCTTGGGCAAATGTGAACTTGAGCACAAACCTCTTGAGTTCTACAGCTTGGAGGTGGGTAGGGGGGAGGCAAGCAGGGAGAAATAACAAGGCACAATTTTTGCTTCCTACTATTTTGAAATCTCCGAGTTCCTCTCAATCTGACCGTAAATAAGTTGAAACTTAACTTTGTGTCATCTGCAAAAAACAAACAAACAAAAAACTAAGCTCACAGTATAAACCAAAGGGAAGCAGTCCTGACAGTGACACAGCTCCGGGTGATGGGCTCTGGACGACTGCCCTGTTGAGCAACACCGAGGATGGAGTCAGAAACGTGGGCCCAGTCACAGAAACTGTGAGGAGCACTTTAGAACAGGGAGCAGCTGAAATGCAAACAGTGATGGGGCCGATGACAGTTATTCTTCTGATGTTAGCTCCACAAGGAGCAAAAGATGCCAAGTTTTAGGCCTCACTGACTGCAAGGAAGGCCTCTGACCTCTGATGAAGATACTCAATACGCTATTAATTCCTCAGACCAGGACATCAGCAGCCAAATGAGACCAGGACACAGAGGTTTATACAAAAGACGACAGAACAGGACCCAAACAGATGTGGGCAGACTTGGATCTAGGAAGAGGAAATTTAGCAGGGATAATTACAAAGACTAACCACTTAGGTCCAAGAAATCAGCTGCACTCATACCAAGTGGGGAAATGTGGTCTAGCAGGAGCATCCGTGACGCACGGGCCGGTGTTCTGGCTGAGTGTACATCTGGGGCTGTCACAGTTTGGTATGAGGCTGCCAGAAGGTTTTTTTTAAAGGCAGCAAAACCAAACCCAAACCGAAACCAGTGTGATCCTGGACAGCATGAGAACCACGGAGCCGCGGAACACGAGAGCCTGAAGGGATCTTAGAAAACATCTCCCCCCACCCCCGTTTAGGCTTGGGATGGCTTCGTGGGTTTGTGTCTGGGTACACCCTCTAGGGGGATATGGACTGACGGGAAGTTAAGCATCTCAGTGAGAAGCTACTGACCACAGGAGGGAAACGCGAGAGTAAGAGGGAAATGCAAGATTAAGACTGAAGAAGTGAAAATTCAAGAGGAATAAAGACTGGCTCCAAATACTGAAACCCAGGTTGGTTGCTGAGCCCTATCCCCAGAGGTGCTGATTCAGGTCTGGGTGGTCTCAGAATTTGCGTTTCTAACAAATTCCCAGGTGATGTAGATGTGGCGGGTCCAGAGACCTCACCTTGAGAACCACTGCTTGGAGTAACAAAACTGTAATGTTTTTTTTTTTTAATGTATGTATTTCTAAGATTTTACTAAGAGACAATGGCCATTTTCCATTAAGTCCAAATTAGGGGAATTTATTCATTTTAAAGCCCCACACCTTTGTATTTAAGATTATGCTCTTTTTAAAATTTCATGTTCTTAGCATTAGTTTCACCTTTACTTCTGACCCTTTGTGTTCCTTATTAGTTCTGCTAAAGCAGACTTCTCTTTCTGCTTCTGCTTTGTTTTCTGGCAGTTTATATAATAGGCAGCTTCCCTCTGGTCTTCCACTTCTCCAGTGTTTTTTTATTATATCAGCAGATCAAGTGCCATATCATATTAAAATGTGACCTGCTTTTATCAAATGTTATCTGGCTTCCCACGTCTAAAATAATAAATATCGATCCAATCCAATCCTTTCCCCAAAGGCCCACACCAAGCCCACCGTGCCCAGGGATCTATTGGATTTTGAAGCAGTGCATTCAATTCCTGGTTGATTTTATTTAATCTTATATACTTGAAGCTTCAGCTGTATATCCCACTAGGAAAATTACCAGCATATGGAAATGCATTTAAAATGACATGCAAAACAATGCAAATTAATATAAAACATACACCTCTGAATTACTTAGGAAAAGTCTGTAAGCCTGGACATTGATACGATCTGCTTTGCTTCTCTACACTCTGGTGAGCAGTGACCAGATCCTTTTCATTACAGCTCATTCACAAAGTATCCAGCACCTGATACTTGTTGACATGTAAGTGGAAGGAACCCCTGCCTGTGAGTCAGGCAAATGCGATGCTAGACTTAACTTTCCACTGTTTGACTCAATGGCCTTGGACAAGTTCTTAAAATTCTCTAGTTCTCAGATCCTACATCTGGGAAGTGATAGAAATGACATCATCTTATTAAAGCAACCAGCACTAAGACTTAATGAGCACTCACTACCTGCCAGGACAATGCACACATGCATACAGGGTGTATGCATGATCCTCACATACATACCTTGTGAATACCGCATGTGCACACCCACAACTTGTGCACACATGGTGCATACACGCATATATCATGTAAACACTGTGGATGCATGATGCGCACATGCAATCCTCACAACCACCTGTGAAGAGGTGCCATAATGCATGTATCTCTTACATGTGGTGCCATTTCAGAGACGAGGAAACCAAGGCAAGAGGTCAGGAAACTTTCACAGGCTCATGAGCTAGGGAGTGACAGGGCCAGAACCAAGGCCTCAGCAGCCTCCCGCTAGGGCCCCGCTTTGCCATGAGGAATTTTCATCTCTGGGATGAAATGTTTAATTTAAAACATTAAATTGCATGATCCACAAAGTAAAAATTCTAATTTCACAGTCATATGTACTTCAAAATATTGTTTCTGGGAGATGCTGATGGTTTATATTATGAGTTTGGCATCAAAATGCCAGTACAATCGGATTTTTTAACCAATACTCCAGGAGTAGGAAGGGTCTCCAGACACCCCCTCCTTTCCAAATGGCTCCATCCCAGTCACATGTACATATGTGGGAAGCTCTCTCATCTTAAAAAAGGATATCTTTCTGTCCCACCTTTCACTGGAGAGTGGCTTCCAGGGAGTTAAGTGTGGCCACCACTGCCGGTCTTCAACCCCCCCCCCCCCACACACACACAGGGTACGCACTCACACCTGGACTTTGGTGGAGACCCAGGGCCACCTGGTTTCCTTCACCTCTCCCCCTGAAGACAGGGACTCTGTTCCAGGTCTGCAGCCCTGCCCCACACAGCACAGGCTTTAAATAGCACCCCAGATACAGATGACATCTGCTTTGCTGGAGGGCCAGCAGAGGCCTCAAAAGCAGCTAAGACTCAACCAACCCAACTTGTCTTTCCTCCAGTTCCCTCTGTTGTAAATGGCAGTGTCGTCTACCCAAGTGCTCAAGCCCAAGCTTAGAGGGAGTCACCCTGCACTCTCACACCCCACACAAAACTGGTCACCAAATCACTCCAGAGTTGCTGGGAATCCAACCACTGTGTCACCCCACTGCAGCCTCTCACACCCTCAGAACCACCCTGTTTACTTTAGGGGGTCTTCAAATCCATTTTCCACATAGCAACTGGAATTTTGCTTTGTTCCGAATCTAAATCTCACCAGGATACTTTCAGGTGTGAAACTGTCCTGAGGATCAATTCCACAAAAATGGCCCCATGGCCTGGCGTCATCACACCCTGGTACCTGCTCACTTCACCAGGTGCTATTCTCCCCTTGGGTCACACTGGACCTCTACTTACCTTGAACTCTCTCTATTCTCCCCTCCTCTGCCTTAGGGCCCAGCGTCCCCCCTTTTTCTCCTCCCCTTCCTCCTTCCACTTAATTTCTGTAACTCCTACTTATCCTTCAGGTCCACCTTAAATCTCTCCAAAGAAGGCCTCATAACTCCACCCTAGACTTAGGGGAGCCAGGCACATCTGTGCTCCCTCAGCACCTAGTATTGGCCTGGCACACAGTAGGTGCTCAATAAATTTGGATTGTGAATTTACTTTTCAACGTGGCATCCCACAATCTCACTGTCTGATGGCTTTCTTCCTGTCTTCTAGCCTAAGAAGGAAAACCCTTTGAAGCTGACCCAGTTTTACTTCTGGTATGAGGTGCTAGAAGCCCCAGGTCACCAGGTCATACTCACAACACGAGTGGTTCCAGTTGTGGGTGATTCTCAAGGGAGAAAGCAGAAACTGGACAATGGCATGCATAGTCTCCACCTGTCTCCCTCCCCATGACTCCTTTCAAAGTTGGTGTGATAACTATATATTGCCCTCCTATGCTACAGGTATGGTGCCATCACCCCTACCTACCTTTGCACAGACGATTTAGTGGTGCGACATTTAACAAATTACTATGAACTCTGCCCCTCAAAACAGTGAGTGTAAGTAGTAAACAGGAGGGGGCACTTCTATACTTCTAAAGGAAACTCTCCTATCAGTCTTCCCTGGGGACATTCAGTGCCACATAACAGGTTTCTTTGGCTCGTTTCTCTGCTAATACAAGAGATAATTCAACTGCACCTTAATTGGTCATTTCTCAAGAGAATTAGATCCTTAGAAAGTGTAACATAGGAACTGCTCTCTGCAACAATCCACTTACTTTTAGATTTTACTTCATCAAGACACTATCAATAAAAGCTGTGTAAAGCGACAACAACCAAGTTCTAGAATGTCTTAGACGGATCGGTGGCTTCATAATAAGGGCATGCTTTATGCATGTAAGATCATGTAGACTTCCAGGTCTACCAAACCACACGGGACACGTAAATTAGTATTATCCCGAGCTCCCTTAATCTACTGGTTCGTTGCTCTTCAATTTTAAGAACTGGAAGAGGAAAGGACAAGGGCAGCAGGGCTAACACCGCCTCTCTCCTTGCCAATAAGGGGGCAAGACACAGGTTTCCCGGGCTACATCCACGCAGGAATCCTCCAAGCCAGAAAGCTTAGGTCCGAAATTTACAAAACAGTACCTGCTCACTCGCTCCGTTAGCCTAAGATGGTAAACTAACTCAGAGTCCAGACCTTTTGGCTCGGGTCCCCGGAAGCTCCAGACTGCCGGGCGGGACAATCCTGGTCAGCTCTGCGGAAAACTTGACCTTAAAAAGCGCCGAAGCTCGCCCCTGCGGAGGGCGCGGCCGGGCGGTCCGCCTCGCAGCTTCCAACCCTCTATCACGACGCCGTCCCCTCTAGCTCCCACGCCTGGTCCGCCCGGAGAAGCTGCGCCAGCCGCGCCGCGTCCTACGCCCGCCCACTCGCCTCCCGCCTCCCGCCTCCCGGAGCGGGGCCGGCCAGGACCCGGGTCTCGGGCAGCGTCCCCGGGACTCACGGGTCCAGGACCACCAAGAAGCTGGCGGGAGGGCCCAGAAGAGCAGGCGCGCGGACCCCGACTCGGAAGGTCCCTCAAGGACCCAGTCCCCAGCGCCCGTCACCTGGGCGGCTCTAGGTGGACCTCGGAGAGGACAGAGACCGCGGGACCCCTACTCGGAAAAAGGCGCATCGGGCTCCGCATCTCCCCGCTCCGGGAGATTCCCGGGGAATCCCTGCCGCCGAAGCGCCCGCGTCTGCAGGCCTCCCCGCTCCGCTCTGCCCCAGGAGCCCGGGATGCGGACGCCGCAGCTCGCGTCTCCCGGGACACCTTGGCGCTGACACGCGCCGACACACGCCGGCCGCCCTCTTCCCCAGCTTTGGCCTCAGGGAACTTTCCAGCGTCTGGCCGCGGCGTGGAGCCCCGAAGTTGGGCGTCTGCTGGCCCTCGGCGGGTGGCCCCCGCCCCCCCAACCCCATCTGCGCCCGCCGGGTGCCCGCGCCGGCCCCTCCCGGTACCCGCAGGCCCGCGGGCGCGCAGCCAGGCTGGGGCTCAGCAGGGACTCGCGACGCGGCTCCCCCAGGCCGACACCTCCGCCCCCATCCCCTAGACGACCGCGGCGCCCAAGGGCTGCGCGGCGGGAAAGTGAAAGTCGCGAGGAGGAGAGGGTCCGGGCATCCCGACGCACCCCGCCACCGCGGGACAGCCCCGCACCCCGGCCCCGGTCGTTCCTCGCTGGCCTGCGTGGCCAAGTCGACTTACGAAAGGGAGCGGGGGAGCCCCGAACGCGGGGTCCCCGCGGCTACAGAGGCCACCGCGGCGGGGGCCACGAGCTCCGTCCAGGACCCCCGTCCCCTCTGCGGCGGCAGCGGCGGCGGCAGCGGTTTGCTCCCGCCTCCTCGTTCTCCCCCAACTCGGCGGCGCGCTCTGCTAGGGAGTTGCTCTCTCTCGGCCGCGGGTGGGAGAGCGCCGAGCAGCCCCCGTGACGTGGAGCGGAAAGGAGGAGCGCCGCCGCCGCGCTCCCGCAGAGGGAGCGCCCCACCCCTGCGCTCCAGGGTCCCAGCTCAGCGCTTGGGACAAAATTCCCAGGCGCGGGCGGCGCGCTCCTCTCTGGCCAGACGCCCGGCTCTCCGCCGCTGCCCTGAGAGTCATCCAGGTTCGGTTCCCTCCCGGCAGTTAGCAGACAAGAAATTCAAAGTCTGGAGAGCTAAGTGACTTGCCCAAAGTCCCTCAGAGGGCGTTCGCAAAGCAAACTCACACCTGCGACTCCTCGCTTTCCCTCGAATGCCGGGTTCTGCGGGGCTCTGGCTCTACGGGAATCTACTCGCTCTCATTGGTAAGACGAGGACGGTGTCCCACGCAGCCTGAAGATATATTATCTACTCGCAGCGTGGGAGGGTGAGCTTATTACCCAATCAACAGGGTACAAAGCTGTTTTTCAATCGGTGTCTACACGCCAAGTAGACACTCTAAGGCTTCCTCTTTATTCTCAAGGGGAGTGGGGTGGCAGCTGGCTGTACAGGCCCGGATCCTGTCCCAATCCTGCTCACCCGAATAATTCTATGAAAGCAAGTACACACCTACTTAACCATTTGGGCAATAACTACTACTCGGCCTCCATAGTGGGTTCTAGTGAAAGTGCTAACTTCGTGAAACGGATGCTCTACGCTGCGCTTGCAATCCTGACATTTGCAGACATCTCCCACAGCGCTCGAGTTCTTTCCTTTTGGGGCCAGAGGCTCCAAGATGGGCTTTATAAGGCAGGAGGAGCAACGGGCGAGTCAGTCCCACCTGGTTTGCTCCTTCCTTTCTCTCTCAATCTCTGTTGACTGAGGGCCTGCTCCATGCCTGGCCAGTGGGGAGCTGGATACGACCAGATAGAACCGGTTTGGCCCTGAGGCCAAAGAAAGAGCTCCGCACTAGAGCTCTGCACTCTCAAGACCTGGAGTCTGTCCACAGTAGTAGAGACCCTGAGACTATTCTGCCTATGCTGGAGGGAGCAAATATATTAATACTCATTTTGTAGACTTATTTTCAAGCAAAAAGCCAGCTTTGCACTACTTTCCCCCAGTGGGACCTCCTGTTTCGGACGTGTCATCAAAGGTCACACAGTTCACCCTTCTGGTCTCCCTCATCTGCACATGGATGATGACGATGAAGATGATAACAACTACAGCTTCTATTGTCCATCTTGGGCACTGCTCTAAGCCATTTATGCAGATTAACTCTTTTGACCCTCACAGACTTATGAGGGAGGTGCCATTTCTATTCTGACTTTACAGAGAAGAGGAGGGAGGCAAGTGAGGTGAAATAGTTAACTTGCCAGTAAGCAGGAGACCCAGTCGACCCAAAGAGGTCTGTCCCAGTGTTCCTGCTGTCAACAACTGAGGAAATAGGGGCCTCCAAGATAGAACTGAAATGGCCCACCACTGGTATCAGCCCCAGCTCACACACAGCAGCTTCCAGTTACGTCAAGCAAGGGGTACTATGAAATCCACACACACACACTCATCCAATTCCTCTCAAATAGGTTGATTTTATTATTTTGAATATATCATATCATAAGTGGATAACATTCACTCTCTCGCTCCTGTCTCCAACTCCCAGATCAACCTTTTTGTTATAAAGTCAAGTGTTCCTATGCTGGCATCTTATAAACACCTTTAACATCAAGTTTGTAAACTTTGTTTTGAATAGTTCCATACTCAGACCATAACCAGCTCTTTCCCTCTCCTTTCACTCTTCAATTATTCTCTTCTTTTCCTTAAAAACTTGCTCTGATTAGCACCTCAGATCTTCAGAACACAGGTTGCCCAAGGGTAGATGGTGGCCTCAGAAGGAATGCTCAGCATTCCTGCATTAGTTTCCCAGAGCTGTTGTAAAAAATTATCACAAATTGGGTGACTTAAAACAGCAGAAACGTATTCTTTCACAATTCTGGAGGCTAGAAGCCTGAAATCAAGTTGTTAACAGGGCCATGCTCCCTCTGAAAGCTCTAGAGAAGAATCCTTCTCTGCCTCTTCTTAGTTTCTTGCGGTCGGTGGCAATCCTTTGCCCTCCTGAGACAGGGACTGTGGGTGTAGTCAGAGTAGGGTGAGGGCCTCCGGAAAAAGCAAGACGGGATATTTGCAGTCAGAGCAATGTAACTACATGCAAGGAAACCCCCTACTAAAACTCTGTGTTAAACATTCAGCTCTAGAGTCATTCTTCAGTGAGATCAGTTAATATACCCCAGATAAAGAAGACTAGTACATGTTTATTTTATGCTAATCATTTATAATCATGTGTAAGATTCACTTTAACATGCTAAAAGGCCCAGTTCTATGTGCTGTCATTCCTCCTTCAGATCTGATGGGGTGATTTTGCAAACTGGGCAAACTAATTTAGCATGCAAGCCCAGCCATAAAACAGTAAAAGGCAAGAAGGATTCCACCTTAAAGATAAGATTGCACTTAACTTTTTAGCAAACAATACCTCAGCCCACCTTGGGGGCTGAGCAGGTGGCCTTGTTTCATATGACCCCAGACCAAGATGCTGGTATCTCAGGGAGAAATCAACACAGCAGGAAGTTACTTGTAAATATCCTAGGACCACTTCATAAGTCCACACCCCTAAGCTTTTTTTCATGTTCTCGAAAAGTCTTCATCTGCCTGTAAAACCCCTAGACAACGTACCACCCCGGACTCTCCTGTCCTCTCTTGGCGTGAGCCAGGCGCTCTGTCCTTTCACTTTATCTCTATATAAATCCTGTACCTTGCTCTCCTACCTTGAGTGTTTGTGAAGCTCATTCATTCTTCGGCTTCCTGAACAAGAACCCCAGCATCACTCCTTGGCTTTCAGCTACATCAATCCAATCTCTGCTTTTGTTATTCCATGGCCTGCCTTCCCTGTGTCTCCTCCATATTCAAATTTCTCTCTTCTTTAAGGACACCAGACATTGGAATTAGGGCCACACTAATCCAGTATGACCTCAACTTGATAACGTGTTCAAAGATGCTCTTTCTAAGTAATGTCATGTTGACAGGTTCTGGGTGGACATGAATCTTGGGAGGGACATTATTCACCCCAATACACTCCCCAAAAATCACTGTTAATGAAAATGTTATTGCTTGAACTAAGGATGCAAAAGTGTAAAATCACAGGCCTTACTCTCAAAGAAAGACATTGTAGTTACAGAGGTAATCCCTGTACCCAGAACATAAACAGCCAATAAAAAAGGAGATGCTAACAGCCAACTGCCTGGGGCCAAATGGCAGCATGCTTGAGGACATCAGCAAGGGGATACAGTCACCAAGGACACCACTAAAAGACTTCAGCCTAAAAGCAGAGGGTGATCCAAACACATTCCTGAAGGAAAGTAGGAAAAGTAAAGGTAAGTGAGGAAGGCTTATCAAAAGCACAGCTCCAAGTGGGAAGGTATGCCTGACAGAATCTCTTATTTCATTGCTGAAATGAGAGGCTGAAAGGATGAAAACACCTACCAAATCTAGTATAAGACAATGGTGAATTACTTTGGCTATAATAATAGTATATTATTATGCTGTAGCAATTAGCATACTTTAAAGTGTTCTTTCCTTGAGAATCCTGAGTATCATCAAAGAAAGGAACATCCTATCTTGTAACTAAGGATCCTGGGGCACAAAGGAGTCAAGTAATTTGGTATGAAACATACTGGTCTCAATATTCCTTCTTCAGGAATTTCCCCAAGGTAGCTCCTGAGTCAACCTTTCAGTACTGATTGTATAGTTTTTGGCCCAAGGAAAGCATTTTAAGAACAGGGTAATCCTACAAGAAATAGAAAGCCTCTCTAAAAAGCCATCTGAGTCCCAAATTGAAATTGTGATAAATCCTTCTTAGACACCTGAATTTGTTTCACTAAACCTTCAGAGGATTTTCAAGTATATTGAAGAGTCTCCTTTGGCCTTCAGGGACATAATGGGATCTAGGGGCCTTCTGCAGAATTTAGCTGATTATCTTAAGAAAATAGGGTTTGAATAGAACTTGAAGGCACATTGGTAAGAAGTTAAGGGGAAGATGAGTACAAAAGACAAGAACTTATATCACAAGATGGTATGGGTAAAATTGTAGTATTTCCAGAATATTTCGCCTGGCTTTAGTACATCTGCATATCAATGGGATCTCAAGGGTGGAGAGAAGTATGGCTTTAGTGCATTTGCATCATATCCTCAGGGGTGGAGGGAAGTTCTTCTTATCAGTGGGTAACTACCTGGGCAACAGAAGGCTTATCTGTACCTGAGAGGTGAGGGGGAGGTCCAGTTTTGCTTCTGCTGGAGCAGGAAAGAGAGAAGGGCCCAGACTGCAGTTTGTAAGCAATAAACGGATTTTAAACTTTATTTCTCCCTTTGACTGATTTCGGTTTTTAGAGGTATTTTGCCCTGGATTTCCTCTCCCCAGACTTACAGATGGTAAGCCAGCGGAAACAGGTAATTGAAACTTAGTGTCTGATCTCCCAGTGTGGAGTCACTCACAGATTTTGGCATGTTTTGAAGACCTGATAAGAATCTGTAACTATGGCTTTATGGCTGGAGCTGGAAACAAACAGGAACTCTTGTCTTGGGCTGAGTATCTGCTGATACAATGTGTTTCCCTGGATTTTCCTTTCCTTAGCAAGCAGGTAACTTGCTGCATCCTTTGCTGGTTAAGTTTTTAAAGGCACATGTTAATATACATATGAAATGCTTTTGAGTCTGTTTTGAATCACTGAGTTCTTGCTTTTGCAAAGTGCAACACTGGTTGCTATGGGAGAATATAAAAATGTAAGAGTCCCTGACCTTGAAGAAAATTCCATCTAACTTAGGAGATATGATACATATGCATTAAAAAGTGGTATGTATTTGCACAGCAAAGGAACCATCAACAAAATGAAAAGGCAACTTATAAAATGGGAGAAGATATTTGCAAATCATACAGTCAATAAGGAGTTAATATTCAAAATATATAAAGAACTTATACAACTTAGTATTTTAAAAAAACCTGATTAAAAATGGGCAGAGGATTTGAGTAGACATTTTCCCACAGATACATACAGTGGCCAACAGGCACATGACAAGGTGCTCAACATCATTAATCATCAGGGAAATGCAAAGCCATGATAAGGTATCACCTCATACTACTCAGAATGGCAAGCACCAAAAAGATGAGAGATAACAAGTGTTGGTGAGGATGTGAGCAATAGGGAACACTTGTGCACTATTTGTGGGAATGAAAAATGGTTCAGCCACTGTGGAAAACACTATGGATGCTCCACAAAAAACAGAAATACCATATGATCCAGCAATTCCACTTCTGAGTATTTACCCTAAGAAAACAAAAACACTAATTAGAAAAGATAAATGCCCCCCCATGTTCATTGCAGCATTATTTACAATGGCCAGTGGGAGCAACCTAAATGTCCATTGATAGATGAATGGATAAAGAAGATGTGGTACATATATATATTGGAATATTACTAAGCCATGAAAAAACAAAATCTTACCATTTGAGACAATATAGATGGACCTAGAGGGTATTGTACTAAGTGAAATACATCAGAGAAAGACAAATACATTAACATCTAGCTTATTTGTGGAATCTAAAAAATAAAACAATTGGACAAATGGAATAGAAATAGACTTGTAAATACAGAGAACTGGTGGTTGCCATAAGGGAGGGATAACAGGTGGGTGAAACAGGTGAAATAGCGGGTAAAGAAGTACAAACTTCCAAATATAAAATAAATAAGTCATGGGGATGAAAAGCACAGCATAGGAAATATAGTTAATAATATTGTAATAACTTTGTATGGTGACAAATGGTAACCATTCATTGTGGTGAGCATTTTGTAATGTATATAATTGTCAACCATGTGGTACATCCAACTAATATAATATTGCATGCCAGCTATACTTCAATAAAAAAATTCTAGATTCTGATTCAGTAAGCCTGGAGGGGGGCCCAGGAATCTATATGTTAAAGAAGCTTCCCAGGTGATTATTTTAATGGAGCAGTTTGGGAAACAGGGATATAATGCAGTGATTGACAGTAGGTGGGAGAGAAAAGCAAGGTGATAAGGGTAGTTTCCTGACATCAGTGGCTACTCACTGGAATCTGGGAGAGATTAAAAAAATACTGACAGTACAGACATTACTCCAGATTGTGGTGCCAGAATCTCTGGGCTGGGCTCATCAGGTGACTCTCATATGTAGCCCATGCTGAAAACCCTCTGAGATCTGCAGTAATATTTTATCAGTACTCCAACTATATTGCTAGGTGGCTTCCAGCTTCTTGTGTCCAACAGCTAGATGCCTTGATCTCTTAGTCTGGAAGGGACATGTGCACGAACTTATGACCCAATTTCAGGAGAACTAGAGTAGCTTTTTGCTATTGTAAAAACAAAAAATTTTATTTAAAGCAACAACTGAATAATCTCTTGTACATCATGGCTGGAGCAGAAAACACCTACAAGAATATTTTGATGGGTGAGAAAGCCAAGGCCCCCTGGGCATAGCCTAGATGGAAAGGGTGAGTCATAGACAGCCAATACGCTATGCTTACAATAAAATGAGGGAAAGCATAGGAGAATCCTGAGTTTCTTTGGGAGGCTGGAGAAAGGTGATAGATGGCCCAGGAAAGAGAGAGAAGGGGAAGATGTGAAAAGAGTTTATAGCTGTGGTTCTCAGTCTGGCTGTATATGAAAATCACCTGGAAAACTTAAGAAATTACTGATGCCCAGACACGTCAAAGATTTTGCTGTAATATGTATGGCGGAGTGGGGGTGTTTGTGTGTGAGATGCAGCAGGGTTGTTAGCCAGAGTTTTAGAAAGAGGAGAACCTACTTCTCATAATAGCAACAGCTATCATTTAAAGCGCAATCATTATGTGCTAGCCACTGGGATGCATGCTTTACAAAGATAATCTCATTTAATCCTCACAAACATTTTAGGAGGGAGGTATGTTGGTAGCTCCATTTACAGACATGGAATGAGGCCTAGGGAGGGGCACCATAAGTAGTGAGTGGTGGAGCCAGGATGTCGGCCTCAAGCCTGCACTCACAGCCACTGTCCTACACTGCTTCCACAAAGGCAGGGTCCAAAGAGGACATCATCAAGGAGTTCTGTGGTAGTGGTACTGTCCAGGCATGAAGGTTTTGCTGTGCTCTGCTATTATCTCTTCCACGGTACCATGGAGCCTTCAGTGAAGCCTGCTCCATAACAGCTGGAGCGGGTGGTGCTTTGGGGATCGGACTAGGTGAGTGAGATTAGCACAAGGCAGAGGGATGTGGGAGGTGGTGACAGCACTAGTGGCTGAGAGCAAAGCCCAGGGGGCAAGCTGAACCACAGGCTGATGGAGTTTTATAGAAAAGCAGCTGAAATGGGACAGAATAAATCCCTTCTTGGAAAAATGTAGAGAAAAGGGGTAGGAATACCTGAAGGTGGGTGGTAGTGGACTTTGCCCTATATATTGACCAAGGGGCTGAAGTCATACTTGACTTCTCAAGGAAGGAGTTCCACAGCTCTAGAAATCTAGGGGCTCTCTGGGCTTGCATTGCTACACATAAAATCATTTGTAGTATACAGCTGGGCTTTTCCAAATCCGACTTTCTATGCTTTTATTTCCCACCACCAGCATTTCTTTTTGGGCCATTTTTACACAAAGAAACAGTTTTTATTTTGTTCTGGTTAGTCATTTCATGACAGTTAAGGTACAGGCAAAACTTAACAGAGAACAAAAAAGCTGTGCTGAGATGATGTCTGGTGGTTGACAAGGTTTACCCACCAGCTGGGAAACTTGCCTTACCACTTCCTTGCCTTTGAAGAACATGACCTAACTTTATATCTCTGCCATAACTGCCATACGTCATGGAACTTTTAAGGTGTCTTGGGAACATCTAAAAACAGGTATGCTAACTGCTTTTACCTTTAGAAGTACCACTATTAATATTACAGATGCAAATATTTGCATCTACTTCATACTTTATAGTCCCTGGCAAAGTAGCCTAAATGAAAGAATAAGAACTTAAAAATGTCCAAGGAATTTAGAGGTTAACCATGCAGCCTTTACTCAGGGCTTAAATTAAGACTGAGGCAAGTTGATCTGACACGGTCTAAAATTCCGTTCTTATTTAGGTGGTAAAAGAATTAGGGACATGAGAACATTATGATTGAGTTTAAGCAGAAACTTAACCACATTTCTTGGCTTTTGCACATTTAAGAAAGATATGTTCCCTGGTTTTCTTCTGTAAAATAGGCCTCAACAAAAATGAGATGAGAAGAAATAGAAGGAAAGTAAGTCCAGAGAAACACATGTGGGAGTCATGTGCCATTAGCTCTCAGAAGCACTGAGAACCCAAAGGGACTTAAAATCCAGGTCCTATGGGTACATGCATTCAGTTGAAAATAGTATGATAGTTCCCCATGAAAACCCAGTTTGAGTAGTATCTCTGATGAATAAACTTTACTCATTCCTTATATATGGAACTCCCTAGATTGACAAAGAGAGAGCTCAAAAGCAAAAACCAATGTGTTCATATTGAAACCCATCCAGCAAGACTTCTGCATTCCATTTTCAGCAATGAGTATTTCCATCTGCCCTGACTGCCATCACTCACCAGTGAGCAAACACTGACTCCCTCAGATTTATAGGTGGAAGGAGTCAATGTGATGGTGATCACTCAGAATAATGTCAACACTGTTTTAATCATTTTACATAGATATTCAGGCAGATACACCTGGTTGAGAGAGGAGCTATATGGAACCTAACAACATAGCTTTGGATACTAGATTACCAGGTTTGAATCCTGGCTCTACCATTTGGTAGCTGTGTGATTCTAAAACCTGCAATGGCAAGGTTATAAGAAGTAACTTCTTCCTGTACCTCTTTCCTCATCTGTAAAATAGAGATAATATTTCATACCTAATAGGGTGTGGTGAGGTTTAAATGAGTTAATATATTGAAAGTGCTTATAACAATGACTGGTATATATAAAGTGCTCAGTAAATAATGCTCTTATCCCATCCACTCCCTTAAACACACATGGTTTTTACTGGCAGAGTCTGGAATCTGTACAGCTAACTACTCTGTGGGCAAATACTTACTTCTCTCAGCCAATCAAGGTAACCCTACTTCCCTGGCTAGTGACTGATTTAGGAATGAGGAGATGGTACAATTCTGGCCAATTAGACACAATTTCCTGAAGTGGTGGTGGTGTTTAGGAAAGGTTTTTCCCAAAAGATATGCATTTCCCAAAAGAAGTGCATTTCAAAAAATATTTATTTTCTTCTTCTAATGGTTCTGTTTCTGCATTTACACCTGCCTATAACAGCAGAGCCATCTTGGCACTGTGAAGGGAGCTGGAAGAAAGATAGAAATAATAATGACAGTGTTGAGTTGCAGAATTAGCCAACCCTGAAGTTGCCCCCTCTGAACCTGTTATATAAATAAATTTTCCTTATTGCTTGAGCCATTTTGAGTAGGGTTTTCTGTTACTGTACTTGAAAACACACTAATTGGTATTTCTTGAGCATCTACTATGTTTGAGATATTTTATAGGAAATATAAAGTGTAAAGCCCTATATCTGATCTTGACAAGTTTTCCAGCAACTTGGGGGAGATAAGCGATTAAAAGAAAATTGATAATGCCTAAAAGTAAATATTAAGTGCTTGGATTGGGGTGATTTGAGAAAGCAACCCAGAAGGTCATATATGAGGAAAGGGCTCAAAGAATAACAAAACATGGATGAGTAGAGGGGAGAGGGAACATTCTAGGTAGTATAGGGGAGAGTTAGGGATTGTTAGTGTGCTAGGGCTGCCATAACAAAATACCAGTCTGGGTGGCTTAAACAACAGGAAGTCATTTCTCACAGTTCTAGACGGTAGATGTCCCAAGATCAAGGAGTCAGTAGGATTTATTTCATTCAGAGGCCTTTCTTCCTGGGTTTGCAGATGGCTGCCTTTTTGCTGTGTCCTTACATGGTCTTTTATCTGCACACATCAATTCCTGGGATCCCTCTGTGTGTCCAAATTTCTTCATATAAGGACAAGTCAGACTGGATTAGACCTTACTTTAACTTAATCACCTCTTTAAAGGACCCCATGTCCAAATACACTCACATTCAGAGGTACTGGGGGTTAGGACTTCAACATATGGATTTTGAGGAGATACAATTCAGTCCATGACAGGGACAAAAAAGGAGCGACTCACGCTTAAGAATCAAAAGCTAGAGATGATTGGGAGGTGATGCTGGAAGGTATGTAAGGACTAAAGAGTAGAAGGCCTTGAATACTGGACCTAGATTTTAGTCTTGCAGAAACAGTGATATAGTATAGATCTCTAAGAATAGTTTAGCATGCTGCAGGTTTTTATAAGGGAAAGAAGTGGGGAGAGATAAGCGAGATAGGATTGCTGTTGTGAATAGTCTAGACATGCACTAATAAAGGACTGAAGGCACTGAAAGAGAAACTGGGAGAAAAGGACAAAATGTATACTTGGACATACCTAGCAATAAGGACAGTGGAAGCTTGAGCCATACTGACTTATCTTAAAAAGAAGTACTATTTAGTCATAACAGGATTGTGAGGCTTGGGACATTGTGGTTCCAGCCTTTAACATTTAGGACTACATGTCTGAAAGAGATTAGGCTTCCTTTTTGGGTGTTAAGTATCCTGGAGGTGTTCAAGAAGTTAGTGTTCATCTTACTACATAAATAGTGACTGCATTAGAGGGGGTGAGGATTTAATAATATGGGTAACTGTTGAACCAGTGTGTTTTATATTTGAAATGAACATAAGATTGTATATCGATGACACTTTATTTTTTAAAAAAGTATTATAGAAAGGATGCAAAATCAGGTAGAAGCCTAGGTTACTAGGTATTTTTGGAGGTCCTTAAAATGGCTTAGGGTCAGATGCTTGAGGTTATAATTTACCCAGACAGCCAAAACATCTAACAACTACCCCAAATGGTCCACTCTTCCCATAGGGATGGTCTGGAGTAAGGTAGCTCTCTGGCCCCATCCCTGGTTGGAGAGACCTTTAGTTTAGCTTGAGCAATACTCAGCATGCCTCCATGGAGGTGCATAGATCTCCCAACACAAAGGACCCAAGGAAGACAACACCAAGACATATAATAATTAAAATAGCAAAGATCAAGGATAAGGATAGAGTATTAAAAGCAGCCAGAGAAATAAAAAAGATCACATACAAAGGAAAACCCATCAGGCTATCATCAGACTTCTTAAGAGAAACCTTACAGGCCAGAAGAGAGTGGCAGGATATATTTAATACAATCAAACAGGAGGGCCTCAAGCAAAGAATACTCTACACAGCAAGATTATCATTTAAATTTGAAGGATGGATTAAACAATTTCCAGATAAGCAAAAGTTGAATTTACCTCCCATAAACGGTCTCTACAGTGTATTTGGAAGGGACTGCTATATATGGAAGTGTTCATAAGGCTTTAAATATCTGTCACCAGAGAAAATAAAACCATAGTACAGAAAGCAGACCAATTAATTACCAAATGCAAAATTAAATCAACTACCCCCAAAGTCAGTCAAGGTATATACAAAGAGTACAGAATATGGTATCTAATATATAAAAAATGGAGGAGGAGGAAAAAAAAGGAACCTTTAGATTGTGTTTGTAATAGCATACTAAGTGAGTTAAGTTAAATTGTTAGATAGTAAAGAAGTTACCCTTGCACCGTTGGTAACCACAAATGTAAAGCCTGCAATGGCAGTAAGTACGTATCTATTGTTAATCACCCTAAATGTAAATGGTCTGAATGCACCAGTCAAAAGACACAGAGTCACTGAATGGATAAAAAAACAAGACCCATATATATGCTGCCTACAAGAGATTCACTTCAAACCAAAAAACATACACAGACTAAAAGTGAAGGGATGGAAAAGATATTGCATGCAACTAATAGGAAGAAAACAGCAGGAGCTGCAGTACTTGTATCAGACAAAACAGACTTTAAAATAAGGTAACAAGAGACAAAGAAGGACATTACATAATGATAAAGGGGTCAGTCCAACAAGAGGATATAACCATTATAAATATAGGTTATATCCAACATATATAGGAGCACCTACATAGGCAAAACAAACACTAACAGAATTAAAGGGGGAAATAGAATGCAATGCATTCATTTTAGGAGACTTCAACACACCACTCACTCCAAGGGACACATCAACTAGACAGAAAATAAGTAAGGACACAGAGACACTGAACAACACATTAGAATGGATGGACTAACAAACATCTACAGAACTCTCCATCCAAAAGCAACAGCATACACATTGTTCTCAGGTGCACATGGAACATTTTCAAGAATAGATCATATACCAGGCCACAAAAAGAGCCTTAGTAAATTCAGAACGATTGAAATTATACCAATGAGCTTCTCAGACCACAACGGTATGAAATTAGAAATAAATTATCCAAAGAAAACACAAAAGCCCACAAACACATGGAGGCTTAACAGCATGCTCCTAAATAACCAATGGATCAATGACCAAATAAAAACAGAGATCAAGCAATATATGGAGACAAATAACAACAATAACTCAACAGCACAGTATCTGTGGGATGCAGTGAAGGCTGTGATAAGAGGGAAGGTATATTGCAATACAGGCTAACCTCAGGAAAGAAGAACAATCCCATATGAATAGTCTAAACTCACAATTAATGAAACTAGAAAAAGAAGAACAAATGAGGCCCAAAGTCAGTAGAAGGAGTGACATAATAAAGATTAGGGCATAAATAAATAAAATTGAGAATAAAACAATAGAAAGAATCAATGAAAGCAGGAGCTGGTTCTTTGAGAAAATAAACAAAATAGATAAACCCCTAGCCAGACTTATCAAGAAAAAAAGAGAGTCTACACACATAATCAGAATTAGAAGTGAGAAAGGAAAAATCAGTATGGGTACCACAGAAATACAAAGATTAGAGAATACTATGAAAAATTATATGCTAACAAACTGGATAAACTAGAATAAACGGACAACTTTCTAGAAAAATACAACCTTCCAGGGCTGACCCAGGAAGGAAGAGAAAATCTGAACAGACCAATTACCAGCAACAAAATTGAATTGGTAATCCAAAAACTGCCCAAGAGCAAAATCCCTGGCTTCACTGCTGAATTTTTTCAAACACTTAGTGAAGACCTAATACCCATCCTCCTTAAAGTTTTCCAAAAACTAGAAGAGGAGGGAATACTCCCAAACTCATTCTACGAGGCCAGCATCACTCTAAAACCAAAACCAAGCAAAGACACCACAAAAAGAAAATTACAGACCAATATCCCTGATGAACATAGATGCAAAAATACTCAACAAAATATTAGCAAACCAAATTCAAAAATACATCAAAAAGATCATCCAAAATGATCAAGTAGGATTTATTCCAGGGATGTGAGGATGGTACATCAACATCATCCACCACATCAACAAAAAGAAGGACAAAAACCATATGATCATCTCTATAGATGGTGAAAAAGCATTTGACAAAATTCAACATCCACTCATGATAAAATCTCTCAACATAATGGGTATAGAGGGCAGTACCTCAAAATAATAAAGGCCTTATATTACAAACCCACAGCCAACATCATACTTAACAGAGAGAAGCTGAAAACTTTTCCTTTAACATCAGGAACAAGACAAGGATGCCACTTCCCCACTTCTATTCAACATAGTTCTGGAGGTCCTAGCCACGGCACTCAGACAACACACAGAAATAAAATGCATCCAGACTGGTAAGAAAGAAGTTAAACTGTCCTTGTTTGCAGATGACATGATATTGTACATAAAAAAACCCTTAAGAATCCATCCCAAAACTACTGGAACTAATAGTTGAATTCAGCAAAGTTTCAGGATACAAAATTAATACACAGAAATCTGTGGCATTCCTATATACTAATGATGAACTAGCAGAAAGAGAAATCAGGAAAACAATTCCATTCACAACTGTATCAAAAAGAATAAAATACCTAGGAATAAACCTAACCAAGGAGGTATAAGACCTATATCTTGAAAACTACAAGACACTCATGAGAGGAATTAAAGAAGACAGAAATAAATGGAAATACATCCCAGGCTCCTGGATAGGAAAAATTAATATTGTCAAAATGGCCATCCTGCCTAAAGCAATCTACAGATTCAATGCAATCCCTATCAAAATACCAACATTCTTCAACAAACTAGAACAATAGTTCTAAAATTCATATGGAACAAAAAAAAGACCCCAAATAGACAAAGCAATCCTGAGAAGGAAGAATAAAGCTGAGGGGATTACGCTCCCTGACTTCAAGCTCTACTACAAGGCTCCAGTAATGAAGACAATTTGGTACTGGCACAAGAACAGACCTGTAGATCAATGGAAGAGAATAGAGAGCCCAGAGATAAACCCAAGTGTGTATGGTCAATTGATATATGAAAAAGGAGCCATGTATATACAATGGAGCTATGACAGCCTCTTCAACAACGTGTTGGCAAAACTGGACAACTACATGTAAAAGAATGAAACTGGATTATTGTCTAACTCCATACACAAAAGTAAACTCAAAATGGATCAAAGACCTGAATGTAAGTCATGAAACCATAAAACTCTCAGAAGAAAACACAGGCAAAAATCTCTTGAATATAAACGTGAGCATCTTTTTCCTAAACAAACCTGCTCAGGCAAGGGAAACAAAAGCAAAAATCCACAAATGGGACTACATCAAACTAAAAAGTTTCTGACGGCAAAGGACACCATCAACAGAACAAAAAGGCATCCTACAGTATGGGAGAATATATTTGTAAATGACATATCTGACAAGGGGTTAACATCCAAAATATATAAAGACCTTACATGCCTCAACACCCAAAAGGCAAATAACCCGATTAAAAAATGGGCAGAGGATATGAAGAGACAGTTCTCCAAAGAAGAAATTCAGATGGCCAACAAACACATGAAAAGATGCTCCATATCACTCATCATCAGAGAAATGCAAATTAAAACCACAATGAGATATCACCTCACACCAGTAAGGATGGCCAGCATTGAAAAGACTAAGAACAACAAATGCTGGTGAGGATACGGAGAAAGGGGAACCCTCCCCTACACTGCTGGTGGGAATGTAAGCTAGTTCAACCATTGTGGAAAGCAATATGGAGGTTCCTCAAAAAACTAAAAATAGAAATACCCTTCGATCCAGGAATCCCACTCCTTGGAATTTACCCAAAGAATACAACTTCTCAGATTCAAAAAGACATATGCACCCCTGTGTTTATCGCAGCACTTTTTACAATAGCCAAGATATGGAAGCAACCTAAGTGTCCATCAGTAGATGAATGGATAAAGAAGAGGTGGTACATATAGACAATGGAATACTATTCAGCCATAAGAAAGAAACAAATCCTACCATTTGCAGCAACATGGATGGAGCTAGAGGGTATTATGCTCAGTGAAATAAGCCAGGTGGAGTAAGACAAGTACCAAATGATTTCCCTCATTGTGGTGTATAACAATCAAGCAAAACTGAAGCAACAAAACACCAGCTGACTCACAGAGTCCAAAAATGGACTAGTGGTTACCAAAAGGGAGGGGTGGAGAGGGAGGGAGAAAGGATTGAGGGGTATTATGATCAGTACACACTGTAGCGGAGAGTCATGGGGCAGACAGAGTAGCACAGAGAAGACAAGTAGTGATTCTGTGGCATCTTACTACACTGATGGACAGTGACTGTAATGGGGTATGAGGGGGGACTTGATAATATGGGTGAATATAGTAACCACAGTGTTTTTCATGTGAAACTTTCATAAGAGTGTATATCAGTGATACCTTAATAAAAAAATTTAAAGAAAGAACACTAAAAAAAAAATGCCTTAAGGATACTGGCTGTTGTCACTTACCAGGTAACAGAAAATTCTAAGTGGGCTTGGAAAACTAAGTTTAAGAATTTGATCACTAAAATGAAAACTCAGAATTGCAAGGTTTCTTATACTATACACTTAGAATGTATGACTTTAGTAAATTGTAATCACTAAATGATATACCTACTTCTTAGGTTATTCTTTAAAAAATGCTTTTTAAATTACAAAAGAAATATGTGTATTTTTTTAAGTTGAAAGTAAACTGCAGTAGTATTCTTCCACCCATCCCAGTCCAACTTCCTTAGGGGCAGGAACTGCAAACAATTTTATTTGTAGCAATCCAGACCTTGACCTTGGATTTTCAGTAATGTTCAATAATATGAATAACTAGTAACATATTAAGATAACTCCACCCCACCCCATACATACTTATATAAATACACAGTTTACATAGCTTGTAAGATATATATAGCATACTTACTATAAAGATATGTATATTTACATGGTTATACTCAAAGGCATATCATTTTTATTTGACAAAATCAGAATCTGTATTAAATACTGTCTAACAATTTGCATTTTTTCACTTACTAATATATACCTCATATTAGTACACATATTCCCAAATGGCCCATGTTTTAAATATATTCTTAAATAATAAAAGCCAAATAGACCACCTCATCATGCATTCAAGAATTAGAAAAACACGATAGTCTAGGAAAATGACAATAGAATAATAAAAATCTTGTCAGTTCTCAGACATTACAACATGTAGGGTCATTCTACTCTGAACATTTTCAATGGACTTTAAAAGGATGAAAAATAAAATTATCTAATATGTCTATATACTTTTAATAACAGGGAAATCTTTCCAGGTGCTTTCATTTCAGATACTTAAAAATTTTTTCTGAATAGACAGTTCTGATTTCAGTAGTTGTCAAAGGGTACACATAGTTAAAAATTTTCCTTTCCTTTCAGTTCTCCAGCCCCATAATTGTTCTCCCACAGGCAACTATAAACCAGTTCCTTGTATATTCTAAAGATATTTAAGATTCTATATACTTAAAATAAGAAAATACAAAAAAAAAAAAACCATTATCTCCCTTCCCCTCAAAATTCTAGCATTTGCTAGTTTAATTTTTACCACAGTTTTGACTCCTCTAACCAAATGAGAGAGAAGGATTAAAATTAGACCACAGAGTCAAAAAGCTTCTTTAGGAGCCTGGGGCGATGACCGGTACAAGTAAAGAATAAGATGGCTATCAAAGGATTTAGACAGACCATTGAGAAAACCTGTAAAGCTCTCGCATCTGTTTCTTTCTTAAAAAAGATAAAATCTTCATGACAAGGTAGCAAAACTCCAAGGTGAAGTATAACCTATTTAAAATAATTAGCCCCCAAATCAATACTTGATTGATTTTTCATTCTAAGCTTTATCACAATTACAATTCTTTCTATGCTATGCTTTATGAAAATTACACCTCTTTCACAATTTTACATTTCGATTTCAAGACAAATTCCAAAGTAAATGGGGGAAGGTACTGGGGCTGTAGGCTCTTGTAAGTAGATTCACTTTACCACAGCCTTTTTAGGACTAGTTATCATTCTTATTTGTATCTTTACTCCTTTAAGGAACAACTGTTATTTATACAAAGGTAGAGTTGTTAATTAAAAGATTAGTTTTATGTTTATATTAGTAAAAAACCAGAGATATGGTTTACTTAAAAAATGCCTTTATTTTAATGGAAAAAAAGTATTAATCTTATTATAATACTTGAATTATATTTTTTTCTTACAACAGTAAACACACATCTTAAGTAGCAACTCATAAAGTATGTGTTAAATAGGCCTACCAGTCCAAACAAGATAAAGTATGAATGTTGGTTAATAATATGGATAATTAATAAATGTTTAAGAAAAAAGTCTTTAGAATGTTAGCTCCTCACTTTCCACATAGAACTGCCAATGCTGATCCATTATATGGCATGGGAGAAATTCTTGATCGCTGATTAACAGTATTTCATTTACTTGTAGATAATGTGGGATGTTCTGCATTGAGTCTCTGGAAGTTCCTGTTTAAAGAGGCACCAACAAATTAAAAACTGCCTTTTAAAAAATAAGATTTAAATTTACTTATTACAAATCCTTGATCCTAGTCAAGTCTGTAAGCACACATACCAGGTTTTCTGACCAGGTCATTCTTCATTTGCTCCATTTTCTATACCTGAGATAAAGCTGTAAATCAGTATTGGCTAATTTTGGGAGAAAGAGGCCTGTCTGTAGTCTAAACACAAAGGCAAGAAAAGGATGATTGCAGCTTCTGAAGGTAGTTGTACAAGACCTCAATGTCCAGTATGTTGGAAATAAAACAGTTGAGAGTACTAAATGAGATACTGCATGTGAAATGCTGCCTAACATACAGCAATCACTCAATAAATATTAGCTGCTATTATCATTATTTATTACTGAAAGGAGTATTAGACTGGAAGATGGATGGTCAGTCTTCCAGGCCACACAAACTCAGTGTGCGATCTCAAGCAAGTTAAATGGCTTCTCCAGCCAGTACAGGTAGGAAAATAGCCGTTTACATGGATGTTTGGCTCTTCCTATTGCCCCTCATCCCCAACAAGGACTACACGGCTACGGAACCATTTTGCTCATGCACAAGGTAGGGAGAAACAAATGTTCCTGAGGTAATAAATATCACCAAGTACTGTTCTGCATAAGTCTACTTAAACTGAATAGCTAGATTTGACTACTAGGCAAAAGAATGGGTTCATATCCATTAGATACTTCATGCCATGTTATCTAGTTGCCCAAATCAGCATTTCCAAATGACAAGCTCATTGGGTTAAAAAATAATTTTTTATTTTTTCTTCTAATTAAAAAATTTCCCTTATTTTACTGCATCACTAATCTATGGGTTCTTTTCCCCATTTTTAACCCATTTTACCTCTCCGGCTCTCAGTTTCATCACCTGTAATGATGACTAGTTGATATATAAGGTTCATTTCTAATTCTAAAATCATTGAACTCAGACTCCCAGAACTTATTCTTTCAAATAAGCATTCTACATTTCATTAAGGATTGTGAAAGTGAAACTTTGCTTACTCTAATTATAAATGGAAATGAACATACTTATGTATACATTCTGATTCTGAATCAGAAATATAATACCAATCAAAGGCAAAATGATTAAGGATTATTTTAACAGATTACAAAATACATCTGCTCTAGTTATGCTGGGGAAAAAATTCTATTATGCCTATTTAAATACAAAATTCAATGCCTTTGAAATAAAATGATACTAAAGGATAAATGTGGTGGTAGAGTATTACATGATTTAATGTTTAAAACAAGATTAATAATTTAATACAGATTTACATTGAGAAGATCAAAAGCCATCTATGAAACCTGTACTGGAATCAAGAAATAGACATATTTAGAAGCTTAAACATATTAAGCCCCCATTCTTTAGGGAAAAACTGAAATTTAATAATTGGTGGTCTCTTAGCTGAACTGGGTTTGAGGTACTTGATTTTATATATAAAGTGTGTAGGTTTTTTGTGCCTTTGTTGTACAGACATGAACTCTGGAGTCCTACTAAAAAGGACCTCCTAAATAGCCTAACATATGTAAAATAATCTGGCAAAGGACCTAGTCTATGGCAGGTGCTCAACAGATAATTAGTTTTCTTCTCTTTCCTCCTGTATCAGGACATATATCTTCCACTTTATGAATTAGGTCAAAGTTAATTATGGTACCAGGATGAGAAGAAATCATGCTTAAAATAATGAAAAAGAACCAAGAGTTGTAAATACCAGAGGAAATAAACACCCTCTTCTCTGTTATCGGGTACCCATCTTCCTTGGGTGTTAAAGTTTAAGAAGGTCTTAACCACATAAAACAGAAGCACCTGTGAATGTTTGAGCTCTATCACATATACTTTTACAGAGAAATGAAGCACGATAACTGCACTGAAATGAAGAAAATTCTTTTGTTAAAGTCATTTATTTGCATCAGATTATCAGTAGCTCAAGGACCATTTTTATTAAAAACACAAAGGAGTCATTTCTTCCTGCAAAAAAAAGTATGTTCCATTTTCAAATGAACAAATGATGTTAGATCCCCATGAAAAAAATTATATAATTAATGTGAATTAAATGAAATCTTGGGACAAGAAAACTTCAGGAAATATTCTTTTTCTTAAATGAATACATTTAGCTTAATCTGTTCTGTGTGTCTTAGTACTATGGTGACAGGAGACATAAATATATAGAATTGGCTTTCCAGGTACATAGTGAAGTGTGTCATCTTAACAGAATTTTTTTCTAAAGAACTTAAAAAAAAACATGTCAGTATATCTGTACACAAATTATACAGAAGTTTTGGAAATGTTCATTTTTTTCCCTTCCAATTTATACTGAAATATCAATGAAGATTCCCTAAGTAACATAGAAGAGGAACTACAGCCAAATGGGCAGAGAGGAAAGAGGCTTGGGAGGAAACTGAAATTTCAAGGGGAAAAACACCATAGACTCACCCATTGTAAACTTTAAAAGGTCTTTAGAGAGAGATACTTCAGAGATTTTACTAACATTTCCTCAACAGAATTTCATTTTTAAAGGATGGTATTTTTATGTTTAAAAAATTTAATTAGAAATAACATACCCTCAAATGTGTTACTATACCACATTTTAACATTCTGGAGTCCATCAATACATTGATTTGAGTTATCAACTTAACTAGTTTTTGTGTATAACTCAAAATAAAGCTCTCCCATCATCTCTGGATCATTGAAGAGTTAAAATGACAAGAATAAAAACTATTATCACTTATCTTGATGACTCAAGATTTTCTTGATACAATGAATCTAAAATGATATGAAGAAATAAATTGGATATTGAGGTATATCTACATATTAGGACAGTCAATCACAAATAAATCCAGTTTTAAAATAGTTGTCCTTTGAACCATATTCATGCTTCTACTGACTCATTCATTTATTCAATGAATCTTACTCAATGAACATTTCCTAGGAATCTATTTGTACTAGGCCTTGTGTAATATAATAGGAAGCAAGAGCCCATATAAGTCTCTCTGAACTCAAAGATCCTGTCAGTGTGTCAGAAGATTAAGATTAGGTAACCAGCAATTATTTATAATACAGAGTGATATGCATTAAGATATGACCATCTATTTGCACAATAGTATATTAGAATCTATACATTTCTTATGAGTTAATGGAATTGTAATTTTTCTTTCTTTAACCTTGTCCAAATTTCATTTTTTTCCACACTTATTCGCTTTGTTTCTGTAGTGGATCATCCAAACAAGGCACATCTTTAAATGAAAGGGAGTGCTACTAATAATTCTGCTGAATTAGGGACTGCCCTGGTCAAAGTAGGATGCATGATCATTCTGGTTTTGAGAGTAAATAGATCTTCCTAGTTCCCTTACTCCCCAAAAAGCACTATTCTGAGTATGATCATCAAAAAGTATAAGAAAACAGATATTTTCATGATCTGAAGTAAGCTGATGAAATCCATATGGACTTGTTTTTCTATTAGGCTTTACGGTCAAAGCCGTCTTCTATGACCACATGTTGATATGAAGAGGGATAAAGATTCTCTCCTGAATGCTTTGCTTATAATAGAGTTAAGAGTCTACATTTCTAACTTGCAGGTCTTTGGTATCTGTTAGGTAGCACAAAACCAGGTACAAAAGAATACTAAATAAGGAGGTTCAACTGAAACCCCAACAGCAGCCTAGAGAATGCCAGCAGGGACTGCCTAGAGATTCCTTAGCCCTTATCAAGGCAGCCAGAAGCTGGTCGGCATACTGGCACCTCCATGGTTCTCAAATTAGCATTAACATTTTCTGAAATATCTAAAGGAAAGAAGATCCAAGATTTCTGGAAAGAAATTAGTTAACAAGAAACTTTATATTGCAGGCAACAGATGCAGCAGTTCAGAATGCACTTTTTACTTCATGTTCACTCAGCAGGGGAGCTGTGAGCTCTCAGGAAGGAGATACATTGCTGGGGTTGGAAATGCCTGCCTAGAACTAGAAAATCTGAGGAGCAGATAACCTTTGTGATGTAAGAAAGAACCTTTATATGTGTTCTGACTCTTTCAGTAGTGCTTGACTTTCCTTCAAATGGTGTCTGTGTGTGGGAGAGACAAAGATAGCATGAGAGAGGATGTGCTTTGGACTCAAAGTAAAGGACTAAATATCAAGAGTTTTCAAATTGTTACCTGCATAAGAAGTCTTTTACTACTAGTTATTCAGTCTATTGTCAGGCTGGCTGCATCAGAATCATTTTTAAAAATTCAGGTTCCTGGGGCCTACTCCAAGATTTGATTATGTAGGTCTGCAGTCAGGGTTAGGAATCAAAGACCATGTATTATTACAAGAACTCCAAGTTTCTTAAGCCCTTTAACTTCCCCAGAGCTGTTTTATCTGACCTGTTTCCCCAAGCACTTTTGAGGCTGTCTTCAGAAAACTGGGGAAAATGCATCTTATTCTTGAGCCAGTTTTTAGGACAAAGACACTCAGAGATTAACACAGATTAGGAATAAAGTCAGGAGAGGAACACACATTGAATTACTGGGTTTGTTGTAAGAAAAGGATAACTGTGGGGACCCCGTGGTTAGGTGTTTGGTGACAGTAATCCCTGTTTGGTTCTTGGATCTCGTTATGACAATAGAATTATCATTTTGTTTTCTACCTCCTCTCTGCCTATACTGTCCCCAACTAGTCTGAGACAGGGATATTGGGGGAAAAAAAAGGGGGTTCTGTAATAGACAGGGACCATGGGTTTAGACAGAGTAGGGTGAGGGCCTCTGGAAAAAGACCCCTACCAAAACTCCATGTTAAACAATTAAGCAAAGCCAGAATCACATTAATTCTCTGAGGTAAAAATATCAAACTAAGAATATAAGCATTTTTCAGTGAGATTAGTTAAAACTAAAAAGCAAGCAGCAACTTGGCCTAGAAGTTTGAATACTCCCCAGATTAAAAAAAAAAATCTCAGCATAGCCTGTTTTCACTGTGTCAATTAAACCATTGTAAGATTTACTTTAGCCTGCTCAAAGGCCCAGCTTATTTAAGAAAAATTCTATCTTAAAGCTAAGATTGCATTTTAATCAAACAAACAACAACTCAGCCCATCTTTGAAGCAAGGCAGGCAGTCTTAATTGATATGCTTCCAGATCAAAAAGTGACTATCCTGGGAAAGAATCAGAGCAGTAAATTTCTTGTGTTAAGCTAACTTTGAAAAATAACCCAATAATAAGAAACGTAGTATTTCTTCAAAAACAAACATTTTGGGACCATCTGACAAGTCTGCATCCCTAGCCCTTTGTCTCTTCCCCGTCTATAAATGTCCTAGACAGCACACCACCACAGACTCTCTGTTCCCTCCCAGCACAACCCAGGAGCGCTTTCTCTTACTTTATCTCTAAATAAAAGCCTCTTACTTGCTCTCCTACTTTGAGTGTTTCGGAAGTTCAGTCGTCGACTCCGTAAACAAGAACCCCCACATCAACATTAGTTATGCCTGCTTTACAGAAATGTGTGCTGCCCCTTCCCAGATAATTTCAAAATCTGCTGCTAATTGTGAGGACCACATTCTCTGCAGTTTTCTCAGGCTAAGGCTTATTTAATCAGATAAAGCATATTCGTTTTCATTAATGAGCAAAGATTTATTTTAGTATCTATTTTTAGAAAATATGGAAAAGTAACTGAATCATGCCCCAAGGAAGGAAAAAATGACCATTTTTCCTTTTTTTATATGACACTAAAAAATCTACCCAAAGTAAGTACAGCATAGATTCATAGAAAGGAACTGTGACGGAAGATATCATTAAAAAAATTCTCCTAGAATCAACTGTGGTTAAAAATGGAGTCCTGTAAACAAACACACAGAAAATAACAAGTATTGGAGGAGATGTAGGGAAACTGGAACCCCTGTACATTGCTGGTGGGAATGTAAAGTGGTTCAGTTTGGCTGTTCCTCAAAAAGTTAAAAATGTAATTACTACATGATACAACAATTCCTCTCATAGGTATATACCTAAAAAACTGAAAACAGATATCCAAACAAATACATGTATGTACATGTTCATAGTGGCACTGTGCCCAACAGCCAGAAAGTAGAAACCCAAATATCCATCAAAGGATGAACAAATTGTGATATATATATATATGCAATGAAATAATATTCATCCACAAGAGGAATGAAGTATGATAGATGTTACAATGTGAATAATCCTTGAAAGGATTATGCTAAGTGAAAGATGCCAAATACAAAAAGTTATATATTGTATGATTCCATTTATATTATACATTCAGAATATGCAAACCCAAAGACAGAAAGGTAGTCCCCAGAGACTGGGAGGAGTGGAGCATGGTGAATAACTGATGAATGTGTATGGGATTTCATTTTGGGTGATGAAAGTGTTTTGGAATTACACAGAAGGGGCAGTTACACAACACTGTTAATGTACCAACTTTAAAATGCTTACTTGAATTTTATGTAAATTGCACCAGAATGAAAGAAAAAAAAAAACAAAAAAATGAAGTGCTTTCTCAGTAGTTTTGGGCATGTTTTCCCCACAACTAAGAAATGTGTGTGTATCTGCACATACCTGGAAGACAAGGTTGGTGTTGCTGGGGTACCGCGTTTGGCTCTGGAGGTATGGGTACTTCCTCAGAAACATAATTTACAAGCGCTTTCCCCAGATATGTTACCTGCACATAAATAAGCACAGAATTAAAAAATCATACATTTAATAAGAAGCAAACACACGTCTCCTTGCAAATTGTAACTTTAGTAAAGTATTGATTGTTGTATATAATGGACTGGCAAACTAGTCCACATCCAAATCTGGCCTGTCATCTTTTTTTTTTTTGTAAATAAAGTTTCATTAGAACACAGTAATACCCATTCACATACTTAAAACCTCTGGCTGCTTTTGTGCTACACAGTATTGAGTAGTTGCAACAGAGACTATATGCTCATGAAGCCTGAAATATTTATTTGGTCCTTTACAGAAAATCCTGTGATATACCATTCATTTGCTCATCTATTCACTTATTCAGCAACCACTAATTCAGCATCTGCTCCTTTATAATTAAAAAAAATTAATGTTGCATTAATAAAATCAATCCATAAAAACAATGGTACTTATCGAGAAATCATATACTTAACTGAGTAGATTAATATCATTTTAGGTCTATGCATTCAAGTTTTGGGGTTTTTGTTTTTCTTTTCCAGTTTATTTGTGAACTTAGCTATTTATCAGCCCAAAAGGTCAGTGGTTAGAAATAGCTACACATGAATAGGTGAGCTGAGGCAGACCGGTAAACACCTGCCAGAAATGTTCTAGGCCTGAGGGTCTTTGGGTTCTCCACTGTTCTAAGTCTATCTGATAATATACCCCCAGAAGCTAGGTTCACTGTGGCTAAACTATCAAGTCTCAGCTTGAACATGCCTTTATCCAGGATGTCTTCCTATAACTTCTAAGCTCAAGTAATGACCTCAAGGCTCCCATAACTTCTCTGCACTTATTTCTGTCAGGGCACTTACCCTATTCATATGAAATTATGTGCTAACATGTCTGTTTCCATTAAATTATAAGCTCCTTGAAATAGGGTCTTTGTTATATTCATTTTTGTACTCTTAGCACTTCATTAGTGCTAGACAACACTGGGGTTAAAAATCTCTGAAATCCTAGCTATTAAGCAAGATTCTTAAATTCTCTGAGCCTCAGTTTTTTCACTTATATATAAAACGAGTTATGTTGTAAGAATTAAAAGAGATAACATATGAAAAGCATCTGGCATACAGTGTATCACATCCAGAGTGCCCAATAAATGCTTATTATTGCATAGTGAGGAAGGCCTAAGGAAATTGGAAGGTTTAGGTAACCTTTGGGCTCAATCCCATGACCAAAGCCTGGTAATGGAAATGGAACAGACCTGGCCTACCCAGTGTGCTAACATATCTGAGGACACTAGCCATGGTAGGAGAGGTGAGGCCCCTGAATGCCACCTGTCAGTTCTCCAAACAACTAACAATTAGAAGCAATGGATTTTGTTCATGTTATCCCCTGACAGTATCCAATACACTTTATGCAACGTGTTGGCTTGGTATGTTTTCACCTATATGTCAGATTTAAAGTATATTTTTATTAGTTAGTGCTGGGTAATATAAGGTGGTAAAGTTGTACTTTAGTAGTCTTACAGGTCATGAGTTCCCACAAGTCTTAAACATACCACTAGGGGTAATTCAGACATACAAAGAGCACAGCTTTAAGAAAATTTACTGAGTTAAAAATTTATGTTCTGCAAGGTGGGAGTGATTTATAGAACAAGGGTAATAATGAATATAACTCAAAATGAGCAGACACCAGGTTGCTTCTGGAAACTTCATAATAGTGCCTATGCTCCAGCTGGCTAAAGTACAAGAGCAAACAGTCATCACTTTTGCATATAACTCAAACTCTGAATCATGAACTAAATCTCACTGGATCCAAATCTAGCTCATAGGGAGAGCTGCAGGTTAGATTACTAGGGTCTTGGACTACACAGCGTACGGCAATCACAGCAACTTCATCATCTAAAACCCATTTTGATGAAGGGTAGCTGACTGGATGCCATCATCCCCCCAATGAGAAGACAGTGGGGGCTTAGGGTAAGGTGTGTTCTGAGAATATCTGTGGCTTGTTGAGTTCTTGCTTTTCTAAAAGGTAGAACTGCAGAGATGCTTCATCTAATGCCACTGATGTCTCCCTGAACTCTATAAGAAGAAGGCCCACTATTCCTCAGAAATCAGTTTTGTTGATTCCTTAATATCATACTGATGCCAGGGTTCTTATTTGCAGAGTCGAAGACAGAATTTCACAAACACTCAAGATAGGACAGCCAGGGAGAGGCTTTTATTGAGAGATATAGTGAGGGGACAGAGCTCCTGGCTCACAGCAGGAGGGACAAGAGAGCCTGTAGTGGTACGTCGTCTAGGGGTTTTATAGGCAGTTGAGGATTTTGGGGAACTGGATAAAGGCTTAGGGGTGTGGACTTAAGTGGTCCGGGATTATTTAGAATTAACTTAACACAAGCAACTTCCTGCTCTGATGATTTCTCCCTGAGATACCAGCGTCTTGGTCTGGGAGCATATCAAAAGGCTGCCTGTCCAGCACCCAAGGTGGGCTGAGGTATTGTCTGTTTGCTAAAGAGTAAGTTAAGAATCTTACTTCTTAAACTTCCTGGGTGTTAAAATGCAATCTTATCTTTAAGGTGGGATCTTCTCTGCCTTTTACTATGTTGTTTACAGCTGGGTCTGCATGCTAAATTAGTTGCCCAGTTTGCAAAACCACCCCATCAGATCTGAAGGAGGAAAGACAGCACATAGGCCTGGGCCTTTTAGCATGCTAAAGTGAATCTTACACATGATTACAAATGATTAGCAAAATAAAAACATGTGCTACTCTTCTTTATGTAGGGAACATTAACTGATCTTACTGAAGAATGACTCTAGAGCTTAATGTTTAACACAGGGTTTTCGTAGGGGGTTTCCTTGATTGTAGTTATATTGCTCTGACTGCAAATATCCTGCTTGGCTCTTTCCAGAGGCCCTCATCCTATTCTATCTAAGCTCATGGTCCCTGTCTCAATACTTAGGGAAGAAGTACTGTGTGTGTGTGTGTGTGTGTGTGTGTGTGTGTGTGTGTGTGTGTGTGTTCGTGCATGTGTGCAGGCATGTGTAGGGTGGATGGATGATTCACTCAGTTACTATTCTGGAAATGTAGTTAATAAGTCAAGCCAGATTATTAATTAACTTTACTTTGGTATGGTCTCTTACAAAGTAAAGAAATAAAGTACTGTATCAAGTGTCATTAATTGCAGTGAAAAATGTTTCTCTATACTTTATGTACTAGCATGCACCAAGAAAAAAAATAAAACATGACCTGCATTTGAATATTAAAGAGGTGTCCAAGAATTTATTTCCCTGCAGGGGCTCCATTTTATTTGAAAGTATCAGTCCATTTTTCACAGGTCTTTAGAAATATCTGTTGGTATTGACTAATAGGAATCTGCACATGAATGATCAAACGACTGTTTTAATTCCATTTCAAGTTTTAAGAAACAATTCTTAACAAATTTTCACTACCCCATGAGGAAGAGGAAAGGATAATTGATTTTGATCTTAGGGAGGAAAAAAAGACAAAGAAACAAAAGAAAACTAGGCATTCTTTGAAGTTCATTGTAACACAAAAATACATTTTGGCTAAGAAATTTTTTTTTAATTCCCAAATGAAATATTTCTCTAGGACTTCAGAAGACATAAAGTGTATCAAAGTATAACAACTTCCTTGGATGTGATGATCCTGAGGAAATGATGCAAGTGAAGTTTATCTTCCTACTATTCACCTGCCCCCAACCCCTATCCTGCAGCCCTACCTTCCCCGCTTCCCCAGATAGTCTATGCTGCGAGAGACAAGGGTGTAGGCCTTTCACATTATTTGTCTTCAGGATTCATACTTCCTGGATATCTGTATTTTAAAAGGGGCTACATCTCCAACCATCTCTTCCTGAGTAGGAGCTAGGCTCACAGCTTTGAGTTAAGATACACTGGCACTGTGATTAACTAACTGAATAAGGCTGACGGCTGTCTAGATCAACAATTTCTATCACTTTCTATACTCCTACCCAACCTTTTCATAATCATGGTGGTGGGAGGAATTTTTAAAGAAAGTGTGTAGGGTGAGTGGGGTCCCATAGAGGAAAGTCAATACTAAATCCAAATGAGTAAATTTATAAGGGTGGAAATTCAATGAGGCATTCAGATGGGAAGTATGTTTGCATGAGATCTGTCAGTGCTTCTTGAGTCACTGTCCAAAAGTCTATTTTTCATTTTCATATAGCTCTGGACATTCACAATAATGAACTGTCATTGCCACTGTTATGATTTTCATACTGCAATTGTATCAGAGAAGCATTTTTCCTGTGGAAGAAGGTAATTTTTGCTGCATAACAATGAGGCTTTGCAGAAATTCATAAAGGCAGCTACGTTGATAGGATGCTCTTTTGAGTTCATGGCAACCTGCTTCCAGTGAAAGGAATGTGGGCCTCCCTGTGTCATTATAAATGTAGAACTACTTTATAGGCAATCAGAAAATCAGGTTCTAGTCCTGGTTCTGGCACTTAGTAGCCTTGAGGCTAATCAGGTCACTGAACTTCCTCCAATTCTATTGTCACATCCATAAATAGAGGTAGTAGCTGACCTTCTTACCTCATGGGCATGTTGTGAAAGAATACATGTAATTATGAACTACACAGGGCTATGCAAATTGTTCTCCAAGTTGGAAGAGTCTTTAAACACCATTTAGAACTACTTATTTTATACATAAGAAAATGAGGTTCAGAAAGGTTAGGTGACTTGACCTAGATCAGTGCTTCTCACTCCAGGCTGCACATTACAATCTCCTGGAAAGCTTTTTAAAATACTGCGATCCAGTCTCAAACCCATACTATTAAATCAGAAGGTATAGGGCTGGAGTCCAGTAAGCACTGGTAGTTTTTAAGAACTCCCCAAATGATTCTAGTGTGTAGGCTGAAACTGAAACCATTGCCCAAATCATGTAACTCATCATGAGTGGAACCAGGAGCTAGCTTGGTCTATCTCCCACCTAGAGATCACTGCTACATCAAGATGATGCCTACCAGCTGGGAGAATACAGCAGTAAGAGGAGTTGGAGATACCCAGTGGGAGTAAGCATCAGGATTCCCTGTACAGCAGCCGAGCTGCTTGGCTAGGAAGTCTGAGTTATCTCTGTCTACCATCTCTGTCATTCTGTCAAATGCAGGACAGACCTAGTTTTTTGGTGTTTTGTGTCTGACAACCAACCACTCCTGGCCCCATAGCCCACAGCCCTACCATCATTCTCAGAAACTAATCAGTAGAAATATTTAAAATTACCTAAGCAGTAGAAAGCTCCTTTCATCAAGAAATGACTGTGAATTTAGGAGTTACCCCAAGACAAGAGGAGGCAGAGTTTCTGTGGTAAATTTTAGAAGAGGGTCTTAAATATTGTTAAGAAACTCACTGGGGTAGTTTATCTCAGCCTGGGGTAGTTACGAGAAGTATGTGAGTACCCTGTAGAGATTTTTAAGTCTGTTTCTGTTTTTAGGATAACTTTAAAAAATCCAAGCCTATTCAGAATGATCTGTATGAATATCCTATATCCAAGAATTGCCCTAATTTTAGTGCCCACATTGCCCATATTTTTGGCTTCACTATCACACAGGTGTTAAACAGTATGACTCTAATTGACACGGCTGACAAGAAAAGACCAGAGGCAATGGGATATGTAAAAGGAGTTTAAGTACAGAGTGAGGGCCCAATGATGTTGCAGCCAGCTATTCAAATGCAGGAAATATGGTAGTTTCAATTAAGAAAGTAGGTGAGAGAATTGAGTCATCACTGGGCACACTGTAGCAGAGGCATGTTGAGCTCAAAAGAACCTAAGTTACAGCAATCAGTACCATATTCAAGATGTAAGCATATTTAGTTTCAGCAAAATTATATAATCTATCATAAATTTAAGATATTTTGTGATAAGAAGGATTTCCATAGGTAAAATATTAATTGCTAACATGCAAAGATGATGATTTATAAGTCCACGGGAAGGACTGGGAAGTGTGAATTGAAAGCAGTTGGCCTGGTAATTCCAGGGGTGGAGAAAAAAACCCCAAACATTAGGGTTAAGAAAGTACGGACACACTATAAAACAGAGGAAATCCAAAATGTGCTACTGAAAGTGAAGGAACTGTAACAATTGTGGAGGAGCCCCACACAGGCCCAGGGAACCAGAGTGCAGGGCTTAGGGGTGCAGACCGAGAGCAGGAGACAGAAGGAGGGTGGGCAGAGCCGATTTGGACAAAAGAAGAGAGGCAACTATGCCTTCTATCACTGAGGCTTACTGTAATGGTTAGTGAAGGTTGAGGCATCTGTGATTCTGTGAAACAGTAGTGATGGATATCTGATGATTCACACTTTCTGCGTGTATCATTGCAAGACTGTTTCCTGAAGTGGTGCCATGGAAATCTGGAGGGTGTTGATCATTGGGCCTCAAGGGTGCCAGTTATTAACAGTCTTCAAATTGGTCATTAAATTGGGTTTATGACTCAGAAGACAGAACTGAGGAGGACACTACTAAGTCTGGGAAGTCTAAATGATAAGAAATATTTCTTTTGGGAGACTAGCAATTCATGTATAAGACTATGTTCAAACACAGAAGTGCACCGTACCTCTGTGGGTCTTAGGGTCGTATCTCTTGTATGCTCATTTCTTTTGTCTTTAGGGGAAGATTGTGCTTCTTTCATCAGATTACTAATAACATTAAATTATCAATACACCAGTGGTCTCAAATTTCCTACATGGAATTACAAATACCTGAAATCACCTGGGGGATAACAGAGAAAGACTGGGGCATTCAAATTTCCAAGACTAGGTGAGGAATAAGGAAGGTAGATAACCCTCAGTCAGCTGGATAACCCTGCATGTGGGGAATTCTGGCAAACAGGTGTAGGAGAAAGCATGTAGCATATTGCAGAAGGGACATATGAGGACAAAAACTAGTTTGGAGAACTTTTTATTTCCTTAAAAAAAAAGTAACATTTTCATTAAAATTTTTTTACCTTTCTATTTGAATATGAAATTAAAGATAAACTTAAGAATGACTCACCTTACTCCAAGCATAGTTCCAGGTCACATAACTATCACCTCCTAGAAGATCCTTGAGCCAGGTGACTGGACTTTGATAAATCTGACCATCTTCTACCTTTATTTTACCACTCGGTAAAATGCTGGCTTTATGAGTGGTCTCCTGAAATGCAAAATAAAACAAAAATTAAGATAAAAAAATAGCTGAAATAGTGAACTTCTGCTTCTGGCCATGATGAAGGAACAAGGACCAGATTTATCCTAACACAACAACAAAACAGAAAAATATATAAAACAATGGTTTGTAAGATACCAAACATCAGGCTACAAAGTGCAGTGATGCCAGAGAACTGAGAAGTTAATGAGGTGAGCCCTTCAACCATGCCAGCACACTGCTTTGAGAGAGTTTCCAGGTCATGGTGAAGGGAGAGCAAATCCAGATAAAGCCTATGGACTCCTTGAGTTGTAGAGACAGAACAGAGTCTAGAGAGGCATGATGACTAGAGTTTGTAGGCCACAGTACTAAAGAAAAGAGAAATACAAAGAAAGAGAATTCTGTAAATCTTCAGAATTTTAAGTGTTCACCTGAGTAGTGATTGGCCATGTGTGTGAGGAAATTACCCAAGGCTGGGGAAAAAAAACCCAAAACACTTGAAAGAATTAGAGATAATGGCACCTGACATTCTCAAAGGGCAGAAATAGTGCCTATTCCCAACAGCATGACCAGGAAAACCTAAAAACTGATGGGGCACTGGTAGAGTACACAGAAGAGTCTTGCCTCACTAGTAGAAAATAAGTAGACCCACACTGAACACTGATCCAATCCTGCCTAACAAATCTTAAAAGCAATACCCCAAAAGATAAAATTGTTTCCAAGAACTTAACTGTATCCTTAAACAAATCTCCAAAATATTTATAAGAATACAAAAAGCCCAGCATCCAACAAGGTAAATTTCAGTGTGTGGGATCAAATAAAAAATTAATAGGCCAGGAAAGAAGTAGGAAAATACAACCCATAAAGAGGAAATAAAACAATCAATTGAAAATGAGCACTGGCAAGGATATTAGTGTTAGCAGGTAAGGACATCAAACAGTTATTATAATCACATTCCACATACTCAAAAGTTATGCAAAGGCATGGAATATATAAGAAGACTCAAATCAAACTTCTAGAGATGAAAATTACAGTGTGTGAGATGAAAAATACACTGGATGGGATTAAGGACAGATTAGACATTGCAAACAAAAGGATTAGTGCATTCAAAGACACAGCAATAGGAACTGCATAAAAATGAAGCACTGAGAAAAGAGAATTAAAAAAAATTTAACAGGTCACCAGTGAATTATGGAATGACTTCAAGTAACCTAATACATGTGCAATTCGAGTTCAAAGAGGAGGGGAGCGAAGAAAATACAGCTGAAGAAATAATGGCTGAAAAATTTCCAAATTTGAGATTCAAATTCGAAACCCAGAAAGATTCAAGCAAATCCTATGCATATGAAACATGAAAAAAGTCATGCCAATGCTCATCATCATCAAAATTGCTTAGAACTAGAGATAAAGCGAAAATCTTAAAAGCAGCCATAAGGAGAAAAAAATACCCATTACTTAGAGAAGAATAAAGTTAAGAATAATAGCATATTTCTTGTTGGAAACAATGCAAGAAAGAAAACATCTTTAAAATACTTAATGAGGAAAACCATTCCTATCTAGATTTCTACATCTAGCTAAAATACCTTTCAAAAATGAAGGTGAAATAAAACTTGTTCAGATGTGCAAAAGTCTAAAGGATTCAATATCACAGACCTCCAGTATAAGAAATGTTAAAGGTCATCCTCCAGACAAAATGAAAACGATAGCAAATGGAAATCAGGATCTACAGAAAGGAAAGTGCAGAAATAGTAGCTACATGGGAATGATATTTTTCCTTATTATTTAAATCTCTTTAAAAGATATTTGACTGCTTAAGCAAAATCAATAATGTGATGTGGAGTCTATAACATGTAAAAGTAAAATATATGATAACACAAAGGTTATAAGGAGAAATGGAAGGATACTATTTTGAGGTTCTTATAGTATACATGAAATGGTATAACATCACTTAAAGGTAGACTGTGAGAAGTTAAAAATATGTTCTATAAACTCTAAAGCCACAACTAAAATAAAAAGAATTATAGCTAATAAACCAACAAAGGAGATAAAGCAGGAAAAATATGAAAAAGGGAACAAAGAGGAAACTAGAGAAATGGAAAACAAATACCACATAGTAGATTTACACTTAACTATATCAAAAGTCATCCTGAATATAAATATCCCAGAATCAACTCCTGGCATGACACTGTGAGGATCCACTCCCAGGTGAAAACTAGTAAAAAAAACTTTTTTAAGTTTCTGGAAATGGTTATAAGGGCATGTACCAAATGAACTATCTATTCAACAAAATCTATGACAATTAGGTTAATAAAAGGTGAAAGTCTGTGGTATTTGAATTAATACCGCTTCCTTCCACCCCTCTCCCAGGTTGAATGCGTTAGCGACTCCACTCCAGACTGCTGCAGCCAGAAACATGGCTCCTTCTCCAGGACATCAGTATTTCTCATCTTTCTGTCAGCTATCTGTTGCTAAGGCTGAGTTGTGGATGGGTGCAGCCAAGAACTGTGGGCTCCATTCTTTTGCCTACCCCACACTGGTGAAACAGAAATTATACTGCTCGCATGGTGCCACTGAGATTACTGGAACCCTGACCACCCCTGAACTAGCTTGTACGGTGGTGGTTTCATGTCAGGATAGGCAAGCTGAAAGGCATGAGGTTACTGTGCCCACCTCCACCAAATGCTCAGCCACTAAAGTAGGGGTGTCATTCAGAAAGAAGTTGCCATGTCTTCACCCCAAGCTCTAGAGTCATGACAGAGATTTTTCCTGGGAAAAGAAGCAAGCCTTAAAATAGCTCCCAGTCTCAATCCCAATGGAGAGCTATACCATATTCACAGGTTGGACAACTTAATATTGCTAAGATATCATTTGTCCCATAATTAATTTATAGATTCAACTCAACACCAATAAAAATAATAGCAACCTTAAAAAAAAGAAATGGACAAACTCACTTTAAGATTCATATGGGATTGCAAATGACCTAGAATAGCCAAAACTTTTGTCAAAGGAGAACATACATGATTTCAAGACTTTTATGGCTACAATAATCAAAACAGTATTGATGGAAAGATAGATGAACTGATCAATAAAACAGAATAAGGAGTCCAGAAACAGGCATGTACGTGGACAACTGATTTTCTATAAGGGTGCCAAGACTATTTAATAGAGCGTAATTTTTTAAACACACATTGCCGTAACAACTAGATATACAAATTCAAAAATATGAGTGGGGATCCTATGTTGTACCAGATATAAGAATTAATTAAAAGTGGATTATAGATCTAAATGTAAACCTAAAACTATAAAAATTCTAGAAGAAAACAGAAGAAAATCTTTGTGACTTTGGGTTATAAAGAATTCTTAGATATGATACTAAAAAGAATAAATCAATGCAAGATTAAATTGATAAATCAGACTACACCAAAATTTAAAACTTCTGTTCTTCACAAGACAATGTTGGGAATAAAAAGACAAGCCACAGACTAGGAGAAACCATTTCCAAAATATGTTTGATATAGGGCTTACATTCAAAATGTATTTTTTTAAAAACTCTCAAAACTTAATAACAAGTAACCAATAAAAAAAAGGGCAAACAATTTGAACAGACACTACATCAGGGAATAAATATGGATCTCAAACAGCATATGAAAAGATACTTAACATAATCATTACAAAGTGCAAATTAAAACCACAATAATAAATTACTATACATATGTACATATTATATACATACACCTACCTACATGCTAGCATGGCTAAAATTAAAAGGCTTATCACACTAAGCTGGCTAAGTAAAGATGTAGAGGCAATAGATATCTCATACACAGCTGGTGTAATATAAAATGTTACAAACAACTTTGGCAGTTTCCTAAAAATTTAAATACAAATATGCATATAAATATAAATAACACACTTACCATATATAATCCAGCTTCTTTACTCTGAGGTATTTACCCAAAAAATTACCCTGTGTCATACCAAAACTTGTACACCAATATTCACAGAAGCTTTATTTGTAATAGTGAACAACTAAAAGCAATCTAAATGTCTATAGTCTATCACAGATGAATTGATAAACTGTAGTATAGACATAAAAAGAATACTACTCAACAATAAAAAAGGAATGAAGTACTGATACATGCTACAAGGATGAATCTCAAATAATTATGTCCAGAGAAAGAAGCCAGACAAAAATGAAGACATATGGTATAATTTCACTTGTACAAAATTCTTAGAGATGCAAACTAATGTATAAGGACAGAAGGCAGACCTGTAATTGTCTGAAGATCAGCATGGAAGGATGGGATATGGAGGAGGTGTACAAAAGTGCACAAAGAAACTTGTGGGGGTGATGGATATGTTATCTTGTTTGTGGTCGTGGTTTCACAGGTATAGACATATCTCAATATCTGTCAAATTGTATACTTTAAGTATGTGTAGTATAGCTCAATGATATCTCAATAAGGCTGTTAAAAATAGCTGAAATATGAAAATTTGTATTAAAATATTATAGCTGATCCAGAGAAGTAACCACAACTGTCAAAATTTGAGTTAATGTAACTAATTTACCAGCTACAATTTTAATTGCTTTGGCTAATCTGAGGTAGGTACTCCTTAGCAATAAATTGGTGGATAGGCAAGCAAACAGGAGCATCAAGGGATCTGAGATCAAGCTACTAATTCAGTCTTTAAACTATAGTTTGGAGCTTTAAAATTAATTTTTTTTGCTTCTAATTTATATGTACAGCTTATTAACTTGGAAAAGCTTTATTCAGAAACAGAAGGGTTGGAAACAGGGGTTATTCAGACTAATTTCCAGTTAGCCTGGATTGGTAGGTACAGAAGCAAAGCATTCCAGGACTCTACAATCTTTGCCACTCTGAATTCCTCTTTCCTAATGTGAATGTGAATAATGCGGAGAGGAAGCTTCTTTTGTAAGCATTTCCAGCAAGATCAATTTATACTTATCCCTTATTAGGGGAAGCTTTAGCAGTAAGTGATAGTTCCCAAAACTGTGGCAACAAAAACAGCTCCAATTGATTATTTTTATGTTGTTCTTGAATCCTTCCTGGTGCAATATAATTGACTAATTCTGGTCTGAGATCCCAAAGGTGCTTATGACTAAAATATAAAGGGCAATTCTAGGAGCATGATTTCACTTGCTAAGAATACAATGGTTGTTTCCCCTCCATTCAACCCCAGCTAACTCTTACCGCTATTCCTCTAATCAGAGCTAAAATGCCTTTCCTATGTAACTGTAACATTTATTCATTCATAAAATTTACATGATTTTAGAGAAAAAAAATAGGATACCTGTGTTTTGAATTCCAGAATATTATTTCCTGGATTAATCCTTCCTAGTAATATCAGATCCTTTATCTGCATACATTTCTTTTTAGGAGCTGTGCTATAGTTTAAGGGCTTCTGAACAGCATGTGGACAGCCAGACCCAGAGGAAGAGGAGCCCTGACTGTCATTTGCATGAGCGACAGCAAAAGCTGACTTTTTAAGATATGGTTTCACCTGTTGACCAGTATCACTGCCTAAGACATCAATCCCTCGATGTGCTAGGAATTCTGATGTCCTCCTAGGTGGCTGCTGGGAAGCTGATTTCCTGTTTCCTCTTTTTGGATCACAACTGGAAACAGCCTGAGCACGAGTAGCAGTTGATGAATAGGCATCATTTTGGGCAGGTACACTTGTGGTTCCTGAAATATTTAATGTGCTAGTTACTGCTGAAGGACTAGAGGATTCATGGTCTTTGGCTTCAGTTTCTTTAAGATCATTTTCTTTTTGTGAATGTTTTGCTTGAGCAATAAAAGCAACAGGTTGGGATGCTAATTTAATCTTCTTAGTGCCATTTGAAAGTCTGGATTTTGATAACCCATCCAAGATACAGTCACTGATATCTTGTTTAGAATTTAGCTCATTTCCACAAAACTCTTCCCTTCTCACTGTTTCTGAATTTAGACAAGTACTGGTGGTTTGGCTGTTATTCGACATTTCCAGAGACAATTGTGTTTCCTGCATGCTTCCATGAACAAAGCTGACAGGAGAAAGTGAACCTGACTGGAGCTGTGCTGAATTTTCCAGACTGGTAAGCTCTTGGCTGTCCTTTTGCCTAGAGATTTCTGAGCCTGATGGCAGCTTCCTCAAACTAAGACCAGACAAAGATGTAACATTCTTAAAGTTTTGAATTTTCTGGCTTATTTTTTTCTGTGTTTTCGCCACAACTAAAAGGCTTTTCTGTCTTGTGGCCAAGTTAGCCAGTTGTTCTCTCAAGGCTCCTTGCTTAAATGATTCTATGGATATCCTAAAGGGAGAAATAGAAGAAAAAAACCCATAAAAACAGTAGAAAACTTTTTTGAGGCAAACATTTAGATTTAAAGATACTCTGTTTCAACTTAAATTTAATCATCTCAAAGTACACAGGAGTCTAATTTTGCAATGTATTTCCTTTGAGAGGAAACTGACCCTTAAGGTAAGTTTGCCTTTTTAAGGAGGTGACAGTATTATCCAAATATTCATATCATTATTTATCAGTTGTGAGTCAACCCTAAAAGAGAAAGAAAACTTGGGTCAATTAGTTGGAAGTTAAGCAATTGAGGCTGAGGAGGAAATACCATTTTTTAAATTTGGAGTTTGCTTACCTGTTTACAGTGGATAGGTGGATCAGGAAGTAAAATTTAAGCAACAGTTCCACTCAAGTTCCCTTAGCTAAGGAGGAATGAAATTGTTTTGTGAATAGTTATACCTGAGCTAGACCTGAGAAATCTCAGTTTCTCAAGTAATTAGTGAAACTGTATTTTGAACCTGTACTGAGGTACTTTCAAGTCCAGAGGGACCCAGACAAGTATTATCCCATGTGTTTTTCCCAAACCAAATCTCTCAGGGCTTGAGGACTAAGTGGGAGGATATGGCTGATCAAATGCCTTTGTCTTTTGGTTACACCCACCTACTCCATAGTGACTGTCAGGATATGTGTTTTCAGTGGTTCTCAAACTTTTTGGTCTCAGAACTTTCTTATACTCCTAAACATTTCTGAGGAACCCAAATAGATTTTGTTTATGTGGGCTTTATCCATCAATACTTACTGTTTTAGAAAATAAAACTGAGAAATTTTTAAAACAAAAATATGGAGCTAGAGGGTATTATGCTCAGTGAAATAAGTCAGGCAGACAAAGACAAATGCCAAATGATTTCCCTCATTTGTGGGGTATAACAATGAAGCAAAACTGAAGGAACAAAATAGCAGCAGACTCTCAGACTCCAAGAAGGGACTAGTGGTTACCAAAGGGGAGGAGTGGGGGAGAGTGGGTGGGTAGGGAATTAAGGGGCATTATAATTAGCACACATAATATATGTATGTATACTGGCAAGAACATAGGAAATAGAAAGGAATTTATAATACTTATTCACTAGAAAGAAAAGCAAAATGGGGATAAATTTTTTAAATTAAAGTATCATTGATATATAATCTAATGATGGTTTCAAATACACAACACAGTGGTTCAACATTCACCCATATTATCAAGTCCTCACCCCCTCCATTGCAGTCACTGTATATCAACGCAGTAAGATGTTAGTGAGTCATTAATTGTATTTTCTGTGCTGTACTACTGTCCCCGTGACCCACCTATATTGTGACTGCAAATTATTGTGCCCCTTAATCTCCTTCTCCCTCTTCCCTTTGGTAACCATTAGTCTTCTTGGTGTCTATGAGTCCACTGCTATTTTGTTCCTTCTGTTTTGCTTTGTTTTTAAACTTCAAAAATGAGTGAAATCATTTGGTATTTATCTTTCTCCACTTGGCTTATTTCACTGAGCATAATACTCTCTATCCATGTTGTGGCAAATGGCAGGATTTCTTTTCTTTTTATGGCTGAATAATATTCCATTGTGTATATGTACCACATCTTCTTTATCCATTAATCTATTGATGGACACTTAGGTAACTTCCATATAAAACATAGTATTTAAAAATAAAAATAGAAAACTGAGTTTTAAATAAGTTCAGAAAAATATTGAATATGCAATAGATGTCAGATAACTAGAAAACAGAATTAGAAATTAGAAAGAAAATTAGAAAGATTACATGTGAAAAGTTATCTGCATACCCATGATCACTGTAGCATTACTCACAATAGCCAAGATATGGAAGCCACCAAAGTGTCCATCAATGGATGAACAAAGAATATATGGTGTATGTACACATACAAAATAGAGTATTTTTCAGCTATAAAAAAGAAGGAAATCCTGCCATTTGTGACAACATGGATGGACATTGTGGGCATTATGCTAAGTGAAATAAGTCAGACAGAGAAAGACAACTACTGTACCATCTAATTTTTTAGACTGTGGAATCTAAAAAAAAAAATAAAATGAACTTATAGATACAGAGAACAGATTGGTAGTTGCTAGAGTTGGGGTGGGGGGGCTAGCAAACTGAGTGGAGAGGGTCAAAAGGTACAAACTTCCAGTTACAAAATAAGTCATGGGGATGTAAAGTATAGTAGCATGGTGATTATACTTAACAATACTGTATTGAATATTTGAAAGCTGCTAAGAGAGTAGATCTTGAAAGATCTCATCATGAGCAAAAAATGGGGGGGGTCATATATAGCTAAACCTATGAAAAATGAACAAAAAATAATGCCCAAACAAGAGAAACATATGTAACATCTTTCTCAAAATCTGAGAAGAGGTATATAACCAATATAATCAGAATAAAACTCCTTAAGGACCCTGAGAGTTTAGGAGTACACAAAACCACAAAATACATATAATTAAATTGCTCAGAAGGACATCTGTGATAGCAAAACAAAACCATTTTTAATGCCAAAAATTTGAGTTTACTAAGGAAGAAATTTATTTTTGGGATTCACCATCAGAAAGGCTTTCATAAAATTCTTGGCTGTAGACAACTTTTTAAGATATTACAGTATCCTTTTCTGGATATTTCAAGTAATAAAGTAGAAGAATATCTTCCTGGGAAGTACAATTCCCCATAAAAGTAAGAGATTAAACAACCTTGTACATTTATTTGGTCCTATGCAATATTTCTAATATTAAATTCTAGGCCTACATATTGTAGCAAAAAATAGATAAATTCTGAAAACTCTAAAGCACTTTTGCTTTTTCCACTCACCTATATTTTTTAGCCAGATCATCCCTTTCTGCCTTCTGCTTGGCAAGCACATTATCCATCACTTCTTTTATCTCTAACATCTTTTCAATGTATTGTTCTAGAAACATGGTAATAAAATAAAAAGTTAATTGAGACATAGCAAATGTTAAATCTGATCACAGAAGACTCAGCCTTACTGTTAATTTTAAAAAGCCATAATTGCCCTACTTTCTTCCCCAATATCAATGGCCCAGATATATAAATCAAAGCTTATTGAATTATGTCATACTATGGAAGTACCCTAAGGTGTACTGTACCAAGAAAGAGCAGGCAGGCCTGAGTTTTAATCCTACTAAATTCACTGACCAAGCTCTTTGACCTGGACAAGTCACGTGACCTCTATGGGTAGCTTCCTTTTCTGTTAAATGAGAGTAATAAAGGAATATAAATAAATAGAAAAAGAACTACATTATCATTGTAAAAATTTTTCAAATAATATGAACGTTTACACAAAAGAAAAGTAAGAGTAATCCTATTCACCCCTCTGCTTCTCCTCTATTCTATGAAAGATATTGCTGCTAATACTTTGGTAGCAGTGTATGTGTTTGTGTGTGTGCAAAAAAATTTTAATATATTTACTTAACATGTTCTATATATTTATTTATTATTATTTTTTTCATTTAACCAACATTTATTGAGCACCTAATACATATTAAGCTCCCAAAGCACTGTGATTAGAGCAGTGAACAAGTCACACTTACAGAGATTACACTGATGCAGGGCACATGGACATTTATTTAACTACCATTGTAATAGGGCTCTAAGAGTAAAGCACAGTGTCTAATGGAGGAAACACCTGGTATAATCAAGGGAATAACAAGGACTTTTATGTGAATAGCTAGTAATCTTTTTTTTTTACTAAGGTATCATTGATATACACTCTTATTAAGGTTTCACGTGAAAAACACTGTGGTTACTACATTCACCCTTATTATCAAGTCTCTCCCATACCCCACTGAAGTCACAGTCCATCAGCATAGTAAGATGCTATAGAGTCACTACTGTCTTCTCTGTGCTATACTGCCTTCCCCGTGACCGCCCTACATTATGTGTGTGAATCATAATGCTCTTTAATCCCCTTCTCCCTCCCTCCCCACCCACTGTCCCCACCCCTTCCCTTTGGTAACCACTAGTCCCCTTCTTGGGAGTCTGTAAGTCTGCTGCTGTTTAGTTCCTTCAGTTTTGCTTTGTTGTTATACTCCACAAATGAGGGAAATCATTTGGTACTTGTCTTTCTCCACCTCGCTTATTTCACTGAGCATAATACCCTCCAGTTCCATCCATGTTGTTGCAAATGGTAGGATTTGTTTTCTTCTTATGGTTAAAAGTATTCCATTATGTATATGTACCACCTCTTCTTTATCCACTCATCTACTGATGGACACTTAGGTTGCTTCCATACCTTGGCTACTTAAATAGTGCTGCAATAAACATAGAGGTGCATATGTCTTTTTCAAACTGGGATCTTGTTTTCTTTTTTTTCTTTTCTTTATTATTTTTTTATTTTTTTACAATTTATTTTGGTATCATTAACCTACAGTTACATGTGCAATATTATGGTGATTAAACTACCCCCTTCATCAGGTCCCCCCCACCAACCCCATTACAGTCACTGTCCATCAGCATAGTGAGATGCTATAGAGTCACTACTTGTCTTCTCTGAGTTGTACAGCCCTCCCCATGCCCCCGCTACCTTACGTCTGCTAATCGTAATACCCCTTTTACCCTCTTATCCCTCCCTTCCCACCCATCTTCCCCAGTCCCTTTCCCTTTGGTAACTATTAGTCCATTCTTGGGTTCTGTGAGTCTGCTGCTGTTTTGTTCCTTCAGTTTTTTTCTTTGTTCTTATACTCCACATATGAGTGAAATCATTTGATACTTGTCTTTTTCGGCTTGGCTTATTTCACTGAGCATAATACCCTCTAACTCCATCCATGTTGTTGCAAATGGTAGGATTTGTTTTCTTCTTATGGCTGAATAATATTCCATTGTGTATATGTACCACATCTTCTTAATCCATTCATCTACTGATGGACACTTAGGCTGCTTCCATTTCTTGGCTATTGTAAATAGTGCTGCGATAAACATAGGGGTGCATCTGTCTTTTTGAAACTGGGCTGCTGCATTCTTAGGGTAAATTTCTAGGAGTGGGATTCCTGGGTCAAATGGTATTTCTATTTTGAGTTTTTTGAGGAACCTCCATACTGCTTTCCACAATGGTTGAACTAATTTGCATTCCCACCAGCAGTGTAGGAGGGTTCCCTTTTCTCCACATCCTTGCCAACATTTGTTGTTGTTTGTGTTTTGGATGTTGGCCATCCTCACTGGTGTGAGGTGATATCTCATTGTGGTTTTAATCTGCATTTCTCTGATGACCAGCAATATGGAGCATCTTTTCATGTGCCTGTTGGCCATCTGAATTTCTTCTTTAGAGAAGTGTCTATTCATGTATGTTCTATATATTTATGCTATATGTAACTATATGTTATATGGACTTAAAATAATAATCATGATATCAGTTCTTGTTCTTTTCATTTAACATTTAGATAGGGCTACATGGCATCTAAGGTCACTTATACATCTATATAAAATTAATTTTATAATAAAAATACTTAAATTTTTCCTACTTCCACTGCTTTCCAAGTAAATGCATCATGACCTCCCACACTCACAAATCTACAGGATTTACACATAAATGTTGATTATGTCTAAATTCAGATTCCCAAGTAGGAAACTGAAAGGCTTAGCTGAATACATTTTTTGTCTTTTAATTTACTTGCTATTCTTCACTTGTCTTTTGTTTCTTAAGTTTTTCCTAACAATGCATATTTTTCTAGATAACCTTAACTGAGAAAAATCAGTGGTGATAAATGACATAAGTTCACAGTTAGAATTTGTTCTAGAACCTACCTTTTGCAAATCAGGCAAATGATTTGATAATTATCAGTGTTTCCAGAGTAGTTTCTGTATCCCTAATACCATGGCTAAAGATTAGTTTCATAATGTGATACACATGCTAACAAAGGGGGAAAATTGTATGATTGTTTATAATTTAGATATAAACTTGTTTAGCATATTGGACACTATTTAATAAAAGACATTTACATTATCTCATTACTCCATAACATTGGGTTTTCTAAATGCATTTTAAACTACAGGTAAAAAAAATTATCATAGGATGTGGATAAAGTGAAGGTTCCTGTGGCCAGGATTCTCACCTGGCCCTGGTCGGCTAGCTCACTACACATGTGTGGGCAGTACGTTGTTACTGACTCTATATATAAAGAGCTCTGCCCAGTGCTCTGGGTGACACTGTGGCATGACTGCAAGGCTGCAGGAGAGCAGAAATGAGACTGGAGTGGTGGAAGTACCAAGGACAGAGACTGAGATGGCTGTGGGGGTAGAGAGGCCCAGACAGAGACTGGCTGCTGCATGCAGACTCACTCTGAGTGGACGGGGTTCTAGTGATTGACCTGACACCGTGGGAATAAAGTTGGGTATAACCCTTTCACCCCAAGAATATTCTACCGTCATTTCTTTGGTCTCACTGAATCCATAGTGAACTTGTCCAGGGCTGAAACCCATTGGCAAGACATAGGAGATGAGGAAAAAGATGGAGTAGGAAGGCAAGGTGGAAAGCACCTCAACACCACACACACACCAAGGAATCAACTACAGAAAATACAACTAAACCTGAAATACCTGAAGACTGCAGAACAGACCACCTACACCTGGGGGGGAAGAAGAGAAGACCTCAAAGAGAAGGGTAAAGTGGCAGATTCGTGACTGAGTAGGACCCAAGGCCTTCCCCATCCTAGCACAGGTAGGAGGAAGAGGAATGGAGTGGGGAGGGGAGAGGCACTCAGGAACTCTGAACACCTGGCCCTGGGGATCTGCACTGGGAACACGCATCCACACTGCACTGGGTTCTGGTGGTTAGTGGGGCTGGATATTAGGGAGAGTTGGAGCACTCTTGGGGGCTGACACTCCAACCACTTGTGGATGACAGGCACATGCTGCCAGTCCCAGTCCAGCTAAGACCCAAAACAGAAGTGACAGTTTAAAAGATTTGCCAGCAGCAGGAGGGGTGCCAGAGGGGTGAGGGTTAGACAGAGTTCTATCCTCAGGAGAAAGGGCAGGAGGACAACACTTCCCCAGCCCTCCACTGGTCAAACAGGACAGGAATTCTCCAGAGCCCCAAAAACTTCATCCCATTGGCTGGTGGTTCAGCTCCTGAGGTGCTTCCCTGCACACCACCAACGCACCAGCCCACTCAGCCCAGCAGCATCAACCTTTGCTGCCTGGCAGGTAGAGGGAGGCTTTCCCAGCTTTTTTGGCTCTGTCTCAGCCAATCAGAGAGGCTACTGCAAAAGCCATCTCTGAGAGCTCCTCCCTCCTTGCAGGTGGCCCAGCCTGCTGCTGCACACCAGCCAGGTGACTCACTACTGCCCCACACCATGTGCACTACCACCACAAGATGTGCAGCAGCCATGCGCCCACCTGCGCTGCCACCATGCTAATCACCACCACCATGCACACTTGTGCTCTACTGCCAAGCAATTCACTGCTGCTGCACACCTGGGCACCCTGCTGCCTGAGTGCTTGGCCCAGAGCTGCACTACTGCCCTGCCCACTCTGTTAACCCACAGCACTGTCATCATTGCAGGGCAGGCAGAGGGTAGCACCGCTAACAATGATCTCAGCAGAAGCACCACTGAGGTAAGCTGCCTTCTATGCATAATGAGATAGACCACTGCTGGCAGACAGAAAGGTGGCCCTGCCCACAGTCCACCAATGGCAACTGGGGATCCATTATAAAGGAAGATCAGGAACTGGAAAATAAAGAGGTTTGAGTTTCTGGGCACCACAGAATGCCTTCCTCATAAAGTCATTACTCTCTAGACCCAGAAGCATAGTAGATCCATCTAATACAAAGGAAGAAACACAGAAACCCTGACAAAAGGAAGAGGCAGAAGAATATGTTCCAAACAAAACTCGAGGATTAGACACCAGGAAAGAGGGCTAAATGAAATAGAGATTACCAATCTTCTTGATTAATATTTCAAAGTAAATGTCATAAATATTCCCACAGATCTTCAGAAAAGTACAGAGGATCTCAGGGATGAATTCAACAAAGAGATACAACAGCTGAAAAAGAACCACTCAGAGCTGAACAACACAGTAATTGGAAAGAAATATACAATGGAGGGAATGAATAATAGATTGCTGCATGTACGGTGACAATAAATGAGATGGAAATTAGCAAGCAGGAACACAATGAAGCTGAGGAAAGAAAGAAAAAAAGAATCTCTAGGAATGAAAGACGGATAAGGGAGCTGTGTTACCAATCCAAATGAAACAATATTCATATAATAGGGGTACCAGAGGAGAAGAGAGAGACAAAGAGGTAGAAAGTCTCTTCAAGGAAATTATTCCTGAAAACTTCCCCAAACTGAGGAAGGAAATAGACATTCAGTCCTGGAAGGGCAGAGACCCCTTAACAAAAGGAACCCTAGGAAGACAACACCAACACATATTATTATTAAAATGACAAAGATTAAAGATAAAGGGAGGGTATTGAAAGAAGCTACAGAGAGGCAAAATTTATTTTATTTTATTTTATTATTTTTATTTTGGTATCATTAATATACTACATGAGCAACATTGTGGTTACTAGATTACCCCCATTATCAAGTCCCCACCACATACCCCATTACAGTCACTGTTTATCAGTGTAGTAAGATGCTACAGAGTCACTATTTATCTTTTCTGTGCTATACTGCCTTCCCTGTGCCCGCCCCACCATGTTATGTGTGCTAATCATAATGCCCCTTATTCCCCTTCTCCCTCCCTTCCCACCTACCCTCCCCAGTCCCTTTCCTTTTGGTAACTGTTAGTCCATTCTTGGGTTCTGTGAGTCTGCTGCTGTTTTGTTCCTTCAGTTTTTGCTTTGTTCTTATACTCCACATATGAGTGAAATCATTTGATATTTGTCTTTCTCTGCTTGGCTTATTTCACTGAGCATAATACCCTCTAGCTCCATCCATGTATTTAAAAATGGTAGGATTTGTTTTCTTCTTATGGCTGAACAATATTCCATTGTGTATACGTACCACATCTTCTTTATCCATTCATATACTGATGAACATTTAGGTTGCTTCCATTTCTTGGCTATTGTAAACAGTGCTGCAATAAACATAGGGGTGCATATGTCTTTTTGAATCTGGGATCCTGCATTCTTAAGGTAAATCCCTAGGAGTGGAATTCCTGGGTTAAATGGTATATCTATTTTGAGTTTTTTGAGGAACCTCCATACTGCTTTCCACAATAGTTGAACTATTTCACATTCCCACCAGCAGTGTAGGAGGGTTCCCCTTTCTCCACATTCTCACCAGCATTTGTTGTTCCTAGTCTTTTCTATGTTGAGGCAAAAAATTTCTTATAAGGAAAACTCCATCAGGCTATCAGTAGACTTCTCAGTGGAAACCTTACAGGGAAGAAGAGAGTGTCATGAAATATTTAATGCACTGAGACAAAAGGACCTTCAACCAAAAATCCTCAACCCAGCAAGATTATCATTGAAATCTGAAGGAGAGATGAAACATTTTGCAGATTAATGAAGGCTGAAGGAATTTATAACCACTAAACTGGCATTGTAGGATATGTTAAGGGGACTTCTGTAGATAGAAATGTTAAACCTAAATATTTTCACCAGTGAAAATAAACCCACAGTAAAGGTAGTAGACCAATTAATTGCCAAGCAGGTATGAAGGTGAAAAACAAAACAAAAGTAGTAGAACTATACAGAAAATCAGTCAAGGGATACACAAAAGATGCAGATTATGACATCTAATGCACAAAGTGTGAAGGAGGAGGAAGATGAAAAAGAAGTACTTTTAGACTGTTTGTGAAATACAGCAACCATCAACTTAATATAGACTGTTACATAGTCAGGAAGCTACCTTGAACCTTATGGAAACCACAACCTAAAGCCTATGAGACACAAAAAATTAAATAAAAAGGAGGAATCCAATCACAACACTGAAGAATAACATCAAATAACAAGAGTAGAGTATAAGAAGAAGAAAGGAACAGAGAGTAATTACAAAAACAACCAGAAAACAATAAAATGGCAATAAGTAAAAACCTATTAATAACTACCTTAAATGTAAAGGTACTGAATACACTGATCAAAGGCACAGGAAGGCATATAGATAAAGAAACAAGGCCCATCTATACACTACCTACAAGAGACTCATTTCAGACCTAAAGACATACACAGACTAAAAGTGAAGGGATGGAAGAAGATATTTCATGTAAACAATAGGGATAAAAAAGCAAGAGTAGCAGTTATATCAGACAAAATAGATATCAAAACAAAGAAAGCAACAAGAGACAAAGAAGGACATTACATAATGATAACGGCATCAGTCCAACAAGAGGATAAAACCATTATAAATATGCACCCAACATAGGAGCACCTAAGTATGTAAAACAAATATCAACAGTTAAGGGGAGAAATAGATTGCAATTCATTCCTAATATTAGGAGACTTTAACACAGCACTTACATCAATAGACAGATCAACCAGACAGAAAATAAATAAGGAAACAGAGGCTTTTAACAAACGTTAGATCAGACAGACTTAACAGATGCCTACAGAACATTCCACCCAAAAGCAGCAGGATATGCATTTTTCTCAAGTGTACATGGCACATCTATCAGGACAGACCACATACTAGGCCACAAAAAGAGCCTCAATACATTAAAAAAGACTGAAATTGTATCAAGCAGCTTCCCAGACCACAATGAAACTAGAAATAAATTACACAAGGAAAACCAAAAAGCTTACAAACACATGGAGGCTAAACAACATGCTTCTATATAATCAATGGATCAATGAACAAATCAAAACAGAAATCAAGCAATACATGGAGACAAATGAAAACAAAAATTCAACAGTTCAAAATCTGTGGGATGCCGCAAAAGTGGTTCTAAGAGGGAAGTACATAGTAATACAGGCCTACCTCAAGAAACAAGAACAATCCCAAATAAATAGTCTAAAATCACAATTAAAGAAATGAGAAAAAGAAGAAAAAAACGAAACCCAAAGTTAGTAGAAGGAGGAACATAAAGATCCGAGCAGGAAAAAAGTAGAGAAGAAAAAATAAATAGAAAAAAATCAATGAAACCAAGAGCAGGTTCTTTGAGAAAACAAACAAAATAGACAAACCCCTCGCCAGACTCATCAAGAAAAAGAAGAGAGTACACAAATAAACAACATCAGAAACAAAGAAGGAACAATCACAATGGATACCACAGAAATACAAAGATATATCAGAGAATACTATAAAAAAATATATGCTTATAAATTGGACAACCTAGAAGAAACGGACAACTTCCTAAAAAAAATACAACCTTCCAAGACTGACCCAGGAAGAAACAGAAAATATGAACAGACCAATTACCAGCAATGAAACTGAATTTGTAATAAAAAAACTACAAACAAACAGCCATCCAGGAACCTCCATACTGCTTTCCACAATGGTTGAACTATTTTACACAGGCAAATTGTACCAAACATTAAAGAAAGAGCCAATACCCATCCTTCTGCATCACTCTAATACCAAAACCAGACAAAGATACAAGGAAAAAAGAAAATTACAGACCCGTATCTCAGATGAACACTAATGCAGAAGTCCTTAACAGATTATTAGCAAACCAAATTAAAAATACATCAAAAGGGAGTTCCGGGAAGATGGCGGCGTGAACGGAGTGGCAGAATTTTCCTCCCAACATTATATTTATCCACGAAAACACAGCAAATGCAACTGTTCCTAAAAGAGAGACCACAACACACAGGAAAGCGCGCACCATGCAGCCACACCTGAGAGGACTCGGCAGCTGGCAAGACGGGTAAGAAATGGAACCGTGACCCGGAAGAACCTGAGCACTCCCCCACCCCAGCGCACCGGCGGGAGGAGAGGATTCAGAGCCAGGAGGGAGTGGAAGTGCAGGCCCAGGAGACAACCAGCCCCGGATCTGCCCCGGGAGCACGGGAGCACGGGCGCACAAAGCACGGTGTGGCAGAGATTGGAGAGACGGAGGGCTCAGGGTATCAGTGGGAACGCGCCTGCTAGCTCGTGGCTGGCTCAGGGAAGGAGAAGAGAGAAGAAAAAAAAAGGAGAAAAGCCCATGCTTTGTTTTTCAGCGGTCGTAAAGAGACAGGAGTCCAGCAGAGAACCTCATCGCCGTGGGACACTCAGCCCAGCAGGCTGGGAGTCCTGGGGAGCTTCGGACCCCATAAAAGGCGACTGGGAAAGGGTAGCCATATTTAGGACTCCCACAGAGCTCAAAAGCCTCCCATTCATTCTCACCCGGCCACAGCTTTAAAGGGGCAAGCAGAGCAGCGCGGCCACGGCTCTGGAATAGTGGAGCAACAGCGCCACCTACAACATTCACACAGAAACCACACCGAGTGGGCGTTTTTTCTGTTTTTGTTTGTTTGTTTTAGGTGTTGCTGCTTTTTCTTTTTCTTTTTCTTTTTCTTTCCTTTCTTTTCTCTCTTTCTCTCTCTCTTTTTTTATTATTATTAGTATTTTTTTAATTTTTTTTCTATTTCTCTTCTTTCTTCTCTTTCCTTTTTAAAGTCATAAAGAGCCCAGCTGACATATGTGACAACTACCAACAACCAATTCTATAGTCATGATAAGACAAAAGAATATGATACAGACAAAGCTTCAGACACACACAACCCCTGAGAGAGAACCTAAAGGAATGGACATGCACAGTCTTCCTGAAAAAGAATTCAGAATAAAAGTCATAGCCATGCTGACGGATCTACAGAAAAATGTGCAAGAGCTAAGGGAGGAAATGAGGAAAGACAATGCAGAAATGAGACAAACCACCGACAGGCTTAACAGTAGACTGGATGAGGTACAAGACACTGTCAATGAAATACAAAACAGGGAACAGGAATACAAAGAAGCTGAGGCAGAGAGAGATAAAAGGATCTCTAAGAATGAAAGAATATTAAGAGAACTGTGTGACCAATCCAAACGGAGCAATATTCGCATTATAGGAGTACCAGAGGAAGAAGAGAGAGAAAAAGGGATAGAAAGTGTCTTTGAAGAAATAATTGCTGAAAACTTTCCCACGCTGGGGAAGGAAATAGTCTCACAGTCCACAGAAGCCCAAAGATCTCCCAACACAAGGGACCCAAAGAAGACAACACCAAGACACATAATAGTCAAGATGGCAAAGATCAAAGACAAGGACAGAGTATTAAAGGCAGCTAGAGAGAGAAAAAAGATCACCTACAAAGGAAAACCCATCAGACTTTCATCAGACTTCTCAACAGAAACCTTACAGGCCAGAAGAGAATGGCATGATATATTTAACATAATGAAATAGAAGGGCCTCGAACCAAGAATATTGTATCTAGCACGATTATCATTTAAATATGATGGAGGGATTAAACAATTTCAAGACAAAAGAAAGTTGAGAGAGTTTGCCTCCCATAAAACACCACTACAGGATATCTTAAACGGACTGCTCTAGAGGGAAGCACCCCTAAGGCTAAAAAGATGTCACCAGAGAAAATAATATCATAGCAAAGAAAGCAGACCATCCAAATACGAACTAAAGGCAAAGAATAAAACACCTAATATATAAAGAAAGGAGGGGGAAGAATAGGAAGGGAGAGATAAAGAAACATCAGACAGTATTCACAATAACTTAAGAAGAAAGTTAAGTTAGATTCTCAGATAGTAAAGAAGCAACCCTTGAACCTTTGGTAACCATGAATCTAAAGCCAGCAATGGCAATAAGTACATATCCATCAATAATCACGCTAAGTATACATGGGCTGAATGCACCAATCAAAAGACACAGAGTAACAGAGTGGATAAAAAAGCAAGACCCATCTATATGCTGCTTACAAGAGACTCACCTCAAACTCAAAGACATACACAGACTAAAAGTGAAGGGATGGAAAAAGATATTTCATGCAAACAACAAAGAGAAAAAATCAGGTGTTGCAGTACTTGTATCAGATAAAATAGACTTCAAAACGAAGAAAGTAGCAAGAGATAAAGAAAGACATTACATAATGATAAAGGGGTCAGTCCAACAAGAAGATATAACCATTATAAATATATATGCACCCAACACAGGAGCATCAGCATACGTGAAACAAATACTAACAGAAGTGAAGGAGGAAATAGAATGCAATGCAATTATTTTAGGAGACTTTTAGACATCACTCACTCCAAAGGATAGACTAACCAGGCAGAGGATAAGTAAAGACACAGAGGCACTGAACAACACACTAGAACAGATGGACCTAACAGATATCTACAGAACTCTGCACCGAAAGCAGCAGGATACACATTCTTCTCAAGTGCACATGGAACATTTTCCAGAATAGACCACATACTAGGCCACAAAAAGAACCTCAGTAAATTCAAAACTATTGAAATCCTACCAACCAACGTCTCAGATCACAAAGGTATAAAACTAGAAATAAATTTTAGAAAGAAATCAAAAAGGCTCACAAATACATGGAGACTTAACAACATTCCCCTAATTAATCAATGGGTTAACGACCAAATCAAAACAGAAATCAAAGAATATATAGAGACTAATGACAACAACAACACAAAGCCACAACTTCTGTGGGACGCAGCAAAGGCAGTTCTAAGAGGAAAGTATATTGCAATCCAGGCCTATTTAAAGAAGGAAGAACTTTCCCAAATAAACAGTCGAAAGACACAATTATTGAAATTGGAAAAAGAACAAAGGAGTCCCAAAGTCACCAGAAGGAGGGAAATAATAAAGATCAGAGAAGAAATAAATAAAATTGAGAAGAATAAAACGATATAAAAAATCAATGAAACCAAAAGCTGGTTCTTTGAAAAAATAAACAAAATAGATAAACCCCTAGCCAGACTCAATAAGAGAAAAAGAGAATCTACACACATAAACAGAATCACAAATGAGAAAGGAAAAATAACGACGGACCCCACAGAAATACAAAGAATTATAAGAGAATATTACGAGCATCTATATGCTAACAAGCTCCAAAACCTAGAAGAAATGGACAACTTCTTAGAAAAATACAGCCTTCCAAGACTGACCAAGCAGGAAACAGAAAAACTAAACAGACCAATCACCAGCAACGAAATTGAATCGGTAATCAAAAAACTACCCAAGAACAAAACCCCCAGACCTGATGGATTCACCTATGAATTCTACCAGACATTAGAGAAGAAATAACACCCATTCTCCTTAAAGTTTTCCAAAAAATAGAAGAGGAGGGAATACTTCCAAACTCTTTCTATGAAGCCAGCATCACTCTAATACCAAAACCGGGCAAAGACCTCACCAAAAAAGAAAATTACAGATCAATATCCCTGATAAATGTAGATGCAAAAATACACAACAAAATATTAGCAAACCGAATTCAAAAATACATCAAGAGGATCATACACCATGATCAAGTGGGATTCATTCCAGGGATGCAAGGATGGTACAACATTTGAAAATCCATCAACATCATCCATCACATCAATAAAAAGAAGAACAAAAACCACATGATCATCTCCGTAGATGCTGAAAAAGCATTTGACAAAATACAGCATCCATTCATGATTAAAACTGTCAACAAAATGGGTATAGATGGCAAGTACCTCAACATCATAAAGGCTATATATGACAAACCCACAGCTAACATCATACTATACTTAATAGCTAGAAGCTGAAAGTTTTTCATCTAAGATCGGGAACAAGACAGGGGAGCCCACTCTCTCCACTGTTATTCAACATAGTACTGGAGGTCCTAGCCACGGCAATCAGACAAAGCAAAGACATACAAGGTATCCAGATCGGTAAAGAAGAAGTCAAATTGTCACTATTTGCAGATGACATGATACTGTACATAAAAAACCCTAAAGACTCCACTCCAAAACTACTAGAACTAATATCTGAATTTAGCAAAGTTGCAGG
>JAQQAC010009165.1:34203978-34243812 GCA_029783875.1 Phataginus tricuspis | reverse complement strand
CCAACCCAATTAAAAAACGGGCAGAGGACCTAAACAGACACTTCTCCAAAGAAATACAGATGGCCAATGGCACATGAAAAGATGCTCCACATCACTAATCATCAGGGAAATGCGAATCAAAACCACAATGAGATATCACCTCACATCAGTCAGAATGGCCACTACCCAAAAGACAAGAAATAACAAGTGTTGGCAAGGATGTCAGGAAATGGGAACCCTCCTATACTGTTGGTATGAATGTAAATTGGCACAATCACTGTGGAAAGCAGTATGGTGGTTCCTCAAAAAACTAAAAATAGAAATACCATATGACCCAGTAATTGTACTTCCAGGAATTTACCTGAGGAAAGCAAAATCCCTGATTTGGAAAGATGCAGGCATCCCTATGTTTATTGACACATTATTTGCAACAGCCAAAATATGGAAAAAACCAAAGTGTCCATCAATAGACGAAAGGATAAAGAAGTTGTGGCATACATACATATATACATACATACATATATACATATATATACACACACACACTTACACACTATATATATATATATATACACATACACACACTATGGAATATTATGCACCCATAAAAAGAAAGTAATCTGGCATTTGTGACAACATGGATGGACCTAGAGGGTATTATGCTAAGTGAAATAAGCTGGGGAGGAAATGACAAATATCACATGATTTTACTTATTTGTGCAATAAAAACCAAAGCAAACAGAATGAAAATAAAAACAGTAGACTCATAGATGCTGAGAGGTGACTGGTGGTTAACATGGGGGAAGGGTTGAGGTAGGTGGGTATGGAGAGTGAGGGGGATAAAGAGACATAAAAATTCTCAATTTTAATGTAAGTTGGCCACAGGGATGATAGTACAGAGTGGAAAATACAGTCAGTGATTCCATAACATCTTTCTATGTTTAGACAGCAACCCCCTAGTTGGGGTGAGGATTTAATAATATGAGTAACTATTGAACCACTGTGTTGTATATTTGAAACAAATATAAGATTGTATATCAATGCAACACAAAGAAATGAAAGGCATTCAGATTGGTAAGGAAGAAATCAAACTGTCACTGCAGATGACATGATATTGTACATAAAAATCCCTAACGAATTCATTCCAAAACTACTAGATCTAATATCTGAATTCAGCAAAGTTGCAGGATACAAAATTAATACACAGAAATCTGTGGCATTCCTATACACTAACAATGAACTAGCAGAGAGAGAAATAAGGAAAACAATTCCATTTACAATTGCATCTAAAAGAACAAAATACCTAAGAATAAACCTAACCAAGGATGTGAAAGACTTATACCCTAAAAACTACAAGACATTCATGAGACAAACTAAGACACCAGTAAATGGAAGTACATCCCATGTTCATGGATAGGAAGAATTAATATTGTCAAAATGGCCATCCTGCCTAAAGCAATCTACAGATTCAATGCAATCGCTATCAAAATACCAACATTCTTCAACAAACTAGAACAAATAGTTCTAAAATTCATATGGAACCACAAAAGACCCTGAGTAGCCAAAGCAATCCTGAGAAGGAAGAATTAAGCTGGGGGGATTACACTCCCAAATTTCAAGCTGTACTACAAAGCCAGAGTAATCAAGACAATTTGGTACTGGCAAAAGAACACCCATAGATCAATGGAATAGAATAGACAGCCCAGATATAAACCCAATCATATATAGCCCATTACTACATGATAAAGGAGCCATGGACATACAATGAAGAAATGACAGCCTCTTCAACAACTAGTGTTGGCAAAACTGGACAGCTACATGTAAGAGAATGAAACTGGATTATTGTCTAACTCCATATACAAAAGTAAACTTAAAATGGATCAAAGACCTGAATGTAAGTCATGAAACCATAAAATGCTCAGAAGACAACATAGGCAAAAATATCTTGAATATAAACATGAGCAACTTCTTCCTGAACACAGGAACAAAGGAACTTCTTCCTTTTCCTTGGGCAAAAGAAACAAAAGCAAAAATGAACAAATGAGACTACACCAAACTAAAAAGCTTCTGAACAGCAAAGGACACCATCAGCAGAACAAAGAGGCACCCTACAGTATAGGAGAATATATTCATAAATGACATATCTGATAAGGGGTTAACATTCAAAATATGTAAGGAACTCACACACCTCAACGCCCAAAAAACAAACAAACCAATTAAAAAATGGGCAGAGGATCTGAACAGACACTTCTCCAAAGAAGAGATTCAGATGGCCAACAGACACATGAAAAGATGCTCCACATCACTAATCATCAGGGAAGTGCAAATTAAAACCACAATGAGATATCACCTCACACCAGTTAGGATGGCCAACATCCAAAAGATATGGAGCGACAAATGCTGGTGAGGATGTGGAGAAAGGGGAATGCTCCTACACTGCTGGTGGGAATGTAAATTAGTTCAACCATTGCGGGAAGCAATATGGAGTTTCCTCAGAAATCTAAAAATATTAATAACATTTGACCCAGGAATTCCACTCCTAGGAATTTACCCAAAGATAACAAGATGCCAGATTCAAAAAGACATATGCACCCCCATGTTTATCATTGCACCATTTACAATAGCCAAGATATGGAAGCAACCTAAGTATCCATCAGTAGATGAATGGATAAAGAAGATGTGGTACATAATACACAATGGTATATTATTCAGCCATAAGAAGAAAATAAATCCTACCATTTGCAAAAACATTGATGGAGCTGTAGGGTATGCTCAGTGACATAGGCCAGGCTTAAAAAGACAAGTACCAAATTATTTCACTCATTTGTGGAGTATAACAAAGCAAAACTGAATGAACAAAACAGCAGCAGATTCACAGACTCCAAGAAGGTACTAGTGGTTACCAAAAGGAAATGGGGTGGGGAGAAGGGGATTAAGGACTATTATGATTAGCATACATAATGCAGGGGGGGGGGCACGGGGAAGGCAGTATAAGCACACAGAAGACAAGTAGTGACTCTGTAGCATCTTATTATGCTGATGGACAGTGACTGCAGTGGGGTTTTTGGGAGGAACTTGATAATATGGCTGAATGTAGTAACTACAATGTTGGCCATGTGAAACCTTCATATGATTGTATATCAAAGACACCTTAATAAACAAACAAATAAATAAATAATTAAAAAAAAGATTGTATATCAGTGATACTTCAACAAAAAAATACTACCAAGGAAGGACATAATATGATGACTTTGAAAAAAAATTATTATTGTAACCCAGAAGATCTGTTTCTGCAAGAAAGGATATAAGGTAACTTTACATGTAACTTCATAGTATATACTTATCAAAGAGGCAACATTAAATTAATCAATGGTATTTTAGAAAGAACCTAGAAATTGTTCTAAATGTGTAAAATTTTAATATATGATAAATAAGGCATTATCAAACAATGAGAAGAAGAGGAATTATTCAACAAATAAGAGTGGGCAAAAGTGGTAGAATATGAGGGGAAAACCCTATTCTATCCTTATACCATATGTAGAAAAGAGATTTCAAATAAATTTTAGAGTTAAAATGTTTCAGAAAAAACAACACAAAGAGTTTAAAAATGAAGATTTTTCTGCCTGAGTTCAGTTGAGGCACTAAAGGTTATCTGATACCAAAGTGAATGCAAGATGTCTATAAGAAAAGTTTACAAAGAAATGTACAAAATGTAATGCACTCTTGGATTCCTCAGTCAGATAAAAGATATAAAAGGTGTCAGAATATGGAGATGGTGAATTTGTAAAGATATTTCTTTAGAGAGCTTTTGCCTAACTGGGTGGGAATTTCCACTCTGAGCAGCAAAACTGAGAGGTGAGGGGGTTTCTAATCTTTACCGCCATCCTAACTCAGGCAGTTGAGAATGCAATGTTCTGTTGATGGAGTAATGGACCCATATCTGGGTTCCTCCTTGAACTTCTAGAAGCCAGACCCTGAGGAACAAGGAGCTTCCATAGCAGGGCAAAGGGAAAGTTGCTGCTGTGCTGGGAATTAACTATCCTCCCTTCTATCAGTGGACCCAAGGTGCAGGATCCTGAAGATATGGGGTGGGGCCTCCCTGTGATCCTGCCTATGAGGGCTTCTGCCTGAAACTGAGAGTCTGTATAGGGTAGACTACCAAAAAGAAAAAACAGCAGCTGAGAGGAGACTGAGAGGGGCCAGGGAAAGGAAAACATGCACTGCCTTTGACACATCACAGCTGCCATGCAGAAGTTTCAGAAGCACCTCAGAAAACTATTCTGAAAAGACTGAGTTTTAACCTGCTAATGAGCAACAGAGCCAACCAGTCACTAGCCAAGAACTCTTGAGTCTCATTGCCTTATCTCTCCTCCCTCAAAGAGGCTGTGAGACAAAAATAAAGGGACCGTGATTAGTCAATATATTGGTTATAATAAAATAAAATGAAATTACAAAGCCTGGGACTGGGGAGGGGCGAAAAGTTTCTAATCTTAGAAGCATTAAAAGACATATCAAAGGAAAAAGAATGAATCATTTTACTGTAGAGAATTTGAAATGAAAGTACAAACTAACACATATTACAAATAAAAGGACAGCTGAGTGACTGAAAAATTTTTGTATCAGTCATAGTAGAAAAGGAGTCAATAACTTGATTTTGTTATATGGCTCCAATTTATTAACAGAGAAACAATAACAGTCAATTCACAAAACAGGAAATAAAACTAGTAAAAAATACAAATAATCAATAAGACAACCAAAACTACAAGACACATTTTCTTTTTAAACTAGCAAAATTATTTAAATGAAAATATTGATGCTATTAGTGATATTAAGAAAACATACTAATATGTGTTGGAGGAAGTGCAAATTAGTATGTAATATTTTAGGATATTAATTTATCAGTATAAATTAGATTTTAAAATGCATACATATATATTTTTTATTTTGGTATCATTAATGTACAATCACTTGAACAACATTATGGTTACTAGACCCCCGATTATCAAGTCTCCCCCACATACCCCACTACAGTCACTGTGCATCAGCGTAGTAAAGATGCTATAGAATCATGACTTGTCTTCTCTGTAAATACTGCCTTTCCCGTGTCTCCCCCAATCCCACTACATTATGTGTGCTAATTGTAATGCCCCTTTTCCCCCCTTATCCCTCCCTTCCCACCCATCCTCCCCAGTCCCTTTCCCTTTGGTAATTGTTAGTCCATTCTTGGATTCTGTGAGTCTGCTGCTGTTTTGTTCCTTCAGTTTTTTTCTTTGTTCTTATACTCCACAGGTGGGTGAAATCATTTAATACTTGTCTCTGCTTGGCTTATTTCACTGACCATAATACCCTCTAGCTCCATCCATGTTCTTGCAAATGGTAGGATTTGTTTTCTTATGGCTAAATAATATTCCATTGTGTATATGTAGCACATCTTCTTTATCCATTCATCTACTGATGGACACTTAGGTTGCTTCCATTTCTTGGCTACTGTAAATAGTGCTGCAATAAACATAGGGGTGCATACGTCTTTTTTCAAGCTGGGCTCCTGCATTCTTAGGGTAAATTCCTAGGAGTAGAATTCCTGGGTCAAATGGTATTTCTATTTTGAGTTTTTTGAGGAACCTCCATACTGCTTTCCACAATGGTTGAACTAATTTACATTCCCACCAGCAGTGTAGGAGGGTTCCCCTTTCTCCACATCCTCACCAACATTTGTTGTTGTTTGTGTTTTGGATGGTGGCCATCCTCACTGGTGTGAGGTGATATCTCATTGTGGTTTTAATTTGCATTTCTCTGATGATTAGCGATGTGGAGCATCTTTTCATGTGCCTGTTGGCCATCTGAATTTCTTCTTTAGAGAAGTGTCTATTCATGTCCTCTGCCCATTTCTTAATTGGATTATTTCCTTTTTGTTTGTTAAGGTGCGTGAGTTCTTTATATATATTGGATGTCAACCCCTTATCAGATATGTCATTTATGAATATATTCTCCCATACTATAGGATGTCTTTTTGTTGTACTGATTGTGTCCTTTGCTGTACAGATTTTTAGTTTGATATAGACCCACTTGTTCATTTTTTCTCATTTCCCTTGCCTGGGGAGATATGTTCATGAAGATGTTGCTCATGTTTATGTTCAAGAGATTTTTGCCTATGTTTTTTTCTAAGAGTTTTATGGTTTCATGACTTACATTCAGGTCTTTGATCCATTTTGAGTTTACTTTTGTGTATGGGGTTAGACAATAATCCAGTTTCATTCTCTTACATGTAGCTGTCCAGTTTTGCCAACACCAGCTGTTGAAGAGGCTGTCATTTCCCCATTGTATATCCATGGCTCCTTTATTGTATACTAATTGACCATATATGCTTGGGTTTCTTTCTGGGCTCTCTATTCTGTTCCACTGGTCTATGGGTCTGTTCTTGTGCCAGTACCAAATTGTCTTGATTACTGTGGCTTTGTACTAGAGCTTGAAGTTGGGAAGTGTAATTCCCCCAGCTTCATTCTTCCTTCTGAGTATTGCTTTGGTTATTTGGGGTCTTTTGTGGTTCCATATAAATTTTAGAACTATTTGCTCTGGTTCATTGAAGAATGCTGTTGATATTTTGATAGGGATTGCATTGAGTCAGTAGATTGCTTTAGGCAGGATGGCCATTTTGACAATATTAATTCTTCCTATTCAAGAGCATGGGATGAATTTCCATTTATTAGTGTCCTCTTTAATTTCTCTTAAGACTGTCTTGTAGTTTTCAGGATATAGGTCTTTCACTTCTTTGGTTAGGTTTATTCCTAGGTATTTTATTCTTTTTGATGCGATTGTGAATGGAATTTTTTCCTGATTTCTCTTTCTGCTAGTTCACCGTTAGTGTATAGGAATGCAACAGATTTCTGTGTATTAATTTTGTATCCCCCAACTTTGCTGAATTCAGATATTAGATCTAGTAGTTTTGGAGTGGATTCTTAAGGGTTTTTTATGTACAATATCATGTTATCTGCAAACAGGGACAGTCTGAATTCTTCCTTGCCAACCTGGATGCCTTTTATTTCTTGTGTTGTCTGAATGCTGTGGCGAGGACCTCAGAACTATGTTAAATAGAAGTGGGGAGAGTGGGCATCCTTGTCTTGTTCCCGATCTTAAAGGAAAAGCTTTCAGATTCTCACTGTTAAGTATAATGTTGGCTGTGGGTTTGTCACATATGGCCTTTATTATGTTGGGGTACTTGCCCTCTATACCCATTTTGTTGAGAGTTTTTATCATAAATAGGTGTTGAATTGTGTCGAATGCTTTTTCAGCATCTATGGAGATGATCATGTGGTTTTTGTCCTTTTTGTTGATGTGGTGGATGATGTTGATGGATTTTCGAATGTTGTACCATCCTTGCATCCCTGGAATAAATCCTACTTGATCATGATGGATGATTTTTTTGATATATTTTTGAATTCGGTTTGCTAATATTTTGTTGAGTATTTTTGCATCTATGTTCATCAGGGATAGTGGTCTGTAATTTTCCTTTTTTGTGGTGTCTTTGCCTGGTTTTGGTATTAGAGTGATGCTGGCCTCATAGAATGAGTTTGGAAGTATTCCCTCTTCTTCTACTCTTTGGAAAACTTTAAGGAGGATGGGTATTAGGCCTTCACTACATATTTGATAAAATTCAGTGGTGAAGCCATCTGGTCCAGGCGTTTTGTTCTTAGGTAGGTTTTTGATTACCAGTTCAATTCATTGCTGGTAATTGGTCTGTTCAGATTTTCTGCTTCTTTCTGGGGCATCCTTGAAAGGTTGTATTTTTCTAGAAAGTTTTCCATTTCTTCTAGGATATCCCGTTTATTACCACATAATTTTTCATAGTATTCTCTAGTAATTCTTTGTATTTGTGGTATCCATAGTGATTTTTCCTTTCTCATTTTTATTCTGTTTATGTGAGTAGAGTCTCTTTTTTTCTCGATAAATCTGGCTAGGGGGTTATCTATTTTGTTTATTTTCTCAGAGAACCAGCTCTTGCTTTCATTGATTCTTTCTATTGTTTTATTCTTCTCGATTTTATTTATTTATGCTCTAATCTTTATTATGTCCCTCTTTCTACTGACTTTGGGCCTCATTTGTTCCTCTTTTTCTAGTTTCTGTTAATTGTGAGTTTATACTGCTCATATGGGATTGTTCTTCTTTCCTGAGGTAGGCGTGTATTACAATATACTTTCCTCTTAGCACGGCCTTTGCTGTGTCCCACAGATTTTGCGGTGTTGAATTATTGTTGTCATTTGTCTCCATATATTGCTTGATCTCTGTTTTTGTTTGGTCATTGATCCATTGGTTATTTAGGAGCATGTTGTGAAGCCTCCATGTGTTTGTGGGATTATTCATTTTCTTTGTGTCATATATTTCCAGTTTCATACCTTTGTGGTCTGAGAAACTGGTTGGTACAATTTCAATCTTTTTGAATTTACCAAGGCTCTTTTTGTGGCTTAATATATGATCTATTCTTGAAAATGTTCCATGTACATGTGAGAAGAATGTGTATTCTGCTGCTTTTGGGTGTAGAGTTCTGTAGATGTCTGTTAGGTCTATCTGTTCTGTTGCGTTGTTCAGTGCCTCTGTCTCCTTACTTATTTTCTGTCTGGTTGATCTGTCCTTCAGAGTGAGTGGAGTGTTGAAGTCTCCAAGTATGAATGCATTGCATTCTATTTCTCCTTTTAATTCTGTTAGTGTTTGTTTCACATATGTAGTTGCTCCTGTGTTGAGTACATAGATATTTATAATGGTTATATCTTCTTGTTGGTTTGACCCTTTTATCATTATGTAATGTCCTTCTTTGTCTCTTGTGACTTTCTTTGTTTTGAAGTCTAGTTTGTCTGATAAAAGTACTGCAACTCCTGCTATTTTTCTCCCTACTAGTTGCATGCAATATCTTTTTCAATCCCTTCACTTTTAGTCTGTGAGTGTCTTTGGGTTTAAGGTGAGTCTCTTGTAGGCAACATACAGATGGGTGTTGTTTTTTTATCCATTCACTGACTCTATGTTTTTTGATTTGTGCATTCAGTCCATTTACATTTAAAGTGATTATCAATAGGTATGTACTTATTACCATTGCAGGCTTTAGATTCGTGGTTACCAAAGGTTCAAGGTTAACTTCCTTACTATCTAAGAGTCTAACTTAACTCACTTAGTATGCTATTACAAACACAATCTAAAGGTTCTTACATTTTTCCTTCCTCCTTTTTCTTCCTCCTCTATTCTTTATATATTAGGTATCATATTCTGTACTCCCTTGATTGACTTTGGGGATAGTTAATTTAATTTTGCATTTGCTTAGTAATTAACTGTTCTACTTTCTTTATTATGGTTTTATTACCTCTGGTGACAGCTCTTAAACCTTCGGAACACTTCCATCTATAGCAGTCCCTCCAAAATACACTGTAGAGATGGTTTGTCCGAGGTAAATTCTCTCTAGCTTTTGCTTATCTGAAAATTGTTTAATTCGTCCTTCAAATTTAAATTATAATCTTTCCAGATAAAGTATTTTTGGTTCAACTCCCTTCTGCTTCATTGCATTAAATACATCATGCCACTCCCTTCTGGTCTGTAAGGTTTCTGTTGAGAAGTCTGATGGTAGCCTTATGGGTTTTCCTTTGTATGTGATTTTATTTCTCTTTCAATGGGCTGCTTTTAATAGTCTGTCATTATCCTTGATCTTTGCCATTTTAATTACTGTATGTCTGTCTTGGTGTTGTCTTCCTTGGGTCCCTTGTGTTGGGAGATCTGTGCATCTCCATGGCCTGAGAGAGTATCTCCTTCCCAATACTGGGGAAAGTTTCAGCAATTACCTCCTCAAAGACACTTTCTATCCCTTTTTCTCTCTCTTCTTCTTCTGGTACCCCTATAACGTGAATATTTTTCTGTTTGGATTGGTCAAACTGTTCTCTCAATATTCTTTCATTCTTAGAGATCCATTTTTCTCTCTGTGCCTCAACTTCTTTGTATTCCTCTTTTCTAGTTTCTGTTTCATTTATCGTCTCCTCCACCATATCCAATCTGTTTTTAATACCCTCCATTGTGCTCTTCAATGATTGGATCTCTAACTGGAATTCATTCTTGTGTTCTTGAATATCTTTCCATACCTCCATGAGCATGTCAATGATTTCTATTTTGAACTCCCTTTCAGGAAGAGTCATAAGGTTGATGTCATTTAAATCTTTCTCAGGAGTTGTATTAATAATTTTACTCTGAACCAGGTTCCTTTGGCGTTTCATATTTGTATATGGCGCCCTCTAGTGCCCAGAAGCTCTACTCCCTGGAGCTGCTCAGCCCCTGAGGCATTGTCGGGGGTCACAGGGGAGTGGTATTGGTGCCTGGTTGGAGGAAAGAGCTGTTTCCTGGTTCCCAGCTACTATGCCTGTCTCCACTGCCTGAACCAGTGGGCCAAGCACACAGGTATAAGCCTCTATGCTTTGCATTTGTAGTTGCTGTAGACAGGGCTTCCCTCTGGCTGGCCTGACACCAGGGTAGGGTTTGCCGGTTTGCAAGCCAGGTGGGGCTGGCCGGGAGAAAGATGCAGTAGGCTGCGTATTCTGATCTGTTTTTATGGATTACCATAGCTGGGTGAAACTTAAGAGCTAAAGAGGAATATAATCTTACCTCTTAGTCACTATCTTATGCTTTGTCATATCTTCATCTAAATGTGTCACCAATGGTGGCTTATCTCTGATCATGGATCTGAGTGTCTCTCAAATTACTCATGCTATACCTTCAGTCTAGAAGCATTTTCATCAACAATCACACAAACTACTGGTTTGCATCCCAGATTTCTAATGATCATTCCTGGCATTTCACTCTCACATAAAAAAAGACTACTTTTTCAGCCAGTGAACTTCGAAATAAACATGTACCTTAAGAAGATGAGGTAGCAATGACCTTGGGTGTCTGAAATAATCAAACTTGAGAATGAATCCATATTTACCTGCATCTTCAGGGGTTCTTATTTCAGATTGTAATAAATTTTCTTGTTCTTCTTCTATAGCTTGTAGAACAGCACTGATGGTCTGATGCTATCAGATGAAAATATTAAAAACATCATTATAAGAAAGTAGATGTTTCTGATATGCAATTGACAAATGCACAGTAAAAATACTAAAGAAAGTGCTGCTAAAAAATGCTTTCCCTTTATGTTCACAATGTGCTCATGCTTTGTTTAACCTTAACTGTAAAAATATTGCATACTTGGGGGGGATAAAAGTAAACTTGAATAGTTTGATTATGTAGCAGATCTACTCTTGGAAAATAGAAAATAACAGTAGCAACCATATATAGAATCGTAATTTCTCACTGACTTGTTATAATTATAGGTATAAGAGAAAAAAACTCAGCACATAATATTTAGAGAGCACATATATGCAACAAGTTCACTTTAAGGCTTTATGACTACCATTGCACACTATTAAAATCTCACACAAACTCTCAGATGGGTAAAACACTACTCTCTCAAAAATTCACAAAGGCAATTTATGACCACAATTTTACATTCTTGTCTGTACTGACTGTCCTGTCTGGAACGCCTTCAATTTACTTTGCCCAGATTCCTCTCTTTCTTATGAAAGATGGAATTGTCGAGTGGACTCTGGAACCAGAGTGCTTTGATGTGAATTCTGGCTCTATCTCTTCTTAGGTGGGTGACTCCCGCAAATTATATTCTCTGCTTGCCTGAATTGGGTAACACAGGTAAAATGCTTAGTCCAGTGAGAGCACAAAAATTAAGAGCTCAGCAAATAGTGCTTATTGTTATAAAATCCATCTTATTCATACACAAAACCTCTGACTAATCCAAATTGATTTTGCCTTTCTCAGAATAACTGAAGAATTTAGTGCTACATAATTTAGCATCAATATGTACAATGTCTTATATGTATATTTTTTCAAGATGAGATCTTGTAGGCATGAGCCTGGTTTTTTTATTCGTGTATGGTTTCCACATTGTTGAATATATAATTGTTGCCCAATAAATGATAACTAATGAATTGACTCATATTATCTATCCCTTAATACAGTCTCAGTATATATTTACTTTAAAAACATGTAGGTCCTCAAGCCTTCTGAACTATACTGCTCTGAAATTTTACTTTTGTGCCCACAAGTCATATGAAAATGTACATAATAAAACCATCTCATTATGTGGAAAATATCACTGCTGTCATTTATGAAATGCATCAAAGCAAAACTATAAAATATAAATATGCAAAACAAACAAAATGGGGTTTATGTCTTTACATTAAATGGCTATGGTTACAAACTAAAGGTCTGAATTTGTGCCCAGGCCAAACCTCTACCTATAGCCTAGGATAAAGAAAACATCTCTTGGTGCTGACTTTCCTTTCTGTTTTGCCTCATATTATGGATGCACTTAGTCCAGGCCACAATGGACCATAATGTTTTCCTACACACCAGTTTCACCTTCCAACATGGAGGGTCCATTATATCCTTCCCTCTGAGATCCCCCTTCTTAGTCCTTCATTACTGCTTTTTATCTTGAAAAAAAAAATCCTAACCTAGGATCTACCTATAAGCAGTTTTAGACAGTATAAAGCTTTACTATGAATTTATTCCAAATCTGCCATTTTTGCTATAGCAGAATCATCTTTTCCTGTGACATCTCTTTTATCATTTTACACAATATAGTACAATAGCACAGTGGTTAAGAGCACTGGCTCTGATGCCATATTGCTTGGTGTCTGATTCTGGCATTGTTACTTAATAGAAATGTAATTTTGGATTAAGTTACTTAAACTCTCTTACTTTAGTTTCCTCATCTGTAATGAGGAAGGTAATAATAATAACAGAACCTACCTAGAAGGGTTATTATTAGGACTAAATCAGTCAATATAAAGTCTTGAGAGGAGAGCTTGCCATATAATAAATACTCAGTAAATGCCAGTTATCATTAGTATTAGTGTTAGTCTTACTTCTGTACAGGGATAGAGAAGGAAGCTGACTACATTCTGCTATCCAAAGGCCTTACAAGATAACAACAAACTAAAATCATCTCATTTCCTTTGTGTCTGGCCGCAAAATCACCCCCACCCCTAATTTGGCTTGATATTCCCAACACTCAAAAATAATTTTACATTTACAAAAGACAAACCCTTAATGACTTTAAAGTCCTTATATTTCTTTTGAGTTTTTCTTTTTTCCTTTTTTAAAAAAATTGGTTGTCTTTAGACTTCTCTATCTCCATGACATTTTCTCTATGGTTTGACATCTAAAATGATATACATTATTCTTGAAGCAAATCCTCACAAAGTTAATAACAATTTTCCATAATGTTCTAATATTTACATGAAAATATATCTTAAAGATATTTATGGTCAATATGGTAGGCTGAGATGATACAGAAGAAACCCTGCCTACTCCAAACCAATGAAAACACTGGACAAAAGATACAATAATCTTCAAACACACATACACAGAGAGCTAAGAATGGAAAAAGAGTGGGAAATTCCCTGGTGCCAGAAATGAAACTAGTAGTGAGGGACTTGGAATAAACATAGGTATTAGGGGCTTGGTTTTTAATGCCCATAAAGGAACAGGATATAAGGCCTCAGGGCCACATGAAGAGAGAAATTAGAATGGGGTCCCTACATAATGCTAGTGACCTGAAGTGAGTTCCTTTAGGTTAAATAAGGATTAGAAAAACTTGTCACTCAACCAAGGCTTTGGGTAGAAATTAGAGACCCAAGGTTATGCCACACATTATAAGAACTAAACTTACGTAATCATGCTATCATGAGAAAGGGGAAGAAACTTTAAAATTCCTTTTAAAATGTTTGGAAAGTTATTTTAAATACTACCATATTGTAAGGCAAGAACAGAAGTGTCTTTTTGTTTTATTTTTTAAAGAAAAATTTGAAAAGGAAACAGACATTTTAGAAAAAAAAAGTAATTGAAATTAAAGAGTCAATATGTAAGTTAAATAGATTAGAAATATTTGAGGAAAGAAATAATGAATTGGAAGAGAGATCAAAGGATAGCACCTAGTGTGGAGAGTTAAAGAGATGGAAAGTATGACAAAGATATTAAGAGAGATGGAAACTTATCTAACAGGCATCTAAGTAGGAGTTCCAAAAAAGGAGAATCTCAGAATGGAGGAGAAGTAATTTTCAAAGACACAAAAGCTGAGAGTTTCCAGAATACAAATGAGAAATGTGTCTTCAGGTTAAAGGAGTATGTCTAGTCCTGAGTATAATTTTAAAAAACACATCTACATTTTAGACCAACTGTAGAACATAAAAGACAGAGGAAAATCTCAAAAGCTGCAAGATCAAAAGACAGATTATCTACAAGGGGATAAAAACCTATATTGACAGCAGGCTTTTCATCCATTACAACAGCTAACAGGAAACAAAGTAAAATATTTTAGAATTGCTGATACAAGCAACTTAGTTTAATTACCACTTAAAATATTAAAAGTAAAAATTAGTTGATTAATCATAGTTTAGATTTAATGAATGACATTTCCCCCTCTCTACTAACAAGTATATAAGAGAAGTCTAATCAACACACACGCTCTTATTCACAATAGTATCTCATTGATGATCTACTTTGCTTAAGTTAGTGTCTAGCAAGCTTTGTGCTTTTACCAAATTATGAACATCCATTTATCAATTGATAGATCTTATTAAGCAACTACTATGTTATTTTTGCAAAAACATAGCCTTATATAAGGGGTTTCACATATAGCAAACACTGTGAACCGTGTGGGACCCAGGCTGGCTAGACCGGGTTATTTTCCTCTTCTTTGCCTGGGTTCCAGGGTCTTTTCTACCTAATATACATCCCAGACACTTTTTGGGAGCAGGTGAGTGAAAACACACTATAACTGTGGCAGTGTCTATGAGACAAAAGTGGCCAAAGAACCCAACTTAGGTGTAAAGGATAGTAGCTAATCTACTTCTGTATTCAATGCAGACAATTGAGCTGTATTATTTTCTTGTGACAAAAAACATTTTCAACCAGTACGTCTTTAAAATGTAAAGAGTGCGCTCATAGCCAACAGTTGGCTGGCCCAAAGAATAGCATTTTCTAGGCTGAAGAAAGAAAGCATTTCAATTTCACTCACCACAGGAAGGCTTTCTCTTATTTTTCCTTGGTGTGAAAGAGAAGGTGGATCAACAGTTCTGCAGTCATCACAAAAACACTCCTTACGTTTTTTTGGTCGGGCAGCAGGAATTTTTACTTTAAAAAATAAAATTAGAAATTACAGTAAGGATGTGAAAAACTTTAGTTTCATGTCATTAACTGTATTGGTGACAGTAATAGGAAGGATAAATTAAATCTAGACCTATTATAATACCTTAATGCTGGTCATTACCTCATTATTCATTATTGTCATCATCAATGGACTAATTACAGCTAACATGTACTGAATACTTATCATATGCTAGATATCAAACTCTTTCCCTGAACTATCTTATTTAATCTTTATTTGAGTCTGTGAGGTAGCTAGTTTATTATATCCATTTTATAGAAGAAGAAAGTGAAGTGTAGAGGGATTCAGGAAGCTGCCTAATGTCACCGAGCTACTACTGAAACAAGACCTGACTCCAAAGTCCATGCTCCTAACACTATGACTATGACTCACTGTCTCTGTGAGGTTCTCGCTGACCCTTCTCCCATTCATGGAAGAATGGGAGCTCCTCATGGGCAAGTGCCTGGTTTACTTTGTAGGTGCTCAACAAAAGTATGTTTTCTAAATTATTCACTAAATGCTCATTTCTTATGGATAATCTCTTATGTTATTTAAATGCAAACTATCACTAAAAAATCACTGATATAATTTTGCATGGTTGTACATTATTTGAAATATCCCTTTCATTATATTTACATACACAGACATGTAGAGAAGTACAATATATTTGCTTAACAAATTCATATTCTAGCACTAGAATATTAGGGTCTTTAAAAGTTGGCATCACTCCAACTTTTATATGGGTCATTACAAATGTTGTAGTTGTACTGACTAAGTCTTAAGTTGCAAAGACTTTAGTATAATGTCAACCTTTTTCAACCCAGAACAGGTAAACCAATCTTCATAGTTTCAGTTACCTATCTTGGACCAATGTTAGGGAGATTAGTATTTGTTTAATGAATAAAATGGGCTTCATTTCAACATGTAACTCCAATCCAACAGAATCATATGATCTATAAATTAAACCAAGTTTGGACATGCTAATTTCTAAAAATAAGTAATTCAAGAGATTAATAAACATACAAAACATCAAACCCCAGTTATGAAACAATTTATACTACAAATCTGAAGATTTAATTTTTCTGTGCAGAGGTATACACCTGTATGAAACAGCAAGCAATCTTGACACACATACCAGTGACTACAGTATTACTCTCATCTCTATCATTAGTCTCAACAGCACCGTAAGATTTTAGTAGCTCTTTCATTTTTCCATCATCTGCTTCATCCAAAGCAGTCTTCTTCCTTTGATCCTTTTGATTAGGGTCTGCTCCATGTTGTAGTAGAATCTCAGCTGCCTAGAAGGTATTTTTCCAAAGTTATCTATATAGACACCTAAGACCAGTAACTTCTGCTTTCATTACAAGACACCACTACCAAGTATTAAAAATTTTCAAAAAAAGTTTCAAACCCTGGTTAAGAAAATGATTAAATTTGATATGACAACTTTAAATTGATCCACTCACTGATATGGCCTGATCTGTCCTCACAGGAGAACAAAACATGATGACATGAAAGTACCAGATATGCTGCCTTCATTGTAGTTAAGAGGCAGATATAGGCAGACTGACGTGCAAAAGGATTTATTCTCTTTAATAGAGCCCTTTGTTCTCCTCCAACCTGCTGGAGAATGGGCTGAAGGGAACAAGAATTACTTCAGGACTATATTATAAATTGTATTATAAATTGCCATTAGACATAGTTGAATAAATATCTATTTGGACTACATTTCAGGTGTTACTTGTTTAAGAGCTTTTATGAGGTAGCCTGGGAACCCAATATGCATTGTAATAATGTCTATGCATATGTTATGTGTCCAAAGTAAGTGACTTTTATAGTCACAGAATGCTAAAGATAAAAAGAAACTTAGAAATAATCTACTCTATCCCCATCACTTTATGGAAGAGGAAAAGAGGTCAAAGAGATTGTGACATTTTGGTGGTGCTTGGGGTGGAGGGGAGAGTTTCTATAAGGTTTCTTTCAGTAACTCAAAGCTGTGTATTAGAAGTTTGTAAATGATCAAAGTTAAAGATGATTTATTAATTAACTTGTCATAAATTTAGTGAAAAATAGTGATTCCATCTGAATGAGGCAAGCAACTCAAACCATTGAAAAACCTTCTGATTAGGAAAAGATGATCAGGATTTTGTTAAAATACAGATATGCTATGTGCTAGTAGCTTTTCTCTTTCAGCTTATGTCTAGGAGAAGCAGAGAAATGTAGAAGGAAATAGGTCAGCAGAAATTATAACAGTAGCTCCTTATTTGTTCCATCATCCTAGAGTTAGCACAGCATAAGGGAAAACACATTTGTTTTAAAGGATACAAAACTCATTTCTTCTACTTACCAGCTATGTTCTTGAGCAAGTTACTTACCATCTGAACCTCATTTTTATTACCTATGAGTACTAAATGTGAGCCCTTGTAAAATATCTGGCACATAATCCACGGGCTCTTAATGAAACTATGGCCCTTACTCTCTTTTCTTTAGAGGGGTGAAAAGACCAACTGAGGTAACAAGAGACAGTAAATAATGGCATATGATTAAAGTCTTCTGAAAAGATGTTGGATGAAAATTGAGCGAAGTTTGATTAAAGGTGTTTTGTTTTTTTCTTAAAAATTGGGTGAGCAGTGCCCCTCAATCCAGTAGTTTCTAAGCCTGTATGATCAGTAAAGCCACCTGTGGAATTATTTAAAAATACAAATTCCTTAGACCATCTTTCCAATACTATATTGGGGAGGGAGAAAGCTATTTTTGGAAAAGGAAACTTTTCTAGACTCTAAAAAACTTATGTCATATTAATAATGACTATTCTGCCTGTGTGTTAAGATGACTTCCTTCAGGCCTTGTCCTCTAATATATTAACATGGATTCATTTAATGTATTAGTTTGGAAGACATATCGAACTTAGCTCCAAGGAAATGATTCCCTGTTTTTCAATAATATTCATTAAATGGAAAATGCCTAAGAAAACAGCAACAGGGCGACAAGGCACTAAATAGGAAAGGCTAAAGTCTATAAGGCTTTAATGGGAAAGGCACAAAAATTCTCAATCATAATGCAGGGAAAGAGTTCCAGGTAATATGATGGGATGAACCTGAGGAACAAAGAACTTGGCAAAAATTAGGTGACCAAGAAATACGCCCCTTTCCTGTTAAAAAAAAAAAATCAGCTTTACTGAAGTAATCACTACTACAGTCATGATTTAGAAACATTCCATAATCACAAAAAAATCCACTATATCTCTGTATTCAATGTCTTTCCATTACCCTTTGGCCCTTTGAATTCAGTGATCTGCTTCAATCACTCACTATAAATTCTGCCTTTTATAGAATTTCATATGAATGGAATCATATAGTCCTTTGTGTCTGGCTTTGAATTAGCATGATGATTTTGAGATTCATCCATATTGTACTTGCTAACTAGTGTAAGAACAGTGTGTATTGAAATGCAAATCAAAACTACAATGAGATATAACCTCATATCAGCCAGAATGGCCACCATCCCAAAGACAAGAAACAACAAGTGTTGGCAAGGATGTCGAGTAATGGCAACCCTCCTGCACTGTTGGTGGGAATGTCAGTTGGTACAACCACTGTGGAAAGCAGTATGAAGGTTCCTTAAACAACTAAAAATAAAAATACCATTTGACCCAGTAATTCCACTTCTAGGAATTTATCCAAAGAAAACAAAATCCCTGATCCAAAAAGATATATGCACCCCTGTTTACTGCTGCATTATTTACAATAGCCAAGATATGGAAGCAGCCTAAGTGTTCACCAATAAATGAATGGATAAAGAAGATGTGGTACATATACACATTGGACTATTATTGAAAAGAAAAGAAATCCTGCCATTTGCAACATGGACAGATCTAGAGTGTATTATGCTCACTGAAATAAGCCAGGTGGAGAAAGACAAATACCATGTGATTTCACTTATTTGTGGAATATAAATACAAAGCAAAACACAATGAATAAAATAGCAGCAGACTCATTCATAGACACTGAGAAGGTACTGGTGGTTACCAATGAGGAGGCATTTGGGTGGGTGGGTGGAAGGGTGAGGGAGATAAAGGGGACAAAAATTCCCAATCATAATATAAGTTGGTCATGGGGATAGTAGTACAGCATGAAAAATATAGTCAGTGATTCTGTAACATCTTCCTATGTTGACAGAAAGTAGCTGTAGTAGTGAGGGTGTTGATTTAATAATATGGGCAACTGTTGAACCACTGTGTTGTATGCTTGAAACTAATATAAGATGGTATACCAATTTAAAAAAATACAAACTTAAAAAAAAAGTGTATGTAACCTTGTAAGAAAGTTCCCTTCTCCACAGCACTTTTCTTCTTCTTGGGAAGGACTGTTTCCTGGGCAGCTGACCTAAACCTGGACTCAAATAAAATGCTAAGAACTCTTAAGAAAAACAGAACAGGGTGTACCAATGAATGAAAGTTATACCTATTCTGTAATTATTCTGTAATGCATGTAGAGAAGTGTACAAGAACACTTGTAATGAAGATGTTTCTAAAGAAAAAAAATCTGTTCCCTTTAACAATTTATTTACCAGTTGACAGACATATGGTTTTTTCTAGTTTTCAGCCGCTATGAATAAAAGCTACTGTGAACATTTGAATACAAATTTTTATGTAGAAAAATAGGTTCTTGTTTATAATTTCTATCGAATCTCTCATCTTGTTCATATATTATTCTCCTAATTTTACTGAATTGTCTGTATTCTCTTGTAGAGTGCTCAGCTTCCTTAAAACAATTATTGAAAATTCTTTGCCAAGCAATTCATTGATCTCCATTTCTTTGAGGTCAGTTCCTGGAAAATTATTTGTCCTTTGGTGGAGTCATAGTTCCTTTATTTTTCATGTTCCTTCAGTCTTATATTGTCTTCACATTTGAAGAAGTAGTCACCTACTCTACTCTCACCTCCTCTAGTCTTTACTAACCAGCTTTGGGAAAGTGGTATCTTCACCTGTCAGTCTATCTAGGAATCCTGCGGCTTTCTCAAACCTTTTCTATGGATGTACTTGCCTCACACTTCTGGTTTCCTCTTGGGAAGTAGTTCTTAAGATTGTATGCCTTCTCTCTATCCCACAAAGCCAGGCCAGGTGTTGACAGCCTCTTATTTGTTTTTCCTAGAGTGGTTCCCTGAAATCCTCCAGGCTCAGACTGGTTCTCTGTGCTTTCTTACCAGCCCTCTGCAAAGGCTCACTCTTTATGTCTACAGGAGTGCACATTGGGAACTGGCCATGGGGGAGCAGGCAGGGGGTAGTAGTGAAGCGTGTGGATCATTGGAAGTGCCTGAAAGCTAGTTAAGGAGTCCCACAGGCAAGACATCTCCAGTGACTTGTAGGTGTGCTTTCTGCCAGAGTCTACAAATTGGACACTGTGAAGCAGTTAGCATCCCTTATGAGTTCTGTTTTGTTCCTGGACTCTCCTAAACCCTTTGGTCTACCAGATAACCTCAATAATCTGGATCAGGCAGAAAGAAGTGGGCCTCTTGATGTGTATTTTTAAATCATTTATTAAGGGTAGAATTGCAATTGCCAGCTGTGACTGGATTTGTCTATTTCTCCTTTCAGTTCTATCTGATTTTTCTTCACTTTGAAACTCATTGTGTACACACACCTTCAGGATTCCTAGGGCTTCTTAGTGAATTATTCCCCTTATACTTACAAAATGTCCCTCTTTATCCTTAGCAATATCACTTGTTCTGAAATCTACATTGTCTTTTGTTTCTACAGTCACTCTTTTAATTACTGTTTTCTTGGTGTATCTTTTTCTTCATTTCATCCTCTTCAAAGACCATGGCAACCACTAATCTACTCTCTTTGTGCATGGATTTGCCTATTGTAGACAGTCATGTGAATAGAATCATTCAACATGTGGCTTCTGTGTTGTCTTCTCTCACTTAGCCTAATGTTTTCAATGTTCACCCACGTGGTAGTATATCAGTACTTCATTTTTTTTAATGGCTTAATAATATCCCATTAATATATACCACATTTGTTTGTAAATTCATCAATTAATGGACATTTGGGTTGTTTCCACTTTTTGGCTATTTGGAATATAGTGCTACTAACATTCATTTACAAATATTTATGTGAATATAGATTTTCAATTATCTTGGATATATACCTAGGAATGGAATTTGCTGTTTTATGGTAACTCTGTTTAAATTTTTAAAGGAACTGCCAAACTATCTTCCACATTAGCAGTACAATTTTACATTCCCACCAGCAATGTATGAGAGTTCCAATTTTTCCACATCCTTGTCAACATCCTTTACTTTTGAAATATGTTTTGCTGGGTATTGAATTTTAGATTGACAAGTTTTTTGTGTTTTTTTTTTCTTGCAATACTTTTTAGAGATGTTGCTCCTTTGTCCAGTAGCTTATAAAGTTCTGACGAGAAGCTGGTTGTCATTCTTATATTTGGTCCTGTATACTGTTTTATATCTTTCTAAAAATTCTGACAGTTTTAAAGATTATTTTTCCCTTTCTCATTTTTTTTCTCATTGGTTTTCAGCCATTTGATTATGGTGTACATTGGTGTTTTCTTCATGCTTCCTTTGTTAGAGGGTTGCCAAGATTTTTAGTTTTCTGGGTTTGTTTTCACCAAATTTGGATAATTTTGGCCTTAACTCACCAAATATTTTTCTGACCACTCCCTCCTTTGGGGATTAAGCTTGCTTATATGTTATACAATTTGATGTTGTCCTACTGGTTGCTAATACTCTTTTGTTCTTTTCAGTATTTCTTCTCCCTTGTTTCATTTTAATTTCTATCGTTTTATCTTCATGCATTTATTTTTCAGTATTTAACCTGCTGTTAATCCATTTGGTGAATATTTTATTTCAGATATTTTATCTTCATCTCTAGTAGTTTGAGTCTTATTTGTATCTTCCATTTATCATCTTCTGTTTCCCTCTACTTTCTTGAGCATAATAGAGTGCATTAGTTTTCTATTATTGCATAATTATGACAAATGTGATGTTTAAAAGAATACAAATTTATTATGTCATAGTTCTGTAGGACAAAAATCTGAGTATAATCTGTCTGGGTTGTCTGTTCAGACTCCTCATCAGGTTGAAATTGAAGTGTCAGCATGGACTGTGAATCCCATCTAAAGTTTAGGGACCTTTTCCAAACTCACTAGTTTTTGGCATAATTCGTTTTCTTACTACTGTATGACTAAATTTCCATATTTTTGTGGCTGTAGGCTGGGAACTGCTCTTAGCACCTAGAAACTGCCTGCAGTTCCTTGCTCCATGGGTCTGTCTGATGCTTCCCTTCTTTTAAAGGGCTCACCTCATTAGGTTGGGCCCACCACATTCAAAGGGAGGAGCAATACATAGTTTGTATAGGCCACTCGTTAAGAATCTTGAGGACCACCTTAGAATTCTGCCAACCACATGAAGAGTAATATCTGTTTTAACATCTTTTTCTGCTAATTATATTATCTGTGTCATTTCTGAGTCTGTTTTGGTTGATCAATTTTTTTTCTCCTGGTTATGTATAATATTTTGTATTTTTCATACTTTGAAAATGTTGGTTGATAAACACTGTGATTTTTACATTGCTAGGTGCTGGATTTTACTGTATTCCTTTAGATGTTGTTAGGCTTTGTCCTGGGACACACATTATGTGAATTCAATATTGAACTTTTTGATACTTTAAGTTTTAAGGTGGGTCAGAGAAACCTTTAGTCTAGGACTAATATGACCCAACTGTGCAAGTAATACCCTCTTTTGCTCAAGTACTGCACAATATTTGATGATCCCATGTAAACTCCAGCAATGGTTCTGCCAATCCTCTTTGCCTAACTTTATACAGTTTCCTTACACACATTTGTAGATCCACCAAAGAGTCAAAGGGATTTCCCTTCAAATCTCTAGAAAACTCTCTTGTGCAGATCCTTTCTCTCTGGTATTATTCTCTGGTGTTACTAAAATAATGACCCTAGTAATTTTCTTTTGAGGTATTTTTTTTTTTTACCATGGCTGCCTGATTAAGAAAAGCAAAGGAGAAAACAATACAACAAAATCCCAAGAAACAAGCAACTTGTATTTCTACCCATATCTGTCACACCTCAAACAGACTGAAAAATTCTGAGTTAAAAAAAAAAGTCTGTTATATATGTCATCGCTATAACTACACTATTGTGCACAATAACAAATCATTTAAGACAATTAGAAACGGAATGTATTTGATCTGTAGCCTATGTTTACTCTGAGCCCTTTCATTTTATTCTGAATTACATGATGATGAGACAATGGAAAAATGAATCAGGAAATATATTGATTTTCCAATCTATACACAATGACTTATCTTCATCTGAAATTTTAAGCAGGTTTTAAAAATCATTTGTTTTAAGGAATCACTTTAGTTCTCAGTTTAAAATATCTTCATTTTCTTCATTCATCTTCCTAAGAAAAATATAAGAATGTAATCGGATGTGCACTGTACCTTTAAGTGATTGTTGACAACAGCATCATGTAAGGGCAGAATTCCATCTAGATTTTCACAATTAACATTAGCACCAGCTTTTAACAACTCTACAATTATATCATTAGATCCCTCACTGGATGCCTCATGAAGTGGGGTCCAACCTAAAAAAAAAGGAAAAAAGGAAAAAGCAAAATAAGCTGCTGCTTACAAATCAACATTGATGTAGTATCTTCATCATTAAGCTTACTTGCACTACTGAAATTAACATCCACATTGATTCAAATGTATTTACTAAGTAATGGACAAGAGGTAATATTGAAAACTATGGCCTTAAAATGCATAGGTTTAATTTCTGAAAACAATCTTACCAAAATATTTGTTGACATAAGTGCCAAAACAGAAGACTCACAAAACGTAAAATATAATGGGCCAGAGTAAATACTATTTATACCAGTTTGTTTCAACTCAGATATTAAAGTAGAGTAAGATCATGTCTGATATTTCTATTTGTATCTTCGCATTGTCACATTTCTTTTTAAAATGACATTTGATTCTTGAAATCAACCTTTTGAGTTTTTCATTCGGGAATTCCTCACACAAGATTCTTTTGTGCTTGAGCAAGATGTTATAAGATCAATTTAAAAATGGAGGTTTAAAATAAAATAAGAGAAGGGACAAAAAATGAACAGTAGAAAGAGAGGAGGAAAGGAAAGAAGGAACAGGAAAATAGGAAACATCTGGCATTCTCTCCAAAATTCCAGAGAATGGTATTGAGATCTCCAAGAAAAAGGTCTAAATAAAGCTTCCCTTAACTTCTAATTCTGTATGTTCCCTTTGAATTCTCCCAAATGTATATTAAAACTGTATTTAAGGAGAAGGTTGTTAAAAATTGGTGGGAACCAAGATAAATATAACCATTCAACTAAATAATAATATAAAAAAGCCTATTCAAAATTAGCGGCCAGGATCTAAATTGGGCGAAGGGAGATGAAATGTGTATTTCAGTGAGTTCAAATTATAAAGACAATTAAAATTAAAAGAATACAAACCTGCACTATCTTTTAGATTCACATTTGCTCCAGATTCTATTAGAGCTTTCACCAAAGACAAATTTCCTTTTCTGGCAGCCAAATGAAGCTGGCTTTTCCCTCTGGCGGTCTGCTTATTGATCCCAGCTGTTTTCATTTCTGTAAATTTGCCAAGCAAAACTGAGCCTTCTTTTCTGCCAAGTGCTAATTATTATAAAGGAGCTTAGAAAATACAGAGCAATTTCCTCAAAATATCCTAAGTATGGTGTACTACACAGAAATACACATTCAATTAATATTATCTTTGCTGTAACCATTTTAAAATATAACTTCTGAAAATTTATGGAGCATCAAAGCATATTACTTTGAAATCATTTAATAGTTCATTGCTCTATCATAAGTTTGATTAAAACATTTATACTTGCTTCAGTTCTACACTCATTTCACTCCCAGTAGTCCTTTGGCAATGGACAAAATTTTTCTTAAAACAAATTGTGATTTTATAAAAATCCTCTTCCTATGTTTCTGATCACAAAAGATGTTAAGAACCAAACTATGGCATATTAGCATTTTTACTCTTCTTTCATATAAAATATAGTCCAATATCATTATCCAAAGATTTAAGAAACATTTTTCCTTGCACCTCAAGAGGCTTAAGTTGGAGCTAAAAACAGTGAACTGACCATGTTTTTCCCCCATCTTCTCCCCAAACCACACTAAGGTGATAGTGAAAGATATTTTTAATACCATATAAAAAAACAGAAGAGGAAATAATGGAGGTAAAGACTTCAAAAAATCTGGGGGAACTGGAAAGTCACTGATGGAGAGGAGTTAAATGATTTGGCAGAATGGGGAATTATCTGACCCAAATGCCTGCAAAAAGAATCACAGAGGAAGGGAGCCCATCTGAACCCAGGTGCTGAGCATTTGGGGCATCAGGTGCCATGAAAGGCAAGTGTATGGAATAGGGCTGAAAAAGGGAGATTAACCGGAAGCACATATATAGAAAAGTTGGGACTCCAAGTTCTCTTTCCCAGTTCCAAATTGCCTGGCAACCATTCCTCTTACCCAAGGTCCCATCCCCAAGCCAGGAACCTGGAGGTTTATTCTCTGTAGAAACTGCATCAGAGAAGCTTCATACGAGGTAGAGGATGAAGGTGATGAAATAAAAGAGTACTCATTAAACCTGGAGTTCTCAAAGTGTAGTCCCAGATTACCAGTATCATTATCACCAGGAAACCTTTTAAAAATGCAAGTTCTCCAACCTACCCCAAGCCTATTCTGGAGGGCAGACTTTAAGATGTCACCTAATGATCCTCACCTCCTAGTATTTAGGGCCCTGTATAAGCCCTTCCTCTCAAATAATTTGCTTCTAGTCAATAGCATACCTCAATACTGAAGGTATTCATTTCCTTGATTAGGTTCCAAAAGACTGTAACATTTTCTGTCTTGCTAGTATACTTCTTGTAGAGAAAATGAAAGTTCCTATGGCCAGGATTCTCAACTGACCCTGGTTGGCTTGCTTACTACATGTGTGGGCAATACATTACTACTGACTCTATATAAAAGAGTTCTGCCTAGTGCACTGGGCTGCAAGGCTGCAGGAGAGTAGAGGCTGCAGTGGTGGCAGGGCCAAGGACACAGACTGAGACAGCTGCAGGGGCAAAGAGGCCCCGTGGCAGAGACTGGTTTGCTGCATGTGGGCTCACTCTGAGTGGATGGGATTCTTGTGCTCGACCTGCGACCATGGGAATAAAGTTGTGTATAAACCCTTTCACCGCAAGAACGTTCCATTGTCATTTTTCAGTCTCACCGAATCAAAAGTGAACTCACCCAGGGCTGAAACTCATTGGCAAGACATTACTCTATCACCTTCAGCTTGCATATTTTGATGAAGCATGAAGCAAGTGGCCACACTGTTAGAGCTAATGGAGGACTAGACAAAGGATGACCAAAGGTTGGCTACAACCACCCTCAAGGAACTGTATTCTGCCAACAACCATATGAGCTTAAAAGTGGATCCTTCCCCTAGTTGAGCCTTCAGTTGTGACCCCAATCCTGGTCAACACCTTGACTGTAGCCTGTGAAAGATCCTGAGCAGAAGATCTGGCTAAGTCATGCCCAATTCCTGACCTACAGAAATTATGAGATAATAAATGCATTGTATTAAACTCAAGTTTCTAGTAATTTGTTATAGACTAATAGGTAACTAATACACCTACTGAATCAGACTTTCTAAGGATAGAACCAAGCAATCTGTGTTTTAAGAAGCTTTCCAGATAATTCTGATACAAGCTAAGATTTAAGGACCACTACCTTAAACTACAGGATCCTTTCCCTGCTCTATTTCTTAAATGGGAGCAGCCACTATAATCACAAAATTTCAGGGCAAGAGATGAAAAGGTCAAAAGATTACTTTCTCTTTGGTTATATGGATCACAGGGTCGACTGACAGCCTCACATCTACACTCCACTGACATCCAGACAAAAGCATACTGCTTTTTAGAAATTTGCACTAAAAAATTCCTTATTTAAAGAATAAAGTCATATTTTATATGTATGTATATAACACACAATTCATGTTATATATAAATATAGAGAATATATTTTAAAATTACAAAATATCTAAAATGGTGGGACTGCCAAGTTTGAATTTAAAAATCTCTCCCAACAACTATTACTGCTGATGATACCAATTCTCTCACCTTGTTCCTGGTGTGTCTGGAGCAAAGGAGGTAGGCATATGAGAAATATTTTTGGACAAAAACTAAAAAATTCCACAATATTATTACCATCATAAATTTCTACAGCATTTAACTGAAATTTTTAAATAACAAAATCTGGCAGAAACTGGAAAGGAAACAGAGTACTCACACTAATTTCACACAAAATTTCTTCATACAGTCCACTGTGTTAGTGTTGATTTCTTAGTAGCATTGTATTTCATTACTAAATTATTAATTATGAAAAAATATATTTATTTATTAATAGAGTATAATGTTAAGAAATACTCAGCTTTCAGTTCCTTTGTGTGTAACCTGTTTTTTCCTCTCTGGAAGCTTTTAGGATCTTCTCTTTATCCCTGTTCTGAAATTTCACAGTGAGATGCCCTTTTTTCTCTCCTTATCTCATTGTTTTATTTTTTTGTTCTTTATAGGAAACTTGTAAAGCTTTACTTTCTAACCCTGCTATAGATACCTATATTTAAAAAAAATAATATACTCTTAACATCTAAGTTCTCTGTTCCTTCATTTCTATATTTTTTTTCCTTTAACTTTTAGATATTTCCCGATTCTTGCATTGTTACTGTTTCTTCTGGATTCCTCCGGTCTGTTTAAATTAGTTTGATGTCTCTTTTATACTGGGGTTTTCCACAACTACTTGTTGATGTTTGACTCTCTGTTCATATTTAAGTGAGGAACTAAAATGCTGATTGAAATCTGTGGAGGGTGAGAGGAGTCAAGCAGAGCTCAAGGCCTAACTCCCTGTTGGGTGATCAAGAGGTAAGTGGGCCTTTGTTAGTATTTGGAATTCTTTCCACTGAGATAGTTCAATCAAGCAAATATTTATTCAGGCACTGATCTGAAAAAACACAGGTGAAAAGACACTGTCTCTACTTCAAGTGGCTAAGAGTCTAGTAGAATGACAGATAATATAAAAAAATTACATTAAAATATGATTTAATGCTTCTAGGGATATGTATTAGTTTCTTGTGGCAGCTGTAACAAATTTCCACAAATTGTGTGGCTCCACACAGCAAATATTATCTCAGTTCTGGAGACCAGAAGTCCAAAACAAAGATGTCTGCTCCTTCAGGAAGTTCTGAGGAAGAAGCCTTTCTTCTCTCTTCCAATTTCTGATGGAAAGCAGTAATCCTTGGTATCCTTGGGTTTTAGACACATTATTCCTCAGTCTCCACCTTCACATCATTTTCTCCTATGTGTCTCAAATATCCCTTTGCTTTTCTTTTATAAGGACACTTATAAATCATAGGTTACAGAAATTAGAAAAGGACATATGTTTTTTTGGGGGGGCCATCAGTCACCCCATTATAGGAGGTATATATAAGAAGGGCTTCATGAGAAGGACAATGGGAGAAGGGTCACAGAGAATGCCTAATGCAGTGTCCTTCCTACTTCTTACTAGACAGTAGATAGATCAACATTTCAGTGCTTAATATTTAACCTGAAGTGGTCCACCATAGAACCAGTTCCAAGAACTATTAAAAAATAGTTAGCTTGTCCATATTGCCAAACACACAGTGCACTCACCTGACACAAAGAAACTGGTGGGTATGCTTCTTTAAAAGGGTACAGTGGAGTGTCTAAAGAATCTGACACAGTTCATATGTACTGCCCCCATTCAATATTCTGTCTCTGTTTAACCTCCTCTAACATAACAAATTAAAAGTCACAGGCAGAAATATGACAAGAAAAAATGTGAAGACTAATAGATTCTCAACTAATGCCTTAAAGTCATCTGACAAATATAGCTGAAATAATCTTACAATTTAGTGAACTAAAAAAAAATAAACAGTAAATTTAAAGGTTAGAAATTCCCTGAAATAGAGCAGATTGCTGAGCTTGATCATGTCAACTTTTACCTATACAAGTATAGGAATACAAACCTTGGTTGCAGGTAGTTTTCAAGAAATTCTGTCTTTTTCTGAAATTCTGAACATTTTTGTGTTCTTGGATATTAGTATGCACATGAATTTCTGAATCTTTTTTCTCTTCATAATTTCGTATAGTGCTTTCATCTCCATTGATATTATAAATTAATTCCTCAACTGAAAAATAAACATTTTGCATTATCAGTATTGCAGTTCTGCAGGGTCTAGTCATGTAACGGTAGAAGTCTATTGTGTAAGCATTCCAAGTTTCTGTTTCTAGCTGGACTTTTTTTTTAAGGTAATTGAAACTTTTAAGAATGTTTTTACATAATACACATAAAGTTACAATTCTGATGGGAATACAGAGAATCATTGAAATCAATTGAACTAACAAATTTCCTGCTATGAAAATGTTCTTAGGATTCCTGGTACTAAATGAGTGCTATATTAAAAAGAAATATAAAATAGATAGAAATACTGTTCAGTAATGTCTATCAAAATCAATTTAGCAATGATCTTTGATAATAATGGTTTGACTTTCAAAGTAAACACTATTACTTAACTAATTAATAGTATCCCCAAATTACAGCCCAATGTGTCCTCATTCTTGTCAGTTTGGGCATAGACTGAGAGGAATTCAGTTAGAAATTTCTATAAAATAGGTAAATCTATAGCAATATATACTAATACCTGGTTTGTGAGAAATTTCTTTCTCTCCTCCTTGACTAAGTTGTGATATGTTGGTCAGTTCTTCATTCATATTGTCAGTGGAATGGAAATCTGGATTATGTATGATTTTACTCTCTGGAAGGTCTTGATTCCTTTTTTCAACTTCATTTGTTTTTATTACTTGAGAATGAACAACTGTGGATAAAGGCTCACTCGAAGAACTTGGTTTCTGACTTTTGTCAGTGTAATTCCTTTCAGTGTCTTTTCCTTTACTCACGTTTTCCACTATATGTGTATCTGTTTGATTTATTAAAGAGGCTGGTGCTCTGGGGCTATAATCCTGAGACCTTCTGAATAGCTCCACATGACCAGTGAACTTTGAAATTTCATGTGTTGAAAGTGTTCTTGTACAAGCCAGGGAAGTATGCTCAGGATTACCATGTGAGTGATCAAAAGAAGTTCCACATATGCATTGCTCATAATTTGCAATGTGTTGTTCAGAAACTACTGTATTATTTAAGTCAGAAAAAGTAACTGCTTCCTGTTGTGGAAGTATGGTTAGACTGCTTGTCTTTAACTCACTTTCCTGTGAAAGATGGTCTTTAGAAGGTAAAAGTTGTTGAAAATCCATTTCTTCTCTATTTGTTATCTCTTTATAGTTATAGTGGTTTTTGCAACCTGTAGAACACATCACTTCTTTAGATGTTACAGTGTTCTCAGAGGCAAAGCAATCACCATCATTATGAAAATTTTCCTTTACAAAGGATAGGAAAGAATTTTCCTGCTTATTAAGGTTCTCATCTTTTTGACCTGAATTTCTATTTTCATGAGATTTATAAAGGCTAATGTTCCGTTCTTGGTAAGTGTAAGGCTGCTGATCTTCAGTAACAAGTGGAAACTCAATTTCTTGATGTAATGAAAGTCCTGAGACAGGAACAGCTTCCGCTTGGTCAATGGATTCTAATTCTATGAATTCTATTTCCTGAGTATCTGATAAATCCAGGCTCTGGATATGTGTGTCTTTGGGAACTGAGTAAGCCTTGATAGTGTTACCTAATTCATTTTTCAAGCTTGACAGAGCTGGGCTGAAAGATTTACATGATTCTGGAAGGTCATCAAGGGTTTGAAGAACATGTTGCTGACGAGTAACCATTCTGTTTATTTTTCTGTTAGAAGAGACAGCTATTGTCTTTCTTGGATTGCTTTCTTGGACTGTATCATCTATTTTAGTCCTCTTATATTGTGTGTTTCTTCTTCCTTTATCTTTAGACACATTTGTGCTAGGATCTTTGACATTATGGAGATTGTTCTTTCTAAGTTCTTTAGAGTATATTTGGTTAGGAATTGATTGCTTATGCTTGGATATACCAAATCCTATGTTTTTGGAATCTTTTTGGTAATGTTCATATACATCTTCTTTATTTATAAACAAACCCACTTTGCTTTCTTCATCAACTTTTATATATTCTGGCTTCTGTCTGTTGAAATTTTCCTCACAAACACACCCAATACAACTTTTAGAAGTGAATTTTTGTGTCTATAAAAACAGAACATATAGTTAGATTTAACTTTCAGTTGTAGTTCTACACTCAGTTCATTCTAGATTGTTGATTAAACAAAATGCTTTTCCATTCAATTTTCTAATTCAATCTAACCTCATGGCCGCTGGAATATATACAACCTGATATTGCAGAAAAGTAGACTAATAGAAGAAAGGCAAATGTAATGGACTCAGACCCAGTTGTGAACTAATCTTTATTTTCTACCATACATTTTCATTTCTTTTTGCCAGTATTTAGCACTATTAATCCTATGAAATATAAAAAATTAATCTACTTAATTTTTGTAGGCTTTAAAAATAATCAAACAAGAATGCTTTAGACACTCTCCTCTCCCAACTGTTATACAGAACTAGAATTAAGAGTTTCTTCCTGTGATATCTGTGAGAGACTATTGGTAGGGGAGTGGAAGAAGGTATTTAAAAACAAGATGACAGATATGCTGCCAAACTTGTCTGTATGGAATGTTTATTGTGGGCTGCTAAAATTAAAACTGAAACTATACCCTCTCACTCACTGCAACCCAAGCACCAGATGAAAAGTAACTGCCCACCAAGTAAACTTTGAAGGGATGGTATTAACACCTTTGACCTGTACTATGCTTAGGTCAGAGTAAATTTGACATGGTTGATAAATCTCATGGCTCCTTGAAGAGGAGGAGAAAGGAAATGGCTACTGATACATCCATATGCCCAGATATGGTACATTTACTCAACTGCTTCCCAAACTAACAGCCCAGAACCATCCAATTCTCATATAATTATTCCAAAATTTCTTAAAAATAAAGGTGAAGTCACCATTCCTGATGAATGCTTCAGCAGTTCTTCTTTCCCCTCTGATGATCTATAAAATAACAAGCAAGTACACTGTATAAAGAATGTTTATTACTAAACAGAGATGTACCTTGTGCTGGTGTGCATCCTTTATGTCTAATGGGTCAGTGCTATATTTTTGAGCTGTAAACATAAAGATAAAATCAATGATAACAGCCTCCAGCGATCAGACTCTAGACTTTTAAAACCCACAAGTCCTTTGTCATGAGAAAACCAAATGGAATAAATGAAATTATGCGAGCATTTTTCTATTAAAATTGGAATATATAATTTTTCTATAGAATTTATAATTTCTGTATTTATTAGAAACCAAATATTACCTTGAGAGAGCTGAAAACATTTATGTAGGAAAAGCAATAGTTAGATTTAATTTTCAGTTGTAGTTCTACACTCAGTATAGTGTAGAACTCTCGTATAAACAACTTAAAAAAGACCCAACAAAATAATGCTGAAGATGGACAGAACTCAGTACTTTTATATTCTCCATTGATCCAGATATGCAACTATGTGCAAGCTACTTTTACAAGGCAAAAAATTCTTTCACAACTAACTGGATTATCATCACTTCCTAATATGTCTGCTTAATAAGGTTCTAGTTTGAGGGCTTCATTCTCTTAAAAGTGAAACATATATGCATGGAAAAGGCCAATCTTCAGAATGCATAAGAAAAAAAGATGGTTTGATAAAAATGTATCTGGGTTGATAATAAAAGTATTTTAGTGTCTCTTTTAGCTCCTTCTTTAAATACTGAAGGCAGAATTACAGTTGCCTATATATGCCTTTGGCCACAGAAAGTAAAAACCTAGAATTAGTGCCTTGAATACAGAAGATCTGATAGAGAAAAGAACAAATGAACATCTTAGATGTGATATGTAAAGATACAAATTTTCTTAAATATGTTATGAACTAGAAGTGTAAAAATATTTTAACAAGGATATAACTGGGGGAAAAGCAATTTATTTCTTGGGAATAATTTTCATGACAGCAATCAAATTACAATGTGCATAATGAGGCCTGGTATTCACTCATTCAACTCATTCAGTTGAGGGTGGGCACACAGAATGTTCTTCAAGCAAGTAAAGTAGAATGTTCTTCAATGCAAGTACAGTCTCTGGGGTCTACTCCTGAGTTTCTATCTTGACTCACGGGTAAGCTTCTTAATGTCTCTGCCTCAGCTCCATAAAATGAAGGTAGGAATAGTCCCTACCTTATAGAATTGTGAGGATTAAATGAGATAATGCATGCAAAGAGTTTAGAGGAATTCCTGGCACACAGAAGTACTCCATTATTAATTTTTAAAATTATTTTTCAAGAACAGAAAGGACTCTGTACCTTCTTCTAACTTTAGTTCTTAAATAAAAGAGCAGAAAAATATTTTTCAGGAATCGCCCCATCAGTCACGGTTCCTAAGAATCTGGAAGCAAGAAAGGGGCTTTTATTTCCTCTTGGTTTTAGGACTCTACATGCTCTTGTATAACCAACTTAAAAAAGACTACACAATATAAATTCTGTGGAGTAAACTTTGGGGATGTAGCTGTTATTTTTTTCACTGCTGCTTTGAGCTTTTGTCATGTGGCAGGTACTATACTGAGTTATTTTACATACATTAACTCCAATCCTCACAATAATAACTTCAGAGATATGTAGGCAGAGGAGTAGGCATTATAAGCCCAATTTACAGATGAAAAAAGTAAGGATGTTAATTTACACAAGGCTATAAAGTTAATTAGAATGAACCCTTGTCCTATTCCAAAGTAGATGTATTTTACTCTTTAAGACAGAAAAGCAGCATATCTCTATTGCACAAGGAAGGTTCTTTATCCATCACTCACACAGTTAAAAGATCTTCAACTGGAATTTAAAAACGAATATTCTGGATAAGCATACAGATACCTTTAAGTAAACCAATTTTGCATTTATATTGGTAAGTAGACTGGCAATTAATAACAGACTTTGAAAGTTCAAACTTCAGAAATATTCAAACCATCATGCCAGTGAAGCATGATAATACAGCTCAGCTTGGTAAATCCCCTCACAAAGGAAGAGTGGGAGCTAAGTCCTAAAAAGAAAGGTTTGGGATTCTTTCCATAAATGCAATATCCTTGAGTAGGTATAGGTCAGAAATGGGCACCAGTAAACAGGAGATCTGGATTTAGAATGCTTGGAGAACACAGTCTCAGAAGAACAAAACAATGCATGCTATCATAAAACAGAGAAATCAATTATCAAGGCAAAAATTAAAAAATATAAATACTTTTGCTTCCAATTGGATATTTGCAATTTTTCATACAGCTTGAAATGTAAGTATGAATGTAATAATCTATCTCAATGTGCTTCTACAGACCTGATGCAGTCTGTCTCACTTATTTTCTGGTGAAATGGGCTACAGGGGAAGAAATCTTTTGCTATATAAAAGCACTTAATTGCCTCTTGATGGCCTTTAATTACCAATGAAGTTGTCTTTTTATTATAAAAGTAGGATGTTTTGATTCAAGTCCTAGTCAATGGCATTCAAACAATTATCTCTTGGGGAAATTTTTATTAAAATTATAGTTTAATGAAGTGAATGAATATATATCTCTTTAATGCAAAGAATTTTTTTGTTTGTTTCAAAGGACTGACACACTACTTATCCAACAAATATTTGTTGAATCTCTTCTATGTACATGGCACTTTAGTATTCATCACTAAAGAAAACAAAAATCCTTTGCTTCATGGAGCTTAGATTCTGGAGGAGGAGATCAAAAATTTAAAAATAAGTTGCCCAATGTGTTAGAAGATGTTAAGTGCTACAGGAAGGGATAAATAGAGTAAGGTAAGAGAGACTTCAGTGAGTATGGCGGTTCTAAAAAACTGTTGCATAAAATTTTTGATATTCTTCCTTTCAAGAGGTAGAGCTTCATGCTGCTTGCCTTGAGTATGGCCCAAACTTAGTGACTCTTTTATAACAAAAAGAATATGGCAAAGTGATGGTGATTAGGTTATAAAAACTCTATTTTCTTTTGTCTTGGGTACAGTGTCTCACTCAGATCACTTGCTCTGAGCTAGTTGCCAGGTTGTCAGCAGCCCTAAGGAAAGACTCATGGGGCAAGTAACTGAAGCCTCCAGTTGTCACCAGTGGGAACTGAGGCCTGCCAGTAACCATGTAAGTGAGCTTGAAAGTGGGTTTTCCAGCCCTAGATGAGCCTTAAGATGACTACAGACCTTGCTGAGAGCTTGACTACAACCTGTGAGAGATTCTGATCCAAAACTACTCAGCTAAACTGCTCTCAGATTTCTAATCCTCAGAAAGTATAAGAGATAATAAATATTTGTTGTTTTAAGTTATGAAAGTTTTGGAGTAACTGTTACATAGTGGTAGATAACTAATAAAGGGGAGAAGGAATCAGGTTTCAATATTAAATAGGGTGGTCTAGGCCTCACTAAGAGGTATTTGAACTAAGACTTGAAGGAGGTGAGGGAAGCATATCTGAGTAACAAATTACTGATACATTAAGAAGCATATAAAGAATGTCCTTATATTTAAGTTATTCTTACATAATCTTTTTACTGATAACTGCAAGTCAAGCTCTTTTGTAGTTCAATTTAACAATGTAATTGATGAAAAGGCAAAAGTATAGCCATAAAGAATGAGGAAAATAATTTCCATAAATCTAAATTCAATTTCTATAACTCTCTATTGACATTATGAATAGCTATAACAGGACAGTTTAATCTTACCTGATATAAGATGTTTTTGATGTTTAGGAACATATCTCTCAAGAAGACGCTTCATACGTGAATCTCTGGCCTCATCCAAAGCACACTTTTCATTGTCACTTGTAAATAATGGATCGGCTCCATTCAAAAGAAGTAACTCTGCCACCTAGAGGAAGATTGTTTGTGTGAAGCCCAGACAAAACATGTGTTACCGGAAATGTGTGCTAGCACACAACTCTAAACACCATTAACAATACAGTTTGGGTATATCTATAACATCTTTTCCCAATAAAAAAATTAATGTAGCTCCTACTGAACTGTAATTTGTTGAAATATGTATTCCTTTCATTACCAAAAAAAAGAGGGAGAGAAGGAAGGAGGGAAGAAGTGAAGTAGGAAGGAAGAAAAGATGAGAAATGTTTGTAGTTTAGCTGCTAGTGAAGTGGACCTAGCAGATAGAACAAGAATTTAGACTGGGTTCTGTAGGAGTACATGGAAGTTTATCAGGTTCAAGGAAATAGTTACGTCTTCCATCTGTACCTATGTTGCTGTTCTGGCTCCCCAGAGTCTCATGAAGAAACTGGTCAGCTCTTAATCTGTTACGACTCCGCAGGTAGCCTCCTCTATGAAGATCTCCCTGATCTCCTTACCCACTGCTGCCCTAGAGAAAAATAACCCCCTTCTTTCATGTACCTACTTTACCATGGGGCCTAATACACTCTGTATTACACTTTTTCTTATATATCTCTCTGTCCTGTACTCTAATTATAATGAATATATAGTTTAACATACAAAAAAACTGAAAAAAGATGGCGGTGTGAGAGGTGAGACAGAGGCTTCCTCCTAAAACCGCATATAATATGAAAATAAAGCTACTACAACTACTCTTGAAAGAGCAATGGGAAAGAGGACTACAACAAACTGCATACAGCTGGAGACAAGAGCAGCCATCACAGAAAATGGTAACGTACTAAAGCTGTGGTCCTGCGGGATCCAAGGCCTTCCCCCACCCCAGCTCACCGGCAGGAGGAACAGGAACAGAGCAGAGAGGGAGTGGAGAACAGGGACTGCTGAATACCTAACTCTGGAGATCTACTCTGGGAGCACAAACCTACATTTCATGGTGCTTGCATGATACTCTTGTAATTAGGAGCTTGGAAAGCTAAGACAGGCAGAGTTCCTGGAGAGACTAAGATTCCGGCTGCTTGTGAGATCCGGGATCCATACCCAGCTGCTCTGGGACGGGGGAGGGGCGGGTAGTCTCAGAGACTTCCTGGCAGGGAGGACCTGGGCAGGAGGCCTGCTGAGGGGGCAAGGACTGCACGGAGCTTGCTGCTCCGGAGAAAGGACAGGTGGACAGGATTGTCCGGGTGTACTCTGCCCAGCAGTTTGGGAGTTTTCTGATCTTCAGGTGTGACAGCTCCCTGGCTGCCTGCACAGCTCCAGGAACCCCTTCTGTGACAGGCAGACTAGTGCACCTTTCGCCTGGCCAGCCCCACCGGGCTTGCAAACCTGGAAGCCCTTCCCTGGTGTTGGGCCAGCCGGAGGGAGGATCTGTCTATAGCAACTAAAAAGGCAAAGCACAGAGGCTTATACCTGTGTGCTCAGCCCACTGGTTCAGACAGTGGAGACAGGCATAGCAGCCAGGAACCAGGAAACAGCCTTTTCCTCCCCCAAGGCACCAATACCACTCCCCTACAATCCCTGACATTGCTTCAGGGGCTGAGCAGCTCCAGAGAGTAGAGCTTCTGGGCACTAGAGGGCTCCATACACAAATATGAAATGCCAAAGGAACCTGGTCCAGAGTAAAATTATGAAAACCACTCCTGAGAAATATTTAAGTGATATGGACCTTATGACTCTCCCTGAAAGGGAGTTCAAAATAAAAATCATTCACATGCTCATGGAGGTACGGAAAGATATTCAAGAACTCAGGAATGAATTCCGGTCAGAGATCCAACCCTTGAAGAACACAATGGCCTGTATTAAAAGCAGACTGGATATGGTGGAGGAGATAATAAATGAAATAGAAATTAGAGAAGAGGAATACAAAGAAGCTGAGGTACTGAGAGAAAAAAGGATCTCTAAAAATGAAAGAATATTGAGAGAACTGTGTGACCAATCCAAACGGAACAATATTCATATTATAGGAGTACCAGAGGAAGAAGAGAGAGAAAAAGAGATAGAAAGTGTCTTTGAAGAAATAATTGCTGAAAACTTTCCCACACTGGGGAAGGAAACAGTGTCGCAGTCCACAGAAGCCCACAGAACTCCCAACACAACGGACCCAAGGAAGACAACACCAAGACACATAATAATTCAGATGGCAAAGGTCAAAGATAAAGACAGAGTATTAAAGGCAGCTAGAGAGAGAAAAAAGATCACTTACAAAGGAGAACCCATCAGACTGTCATCAGACTTCTCAACAGAAACCTTACAGGCCAGAAGAGAACGGAATGATATATTTAACGTAATGAAACAGAAGGACCTCGAACCAAGAATATTGTATCCAGCACTATTATAATTTAAATATGACGGAGGGATTAAACAATTTCAAGACAAAGGAAAGTTGAAAGAGTTTGCCTCTCATAAACCACCACTACAGGATATCTTAAACGGACTGCTCTAGAGGGAAGCACCCCTAAGGCTAAAAAGATGTCACCAGAGAAAATAAAATCATAGCAAAGAAAGCAGACCATCCAAATACTAACTAAAGGCAAAGAATAAAACACCTAATATATAAAGAATGGAGGAGGAAGAATAGGAAGGGAGAAATAAAGAAACATCAGATGGCGTTCACAATAACTTAACAAGAAAGTTAAGTTAGATTCTTAGATAGTAAAGAAGCAACCCTCGAACCTTTGGTAACCACGAATCTAAAGCCAGCAATGGCAATAAGTACATATTTATTAATAATCACCCTAAGTGTACATGGACTGAATGCACCAATCAAAAGACACAGAGTAACAGAGTGGATAAAAAAGCAAGACCCATCTATATGCTGCTTACAAGAGACTCACCTCAAACCCAAAGATATACACAGACTAAAAGTGAAGGGATGGAAAAAAATATTTCAAGCAAACAGCAAAGAGAAAAAAGCAGGTGTTGCAGTACTTGTATCAGATAAAATAGACTTCAAAACGAAGAAAGTAGCAAGAGATAAAGAAGGACATTACATAATGATAAAGGGGTCAGTCCAACAAGAAGATATAACCATTTTAAACATATATGCACCCAACGCAGGAGCGCCAACATATGTGAAACAAATACTAACAGAATTGAAGGAGGAAATAGACAACAATGCATTCATTTTAGGAGATTTCAACACACCATCACTCCAAAGGATAGATCAACCACACAGAGAATAAGTAAAGACACAGAGGCACTGAACAACACACTAGAACAGATGGACCTAACAGATATCTACAGAACTCTGCACCCAAAAGCAAGAGGATACACATTCTTCTCAAGTGCACATGGAACATTTTCCATAATAGACCACATACTAGGCCACAAAAAGAACCTCAGTATATTCAAAAATATTGAAATCCTACCAACCAACTTCACAGATCACAAAGGTATAAAACTAGAAATAAATTTCAGAAAGAAACCAAAAAGGCTCACAAATACATGGAGACTTAACAACATTCTCCTAATTAACCAATGGGTTAACGACCAAATCAAAACAGAAATCAAAGAATATATGGAGACTAATGACAACAACAACACAACGCCACAACTTCTGTGGGACGCAGCAAAGGC
>JAQQAC010009165.1:34168392-34200613 GCA_029783875.1 Phataginus tricuspis | reverse complement strand
TCAAAATAGAAATACCATTCGACCCAGGAATCCCACTCCTAGGAATTTACCCTAAGAACGCAGCAGCCCAGTTTCAAAAAGACAGATGCACCCCTATGTTTATTGCAGCACTATTTACAATAGCCAAGAAATGGAAGCAACCTAAGTGTCCATCAGTAGATGAATGGATTAAGAAGATGTGGTACATATACACAATGGAATATTATTCAGCCATAGAAGAAAACAAATCCTACCATTTGCAACAACATGGATGGAGTTAGAGGATATTATGCTCAGTGAAATAAGCCAAGCCGAAAAAGACAAGTATTAAATGATTTCACTCATACGTGGAGTATAAGAACAAAGAAAAAAACTGAAGGAACAAAACAGCAGCAGACTCACAGAACCCAAGAACGGACTAATAGTTACCAAAGGGAAAGGGACTAGGGATGTTGGGTGGGAAGGGAGGGATAAGAGGGTAAAAGAGGTATTACGATTAGCAGACGTAAGGTAGCGGGGACACGGGGAGGGCTGTACAACTCAGAGAAGACGAGTCTCACTATGCTGATGGACAGTGACTGTAATGGGGTTGGAGAGGGGGACCTGATGAAGGGGGTAGTTTAATCACCATAATATTGCACATGTAATTGTAGGTTAATGATACCAAAATAAAGTGTATAGAAAAATTAAAAAATAAAAAATAAAAATAAATAAATAAATAAACAAAATACAAAAAACTCAGAAAAGTATACAATAAAAGTAATTTGTACCCTCCCTGTCCTCCAGTCATATAATAGTTTTTTCCTAAGTCAGCCCTCATTGTAGTTTCTTCTGAATTTTTAGTCTAGTCCAGTAGGTATACATGTATGTATACATACATATGCATACATATGTTTTCTTACACTAGTGGTTATATACTATATACATTCTGCTGTATCTTGACTTTTTTCCCACCACCTCTCCAACAGATCTTGGAGATTGTTCCATATCAGTATAGACTGAACTTACTCATTCTTTTTAGTAGCTGAGTAATAGTCTACTATTGAATGTAATATACAACTAGACTCTAATTTACTTAACCAGTACCCTATTGATAGACGTTTAAGTTGCTTCCTAGTTTTTGCTACAGATATGTTTGAATCATCTTTATATTCCCAGTGCCCATCTCTGTGTCTGGCACAGAGTAAATATTCAATAAATGTGTTTAATAAAAGAATGATTACAGATAAAGGAGGATGTGGGGAGTAGACTTTAAATAACATTATATTAAAAGAAACCTAAATTTCCATGTTAATATTAGAATGAGAGAAAGGATCTGAATTCCTATACATCATACGTATCTAAAAATTAAAGATATGTACATTTTGCTTCTTATAATAAAGCATTCTACAATGTTGTCCATGTGAAAACTTCATAAGATTGTGTATCAATGATATTTTAATTTAAAAATAAATAAAATAAAGCATTCTAGGATAGGAAAATATAACACCACACAGGGAGAATATGAGCCAAATCCCTTAAAATTTATTAAGACTCAGCAGGTTGATGATTCTACTTTTCAAACTACTTTATTACAGGAATTTAATGCCAAATAGGGGAATTGAAACTAATAGTAGATACAATTAAATATATAATTCATATACAGGCCATGTACAAGAGTATTAAGAATTTATGCCTGGATCTTCACGTTTTGTTCAGCAAAGAAAATACAGAGTATACTGCTTTCTCTCAGAGTAGTTTTATAAAGGCTTGCCAAAAGGTCCGTGTTGTTTATCTCTGGAGGTTTTATATCAAATAATAACCCAGGCAATATGAAAGTGACTCAGGATCTAGGAGCATGAGAAAGAGAACTGAAGGAAGGGAAGGTGGGAACTAGAGCCTCACTTTTCTGGAAATCTGGGTTGGTAGTCCCAAGGAAGTGGATACATTGCTTGGGAAGTATTTTAGATGATGGATAGTCTACTTCACCAACTAACCATATTTACTAATTCCCTCAGTAACCTGTTGTTATGATCTTCCCTCTGTAACCTGATATTATTACCTGAAGTCTACTTATATATCCTCTAACTTTAAAACACTCTTCTCATCAGAAGGCAGTAAATAAATTACTTTCGTTGAGTTATTCTCCCTATTGTAAACCTACATTTAGGTCCTGAATTAGTTATTTGTTGCAACCTAATAAATTACCCCAAACTTAGTGGCTTAAAACAATAATAAATATTTATAATCCCATAGTTTCTGTGGGTCAGGAATTTGAAAATGGCTAAGTGGGTGGTTCTATCTCATGGATTCTTATGAGGTTCTAGTCAAGAGGCTGACTGGAGAGAAAGATTCAAGATGGGGGTGTGAGAGGTGAGACAGAGAACTCTTCCCAAAACCACAGATAGTGAGAAAATATAGTTAATACAACTAACCCTAAAACAGCAACAGGAAAGAAGGCTGAACCAGACTGCATACAGACCTCACAAACAGAGCAGACTTCACTAAACAGGGTAATGCACGAAAGCCTTGATCCGGAGGGACCCGAGCCCTTCCCCCAACCCAGCTCACCAGCGGGAGGAAGAGAAACGGAGTGGGGAGGGGGTGGAAGCCTGGGACTGCTGAACACATAGCCCTGGAGATCTGCTTTGCAAGCAGAAACCTACATTGTGTGGTGCTCTAGAGGATGGGGAACTGGGACAGGCGGAGTGCTTGAGACACCAATTCCAGCCATTTGGGAAGGACAAGATCCACACCCAGTCGCTCTGGTACAGGGAAAGGCAGGAGGTCTGACAGGCTTCCCAGGAGCAAGAGGGCTGCTGAAAGGACGAGGTTTACATGAGCTTGTTGCACAGGAGAAGGAATAGGGGGAAAAGGTTGTCTGGGTGCGCCCTGCTCAGCAGATTGGGAACTTTGAGGAGCTTCAGGAGCTCCAGCCCCTAGGCTGACTACTCATCTCTGAGGCCCCCCAATGTGATATGCAGCCTGCCGAGCCTTCCTCCTGGCATGACGGCACCGGCTTGCCAACCGGCAGTTACTGAACTGGCAACAGGCTGGTCAGAGGGAGGCCCCGCCTACAACAGCTAGAGATGCAAAGCACAGAGGTTTACACTTGCGTGCTTGGCCCACTGGCTCTGATACGAGAGACAGGCACAGCAGACGGGAATCAGGAAACAGATCTTTCCTGCCCCAAGATACCAGCCGCTCCCCTATGACCCACAACCTCACTCTAGGGGCTGAGCAGCTCCAGAGACTGGAGCTTCTGGGCACTACAGGGTACCACATACAAATATGAAACATCAAAAGAATCTGGGTCAAACCAAAATCTCACAAATCATAGAAAAAAGGCCAAATGAAACTGAACTCACCAATCTTCCTGAAAGTGAGTTCAAAATAAAAATCATAAACATGCTTATGGAGGTAAAGAAAAATATTCAAGAACTCAGGAATGAGTTTAAGATGGAGAGCCAATCATTAAGAAATTCCATATCTGAAATGAAACATACAATGGAGGGATTTAAAAGCAGATTAGCTGTAGGAGAAGAGATGGTAAATGCAACAGAAATTAGAAAAAAGAGGAATACAAAGAAGCTGAGGCACAGAGAGAAAAAAGAATCTTGAAGAATGAAAGGATATTGAGAGAACTGTGTGACCAATCCAAACGGAACAATATTCGCATAATAGGGGTGCCAGAAGAAGAAGAGAGAGAAAAAGGGTTAGAAAGTGTCACTGAGGAGGTAATTGCTGAAAACTTCCCCAATCTGGGGAAGGAGATAGTCTCTCAAGACATGGAGGTGGACAGATCTCCCACACAAAGGACCCAAGGAAGACAACATCAAGACATATAATAATTAAAATGGCAAAGATAAATGATAGAGTCACACTTTTAAAAGCAGCTAGAGAGAGAAAAAAGATCACATACAAAGGAAAACCCATGAGGCTATCATCAGATTTCTCAAAAGAAACCTTACAGGCCAGACGGGAGTGGCACAATATATTTAATGCAACAAAGGAGAAGGGCCTCGAACAAAAAATACTCTACCTGGAAAGGTTATCATTTAAATTTCAAGGATGGATTAAACAATTTTTAGATAAAGCTGAGAGAATTTACCTCCCACAAACCACCTCTACAGTGCATTTTGGAGGGCCTCCTATGAATAGAAGTACTCCTAAGACTAAATAGGTGTCACCCAAGGGATAGACAAAGAGTACAGAATATGATTCATAACATACAACGAATGGAAGAGGAAGAAAAAGAAAAAGGAGGAAAAAAAAAAGAACGTTTAGGTGGTGTTTGTAATAGCACAGGAAGTGCGTTAACTTAGACTGTTCGATAGTAAGGGAATTACCCTTGAACCTTTGGTAGCCACGAATCTAAACCCTGCAATGGCAATAAGTACATACCTATCAATAATCACCCTAAATGTAAATCATCTGAATGCACCAATCAAAAGATGTACCATCACTGAATGGATAAAAAAACAAGACCCATCTATATGCTGCCTAGAAGAGACTCACATCAAACCCAAAGACATACACAGACTGAAAGTAAATGGATGGAAAAATATAGTTCACACAACTAATAGTGAGAAAAAAGCAGGAGTTGCAGTACTTGTATCAGACAAAATAGATTTCAAAATAAAAAGTAAAAAGAGACAAAGAAGGACGTTACATAATGATAAAGGGGTCAGTCCAACAAGAGGATATAACTATTATAAATATCTACCCACCCAACACAGGATCACCTACATATGTGAAACAAATACTAACAGAATTAAAGGAGGAAATAGAATGCAAAGCATTCATTTTGGGAGACTTCAACACACCACTCCAAAGACAGATCAAGCAGACAGAAAATAAAGAGACAGATGAACTGAAAAATGTATTAGAACAGATGGACCTAACGGACATCTACAGAACACTCCATCCAAAAGCAACAGGATACACATTCTTCTCAAGTGCACATGGAACATTTTCAAGAATAGGTCATATACAAGGCCACAAAAAGAGCCTCAGTAAATTAAAAAAGACTGAAATTGTAACAACTAGCTTCTCAGGTCATAAAGATATGAAACTAGAAATAAATTACTCAAAGAAAACTAAAAAGCCCATAAACACATGGAGGCTTAACAACATGCTCCTAAATAACCAATGGATCAATGACCAAATAAAAACAGAGATCAAGCAATATATGGAGAAAAATGACAACAATAATTCAACACCACAAAATCTGAGGGACGCAGTGAAGGCTGTGCTAAGGGGGAAATATATTGCAATATAGGCCTAACTCAGGAAAGAAGAACAATCCCAAATGAACAGTCTAAACTCACAATTAATGAAACTAGAAAAGGAAGAACAAAGGAGGCCTAAGGTTAGTAGAAGGAGGGACATAATAAAGATTAAAGCGGAAATAAATAAAATTGAGAAGAATAAAACAATTGAAAGAATCAATGAAAGCAGGAGGTGGTTCTTCAAGAAAATAAAAAAAATAGGTAACTCCCTAGCCAGACTTATCAAGAAAAAGAGTCTACACACATAAACACAATCAGAAATGAGAAAGGAAAAATCACTACAGACACCACAGAAATACAAAGAATTATGAGAGAATACTATGAAAAATTATATGCTAACAAACTGGATAACCTAGAAGAAATGGACAACTTTCTAGAAAAATACGACCTTCCAAGCTGACCCAGGAAGAAACAGAAAATCTGAACAGACCAATTACCAGCAAAGAAATTGAATTGGTAATCAAAAAACTACCTAAGAACAAAAAAACCTGGACCAGATGGCTTCACTGATGAATTTTATCAAACATTTGGTGAAGACCTAATACCCATCCTCCTTAAAGTTTTCCAAAAAGTAGAAGAAAGGGAATACTACCAAACTCATTCTAAGAGGCCAATATCACTCTAATACCAAAACCAGGCAAAAAACACCACAAAAAAGAAAGTTACAGACCAATAGCCCTGATGAACATAGATGCAAAAATACTCAACAAAATATTAGCAAACCGAATTCAAAAATACATCAAAAAGATCATCCATCATGATCAAGTGGGATTCATCCCAGGGATGCAAGGATGGTACAACATTCGAAAATCCATCAACATCATCCACTACATCAACAAAAAGAAGGACAAAAACCAAATGATCACCTCCATAGAGGCTGAAAAAAGCATCTGACAAAATTCAACATCAATTCATGATAAAAACTCAACAAAATGGGTACAGAGGGCAAGTACCTCAATATAATAAAGGCCATATATGACAAACCCACAGCCAACATCATACTTAAAAGCAAGAAGCTGAAAGCTTTTCCTTTAAGATCAGGAACAAGACAAGGATGCCCACTCTCCCCACTTTAATTTAATATACTTCTGGAGGTCCTAGCCATGGCAATCAGACAACAGAAAGAAATTAAGGCATCCAGATTGGTAAGGAAGAAATCAAACTGTCACTGTTTGCAGATGATATCATATGGTACATAAAAATCCCTAATGAATTCACTCCAAAACTACTAGATCTAATATCTGAATTCAGCAAAGTTGGGGGATACAAAATTAATACACAGAAATCTGTTGCATTCCTATACACTAAGATGAACTAGCAGAAAGATAAATCAGGAAAACAATTCCATTAACAATTCCATCAAAAAGAAAAAAAAATACCCAGGAATAAACCTAACCAAGGAAATGAAAGGGTTATCATCTGAAAACCACAAGACACTCATGAGAGAAATTAAAGAAGATACCAATAAATGGAAACACATCCCATGTTCATGGATAGGAAGAATTAATATTGTCAAAATGTCCATCCTGCTTAAAGCAATCTACAGATTCAATACAATCCCTATCAAAATATCAACAGCATTCTTCAATGAACTAGAGCAAATAGTTCTAAAATTCATATGGAACCACAAAAGACCCCAAATAGCCAAAGCAAACCTGAGAAGGAAGAAGAAAGCTGGGGGTAATTACACTCCCTGACTTCAAGCTCTACTACAAAGCCACAGTAATCAAGACAATTTGGTTCTGGCACAAGAACAGACCCATAGACCAATGGAACAGACTAGAGAGCCCAGATAGAAACCCAAGCATATATGGTCAATTAATATATGATAAAGGAGCCACGGATATACAATGGGGAAATGACAGCGTCTTCAACAGCTGGTGTTGGCAAAACTGGACAGCTACATGTAAGAGAATGAAACTGGACTATTGTCTAACCCCATATACAAAATTAAACTCAAAATGGATCAAAGACCTGAATGTAAGTCATGAAACCATAAAACTGTTAGAAAAAAACATAGGCAAAAATTTCTTGGACATAAACATGAGCAGCTTCTTCATGAACATATCTCCATGGGCAAGGGTAACAAAGGCAAAAATGAACAAGTATGACTATATCAAAGTAAAAAGCTTCTGTACAGCAAAGGATACCATCAATAGAACAAAAAGGAATCCTACAGTATGGGAGAACATATTCATAAGTGACATATCCAATAAGGGGTTGACATCCAAATTATATAAAGAACTCATGCAAGCTCAACAAACAAAAAGCAAATAAACCAATCAAAAAATGGGCAGAGGATCTGAACAGACATTTCTCCAAAGATGAAATTCAGATGGCCAACTGGAACATGAAAAGATGCTCCACATTGCTAATAATCAGAGAAATGCAAATTAAAACCACAATGAGATATTACCTCACACCAGTTAGGATGACCACCATCCAAAACACAAACAACAACAAATGTTGGTGAGGATGTGGAAAAAGGGGGAACCCTTCTACACTGCTGGTGGGAATATAAACTAATTCAACCATTGTGGAAAGCAGTATGGAGGTTCCTCAAAAAACTAAAAATAGACATACCATTTGACCCAGGAATTCCACTCTTAGGAATTTACCCTAAGAATGCAGCAGCCCAGTTTGAAAAAGACGTATGCACCCCTATGTTTATCGCAGCATTATTTACAACAGCCAAGAAATGGAAGCAACCTAAGTGTCCATCAGTAGATAAATGGATAAAGAAGATGTGGTACATATACACAATGGAATATTATTCAGCCACAAGAAGAAAACAAATCCTACAATTTGCAACAACATGGATGGAGTTAGAGGGTATTATGCTCAGTGAAATAAGCCAGGCAGAGAAAGAAAAGTATCAAATGATTTCACTATCTGTGGAGTATAAGAACAAAGCAAAAACTGAAGGAACGAAAGAGCAGCAGACTCACAGAACCCAAGAATGGACTAACAGTTACCAAAGGGAAAGGGACTGGGGAAGATGGGTGAGAAGGGAGGGATAAAGGGGAAAAAGGGGAATTATGATAAGCACACGTAATTTAGCAGTGTGGGGGACATGGGGAAGGCAGTATAACAACAGAGAAGACAAGTAGTGATTCTATAACATCCTACTATGCTGATGGACAGTGACTGTAATGGGGTAGGTGGTGGGGAGTTGATAATAGGGGGAGTCTAGTAACCATAATGTTGCTCATGTAATTGTACATTAATAATAGCAAAATTAAAAAAAAAGAAGCTGACTGGTGATTCAATTATTTAAAAGCTTGACTGGAGCTGGAGGATCTGCTTTTGAGGTGGCTCACTCACATGGCTGTGAGCAGGATTAGCTCACTCCGTGTGGACCCCTCCATAGAGCTGCCTGTGTGTCTGTATATGACATCTGGCTTCTACTTAAAGCTTATCCATGGATTTTAACCTTTAATCAAACTATTGCATCAAGTGTTTTCTTCCCTCTAGAATCAGCTGACTACCTTGTATAAGAAGCCAGTAAGACAGAGAATGAAATTCTTTCAAGTACTTTAAAAGACAGTATTTTGACTATACATGCCTAATGGGATATAAACAAAAGAACCACACACACACAAAACATCATTAGTTTCACTGTTAATAATAATATTGTTAATTTTAATAATAATATTGCTAGTAGTAATAAGTATATTGTACAATAAGTTAAATTAATATATTAAGAAACAAGTGTTTAGCATAACAGAAAAAGATGCAAGTACAAAATGAAAATTAACTATAAAGTTATTAAATTTCAAACAGAAATGTCAATATGAACTCGCAATTTGTTTTTCTTTCTAAAAGTATGTATTTCACTAAAAGAAGTGACATCCAATAGTAATACCCACTGTTGGTCTTTAAATAGATTTTCCATGAAAACTTTCATTTACAGAAAATATGAGATGAAACCACAAAAATAAAGTCTGCAAAATCCAGAATTTAGAAAGCCTATAGAACAAATGACCCAGATTCTAGAAGATATTAAAGTAACCCAAAATATAGAGAGGGCTATTATAGTTCAAAACATAAGAAACATACAAACACATGTAATGTATGGACCCTGATGGATCCTCACTCAAACAAAAATTTGCTATAAAAATACATTTTTTAGATAACCTGGGATTTGAATATTGACTGGGTATTAAATGGTATAAAATTGTTTATTTTTATTAGGTGAGATTATTCTTCTCTGTTAGAGACACAGGCTCAAGAATGTATGTGTAAAATGGTGTGATGTATGGGATTTCTTAAAAACATTCTCAACAGCAACAAAACCCAGTTTGTGTTCCACCCTATAGACGTAGTTGGACTTTTATAGTGTAATAGGATATATAATCAGATTTCATAAGAGAGATTATTCCAGACATGTGGAATGAATAATCACTATGTCTGAGGGATAGTTTTCAACATATGTGAACCCTAACAACATTGTTAACCAACGTCCAATTCAACATCTTATACACTCATACACCATACACCATACACCACAGGACACTTCATCAAATAAAAGCTGTTAAAATTGTGGTAGCTTACATCAACTTGTCATGCTATTTCCTTCACCTAAATAAAGCAGGCCTAATAAAAGAGGAATGAAGGTTAGTCTGACATGACTTGTTCTTAGTAATGCCTACAGATTCTCAAAGATCATTATATTTTTCTCTCAATGTCTTCCACCATGTTTAATAATTTGTTCCAGATTTTCTAAGGGACCATGCTGAGCTGATCATCTGTAATTCTCAAATTCTACCTTTTCCACATTTTAAAAAATGTATTTTTAAATTTTTTATTGAGATATAATTCATATACCCTATTTAGCCATTTACAGAACACAATACAATGTTTTTTAGTATATTAAGAGGGTTGGCTACCATAAGCACAAACTAATTTTGAAACATTTCATTCCCCATAAAAGAAACCCTTTAACCATAATCTTTCACTCCCCATTTCCCACGTTCTCCCATTCCTAATCTGTCTCTATACATTTGTACTACTATGGATATTTCAAATAAATGGAATCATACAATATGTGTTCTTAATGGCTTTTTCACTATAAAAGAGGTGTTATCTTTTATTATCTTATTATCTCTCCAATATAACAGCTAATACCTATAAGATAATACATTCAAGTTCCTTCAATTCTGGAATGTTTAAGAAGCTCATCTTCTCCAAGTGCTAAGTCTAGGATCAGGTTCCCAGGGCTTCCCTGTCTGACATCTTTAATCCTGTGATATCTAACGCATGGAAACAATCCAACACCGAGGTTATGGGCCATTTTTCTGACCATGTTTGTCTGACCTGGGAGATTTCTCCCAAGGTAAGGCTAACTAATCTGATGCTCCCACCACTCCTACTCTACCTTCCAAAACAATGCCCTGCCTCACGTTTATTTTCAAGGCTTTGGTTTTTAAGATAGTGCAGTACTGATGTGGAGTTTTGCAATTACCTCTTGGACTGGGTGGAGTAACTGGTTGGCTCCCACCAGCTAAACAGAAAGGGAAGGGAACAAAGAAGACAGACTGTAACTTCACTCCACCCTATTGGGTTTTAGCTTTTAATTCTCAGGACCATTCATTAGACTTGCACTACTGTCTTGTCATTCTCCGGTCATTAGTCAGGATATGCCATGGAGAAAGAGAACATGAGGCATAGGAAGATAGGGGCTGGCAAGAGGGGATGAGATAAGTAGTAAGGAAACTAGATTCTGGATTTAAAGTCCTGTGTCTTTGGTCCCTTTTACTTGACTGAGGGAATAAGAAAAGGCTACATATCTGCAAAGGCCAGATAGGAGATAGCCAGTTCTAGCTTGCCAAGCAGAAATTGACTGAAGCCAAGTTGCTAAGTGGAGTAAAGACAGAACTGAGAAAGAAAAGAAAAAGTAAATTGCTCTGGATTCAAAAACCCAAAGGGAGAAAAGATTCTTGATCAGGATAGGTCAGGCATGGCAAGTTGGAGAGCAGATGGGCCAGAGAGGACTCACACCATCGCTTATCCAAGACTGCATCTTCTGCTCATTAAATTAGGTCCCAGGTAGATTTCCCTCCCCACAGACCTCCATACAATGTACAATAATGACCACTTACTAGCAGGTAATACATTAAAAAGCAAAACTGCCTAAATTCTCCTGAAGTACTGTTCTGTACTAAGAAGGATATGCCCTATGTGCGCTATTGTGTACTGGCTGATCATTAAACCTGGAAGATTCTCATGTTTTATGCTGACTCTGAAAGTGATACTAGAGTTCATAGAGCTGTATGCCTCCTAAGAGGACTGAACATCATTGTATAACACTATGTGAAGGAAATATTCTCCTAAAACCTATAAAGCACAAAGAGAGTCCTAAAGAAATTAAAGTTTAAAAAATACTGTGTTTAACCAAAACATGTTCTTTAGTTATTAAAAGTAACATGTAAAATGGCATCTACCATATTAGGAACAACAAATCCTATGGTAAAATTTTATTATAAATTCTGAGTACTGATTAGTAGAATTAACTGAAATGGAATTCCTGTATGATTTTCTGTTGCTTGGTTCCAGAGAGTTTTAATACTTGAAAATTTGTTTGCTCTGCAAACAAAAGCATCATAGTACCTTATAATGGCCATTCATCACAGCATCATGTAGGGGAGTGATCTGGTACTTTCCTTTGACATTTACATCTGCTCCACCTTTTAATAGTTCACTTGCTATCTGATAAAATCCTCCTACACTAGCTTCATGAAGTGCTGTCCAACCTATTGTACAAAAAGAAAATGGTATTTGTTTACATTTGGCAGCTTAATGTTTTTTTTGCTCACCCTTAAAATAAAACTTTAATTTTATGGTATTTCTTTAAAAATATTTTGATTATATGAGACAAGATAATCACACCATGAAAACAGAAAAGAAGGAAAACATTTGAAACTTTTCCTTCCCTCCTCAAATAAAAAGGCTGTAAGGGGGTCATTATTAGCTCGTAGAGAATGCTAGTTGCAAGCTACTTTTCTGCAGAGAAGAGGGAGAAAAAACTTTATTTGTAGCCTAAAGTACTTCCATTAAAGTAACGCAGCTGGCAGGACAACACAGAAGCCAGCCCAAAAGTATTTCTTTTCTCCTTATTTGCAAGAAGCTATTTACAGTAGTTCAGCTAAAAAACTACAGACTACTCCAAGAAAACCAATCATCAAGATAAATGTCCTTCCCTTTGTTAGCCAGAGACAATGATATAAGTTATACATATGTATTAAATTCCAGTAAATCATGACAGGTTGTATGCTGAAAATATATTTCGCTATTTCCAGAACCTTTTCCATAAACTAGGATTTCTCTGTCTTGGCACTAACATTTTGAGCTAATTTTTATTGTTCTGAACATTCTACTAGATGCCAGGAGCACCCTCCCCCCACCCTATCCCAGTTTTAACAACTAAAAATGTTTCCAGAAACTGCCAAATATCCACTGGGAGGCAAAAATCACTCTGGCTAAGAACCATTGCCATAAAATATTATAGAAGGAGTTTTTCCTATAGTATAAATTAGAAAGCCTTGCATAAGAAATGAAGAGCACCAAAAATGGTGAATATATACTTAATGGGGGAGGGTTTCCTATAAATGGCCTTAAAACACATACAGCTGTTTGAAGCAAAAATTAAACCAGTATGTTTTGGGGCTTATAATGTGTATAGATATATGACAGCTATAGCATAAAGGATAAGGAAGATGTATTCAGTGTTCTTATATCTTCTATGAAATATTACAATGCTAACTCTACTAAATAGTAACATCATTACCATAAAAAGTAACCACTACAAAATAATGCAATGACAAAAAAAAGAAAGAAACAAACAAACAAAAAAACCCACAGATGAAACACACAAGAAACAATTAGTAGGGGAGGAAAAGGATGGCAGAGTAGGAAGGCAAGGTGGAAACCTCCTCCTATACACACACTGAGGAAGCAACTACACCAAATACAACTAATCCCACAAGTGACCTGAAGACTGCAGAACAGACTACCTACACCTGGGGGAGAACAGCAGACCACACAGAGAAGGGTAAAGTGACAGGGCCATGATCCATGGAGACCCAAGCCCTTCCCCCATTCCAGAGAGGAATGGAGTAGAGAGGAGATAAGCACTCAAAAACTCTGCACACCTGGCCCTGCACAATGCGAGTCCACATTGCATTGGCTTCGGTGATTGATGGGGCTGGACACCAGTGAGAGTTGTAGCACTCTGAGAGGCCAAGACTCCTATCAGTTGTGGAGGACAGGCATACTTCCATGCTTCCAATGAAACCCAAAACAGAGGCAGCAGTTTGAAAGATTTACCAGCAGCCAGCAGCAGGAAGGGTGCTAGAAGGGCAAGGGTTGGATGAGAGTTCTCTCCATAGAAGAAAAGGCAGATGGACACTTCCCTGGCACCCCTTCGGCCTAACTGGTTCAACATTCATGGGAGCACCAAACACACCATTCCCCTCTCTGGGAGCTCAGACCTGAGGCCCTTCTCTGCTTGCCTGCCCCACCGACTTGGCCCAGCAGCGGTCAGTTTGCTGTCTGGAAGGTGGAGGGAGAGGGAAACTTTGCTGCCTGGCAGGCAGAGGGAGGTTTTGCAGCTCTTGCTGCCCTCTCTCAGCCTAACTGGGGAGGTACCAATGGGAGACATCTTGAGCACTCCTTCCATCTTAATGAAGACCCAACACCATGACAAGCTCCCTACGCACCCCACCCACATGCCTCCAACAGCCCAGGAGTGTCACCATTGCTCTGCCCACAACAATCCCAGCACAAGTACTGCTTCTCGGCTTACAAAGGGCTGGCTGAGACAAGCTGCCACCCTCTACTGACAGAGATCAGCCACTGCTGGCAAACAGGCAGCAAGTTGGGCTGTTCCATAGCCTACCAACAAGAACTGGAGCTCCAACTGGGAGAACCAAACACTGGAGAATAAGTAGTCTTGAGCTTCTGGGCACCACAGGACACTTTCTTCATAAAACCACCACTCTCTAGACCAGGAGGCATAGCAGATCTATCTAATACAAAGGAAGAAACACAGAAACCCTGATAAAATTAGGAGGCAGATGAATTTGTTCCAAATAAACTATAGGACAAGACACTATAAACAGGGCTAAATGAAAGAGATCACCAATCTATTTGATAAAGATTTCAAAGGAACAGTCACAAATATGCTCATTGATCTGCAGAAAAGTATTGACCTAAGGAAGGACTTCAACAAAGAGACAGAGGAATTGAAAAAAAGCCACTCAGAGCTAAAGAATACAGCATCTGAAATGAAAGATACAATGGAAGGAATGAATAATAGATTGCTGCAAATAGAGAAAACAACCAATGAGATGGAAATCAAAGAACAGGAAAACAATGAATCTGATACAGAGAGAAAAAAGAATTTCTAGGAATGAGAGGATGCTAAGAGAGTGGTGTGACAACTCCAAACAAAACAATATTCACATAATAGGGGTACCAGAAAGAGAAGAGAGAGACAAAGGGGTAGAAAGTCTCTGAAGAAATAACTGATAAAAATTTTCCAAATCTGGGGAAGAAAAAGACACCCAGGTTCTGGAAGCACAGAGAGCCCCTAACAAAAGGAACCCCAGGAAGATAATACCAAGACATATAACAATTAAAATGATAAATATTAAAGATAGAGAGAAATTACTGAAAGCGGCTAGAGAAAGGTAACAAATTTCTTATAAGGGAAACCCCATCAGGCTATCAACAGACTTCTCAGCAGAAAACTTATAGGCCAGAAGGCTGTGGCATGAAAATATTTAATGTACTGAAACAAAAGGACCTTCAACCAAGACTCCTTTACCCAGCAAGTTTATCATTCAAGATTGAAGGAGAGATTAAAAGTTTCCCAGATAAACAAAGGCTGAAGGAATTCACCACCACTAAACCAGCCTTAGGATATGTTAAAGGAACTTCTGTAGATGGAAATGTTCTTAAGCCTAAACATTTTCACCAGTGAAAATAAACCCACTGTAAAGGTAGCAGACCAATTACTTAACAAGCAAGTCTGAAGTTAAACAAAACAAAAGTAGTAAAACCAACAGTCAAAGGATACACAAAAAATGAAAATTATAACATCTAATACACAGTGTGGAGAAGGAGGCAGAAGAAAAAAGTACTTTTAGATTGTGTTTGAAATAGAGCAGCCATTAACAATACAAACTGTTATATATTTAGGAAACTATCCATGAACCATATGGTAACCACAAACCTAAAGCCTATAATATACACAAAAAACTTTTAAAAATAAATCAAATCACACTAAAGAACACCATCAAATAACATGAGAAGAGTATAAGAGAGGAAGAAAGGAACAAAGAACTGTAAAAACAACCACAAAACAATTAATAAAATGGCAATAAGTACATACCTATCAATAACTACCTTAACTGTAAATGGACTGAAGTCACCAACCAGAAGAAACAGTGGCAGATGGATACAGAAACAAGACCCATATACATGCTGCCTACATAAGAGACTCATTTCAGACCTAAAGATATACAGAGACCAAAGGTAAAGGGATGGAAAAAGATATTTCATGTGAATAATAGGGAGAAAAAAGCAGGGGGAGAAATGCTTATGTCAAACAAAATAGATTTCAAAACAAAGAAAGTAACAAGGGACAAAGAAGGACATTACATAAAGATATGAGGATCAGTACAACAAGAGGATATAACCATTATAAGTATCTATGCAGTCAACATAGGAGCACCTAAATATGTAAAAAAAAAAAATTAACAGAACTGAAGGAAGAAATAGACTGCAACTCAATCATATTAGGAAATCTAACACCCACTTACATCAATGGACAGATTATCCATACAGAAAATGAGTAATGAAACAGAGTCATTGAACAACACATTAATCAGATGGATGTAACAGATTCCTACAGAACATTCCACCCAAAAGCACCAGGATACACATTTTTCCCAAGTGCACATTGAATTTTCTCCAGAACAGATCACATACTAGGCCAAAAAAAAGAACCACAATACATTCAAAAAGACTGAAATTGTTTGAAGCAGCTTCTCAGAATACAATAGTATGAAACTAGAAATAAATTACACAAAGAAAACAAAAAACTCCACAAATACATGGAGGCCAAACAACATGCTTCTAAATAAGGAATGGATCAATGAAAAAACCAAAGTGGAAATCAAGCAATACATGGAGACAAATGAAAACAAAAATACAACTTTCAAACTTTCTGGGATGTTGTAAAAGTGCTTCTAAGAGGGAAGTACATAGCAATACAGGCCTACCTCAAGAAACAAGAACAATACCACATAAACAGTCTAGACTTACAATGAAAGAAATGAGAAAAAGAGATACAGGATTCAAGATGGTGGCATGAGAGATCAGACAGAGAACTCCCAAAACGACAAATGGTATTTAAATATAGTTAGTTAATACAACTAATGCTAAAACAGCAAGAGGAAAGAAGGCTGAACCAGACTGCATACAGATATCGCAAACACAGCAGACATCACGAAACAGGGTAATGTACAAAAGCCTTGATCCAGCAGGACCCAAGCCATTCCCTCACCCCAGCTTACCTGCAGAAGAAAGAGAAATGGAGTGGGGAGGGGGTGGAAGCCTGGGACTACTGAACACCTAGTCCTGGAGATCTGCTTTGCAAGCAGTAACCTACTCTGTGTGGTGCTCTGGAGGCTGGGGAGCTGGGACAGGCAAAGTGCCTGAGAGACTGACATTCCGGCCATTTGTGGAAGACAGGATCCACATCTGGCTGCTGTGTGACAGAGGAAAGGCAGGTGGTCTGAGAGGCATCCTATCACCGAGAGGGCTGCTGAAGGGGCAGGGGTTGCACAGAGCTTGCTGCACGGGAGAAGGGAGAGCTGGACAAGGTTGTCTGAGTGCGGTCTGCCCAGCAGGTTGGGAACTTTGAGGAGCTCCAGGTGCTCCAACCCCCTGGCTAGCTGCTCAGCTCCATAGGCTTGCAAACCGGCAGTCACTGTGCTAGCATCAGGCAAGCCAGAGGGAGGCCCAACCTACTTCAGCTTGAGATGCCAAGCACAGAGGCTTACACTTGTGTGCTCGGACCACTGGCTGTGATACTGGAGTCAGGCACCACAGATGGGAATCAGGAAACATATATTTCCTCCCGCCAGGCACCAGCTCTGCTCCCCAACAACACCCAATTTCACTCTAGGGGCTGAGCAGCTCCAGAGACTGGAGCTTCTGGGCACTACAGGGTACCACATACAAATATGAAACTTCAAAAGAACCTGGTTCAGACCAAAATCTCACAGACCCCAGAAAAAGGGCCAAATGAAACTGAACTCATCAATCTTCCTGAAAGTGAGTTCAAAATAAAAATCATAAACAGGCTTATGGAGGTACAGGAAAACATTCAAGAACTCAGGAATGAGTTTAAGATGGAGAGCCAATCATTAAGAAATTCCATATCTGAAATGAAACATACAATGGAGGGATTTAAAAGCAGATTAGATGTAGGAGAAGAGATGGTAAATGCAACAGAAATTAGAAAAAAGAGGAATACAAAGAAGCTGAGGCACAGAGAGAAAAAAGAATCTTGAAGAATGAAAGGATATTGAGAGAACTGTGTGACCAATCCAAACGGAACAATATTCGCATAATAGGGGTGCCAGAAGAAGAAGAGAGAGAAAAAGGGTTAGAAAGTGTCACTGAGGAGGTAATTGCTGAAAACTTCCCCAATCTGGGGAAGGAGATAGTCTCTCAAGACATGAAGGTGGACAGATTTTCCAATACAAGGGACCCAAGGAAGACAACATCATTATTAAAATGGCAAAGATCAAGGAAAAAGACAGACTTTTAAAAGCACCTAGAGAGAGAAAAAAGATCACATACAAAGGAAAACCCATGAGGCTATCATCAGATTTCTCAACAGAAACCTTACAGGCCAGAAGGAAGTGGTGTGATAAATTTAATGCAATGAAGCATAAGGGCCTTGAACCAAGAATACTCTACCCAGCAAGGTTGTCATTTAAATTTGAAGGAGGGATTAAACCACTCCCAGATAAGCTAAAGCTGAGAGAATTTACATCCCATAAACCATCTCTACAGTGCATTTTGGAGGGACTCCTATAGATGGAATTATTCCTACGGCTAAATTGATGTCACCCAAGGGATAGAAAAAGAGTACACAAAATGACTCATAACATACAAAGAATGGAGGAGGAGAAAAAGAAAAAGGAAAAAAAAAAGAACCTTTAGGTTGTATTTGTAATAGCATAGGAAGTGAGTTAAATTCAACTGTTAGATAGTAAGGGAATTACACTTGAACCTTTGGTAACCACAAATCTAAACCCTGCAATGGCAATAAGTATATACCTATTGATAATCACCCTAAATATAAATGGTCTGAATGCACCAATCAAAAGACACAGAGTCACTGAATGGATAAAAAACAAGACCCATCTATATGCTGCCTACAAGAGACTCACGTCCAACTCAAAGACGTACACAGACTGAATGTAAGGGAATGGAAAAAGATATTTCATGCAACTAATAATGAAAAAAAGCAGGGGAGTTACAGTAATTGTATGAGACAAAATGGACTGCAAAACAAAAAGTAACAAGAGACAAAGAAGGACGTTACATAATGATAAAAGGGTCAGTGCAACAGGAGGATATAACCATTATAAATGTCTATGCACCCAACACAGGATCACCTACATATGTGAAACAAATACTAACAGAATTAAAGGGGGAAAAAGAATGCAATGCATTCATTTTAGGAGATTTCAACACAACATTCACTCCAAAGGACATATCAACCAGACAGAAAATCAATAGACAGAGGCACTGAACAACATATTAGAACAGATGGACCTAACGGACATCTACAGAACACTCCATCCAAAAGCAACAGGATACACATTCTTCTCAACTGCACATGGAACATTTTCAAGAATAAATCACATACTAGGCCACAAAAAGAACCTTAGTAAATTCAAAAAGATTGAAATTGTACCAACCAGCTTCTCAGATCACAAAGGTAAGAAACTAGAAATAAATTACACAAAGAAAATGAAAAACCCACAAACACATTGAGGCTTAATAACATGCTCCTTAATAATCAACGGATCAATGACCAAATAAAAACAGAGATCAAGCAATATATGGAGACAAAAGACAACAATAATTCAACACCACAAAATCTCTGGGATGCAGCGAAGGCCGTGCTAAGAGGGAAATATATTGCAATACAGGCCTACCTCAGGAAAGGAGAACAATCCCAAATGAAGAGTCTAAATTCACAATTAATGAAACTACAAAAGGAAGAAGAAATGAGGCCCAAAGTCAGAAGAAGGAGGGACATAATAAAGATTAAAACAGAAATAAATAAAATTTAGAAGAATAAAACAATAGAGAGCATCAGTGAAAGCAGGAGCTAGTTTTTTGATAAAATACACAATAACCTCCAGCCAGACTTATCAAGAAAAGAAAGACAGCCTACACACATAAACAGAATAAGAAATGAGTAAGGAAAAATCACTACAGACACCACAGAAATACAAAGAATTATGAGAGACTACTATGAAAAATTATATGCTAACAAACTGAATAACCTAGAAGAAATGGACAACTTTCTAGAAAAATACAACCTACCAAGGCTGACCCAGGAAGAAACAGAAAATCTAAACATACCATTACCAGCAATGAAATTGAATCGGTAATCAAAAAACTACCCAAGAACAAAACCCCCGGACCTGATGGATTCACCACTGAATTTTATCAGATAAATAGAGAAGACATAATACCCATTCTCCTTAAAGTTTTCCAAAAAATAGAAGAAGAGGGAATACTTCCAAACTCATTCTATGAAGAAAGCATCAGTCTAATACCAAAACCAGGCAAGGACCCCACAAAAAAGAAAATTACAGATCAATATCCCTGATGAACATAGATGTAAAAATACTCAACAAAATATTAGCAAACTGAATTCAAAAATACATCAGGAGGATCATACACCATAATCCAATGGGATTCATCTCAGGGATGCAAGGATGGTACAACATTCAAAAATCCATCAACATCATCCACCACAGCAACAAAAAGGACAAAAACCACATGATCATCTCCATAGATGCTGAAAAAGCATTCGACAAAATTCAACATCGATTCATGATAAAAACTCTCAGAAAAATGGGTATAGAGGGCAAGTACCTCAACATAATAAAGGCCATATATGACAAACCCACAGCCAACATCATATTTAACAGCGAGAAGCTGAAAGCTTTTCACCTAAGATCAGGAACAAGACAGGGATGCCCACTCTCCACACTGTTATTCAACATAGTACTGGAGGTCGTTGCCACAGCAATCAGACAACACAAAGAAATAAAAGGCATCCATATTGGTAAAGAAGAAGTCAAACTGTCCCTATTTGCAGATGACATGATATTGTACATAAAAAACCCTAAAGAATCCACTCCAAAACTAATAGAACTAATATCTGAATTCAGCAAAGTTGTGGGATAAAAAATTAATACACAGAAATCTGTGGCTTTCCTATACACTAATGATGAGCTAACAGAAAGAGAAATCAGGGAAACAATTCCATTCACAATTGCATCAAAAAGAATAAAATACCTAGGAATAAACGTAACCAAGGAAGTGAAAGACCTGTACTCTGAAAACTACAAGACACTCCTAGGAGAAATCAAAGAGGACACTAACAAATGGAAACTCATCCCATGCTCTTGGCTAGGAAGCTAAATATTGTCAAAATGGCTATACTACGTAAAGCAATCTACAGATTCAATGCAATCCCTACCAAAATACCAACAGCATTCTTCAACAAACTGGAACAAATAATTCTAAAATTCATATGGAACCAGAAAAGACCCCAAATAGTCAAAGCAATCCTGAGAAGGAAGAATAAAGCAGGGAGGATCTCAATTCCCAAATTCAAGCTCTACTACAAAGCCACAGTAATCAAGACAATTTGGTAGTAGCACAAGAACAGACCCATAGACCAGTGGAACAGAATAGAGAGCCCAGATATAAACCCGAGCATATGTGGTCAATTAGTATATGATAAAGGAGCCAGGGATATACAATGGGGAAATGACAGCGTCTTCAACAGCTGGTGTGGGCAAAACTGAACGGCTACGAGAATGAAACTGGGTTACTGTCTAACCCATACACAAAAGTAAACTCAAAATGGATCAAAGACCTGAATGTAAGTCATGAAACCATAAAACTCTTAGAAAAAAACATAGGCAAAAATCTCTTGGACATAAACACGAGCAACTTCTTCATGAACATATCTCCCCGGGCAAGGGAAACAAAAGCAAAAATGAACAAGTGGGACTATATCAAGCTGAAAAGCTTCTGTACAGCAAAGGACACCATCAATAGAACAAAAAGACATCCTACAGTATGGGAGCATATAGTCATAAATGACATATCCAATAAAGGATTGACATCGAAAATATATAAAGAGCTCATGCACCTCAACAAACAAAAAGTAAATAATCCAATTTAAAAATGGGCAGAGGATATGAACAGACACTTCTCCAAAGAAGAAATTCAGATGGCCAACAGGCACATGAAAAGATGTTCCACATCACTAATCATTAGAGAACTGCAAATTAAAACCACAATGAGATATCACCTCACACCAGTAAAGATGGCCAACATCCAAAACACAAACAACAAATGTTGGCGAGGATGTGGAGAAAGGAGAACCCTCCTACACTGCTGGTGGGAATGCAAATTAGTACAACCATTGTGGAAAGCAGTATGGAGGTTCCTCAAAAAACTAAAAATAGACATACCATTTGACCCAGGAATTCCACTCTTAGGAATTTACCCTAAGAATGCAGCAGCCCAGTTTTAAAAAGACAGATGCACGCCTATGTTTATTGCAACAGTATTTACAACAGCCTAGAAATGGAATCAACCTAAGTGTCCATCAGTAGATGAATGGATAAAGAAGATGTGGTATATATACACAATGGAATATTATTCAGCCACAAGAAGAAAACAAATCCTACCATTTGCAACAACATGGATGGAGGTAGAGGGTATTATTCTCAGCGAAATAAGCCAGGCGGAAAAAGACAAGTATCAGATGACTTCACTCATATGTGGAGTATAAGAACAGAGAAAAAAGCTGAAGGAAGAAAATAGCAACAGACTCACAGAACCCAAGAATGGACTAACAGTTACCAAAGGGAAAAGGACTGGGGAGGATGGGTGGGAAGGGAGGGACAAAGGGGAAAAAGGGGCATTACTATTTGCAGATATAATTTAGGGGGGAGCACGGGGAGGGCTGTACAACACAGAGAAGACAAGTAGTGATTCTATATCATCTCACTACACTGATGGACAGTGAATGTAATGGGGTATGTGGTGGGGAATTGATGATGGGGGGAATCTAGTAACTATAATGTTGCACATGAAATTGTAGATTAATGATACCAAAAAAAAAAGAATGACTGTAATTGGTTTCTTAAATCAAAGAGAAAGATACCATAAATCTACGTGAGGACTTAGAAAATTCAAATGTTACCTATGAAAAGACCCTTGGTCTGTTAGTAAAAGACCCTTGGTCTGTTAGTATAACGCTTTATTTCTCAAAAGACACAGCCTTTTTTGGATTGTTTCACCAAATAAATATATTTAAGTCATCTTGTTCTAGTAGATATTTATGTTTTTGTTTTCACAGCATCTAGCACATAGGGGGCTTATTCTAAGAACTCACTACTGAACTGATATGTTACATGAGGCCATACTCGTCTTGCCAGTAGTTCTTCACCAGTATTGAGAATAAAAATCACCTGGTGGAATTTACTAAAATGCAAATATCCAGGTTTTAACCAGAGATTTCAACTGTGAGAAAGTGTGTATATGTGTGTTGGTGGGTGGTGGGGGCGGGGGAAGTAAAGGATGCATTTTTTAAAAATACTACTTGGGATGGTGATGAAAATGGTTTGTAGACAATCCTTTGGAAACACTGCCCTCTGCAGTTCTATGGGATGTGGTGTCCAGAAGTAAAGATCAAAGGTAAGGTGCAAAGAAGAAGGAAAAGCAGAGAATAAGAGAGTTCAAAAAGCCAAGAAAACATGGCAAGAATAAAGAATCCATGAAGGTCACAGAAGCACCTGGGACAGCGAGGCAATGGTGTACATTAACTGGCTGAAGACAAACAGGAAACAGCCACCAAGGATGTTAACAATGGCACAGAAAAGAGGTAATGAAAAGAAACATGTTAAGAGATTCTTGAGAAATCCATAACATCAAGTTAGCTGCATATTAGAGCTACTCCTGGCCTTAAGGGGCAAATAAAGACTAGCAGAAAGAACCACCTCTCAAAATCAAGTAAGCAAGTGTATTAGCTAGCAAACAAGGATCCAAGAGTTGGAGTTGTAAGACCATGTTGACCTGAGTTTGGGAGTTAGAACAAGAGTCTGTTAAAACCCTGACTATATTATAAACTCAGACCTTACAAACGTTAAGTACTAGTGATGAGGAAATACTCAGAAAGTTCTCATCTCCCTCCCCCTCTTGGCAGGTGTGGTGGGAAGCCAAGAAAGCCAAGGGAATAGGGTGTCTATTATACAGACTTCAGGAATGTAGAGGAATCACAAGGTGCTTGGGTGCTTGGGATTGAAACAATGTAACAATGTATTCCCCCCCACAGGGACTCAGTGGTATGGAACAGCTTGTTAATCATAGTCATCAAAGCCCATTAGTTTATAGTATGGTATCCAGGTAGCCTTTACAGAAATAGATGAAAATATAACTAGCACCCTGAATACACCTATAGTGACCTAAATGCTCCCACTGCAAGAGTTCCTGGGTGCTAACTACCCCCCTACCTTTGTAGTAAATGTATAAAAGGCATGGCCTTGCTATACTCAGGGCTCAGACCATTGGAGATTACTCTCCTCTAAGCCCGCCAGTGTGAAATAAACCTCTATCCTCCAAGATCTCCAAGTGCCACTTGGTTCTTCTGACAGCAATCCAGTCCAGGTTTTCCATAACAGTAGGAGTGTGCTTGTAATCACCTGGTTCTCTATGGATTATACTGTTGATCTCTGTGCACTATAAGACTTTTTGCACTGTTTCAGAAATTGAGAAAGTCTGGAAACAATAGAAGTATGTACACACAAAAGCACTACCCACACTGGCCCTGTGCTGCTCAGTGCCTGAAGTACTAAAGTGCTTTTAAGGAATCATTCCTCTCCAGGACATGTCAGGTTCTCCCCACAAGGAAGACTACCAGAGATCCAGCCTTACAGAAAAACTGGTCTTTCTGAGCTCCCTGCCTCACACTCTCTACCTCATACACTCTTTTCTCCACTTTCCCAGCCATTGCCTCTGCTGTACATCTATCATCAATTTCCCCCATAGCCCAGTATACCAACAGTTTCTTTCAGCTGTCAACCTCTTTGTCTTCTATTCAGAGTTGAGTCTCATAGCCAATGCCAATGCAAAGCCAGCAAGCCAGTGCCAGGAACCCCAAGCCACTGCACATGGCCTAACTAGTAAGCCCCAGACAGACATAATCTTTGAAGGTGAAATATAATGCTCTTTCCCTGCCCCTCCCCTCCCAATTTACCATCTCCCGGGGGGGATGATGGTGAAGAGTTATCTAATCAGGAAGATCACCTGGAAGCTTTCTGTTTGAGACTTGGCTTAGGCCCACTTTGCCATACTTCCATAGGAGTGACAGCTGAAACTACAAACCACTCACAAGGTAACTGTGAGTGATAACCCCAACTTACCAGCATAACTTGGTTGATTAACATTTCCACCTTTTTTTATACAATGGTGAACAAGAGCAATGTCATTGTGCAGAGCAGCCTTATACAGCAAATTTTCTCCAAAAATGTTTCTACGGTTAATGCTAGAAAGAGATATTTTATTCATCTTCATTTTCTCTGAAATGAGGGAATGAACAAAAGAAAACAATCATCCTTATTTGAAAACATGGAGGAATATGGGTAACAGCGAGTCCAGTCAACATTCTAGAATAGAGGTATACTATATTATGAAACAGTATTTCATCCATTAACTCAATTACAATGGTATCTACATGCAAAAAGACAAAAGAGACAAATGTCATTAGTTTGAAAATATTTGTAGTAAATTATAAATCATTTAAGGAGTTTACATCAATTGAAATCCCATGAAAGTACATATACGAGAAAATGAAAAGATTATTATCTTAAAAGTTCTGTTGCATTATTTAGATCTAGAATTAGATGTTATGAAACCCAACAAAATATTATAATATAAAAATGTCTTATAAAACCATGAGAAAATCTCAGAGGTATGTAAGAAAGATATAAAAACCAACCCAGCCAGACCAAAAAGGGGAATGGTAAATTTTCTTTCTTTGCTAAAAATAACTATCACAAAATTAATTAAGGAACTATGACCTTCATCTGTAAAGCAGTTTTGATTTCCTACACCAGGAAATAAACAATTAAAATATTGTTCCAGGTTATGCATACTAAGTATCATTTCTCTACTGTGTCAATAAAATACTGAAACTCATTATGAGTTGGGAAGTATTTTCTCATCTTCAATTTTTTGGAAGAGTTTGTGGAAAACTGGTATTATTTCTTTCTTAAATGTTTGGTAGAATTCACCATTGAAGGTGTTATGGACTGAAGTGTGCTTCCCCCAAATTCTTATGTTGAAATCCTAATATAATAGGATTGGTGTCCTTATAAAAGAAGGAAGAGACATGAGAACTCTCCACACATACAGGAAGTGCACTGTGAGAAAGCAGCTGTCAGAAAGCCACAAACAAAAGTCTCACCAGAAATCAAATTTTCTAGCATCTTGATCTTGGACTTCTTGCCTCCAGAACCATAAGAAAATTACTTTATGTCATTTAAACCACCCAGTTTGTGGTATTCCTAGCAGACTAATCCAGAAGACATCCAGGCCAAGAGATTTTCTTGTTTATTGATTTGTTTGGCTTTAGGAGGGAAAGTTTTAAACTACAAATGCAATTTATTTAATAGATACATTATTATTCAGGTTGCCCATTTCTAATAATTTGTGTCTTTGAAGGACTTTGTCCATTTCATCTAAGTTGCTGAACATATTGGCAAAAAGGTGTTCATAATATTCCATTATCTTTTATCATAAACCATATAATGATGTTAACTCTCGCTAGTGATATTGGTAATTTATGTCTTCTTTTTTCTCGTATCAGTCTGACTGGAGTTTTATGAATTTTATCGATCTTCTCAAAGAACCAGCTGTTGGTTTCATTGATTTTCTCTATTATTTTTGTGTTCTATTTCATTGATTTCTGCTTTACCACTGCTTTCTTCTTTACTATTTCCTTTCTGTGGTTTACTCTGAATTTCATTCACTCTTCTTTTTCTAGAGTGATGTCATTGATTTGACAGTGTTCTTCATTTCTAATATAGGCATTTAGTACTCTTTCCCATCCCTCTTTTTGTGACATCTCATAATATTGCTATGTTGTATTTTCATTTTACTTTAGTTATAAATACTTTCTAATTTCCCTTTCAATTATTTCTTTGACCAACTGGTTATTTAAGAGTGTGCTATTTAGTTTCCAAATATCTCAGGATTTTACAGAGGTCTTTCTGTTATTAATTTCTGATTTAATTCCATTGGTATCAGAGAACATACTCTTTATGACCTTCATTTTTTTAAATTTATTGAGACTTTATTATCTGTGTAAGCCCTAAATGGAATCACAAGAATCCTATACAACGGAGGCATAAAGATCAAAAGAGAAGAAGGCAATGGGACAAAAGAAGCAAAGACTGGGCTGATGTGCCCAGGAGCAAAGGAATACCCATTGCCTCTAGAAGCTGGAAAAAGGTAAGCAAGATTTTCTCCCAGTGCCTATAGAACGATCTAGTCTTACTGACATCTTGATTTTAACCCCTTGTTATTCATTTGGACTTCTGACCTCAGGACTGTAAGAGAATAAATTTGTGTTAAGTCACTAATCTTGTAGTAAATTGTTTCCAAAATAGGAAACTAATACAACTGATATCAGCAAAGTATGTTTCTCCCCGGCCTTTAGTTTTAACCCTGTTTATGTCTTTATATTTCAAGTGTGTTTCTTAAAGTCAGCTTATAGTTGGGTCTTGCTTTTTTCATCCAATCTGACATGCTCTCCTTTTTAACTCAGAGTATCTTAACTATTTACATTTAATGTGATTGTTGATATGGTTGGGTTTGAGTGTATCATCTTGCTATTTGTTTCAGTCTTTCCTATCTGTTTTTTCCCCTCTTCTACTTTCTTTCGGATTAACACTGAATACTTTTTGTTACTCCATTTTAATCTTCTCTGTTGGCTTATTTGCTATAACTTGTAGGATTTACAGTATACAGTTTACCTTCAAATGGTATCCTCACATAAATTTTATAATAGTATACTTCCACTTCTCCTCTTCTAGCTTTTTATGCTATTCTTGTCATTCATTTTATTTTATATATATTAAAAAAATCAGAATCTATTGTTGCTATTTTATTTAAATAGTCAAATCTTTAAAATTGATTAATAAAAAATCCTGTGTTTTTATACACAGTTACCATTTCCAGTGATCATCATTCCTTCGTATAGATGCAGACTTCTATCTACTTATCTGCCTGAAGAATATCGTTTAACATTTCCTATTGTTTGGGTCTGCTGGTGATGAGTTCTCTCAGTTTTTGCATATCTGAAACTTTATTTCAAATTAATTTTTGAAAAACTGTTTTCCTGGGTATAGAATTCTGGTTCTAGTTCTGGAATTTTAGGTATGGGATTCACTTTAGTACTTTTTTAAAGCTGCTGCTCCACTGTCTTTTTGCTTGCATTGTTTCCAACAAGAAATTTTATGTCATCCTTATCTCTATTTTTCTGTACATGTATATGTCTTTTTTTTCTTATCAGCACATATATTCTGATTTCTTAAGTGACTATTATTTTATTGGTTATACTGTCATTTATGGTTTCATTGGTTATACTGCAATTTATCACCTAGTTTAGATCGTTTCTAGTCATTTTATTACAATAAACAATGTAGTAAAGAACATCCTTATAATATCTTTACAGATTTAAGCAAGTATAGCTATAGAATTGAAGTAGAATTGCTGATTCAAAAGAATTGTGACTTAAATTCTGATGAATGTAAATAAAATGCCATGTGAAAAGGCTGAAGAAACTTAACACTATTACCAACAACATATGAGAATGCTTACTTTTTCCACATTCTCACCACTGGGAATTCTCAAATGTTTAACATGTTTGGCATTCTCTTTAGTATTATACTTTTTAATTTGCATTTCTTTAATCGTGAGTGAGATGTTAATCTTTTTCACTATTTGTACTTTTTTTTTCTGTGAACTCCTTGTTAATGTCCCTTACCCATTTTTCTTCACCCTTACTGTTTTGCAAGAGCTCTTGGCATGCTAATGCAATTAACCCCTTATTGTGTGTTATTAATATTTCTTCTGTGTCTGATATTTGGTGTTCTTCAGAGCTTTCTTCCATACTTTTTTTTATGTATATAGTCAATTTTATCATTCTTTTCCCTCCTGGCTTCTGGGTTTGAATCACACTTTAAAAAGGCTTTTTCTACTCAAAGATTTTAAAAAGATTCACGTATGTTTTCTTCTAGAACTTTTTCTTTTTTCATTTAAATGTTCGGCCAAACTGGAATTAAATTTAGTATATGAAATGCTACAGGAGTAAAAAATTTTGTTTACATTTTTCACTACTTATTGCCTAGTCCCTCCTTCTGCCACCAATTTGAGATGCCATCAATATCACATACCTGCCCCCATAGTCCTATTGTATCTGGGGTTTATATCTAACTACTGTTTCATTGATTTGTCTATTCTTGTGCCAGGACCAAATTATTTTAATTTCTATGGCTTTCTAATTACTTTCATATTATATAGAGCATGATCCTGTCCACTCTCTCTTTGCCTTTATTTTTCAGAATTTTCTAGACTAGTCGTTCATATTTACTTTTCCAGCTGAAATTTATATTATTTTATAACATTGTAGCTAACCTCCAACACTATAAAGCAAAACAAAACAATTAAAAAACAAAAGTTTGTCTTTGATTAAGCTCTCATGCATTTATAGAGTAATTTAGGAAGAAGTACATTTTTTATGACACTGAATATGGTCAAGCATAAGGTTCCTCTTTCCATTTATTCGACCTTTTTTTTATGTCTCTCAGCGGAATTTTTAAACTCTTCTTATAGGTTTGGCACATTTCTCATTAGGAATATTCTCTCTTTCTCTCTTATGTAGGACCTCCTTTCATATTTTCTAATGGGTAATGCTTATATATATATGAAAGGTATTTGTAAAAGAAAGATCTTTTGGTTTACTGAATTTTTTAAACTTTTTATTTGGAAACAATTTCAGATTTACAAAAAGTTGTAAAAATAAAACAAAGGATTCACCACTGTTAACATATTACCACCACTTTAAATTATTCTTTATCCTTTTTTATATATGCACACAGGCACAAAGACATATATACATAAAGAATTACTTATATATACCATACCCCTTTACTCATACTTAAGTGTATATTTTCTAGAAACAAGGACATCTCTTACATAACCAAATTATTATTAAACTCAGGAAATTTAACATTGATACAATATTATTATTTAATCTAAAGTCCATATTTCAACTTTGCCAATTTTCCCCTATTATTTTTTAACCAGTCTTTCTAGATTCTTATTGTTTATGATCGTTTTTAGTTCATTTTTTGGGGTTTTATAGGAACATAGAAATATCACCTAAGAATAAGAGAAGCCTTATGCTAGGTTGGCCATGCCACAAATACGTCCAACATTAAATCTGAAATGTGTTCTATAACTATTCTCTCCAATGTACACATAATGAAAAAAATACCAGCCTATGAGCCAGATGTTTAGGATCAAGTCCAAATTATGCTACTAAAGAGATGTGTGATGCTGAGAAAAATCCTTAACCTCTCTGAACTTCCTCATCAGTAAAATGAGAAAATTAGAATAGATAATCTCTAAACCCTTTTTAGTACCAGAATTCTATGTTTCTGTAACTTACTTACTTAAGAAAATATAATATGCCTCACCGTTTTTTCCTGCAAGTTTTTTGTTTTTCCTGATCTGTTCTCTGTTCTTTGGTGTGGTTGAATGCATATTCTTCAGCCCTTTACCTTCAATCATTAAAGCAGGATCCTTTATTCTTGAAAAATAAATGTGTTTTTAGAATTACTGTCATGTTCTCTATAACCATTCACAGAGAATCATACCAAATTTTGACTACATTTTTAAAACTCAAAAGTACTTAACTGAGCTGCTGAGTAAACTGCAGATTTTCTGTGACAGGTATGCTAATCATTATGGTTTCTAGTCTTTGTGCCACCTGTGGGTTTCTCTCCCTTAGGGACAGTCACCTACAACTGTGAGTATTCTCAGTCTTTTGCCCAACATTCTCTGAGTTGGTATGCCACTATTCCTGCTATTCACCTTCTGTGGAAAAAGAAGCAGGCTCTTTGCAAAAAAAAAAACCCAACTTGCCATGTAGTATGGCAATGATCAAAAGCAGTAAAATATTGTCATAAAAACAGACACACAGTTGGTTAGTAGGATTTCAATATTTTTGAATTTACTGAGGTTCTTTTTGTGGCCTAGTATGTGGTCTATTCTGGAAAGACCTGAATGTAAATCATGAAACCATAAAACTCTTAGAAAAAAACATAGGCAAAAATCTCTTGGACATAAACATGAGCGACTTCTTCATGAACATATCCCCCCGGGCAAGGGAAACAAAAGCAAAAATGAACAAATGGGACTATATCAAGTTGAAAAGCTTCTGTACAGCAAAGGACACCATCAGTAGAACAAAAAGACATCCTACAATATGGGAAAATATATTCATAAATGATGTATCTGATAAGGGGTTGACATCCAAAATACACAAAGAACTCACACACCTTAACAAACAAAAAGCACATAACCCAATTAAGAAATGGGCACAGGACATGAATAGACACTTCTCTAAAGAAGAAATTCAGATTTCCAACAGGCACATGAAAAGATGCTCCACATTGCTAATCATCAGAGAAATACAGATTAAAACCACAATGGATGGTTTTAATCACACCAGTGAGGATGGCCAACATCCAAAACACAAACAACAACAAATGTTGGCGAGGATGTGGAGAGAGGGAACCCTCCTACACTGCTGGTGGGAATGCAAATTAGTTCAACCATTGTGGAAAGCAGTATGGAGGTTCCTCAAAAAACTAAAAATAGAAATACCATTTGACCCAGGAATCCCACTCCTAGGAATTTACCCTAAGAATGCAGCAGCCCAGTTTCAAAAAGACAGATGCACCCCTATGTTTATTGCAGCACTATTTACAATAGCCAAGAAATGGAAGCAACCTAAGTGCCCATCAGTAGATGGATGGATTAAGAAGATGTGGTACATATACACAATGGAATATTACTCAGCCATAAGAAAAAAACAAATCCTACCATTTGCAACAACATGGATGGAGCTGGAGGGTATTATGCTCAGTGAAATAAGCCAGGCCGAAAAAGACAAGTACCAAATGATCTCACTCATATGTGGAGTATAAGAACAAAGAAAAAAAAAAAACTGAAGGAACAAAACAGCAGCAGACTCACAGAACCCAAGAACGGACCAATAGTTACCAAAGGGAAAGGGACTGGGGAAGAAGGGCGGGAAGGGAGGGATAAGAGGGTAAAAGGGGCATTACGATTAGCAGACATAGGGTGGGGGGGCACGGGGAGGACTGTACAGCTCAGAGAAGACAAGTAGTGATTCTCATCTCACTACACTGATGGACAGTGACTGTAATAGGGTTGGTGGGGGGGACCTGATGAAGGGGGTAGTTTAATCATCACAATATTGCTCATGTAATTGTAGGTTAATGATACTAAAATAAAATAAATTGTAAAAAAAAAAA
>JAQQAC010009165.1:33952490-34162501 GCA_029783875.1 Phataginus tricuspis | reverse complement strand
GTGTGTGTGTGTGTGTGTGTGTGTGTGTGTGTGTGTGTGTGTGTGTGTAACTCTACCCTAAAAGAACTTAACATCTAACTAAGGATTGAAGGCACAAAATACATAAGAAATTAAAGTATAAATAATGCCAAAAACATTGTATGAATTCAGGTATATGGCACAAACCACAGAGGCTATTGTGTTATTCAAAATAAGTTTTCTGGAGGGAAAGAAAAGGGGAGGCAATGGAGGGTTTTCATGATTGCTTGAAAAATGCCTGGTTAAACAAAGTTAAGCATGTATCTTTACCACAAGACTTTTCAGAGCCATTTGCATTATTATAAATCTCTCAGGACACTTTAGGATATAGTATTCTCCAAACATCTTTGTTCCAAAAAATTCTTTTTCTCAGAAGATCTATTAATGTCATAGGATGTAAGTGATTGGGAAATACTGATACAGTCAATGAATAATGAATGCTAAAGAGGGAGCAATTTACTTTAGTCAAGATCACCCGAGTCATCTAAAAAAGATCCATAGAAGAAAAGGGACTTGAGCCAGAAATTAAGTATTTGTGAAGGAGTAAAAGAAGAGAGGAACACATATTTATTAAGCACCAACTAGGTGCCAGTTACCATGAGCTGTCATTGCTCTCAGTTCTCATAATGATCCTGTGAAATGGATATCACTATTGGCATTTTACACATGTAAATGACATACTTGCCGTTTGAACGCACATCTATCTGGTTCCAAATGTTATGCTCTTTCCCTTGCTCTCTAGCTCCTGACTTGAACAAAGTCACAAAGTTGGGAAAAGTGTGAAGTACAGCTAAGATGAGCTAAGATACACATATGGTGGGGTTGGCCTAGGGAGGTCCTTGACTGCTTGAATCCACTGTGTGCAGAGCCAGTCTTACAGTCCTGATTCGCCATAGCAACATGCAGAAAGCAAAGTCTAAATGAGCATTCAATACACAGGTACTAATTAGGAACTGGAAGATGGGAAAGTAGTATCTAGCAAGAAACATTAAAGGAACTAGGGTAACAGACAAACCAACAAAAAGCATTTTTGCTACATCATATCAGCAACCAGTTTGATAAGTTATAAACTTCTCATCTAGATAAAGAATAAAAGATAATGATGGATAAGAAACATATCAAGAAAATACTATTTCATCAGAGATAAGGAAGAATACTGGAAGGGGATGTTAGATGAGAATAGATTTCTATTAAATTGGTTTAACCATATTCCTGCCTAGGGGAAGCATAAATGGCCTTGATATGTAAAGCAATGTAACTTTTTAAAAATTTAAACTCATGATCTGCATAGCTAATCATACAGACCAACCTTTTCTGGGTGTGGCAAAACTTCAGGATTTTCCACTTCAGGCCCTAAAAGATAACAATATTATTTTTTCAGTCCAGTTTTATTCAAACACTAAAAGTATACTCTCTCACTCAGCATTTCTTAATCATATAACTTGAAATGACACCATCAGACATCATGTGACATATCAAACATTTTATAAGTATTATGCCAATTTACTGATATAAAAGTATTTTCACTATACTCCCAATTATCAAAGAAAATTCTTCCATTTCTTAAACAAATATTTTATATGAAAGTAGGTATAATTTAAATTATTTAGAATTACATTAGCTAAAAACCTACCACTATTTTGGTTGAGTTATTCTAAGTATTTGCAACTACATGAGGAAAACATCTACTCTCTCAATGTCACTATCTCCTCCATTATAGGTAATTGATTTTAAATGAATTTATGCTGTCAAGTTAAGCATGAAATGGAACACCCCACATAGGGCCAGAAGAAATCAGGAGACTGTTGTAAATGTGATGTCACCTTCATCATCAGCTCTTCACCCCACCCCTTCTGAAGCAGAAGCTGGGTAAGAGCAGTTTATACCAAGTGAAGCTGAAATAGGATCAGGAAAAATGATATTTCTGCTACTCCAATCCTCTTGCCTCCTACCTTCACCATTAAGGCCCAAACTCTCTGATATGCTTAGGTAGGAATTCAGGGCTCACTGGCATTTCAAAGCATATGTTTGAGTCACTCCTTTGGTTTCTTTTGTTAGGCACTATCCAGAATTCTCACATAAGCAAGTAATTATCAGCTGACTTCAGTATGCACCTCACAAGCTAGACAGGCTTTCAGTGGTAAAAAAAATTAGCATTAGATCTGGGGGAAAAAGATGGCAGCATGAGAAGTGAGGCAGGATCCTCCTACCAAAACCACATAACACAAAAATACAGCAAATACAACTACTCCTGAAAGAGGGACCAAAAAGAAGACTGCAACAGATGGCTTAGATCTGGGGAAAAGAGAAGACCTCATGGAAAAGCGTAAAATAGCAAAGCCACAATCCAGAGGAACCCAAGTCCTCCCCCCACCCCACCTCAATGGTGGGAGGAAGAGAAACAGAATGGGGAGGGAGTAGAAGCCCAGGACTACTAAATACCAACCCCTGGAGATCTATTCCGTGAGCATGAACCCACATTACATGATGCTCTGGAGATTAGTGGGGTTGAAAAGCTAAAACAGGCAGAATACTGGGAAAGACTGAAATTCAGTCACTTGTGGAGAACAGGTACCCAAACTGGCTGCTCTGGGACAAAAGAAAGGCAAGCACTTTAAAATAATTCCCAACAGCGAGAAGGCTGCTAAAGGGGCAAGGATTACACAGAGTTAGCTCCTCAGAAGAAAGGACAGGTGGGCAAATCGTCTTAGCACACTTGGACCAGCAGGTTGGGAACTTTCAGGAGCTTCAGGTGCTACACCCCTGGATGGCAATGCAGTGCTGGGACCCCCCCTCCCAACAGTGATACGCAGCCTGTTGTTCCTTCCTCCCAGTGGGCACCTGCATGCAAACCTGCTGACCCCACTATTGTGCCAGGCCAGTTGGAGGGCGGCCCCGCCTATGGCAGTTACAGGGGCCTAATGCACAGGCTCCTCCCTCCAGGCTGGGCCCAATGGAGGTAGGCACTCCAGCAGGAAGCAGAAAAGAGCTCTTCCTTCCTGGTAGGCACCAGTGCTGCTCACCATCACTTCCAGGGGCTGGGCAGATCCAGAGAATAGAGATTCTGGGCACTAGAAGGTGCCGCCTACACAAAGTTATCATTCATTAGCATTGTGAAGAGGCAAAAGAACCCTGTTCAAACCAAAATCCCTCAAACACCAGAAAGAGGACTCAGTGAAAATGAAATCACCAAACTTCTTGATAAAGATTTCACAATAAAAATCATAAACATGCTCATGGAGCTACAGAAAAATATTCAAGACCTCATGGAGGATTTCAAGAAAGAGATAGGAACCTTGAAAAACACAGTAACTGAAATGAAACATACAATGGAGGGATTTAAAACCAGATTCGATGAGGTAGAGGAGACAGCAAATGGAATAGAAATTAGAAAACAGGAATGCAAAGAAGCTGAGGCACAGAGAGAAAAAAGGATCTCTAGGAATAAAAGAATAATAAGAGAACTGTGTGGCCAATCCAAAAGGAACAATATTTGCATATGGGGTGCCAGAAAAAGAAGAGAAAAAAAGGGATAGACAGTGTCTTTGAGGAAATAATTGCTGAAAACTTCCCCAATCTGCAGAAGGAAGTAGTCTCTCAGGCCATGGAACTGCACAGATGTCCCAACACAAGGAACTCAAGGAAGACAACACCACAACATATAACAATTAAAATGGGAAATATCAAGGACCAGGACAGAGTATTAAAAGCAGCCAGACAGAGAAAAAAGATCACATACAAAGGAAAACCCATCAGACTATCATCAGTCTTCTCAACAGAAACCTTACAGGCCAGAAGGGAGGGGAATCATATATTCAATGCAATGAAACAGAAGGGCCTCGAACCAACAATACTCTACCTGAAAAGATTATCATTTAAATTTGAAGGAGTAAACAATTTCCAGATAAGCAAAAGAAAAAAATTTACCTCCCACAAACCATCTCTACAGTATATTTCAAAGGGACTGCTCTAGATGTAAGTGCTCATAAGGGTAAATAGCTGTTACCAGAGAAAATAAAACCTGCTTACAGTAAAGTAAGCAGACAAATTAATTACTAAGTAAATGCAAAATGAAATCAGCTACCCACAAAGTCAGTACAAGGGATACACAAAGGGTACAGAATATGACACCTAACATATACAGAGTGGAGGAGGAAGAAAAAAAGAGGAAAAAAAAGGAAGCTTTAGATTGTGTTCATAATAGCATAATAAGTGAGTTAAGTTAGACTGTTAGATAGTAAAGAAGCTGCCCTTGAACCATTGGTAACCACAAATCCAAAGCCTGCAATGGCAATAAGTACATATCTATGGATAATCACCCTAAATGTAAATGGACTAAATGCACTAATCAGAAGACATAGAGTTGAGAGGCGCTCAAGATGGCAGTGTGAGTAGGACGACAGAAATCTCTCCCAAAACCATATATATTTTGAAAATACATCAATTACAACTATTCCTAAAAGAGAAACCAGAAGATATAGTACAACAGCCAGGCTACATCTACATTGGCAAGAATTCAACATCCCACGAAAAGGGCAAGATACAAAGCCGTGCCCGGTGGGACCTGGTCACTCCGTCCACCCCAGGATCTCCCAGATCACTGGCAGGAGGAAAATAATCAGAGTGGGGAGGGAGTGGAAGCACAGGACTGCTAAATAACCAGCCCTAGTAATCCGCACTGGGAGCACAGACACACATTGCATGGTGTACTAGATATTGAGAAATGGAAAAGTAAAATCCGAGATAGAGACAGCAGGTGGGTCCCAACATCCAGGTCCCCTGGGACAAAAGAAAAGTGGATGCTTTTAAAGTTTTAAAGGGACAAGAGTTTAACAGGTGGACAAAATAATCCCGGCACACTCAGCCCAGCAGGCTAGGAATCTAAGGAACTTCAGGCAACCTAACCTCCTGGGTGGCAACACAGCACCGAAGCCCCCCACGACAATAAGCAGCCTGCCTTTCATTCCTCCCCGCAAACAGTGCAAGTAAACCAGGTGACCCGCCATTGCTGCAGACCACCTGGGGAGCAGCCCCGCCCACAGTAAACACACAGAGGCTTCTCCCAGTGCGTAGCTAACTGGGCCAGACCCAAAGGAGGCCGCCAGCATGCAGCTGCTTGGCACAGACAAAGGAAGCCGGTGCAAAGTCCAGAAGGTATAAAGGGGCGCCGTTCTCACAGGAGAACACACGCCATGCGCCTGCGACCACTGGCAGTGCTCTAGGCCATCCTGACGGCAGCACTGCCCATGGCAGTTCAGGGAATTAATCCAGAGACTACTCCCTGTGTGCGGGTGATAGGCACAGGCAGAGGAGAAGGGCAAGGTGACCAGAAACCAGGAAGGGACTTTGTTCTTCCAGCTGACACATGTGTTACTTGCTGGCAATCACTTCTATTGCCACGAAAAGGCAGAAAAACCTGGTCCAGTCCAGAATCACTCAAACAACGCGAGAGAGAGGTCCTTGCGAGATAGATATAAACAATATTCCTGAAAAAGACTTCAAAATAAGAGTCATAACCATGCTGATGGAACTGCAGAGAAAAATGCAAGAACAAACAGATGAAGTACAGAGGGAGATAACAGAAATGAAACAATCAATGGAAGGACTTAAGAGCAGACTGGATGAGATGCAAGGGACTGTTAATGGAATAGAAATCAGAGAACAGGAATACAGAGAAGCTGAGGCAGAGAGAGATAAAAGGATCTCTAGGAATGAAAGAATATTAAGAGAACTGTGAAACCAGTCCAAATGGAACACTATTCACATAATAGGGGTACCAGAAGAAGAAGAGAGAGAAAAAGGGATAGAAAGTATCTTTGAAGAAATAATTGTTAAAAAATTCCCCAAGCTGGGGAAGGAAATAGTCTCTCAGACCATAGAAGCACACAGATTACCCAACACAAGGTACCAAGGAGGACAATACCAAGATATGTAATAATTAAAATGGCAAAGATCAAACACAAGGACAAAGTATTAAAGGCAGCCAGAGGGAGAAAAAAGATCACATACTAAGGAAAACACATCAGGCTATCATCAGACTTCTCAACAGAAACCCTACAGGCCAGAAGAGAATGGCATGATATATTTAATGCAATGAAACAGAAGGGCCTTGAACCAAGACTACAGTATCCAGCACGATTATCATTTAAATTTGAAGGAGGGATTAAACAATTTCCAGATAAACAAAAGTTGAGGGAATTTGCCTCTCACAAACCACCTCTACAGGGTATTTTAAAGGTACTGCTCTTGATGGAAGTATTCCTAAGGCTAAATAGATGTCACCAGAGAAAATAACATCAGAGCGAAGAAAGGAGACAAAACAATTACTAACTAAAGTCAAAAAATAAAATCAGCTATCCACAAAAGCAGTCAAGGGAAACACAAAAGAGTACAGAATAAAACACCTAACATATAAAGAGTGTAGACAAAGAGTAAGAATGGAGTGGAATAAAGAATCATCAGACTGTGTTTATATGAGCTAAATAAGTGAGTTAAAATTAGACAGATAGTAAGGAAGCTACCCTTGAACCTTTGGTAACCACAAATCCAATGCCTGCGATGGCAATAAGTACTTATCTATCGATAATCACCCTAAAAGTAAATGGACTAAATGCACCAATCAAAAGACACAGAGTAGTAGAATGGATAAAAAAGCAAGACCCATCTATATGTTGCTTACAAGAGACTCAACATAAACCCAAAGACATACACAGACTAAAAGTGAAGGGACGGAAAAAGATATTTTGTGCAAAAAACAGGGAGAAAAAAGCAGGTATTGCAGTACTTCTATCAGACAAAACAGACTTCAAAACAAAGAAAGTAAGAAGAGACAAAGAAGGACATTACATAATGATAAAGGGGTCAGTCCAACAAGAGGATATAACCATTATAAATATATATGCACCCAACACAGGAGCACCAACATATGTGAAACAAATATTAACAGAATTAAAGGAGGAAATAGAATGCAATGCATTCATTTTAGGAGACTTCAACACACCACTCACTCCAAAGGACAGATCAATCAGACAGAAAATAAGTAAAGACACAGAGGCACTGAACAACACACTAGAAAAGATGGACCTAACAGACATCTACAGAACTCTACATCCAAAAGCAGCAGGATACACATTCTTCTCGAGTGCACATGGAACACTGTCCAGAATAGACCACATACTAGGCCACAAAAAGAGCCTTAGTAAATTCAAAAAGACTGAAATTCTACCAATGAACTTCGCAGATCACAAAGGTATAAAACAAATAAATTGTACAAAGGAAACAAAAAGGCTCACAAACACATGGAGGCTTAACAACATGCTCCTAAATAATCAATGGATCAATAACCAAATTAAAACAGAGATCAAGCAATATATGGAGACAAATAACAACACAGCACAATGCCCGAACTTCTGTGGGACACAGTGAAGGCAGTTTAAGAGGAAATTATATAGCAATCCAGGCCTATTTAAAGAAGGAAGAACAATCCCAAATGAATAGTCTAAAGTCACAATTATTGAAACTGGAAAAAGAAGAACAAATGAGGCCCAAAGACAGCAGAAGGAGGGACATAATAAAGATCAGAGAAGAAATAAATAACATTGAGAATAATAAAACAATAGAAAAAAATCAATGAAGCTGATTCTTTGAGAAAATAAATAAAATAGATAAAACCCCAGCCAGACTTATTAAGAGAAAAAGAGAATCTACACAAATAAACAGAATCAGAAATGAGAAAGGAAAGATCAAGACGGACAACATAGAAATGCAAAGAATTATTAGAGAATACTATGAAAATCTATATGCTAACAAGCTTGATAACCTAGAAGAAATGGACAACTTTCTAAAATATACAAACTTCCAAGACTGACCCTTCAGGAAGAAACAGAAAATCTAAACAGATCAATTACCAGCAATGAAATTGAATCGGTAATGAAAAATCTATCCAAGAACAAAACCCCTGTGCCAGATGGATTCACCGCTTAATTTTATCAGACATTCTCCTTACAGTTTTCCAAAAAATAGAAGAGGAGGGAATGCTTCCAAACTCGTTTTATGACGCCAGCATCACTCTAATAAGAAAAGAAGGCAAAGACCCCACAAAAAAAATAAAGTTAAAGCCAATATCCCTGATGAACACAGATGTAAAAATACTCAACAAAATATTAGCAAACCGAATTCAAAAATACATCAAGAGGATCATACACCATGATCCAGTGGGATTCATCTCAGGGATGCAAGGATGGTACAACATTCGAAAATCCATCTACATCATCCACCACATCAACAAAATTAAGGACAAAAACCACATGATCATCTCCATAGATGCTGAAAAAGCATTCAACAAAATTCAACATCCACTCATGATAAATATTCTCAACCAAATGGGTATAGACGGCAAGTACCTCAACATAATAAAGGCCATATATGACAAACCCACAGCCAACATCGTACTTAACAGCGAGAAACTGAAAACTTTTCCTTTAAGATCAGGTCCAAGACAGGGATGTCCACTCTACCCACTTTTATTCAACATAGTACTGGAGGTCCTAGCCACAGCAATCAGACAACACAAAGAAATAAAAGGCATCCATATTGGTAAGGAAGAAGTCAAACTGTCACTATTTGCAGATGACATGATATTGTACATAAAAACCCTAAAGACTCCACTCCAAAACTGCTAGAACTAATATCTGAATTCAGCAAAGCTGCAGGATACAATATTAATACAGAGGTATCCATTGATTTCTTATACACTAATGATGAACTAGTAGAAAGAGAAATCAGGAAAACAATTCCATTCACATTGCATCAAAAATAATACAATACCTAGGAATAAACCTAACCAAGGTAGTGAAAGACCTATAATATGAAAACTACAAAACACTCTTAAGAGAAATTAAAGAGGACACTAACAAATGGAAACTCATCCCATGCTCTTGGCTAGGAAGAATTAATATTCAAACTGGTGATCCTGCCTAAAGCAATATATAGATTCAATACAATCCCTATCAAAATAACAACAGCATTCTTCAACAAACTGGAACAAATACTTCTAAAATTCATAAAGAACCACAAAAGACACTGAATAGCCAAAGCAATACTGAGAAGGAAGAATAAAGCAGGGGGAATCTTGCTTCCCAACTTCAAGCTCTACTACAAAGCCACAGTAATCAAGACAATTTGGTACTGCAGAAGAACAGACCCATAGATCAGTGGAATAGAATAGAGAGCCCAAATAGAAAATTAATATACGATAAAGGAGACTTGACTATACAATGGAGAAAACACAGCCTTTTCAACAACTGGTATTGGGAAAACTGGACAGCTACATGTAAGAGAATGAAACTGGATTATTGCCTAACTCCATTCACAAAAGTAAACTTGAAATGGATCAAAGACCTGAATGTAAGTCATGAAACCATAAAACTCTTAGACAATAACACAGGCAAGAATCTACTGAATATAAACATGAGCAACTTTTTACTGAATATATCTTCTCAAGCAAGGGAAACAAATGCAAAAATTAACAAATGGGACCACATCAAACTAAAAAACTTCTCTATAGCAAAGGACACCATCAGTAGAACAAAAAGGTACCCTATCGTATGGGAGAACATATTTGTAAATGATATATCCGATAATAGGTTAAAATACAAAATATATAAAGAACTCACAAGGACATCCTACAGTATGGGAGAATATATTCATAAATGACATATCCAATAACAGGTTAACATCCAAAATATATATAGAACTCAAACGCCTCAACACCCAAAAAGATAAAAAAAAATGGGCAGAGGATCTGAACAGACACTTCTCCAAAGAAGAAATTCAGATGGCCAACTGGCACATGAAAAGATGCTCCACATCGCTAATTATCAGAGAAATGCAAATTTAAACTACAATGAGATATCACCTCACACCAGTAAAGATGGCCACCATCCAAAAGACAAGCAACAACAAATGCTGGTGAGAATGTGGAGAAAGGGGAACCCTTCTACACTGCTGGTGGGAATGTAAATTAGTTCAACTATTGTGGAAAGCAATAAGGAGGTTCCTCAAAAATCTAAAAATAGAAATACCATTTGACCCAGGAATTCCATTACTAGGAATTTACCTGAAGAAAATGAGATCGCAGATTCAAAAATGCACCACTATGTTTATTGCAGCACTATTTACAATAGCCAGACATGGAAGCAACCTAAGTGTCCATCAGTAGATGAATGGATAAAGAAGATGTGGTACATATACACAATGGAATACTATTCAGCCATAAGAAGAAAACAAATCCTACCATTTGCAGCAACATGGATGGAGCTAGAGGGTATTATGCTCAGTGAAATAAGTCATGTTGAGAAAGACAAGTACCAAATGATTTTACTCATTTGTGGAGTGTAACAACAAAGCAAAACTGAAGGAACTAAACAGCAGCAGATTCACAGACTCCAAGAAGGGACTAGTGATTACCAAAGGGAAGTGGGTGGGGAGAAGGTGTGGGGAAGGAGTGAGAAGGGGATTAAGAGGTATTATTATTAACACACATAATGTAGGGGTGGTCACAGGAAGGCAGTACAGCACAGAGAAGACAAGGAGTGACTCTATAGCATCTTACTACACTGATGGACAGTGACTGCAATGGGGTGTGTAGGGGGGACTTGATAATATGGGTGTATGTAGTAACTACAATGTTGCTTATGTGAAACCTTCATAAAATTGTATATTAATGATACCTTAACAAAAAAGTTAGCATTAATATGCTTGCTGAGTTTACATCCAACAAAAACCTATTGGATTTTGTTTTGTTTTTTTTTGCTTCACCTTTGCTGTTTGATGTTGAAAAGCTATGAAAATCAGCTGAAAACTTTAATATTATGGCATTCTACTTCTTCACAGCAAAAAATCTTAAGAATAAATAAGTTCTTATCTTTGCATTAGAATCCTTTGTGCCAAACACTGATGATATATTATACTTTCTATATCTTGTTATTTAAATTTTTATATCTCTGGTTGTGTAAAACTTAATACCGATGAAAGAAACACTTTAAAACAACAGATACATCTTCAGTTTCTCTGCAAGGAGTTGTTGTTGTTGTTGCTTATAATAAACTCAGATCTTCAGAGGATCCTAAGGGGGGAAGTTAAAGCTCTAAAACAGACGAAAAGATTTCATCCTTTCCCTGATTCTTTGAATTGTAAAGAACCCTCAAAGATATCTTTTTCTATATTGCTTTTAACCACATCGTCTTCAAAATGACCATTCTTTCATGCCAATAGTTACTAGTTTTAAAATTTGATAAGTTAATATAGTAGAATATATTAGAGTAATTTGGTTACTATATTAAAATATTTAGAAGAAATTCTCATTTGCTAGCTACAAAATTTACTTATAACAGGTTTTAAAAATAATTTTTCTTGAATTGTCTGTACTTTATAAATTATTAAAAGATTTTCTACATTTTCTACTTGCCACGTGAAAGAGACAAAATGTAATAGCATGTATGAGAAATAATTCTAATGGGCCAAATGAGAAGAAAATGCTCAGAGGGGCTGACTTTTAATTTATAACCACACTATTTTAAGGTCAGTGCTATCATATTTACTAACTATAGTTTATTTTGATCACTCTACAATTTGATTAGAAGTGGGAAGTTTGAATTGTTAGGGAGAAGACAGGATTGTATTAGAACAGAGTCAGCTATACTAGTTTCCTTACATGTGATTTAATCTACAGTCTAGGATGAAAATAAAGATGAGCTTTCTGTTCCTAATACTCTGAAAGGAGTAAAGGCAAGAAGGAGCTCCAATGAAGTGACAGAAGGGAGGCGAACTCCAAACTTCAGGACTCCAGTCACAGCAACTTCATGGCAGCAAAAGTTGTAATATTGATGCTAATGACATTCTAAAAGGAAGAGCCAGTAAAAGACTTGTGACTCAGAAGCTCAATGAGGGTGGTGACAAGAATGGATAGCTATCAATAGCATCATAAGGCATTAGTTGTTCTCAGAAGGCCAAATGGGTAGGAGGGAAATGCAGGACATAGCAGAACTCTTGTTTTTCTATAAATACTAGAAAGAGTGTAAGAAAACAGGAATGGATCTTTTGCTTAAATATTGCTGACACCTGTCATCATGGTCAAAATTCAAAGGACAAAAGGAGTACCTAAGGTATGCTATCATCCATGATTCCTTGCTCTCAATTATTCAAGATATACTTACAAAAAAAGGACCTCAACCTCTAAGATGCTACTTCTTCACCTTTGTGATTGTTTGTCTATCTATAATTGAATCTTACAGAAGGTGCTAAATAGGACTTTTGCCACATTTGAAGAGTATGTTTTACATAATCCGAATTAAAATGTTAGGCTATTTGCTACTGATTCAATTATCTTAAAAAATCACAAAGGCTTTTATACTTGGAAAGAAACATCAATTACTATTTGTACTTACATTTGTTTAATGGTAAATTTATTAAACTTCTATAGCTAACACATGAAGACTTGAAAACTACAAATTTAAACTAAATTTACACAATTTAAACTACAAATTTAACATTATTAATTTCTTTACCACTTCAAACATATTAACTATTAGACAAAACAAACATGAATACAATGGTTATAAAACACTACTACTCTTAACCTAATTCTAAAATAATATGTTGATGTAGTTCATGCTAAACTATTTCCATACTTGTTCCTATACCTTCTTAAGATTAAAGTAATACTTATTTTGGTACCTTCCTAGGGTTGCAGAAATTGTACAAGACCCCCCCAAAGAACAAATCACTTCTTGGACCAGCCAAGGGAACAGAATCTGAGTTATTGACTGATTTCATGTTGCGGTAGGGGACTGCTTCCCCAAGATGATTCAAACCCAAGCACCCAGTTATCCAGCTTTATTTATAGTAAGTGAATACATTACAATTCACAAAGTCATTTTTGTAAATTAATGTTTTGCCCCAGAATGCTCTAAGTTTTACTTGGCCAGTGTTACAAAAGCTTTAGGCCTATCATTAGTATGTAGTTAGCATTACTGAAAACGCATGCCTGCTATTTTAGTATCTTACTGTGATTAAAAGGGTTAACTCAGGCTTTAATTTTTCAGGAAATGAGGGATCTAATCTGTACAGAAAAGTCTCCTGAACTGGATATGAGGTTAAAGTTTTTCATCTTGGAACACAGTTAAACCCCACTTCTTATATCATTTTAAGTGTGACTGCTGGTACTATGTGGTCTTTCCTTTCCTTGGTATAATTCTTAGTCCAGGACCACTTGATTCACAAATAATTCTATTTTCATTCTTCTCTACCGACATAGTGACAAAAATATGCTTTATAAACAAATACATAATTTGTAGAAAAAACAAAATGCACCTGTATTAACAAGTCTCTATTTCTTAAAGTCATTAAAATTTTTTAAACATTCTACTATAGTCACTTTTCTTTTTGTATTCAGACTACCTTTTGTACACTATTAACATTTTTTTGAGTAGCATTATAAACTCACGGCTTCTTCACAAATTATATCCATGGACTAAAATTATTGTTGTTGTTTTTTCCCCACACTTAATCAGTCATAGCTTGGCCAGCAGAAGCACTGTTTACCTAATTCCTTATCCTTTTAGCACTGCCCCCACACATCTTTGAAAGCATCTTTGCTTTCCAGTAATGGCAAGATGTTTCAGACTCACTCTAATTAATCTTCATGCTCCAAAACAAATCAGCTATCTTTTATGGACCCCTAGTTTATTTCACATTCGTACAGCCATAGCAACCATACACTGGGCACATAGTAGGCTCAAATAGATACTTATTAAAATAATGAACAAATAATATTGCAGATCAAAATCTAGGGACTATGAGTGCATGCAAGAGTTGGTGATGGGCATAAGTGGTACTGCTATTGCTGTAGTAACAAAACAGCAGAAGAACTGACCACTAAGAACATTTATTACACTGTCATACAACATATATTGATATTCACTCTGGAAGAGCCACTAGGAGACACCTTAAAGAGAAACACAGTCATCCTGTTATACAGCTGAAACCAAGGTAAATGGACTGCATGGCTGCCCATCGATAAAGATGCTATACATATTAAGAATTATGAACAGAGAAAACAAACACTGTTTTCAAATTTGGGCCCCAAAATTACAGAAGAGTAGACATTTAGAATAGCAGGTTTGACTGCATCTGAGCTGCTTCTCATATGGGCAACTTCATGCAGCATAAGGACAGCAGTAACACTGATTTCATATGTAAAAATGTTTGGCAACAGTCTACAGTAGACCAGCCTGGTTGTAAATAAATCCGTATCTAACTAAGCATTCCATTTTTATACAAAGATAAATTTAGTTTATATAAGTCTACCCATGAAAACATACCTCGAATGCTTTGGTGGCTCGGTGACAGTTCAGCCTGGGGAAATGACACAGTGAACACTGAACAATTTTTTCTAGTCCTAAAAATTGAATCAATGAATCAATGAATAAATATAAAATTTTTAACTGAAAGGAAAAAAACACTATTTCTTATTCAAATACAATTTAAACTTTTCAATGAAAGGAATTTCAAAATTGGTTAATTTTTTGGCTACATTATGAATTATTTTTATAATTACTACCAGTTTGCTAACATTTACATTTCAAGTAGTTGCAAAAATGAAGGAGTTGAAAAATTAATGGATAAACTTCAGAATTGTAAACAAGTTAAAGTACATTAAGGTCTGAAAGTAACTGGAAATAGGTATCTGTCAAGAAAGATTGGTCCTGAATTATGTAGGTTGGCTATCTAAATCCTCAAACACACTGAAAGTTTGTCATGATAGTTTTAGATGTAAGTGAAAGTCACTAATAAGAAAATTCTCAGACATTATTTATCATTCTTGTGTTTCATAGCAGGCAAAGAAAAGGCCGTAAATATAGAAGGAAAGAGGCTGAAAGCACAGTAAAGGAGGGTCAAGCTAATCTGCACTTTCTATCAAATGCCCTGGGAAATTAAAAGCTGATTGAAGAAAAGCAATCAGTTAAGCAATTTTTTTTCTCAATCTAATTTACTATACATATGCAATCAAGATATCTCCCTTAAAAAAGAAAACCTCTTGTTCCAGATGTTTTGAGAGCAGTTTTTAGGTATCAGGCATAGCTATTTGAATCCTAAGCAAGAATAATAAATTGAACATTCTCTCCTGTCTAAAAATAGAAGTGATCAATATAAGCTGTCTTGAATACAGAAATGAAACTGCTCTCATAGAATAATTTCTATAAGGCAAATAAAAAAGAGTGCTAATTTTCCCCCCTAAAACATGATTCTCTGAGAAGTACAAGGTAATTTAAAACAAAATAAAATAATAGTTTGAGTCAACAACAGAATTTTTTCCCTTAACTACAAAGGAGAATTTAAGACACAGGTATGCAAATAGAACAAACTTTCATCTAAGTTATTAAAAAACAGTTATTTATATTAGGCAAGACTGCAAACAATAGTAGAGGTATGTCCAATAGTAGAGAAATGATTAAATGAATTACAGTTCAGTCAAGTTATACAGTGAAATATTATGAGGTCATCAAAATTCATGTTTTTAAAAAATATTAATGATGTGAGAAAATAGTTATGATAAACTGATACTAAAAATTTTTAAACAATGTACAGAACTATTTGTAGAATGATCCCAATTTTGCAGAAAATATGAACAAAAATATAGAGAGAGCCTAAAATGTTAACAAAGGTTCCCTCTGGGCAATGAGATTATGGATGTTATGTTAGTCTTCCTTAGTCTTTTTATTTTTCTATTTCTGTGGATGAACTTATACTGCTGATACATTCATTAAAAGAATTTATTTTCAAATAGCAGTTCTCAAAGTTTTTGACCTTTGGACTCCTTCACACTCTTAAAAATTACTAAGGAACCCAGAGTTTTATGTGGCTTATATTTATTTATATTTACATATTGTAAACTAAAATGGAGATGATTTAAAATAATCAACTTAAAAATAAAAATAATAATCCAGTAACATGTTAATATATTTTTATGAAAAATTGTATTTTCCAAAATGAAAAAAAGTTATTGAGAAAGTGGCATTGTTTCACATTTTAAAAGATCTCTTTAATGTATGGGTGAAGGAAGATGGCTGACATGTCATATCTGATACTGTCAAATCAATCTTTTGTCACATACTGTTTTGTTTGAAATATAAATCTGGTCTTACACAGATGTGTAATTGGAAAAGCAAGGAGCATTTGGTAGACTTTTTGGATGATTACGGATGTTCTTTTTTTGATATCACACCGAAACTCTAAAAGCAATAACTTCCTTAAAGGTTACTGGAAATGTCAAATTGAAACAAAATCAACTAACGTTTATATTCTGTTACATTATAACCCATTGTTCTGTATCTAGCACTCTGAATGAATCTTCTACCTGTGTGTGATTTTGTGACTTCATGCATGGGTCTTTTAGAAAATACTAATTCATTCAGTTATGCAGATCCTTATACTGATCAACATTTCATTATAATATATCAAAAAGATCACCTCTGTAAATATTACCACTGATCTCACCCGAAAACTTTAAGTATTGAGAAGCCATCCAGGTCAAGGTGGTAGAAACAAGTTTTCCTAAAATTCTAATTTTCACTTGAAAGCTTGAAATTTTTCATTGACAACAAATACATCAGCTGTTTTCCTTGAAGTGACTGGCTTACTTTATTATTTTCAAGAAAATGTCTGCCATAAATCCAAGTGTGAATAACCAGTCTTAAAAAAATAGTGAAGCCAGCTTTCTTACGATGCTTACAACTCAAATAAACACACAAATGCTCTAAGACAACTATCACACTTCAGTATGCACACAGTACTTTAAGCATACTTCCTACTCCATCACATAGAATATCAAAACGATACATATTCAAGGACAGAGATTTAATAAAACATAAGTTCTGCTTCATCAAATATATTAAGTGAAAGTGGCCTTTTTTTTCTTTTTTTACTGCTAGTAGATGGCAGTGAAAAACACAGTGACCACTACTGGTCCTGATTCCTACTAAGGCTACAATATTTTACCCACCTTTTGCTTTAGCCTGTAAGTGCAAATGTCAATACCATGAAATAGGCAAAGAACGTGTTAGTAGTATAAAGAATAGTTTTGACCTCACGACCCTTTGGAAAGAGTCTCAGGGATTCCCAGGAAGTCTACAGACCATATTTTGAGAACCATTGTTTTAAATAAAGGAACTGAAAAGATAATTTCTTAAAGTGTAATAGTTGTTTGAAGTCTAATTTCAATAAACTCTATAAACTCTTCCTTCATGCTGTGCTATAAATTTGCTTTTTAAATATTAATAATCAACTTAGAGGCTCTCTTGTCCTCTCCTGGTCTGAGCCAGGAACTCTGTCCTCTCGCTTTATCTCTAAATAAAAGTCTCTGTCTTGCTCTCCTAAAAAAAAAAATAATAATAATCAACTTAATCTCATTCAATCTCTTATATGAAATGAAACTTAAAGTGTTTGTAAGTAACATATTTATGCTGCTAAGGGGGAAATTATTTTAAAATACACAATAATTCTAAAACTCCTAAGAAAATGGAGACTCATTTTTAGATGTGTAAAAATGACAAAAAGTATCTGCAATATAATAAAACCAAAAATCAGTATACTTACTGTAACAGAGCTTCATTTTGTTCCATTTCATCTTGAGGTTGCTAGGAAGAAAAAAAGTATTGGTTTCCAACTGATGAATGTTAATCCAATGCAAGAAGTTAAAAATTTAACATTTAAGATAATTCTTATGTTATTATTTCTCAGCACATATTCTTATTGTAGTAAAACATGTAAAATTTACTATTTTAAGCATTTTTAAATATACAGTTCTGCCACATTATGTACATTCACATTGTTGTACACCATCCCCAGCATCCATGCCTAAAATTTTCCATCTTTCCCAACTGAAACTCCATACCCATTAAACACTAATTCCCCATTCATCCCTTTCTCAACCCTGGTATATACCTGGCTACTTTATGAGATGAATCTGGCTACTCAAAGTAACTCATATAAAGGGAATCATACGATATTTTTCCTCCTTTGACTGGCTTATTTTATTTAGTATAAAATCTTCAACGTTCCTCCATGTTGCAGCCATGCCTGCATCCATGTCGCACAATCAGTTCATTCCTTTTTAAGGCTGAATAATATTCCATTGTATATATGTACCACATTTTGTTTTTACACTCATTTGTCAGTAGACACTTGGGTTGCATTCACCTTTTGGCTATTACAAATAATGAATATGAATTCTATGAATGTGGGTAGGCAAATGTATTTTTCAAGTCCCTGCTTTCACTTATTTTGGGTATATACCAAGAAGTGAAATTTCTGTATCATATGGCAATTCTATGTTTAATTTTTTGAAGCATCATCATACTATTGTTCACAGCAGCTGTACCATTCTCTATTTCACCAGGAATAAGCAAGAATTCAAATTTTCCAATCCTCACCAACACTTGGTTATTTTGGTCTTTTGATCATAGCCATCCTGAATGTGAGATGGTATCTCATTATGGTTTTGTTATGCATTTCCCTAATAATTAATGATGCTGAATAATTTTTCATGTATTCATTGGCCATTTGAACATCTCCTTTGATTAAGTATCATTCATGTCCTTTGCTCATTTTTTTTAATCAGGTTTTTTTGTTGTTGCTGTGGTGTAAGAGTCTTTATATATTCTGGGTATCAATCCTTTATCAGATACAAATATTTTCTCCCTTTCTTTAGGTTGTCTTTTCACTCTGCTGATGGTGTCCTTTGAAACACAAAGGTTTTAGTTTTCATTGTCTATCTTATCTATTTTTTTTGTTGTTGTGTTTTCATATCCAATAAATCATTACCAAATCCAGTGTCATGATACTTTTCCATGTTTTCTTCTAAGAATTTTATAGTTTTAGCTCTTAGGTTTAGTTTTTTTGTCTTAACTTCTTTCTATAGCTTAAAGAGAAAGGGAATGTCCTCCTTTTTATTCCTAGTTTTCCCCTTCTCCTAGTTGTTAATTCATGATGTTTCTGATGAACCATTCATGTCAAGTTCTAAGTTCTAATATTTCCCCTGAGGGCAGAAATTATAAAACTCCTGTGTTACAGTGTTAAATGCTGAGCAATTCTGCCTAACTCTCAAGTCATGCCAGACAATCTGAAGTAGTGTCCTCTTCAAAAAAGATAAAAAGCTTCTATTTTAAGATTTCACAGAACAACGGCTTTCATCTCTTTAAAAAGAATCCTTACCTTAAATATCTTGTTAGCATTAAACAAGATCTTTAGAAAAAGATCTCTCTTTTGGGGCCCCCTCTATGTTTGTTTCTATGATCGATAATAAAGCTTTCTGAAAATAAAGCCATAAGCCTGAACTTCCAAGCATTTTTGATCACTGAAACAGCCATAATAACAAGAAAACACAATTAAGGTACTGTGAGAACTTAAATATTATCCAATTAATGTTCATTGTTATTTATTGATAATGCATCCTTACACACTTCAAGATTATCACACTGGTTCAATATACATGTGTGCGTGTGTGAGTGTGTACACTTTCCAAGCAGACTTTACAAAGCTCAGAGGTCCAGAGAGAATTTCAAGAATCAAACCTAGAAACTCCTAAGGATTAAACAGGGCATACTTATATTCTTACTAGATATTTCTGAGTCTCCACAAAGCAATTCATGCAAATATCTGTAATACCTACTTCATTTATCCTGCCATAGGACTAGTGACTTTTCCCATTGAGGGCTAATTATTCACTTGACTCTATCCATATAAGGAAAATGCAAAATGAGAGAGCAAGTAAGAAGGATGTTTGCTCCTGGCAGCTGATTTTTTTCTTCCTCTGTAGGCAGAAACACCACTCAAGAGCTAATGCCTCTGATATAACTGGGGTGGCAGTGGTTCATTTGTTAATTAACAAAATGTAAGGACACACTTCAATCCTTTTTTAAGGGATCCAAATTGCTATCTATCCTTTTGATATATGTGACTGCCATTTTTCTCCTGACCCTACACCCCTAGGTTTTGACCATGAAAAGATAGTCATCACTAACTATCAGGGAAATACAAATCAAACCACAGTGAGATACCATCTCACACCTGTCAGAATGGTCATTATCAAAAAAACAAGAAATAACAAATGTTTGTGAGGACATAGAGAAAAAGGAATCCTTGTGCAGTTAGTGGGAATGTAATTGGTACAGCCACTATGCAAAACAGTATGAAACATCTCAAAAAGTTAAAAATAGAACCACCATACAATCAACATCTAGGTATTTACCTCAGGAAAACAAGACACTAATTTGAAAAGACATGCACCACTATGTTCATCACATTATTTACAATAGCCACATTACAGAAGTAACCTATATGTCTACTGAAGATGAAGGGATAAAGATGATGTGGTATATATACACAATGGAATATTTCTCATCCATAAAAAAGAATAAAGTCTTGCTCTTTGCAACAACATGCATGGACTTAGAAGGTATTATGCTAAGTGAAATAAGCCAGGCAGAGAAGGACAAATACCATATGATTTCCCTTTAAGCGGAATCTAAAAAACAAAACAAACCCTGAAACAGACTCATAGATACTGAGAACAAACTGAGGTGCTAAAAAGGAATAGGGTAGGGAGACAGGATGAAATGAGTGAAGGGATTTATGAAATACAATTTTCCAGTTAGAAAATAATCATGACACGGGAATGTAATATACAGCATAGAAAATATAGTCAAGAATATTGTAACAACTTTGTATGGTGACAAATGGTAACTAGACTTATTGTGGTGACCATTTCATAATGTATAAAAATATTAAATCACTATGTTGTACACTGGAAGCTAATACAATATTGTATGCCAACTATCCTTCAATTTAAAAAAAAACAAGATTTGAGATTCAAGATAGACTACATTTCTCTGGTTAAGTCCTTCCTTGGCCCAATAGATGGGGTACTCTCCAGAGCCCCAGACACAATTAATCGCTCCATCCCCCTTGATGGCAACACAGCCCTGAGGCTCCTGCATACACTGCCAGAAACCACCCACTTGGCCCAATGGCAGCATCAGACTTTGCTGCCTGTCAGGCAGAGGGATACTCTCCCAGAATCCTTGGCTCCATTTCAGTTCAACTAGGGAGGTGCCTGCAGGAGCCAGCCCCAAGAGTTCCTTCCTCCCCCCAGGTATCCAAACGTGGTGCTGCATGTCTGGCTGGGGCAAAGCCACACGTCAGTCCACCCAGCCCATTAACCATGCATTCCCACCCTTGCTTCAGGCCACGGAGAGAGCAGCCCTGCCCACAGCAAGCTCAATGGAGACTCCTGAGCTAATCACAAAGGCAGCAGCTGAGGCAAACTGCCCACCCAGACTGAGACCACTACAGACACTAGACAGACAGGCATTCCTGTCCATGGCATGCCAACAGCTGGGGGCCCCAGAAAATAGAACCAGGCACTAGAGAGTAAAGAATCTTGAGCTTCTAGGAACCACTAGACACCTTCTTCATAAAACTTTTACTCTATAGTCCAGAAAGCATAGCAGAGACACTTAATACAGGGGAAGAAACACAGAAACACTGACAAATGAGTAGGTAGAGGAATACGATCCAAACAAAACTATAAAACATAACCCCAGGAAGAGGACTAAATGAAACAGAGATCACCAATCTTCTTGATAAAGTTTTCAAAATAAAAGTCATAAACATGTTCACAGATTTAAAGAAAAGTATTTAAGGTCTCATGGAGGATTGAAGACAGAAGACCTGAAGAAAGAGCCATTCAGAGCTGAAGACACAGTATCTGAAATGAAATATACAATGGAGGGATATAAAAGTAGATTACAACATGTAGAGGAGATGGTAAATGAAACGGAAATTAGAGGACAGGAAAACAAAGAAGCTGAAGAACAGAGAGAAAAAAGGATCTCTAGAAATGAAAGAATGGTAAGAGAGCTATGAGACCAATCCAAATTAAACAATGTTCACATAATAGGGGTATCAGAAAGAGAAGAGAGAGACAAAGTGATAGGAAGTCTCTTTAAGGAAATAACTGTTGAAAACTTACTCAATCTGGGGAAGGAAATGGACACGCAGGTCATGGAAGTGCAGAGATCCTCTAACAAAAGGAACCCCAGGAAGACAACACCAAGACATATGTTAATTAAAATGGCAAAGATCAAGAATAAGGAGAAAGTGTTGAAAGCAGCCAGAGAGAAATAAAAAAGATACTTATAAAGGAAATCTCATGAGGCTATCAGCAGACTTCTAAACAGAAACTCTACAGGACAGAGGGAATGGCATGATATATTTAACGTACTGAAACTAAAGGACCTGCAACCAAGAATCCTCTAAACCACAAAATCATCATTTAAATTTAAAGCAGGTATTAAACAATTTCCAGATAAACAAAAGTTAAAGTAATGTGACACCACTACACCATCCTTACAGCATATGTTAAAGGGACTGGTGTGGGTGGAACCCAAAAGCTAAATAGCCTTTACCAGTAAAAATAAATCTACAGTAAAGGTAGCAGACAAACTAATTGCCAACCAACTACACACAAAATCAGTCAAGGGATACACAAAAAATTCAGATTATGACATTAAATATGAAAAATTTGGAGGAGAAAGAAGAAGGAAAAAAAAGTACCTTTAAAATGTGTTTGAAATACAGTAATAAGCAATTGAAGATAGACTATTATGTAGTAAGGAAGCTATTCTTGAACCTTTGGTAACAACAAAACTAAAGCCTATAATAAATACACAAAAATAAATTAATTAATTAATTTAAAAAAGAGAAATCCAATTATAACACTAAAGAAAGCCATCAATAACAAGAGAAGAGTGTAAGAGAGAAAAAGGGAACAGAGAGGACCTATAAAAAATACCCAGAAAATAATGAAATGGTAATTAGTACATACCTATCAATAATCATCTTAAATGTAAATGTACTGAGAGACTGGATTAAAGATGGTGGCGTGAGAGGTGAGGCAGAGGCTTCCTCCTAAAAGCACACATAATACGAAAATATAATTAATACGACTAATCCTGAAAGAGCAACAGGAAAGAGGGCTGCGCCAGACCGCATACATCTGGAGAAAAGAATAAACCTCATGTAACAGGGTAATGTACCAAAGCCATGGTCTGGTGGGACCCAAGCCCTTCCCCGACCCAGACAGGCGGGAGGAAGAAAAACAGAGTGGGGAGGGCGTGGAGGCCTGCGACTGCTGAACACCTAGCTCTGGAGATCTGCTTTGGGAGCACAAACCTATATTTCATGGTGCTTTCATGATTAGGGGAGTTGGAAAGCTAAGACAGGCAGAATACCTGGAGACACTGAGATTCCAGTCACTTGTGGAGAGCAGGGATCCATATTCAACTGCTCTGGGACAAAAGAAAAGCAGGCAGTCTGAGAGACTTCCTAATAGCCAGAGGGCTGCTAAAGGGGCAAAATTTGCACAAAGCTTACTGCTCAGGAGAAAGGACAGGTAGACAAAATTGTCCCAGTGCACTCTGCCCAGCAGGTTGGGAACTTTAACGATCTTCAGGCGCTCAGGCCCCTGACTGGCTATGCAGCTCCAAGGCCCCCCTCCATGATATGCAGCCTGCTGTGTCTTCCTCCTAGCCAGCCCCACCTGGCTCACAAACTGGCAAACCCTACCCTGGCGTTAGGTCAGCCACAGGGAAGCCCCGCCTACAGGAGCTACAAACACAAAGCATAGAGGCTTATACCTGTGTGCTTGGCCCACTAGTTCTGGAAAGTGGAGACAGGCATAGCAACTGGGAAGCAGGAAACAGCTCTTTCCTCCCCACAGGCATCAACAGCGCTCCACTGTCAACCCCGACCTTGCTCCAGGGGCTGAGCAGCTCCAGAAAGCAGAGCTTCTAGGCACTAGAGGGCACCACATACAAATACAAAACGACAAAGGAGCCTGGATCAAACCAAAACTGTACAAACACCAGAAAAAGAGTAAAATGAAACCAATTTCATCAAACTTCCTGAAAAAGATTTCAAAATAAAAATCATAAACATGTTCATGGAGTTACAGAAATATTCAAGAACTCAGGTATGAATTCTGGTCGGAGATCCAATCATTACAGAACACAGTATCAGAAACGAATTATACAACAGAAGGTTTTAAAAGATTAGGTATGGTGGAGGAGAGAATAAATGAAATAGAAATTAGAGAAGAGGAATAGAAAGAAGCTGAGGCACAGAGAGAAAAAAGGATCTCTAAAAATGAAAGAATATTAAGAGAACTGTGTGACCAATCCAAATGGAACAATATTCACATAATAGGGGTACTAGAAGAAGAAGAAGAGAGAAAAAGGGATAGAAAGTATCTTTGAGGAGGTAATTGCTGAAAACTTCCCCAATCTGAGGAAGGAGATAGTCTCTCAGGCCACGGAGGTGCACAGATCTCCCAACACAAAGGACGCAAGGAAGACAACACCAAGACATATAGTACTTAAATGGCAAAGATCAAGGATAAGGACAGAATATTAAAAGCAGCCAGAGAGAGAAATAAGATCACATACAAAGGAAAGCCCATCAGGTTATATCATAAGACTTCTCAGCAGAAACCTTAGAGGCCAGAAGGGAGTGGTATGATGTATTTAATGCAATGAAGCAGAAGGGCCTCAAACCAAGAATACTTTATCCGGCAAGATTATCTTTTAAATTTGAAGGAGGGATTAAATAATTTCCAGCTGAGAGAATATGCCTCCCACAAACTGTCTCTACAGTGTATTTTGGAGGGACTGCTATAGATGGAAGTATTCCTAAGGTTTAACAGCTGTTACCAGAGGTAATAAAACCACAGTAAAGAAAGTAGAACAGTTAATTACTAAGCAAATGCAAAATTAAATCAACTACCCCCAAAGTCAATCAAGGGATAGACAAAGAGTACAGAATATGATACCTAATATATAAAGAACGGAGGAGGAAGATAAATAAGGAGAAAAAATAAACATTTAGATTGTATTGGCAATAGCATACTGAGTTAAGTTAGACTCTTAGATAGTAAGGAAATAACCCTTGAACCTTTGGTAACCACGAATCTAAAGCCTGCTATGGCAATAAGTACATACCTATCAATATTCACCCTAAATGTAAATGGTCTGAATGTACCAATCAAAAGACACAGAATCACTGAATGGATGAAACAATGAGACCCATCTATATGCTGCCTACAAGAGACTCAATTTGAACCCAAAGACATATGTTGGAGTTCTCACAGAAGAATGCAGCATCCTGTTATTCTGGAACAGTTTGTTTCTTATCTGTTTGACTCTGCAAACAGGTCAAGCAGGGGCCTCTTTCTGCATACGGGAGAAGTCACAAGATGTTGGAAGCAAACACCAACATAAAAAAGAAGAAAGTGTACCAGAGTTCATGAGCCACACAGCTGTTGGATTTGATACTCCATTTTTTTAACCCAGAATTGAACCAATCAGATTAAGCCCCATAGATAGTATAAAAATAAACGTGAAGACTGCTGGGCAGGCAACTTCTAGTAAGAGATCTGTGTGTGTGTGTTTTGTCTTGTCCTTTTTGTTAATCCCATCGTTGCCACATTTGGCGCCTAACGTGGGGCTCAAAGGCTTGATCCTGTCTCAAGCACCATAGATTTTCTGGTGGAACTTGGCGGAACTTGTTGCAGCTGCGGGACCGAAGGAGTTTCTCTGCTCGGGGTAAGCGGAACCTTCGGCATAAAAAATTAAAAAATGGGGAATGCCCCATCGCAGAAACTTGAATACAGGCAATTGTTACAGGGTTTGCTTCTCTCTACAGGAGTGAAAGTGAAAGACAAACTTTTGGGTGAATTATTCACTTTAATTAAAAGACATTTTCCATGGTTTCAGTTTCAACTGCAAATACTGATTAATTCTAAAGCTTGGAGGAGGGCTGCTCTCCGACAGGCACTTCAGAAAGGGGATACCATTGCCCTGAATCATTGGTCTTTGTGTGCGGCCATTACATAGCCTTTACAACTTTTGGATTCTGGCTCGGAGAGCAGTTCTTCTCCTCCTCCTTCTACTGCCGCTGCCACTGCCCCATCAGCTCCTCAGTTGATGACAACAACAGTACCTTCTCTTTATCCTCCTTTACCTCCACCTCTGATAGATCCACCCATCCCAATACCTTCTGATGATTTACCTCCTCCCCCTAAAGAGGAGGAAAATTTATACACTGAACCATATGATGAGGGTGGTGGATCATCTTCTGAATCCAAGGATCCCCCTGACCCTCCTAACATTTCTTTGAACCCCTCCTCTTATTCTATAGATCTTGTTCTTTTAGAGTTGCTTCATTCCTTACAATTGCGGGTAGATAATGTTTCAGCACAAGTCAAAATTCTCTCTACCACTCATTCTGAAAATGCACCCTTATATGTTAATACACCTGTGCTTCCCTCTGCTCCGTCTTTATCTCTACAAAAGCCCTCTAACCCTACTTTTGCTTTTCCTGTATCTGCTGCCGGTGATATGCCTCCCATCCCTTGGGTATACACTTTTCCTAACCCAGCTCCTGATGTTGGAATTGAAGAATTACAAAGCTTTCATACTTATCCTATTGTTCAGGAACCTTTCAGCCCTGATGCCCAATTTCCACATGGTGGCATAAATGTCACTCATCAGCAAATACCGTTTAAGGCACTGAAAGAATTGAAACAAGCAGTGCAAGCTTATGGTCCTCAATCCCCTTTGGTACTCGGACTTTTAAATGCCTTGGCAGGACATAATGATTTTATCCCTCTTGATTGGGAACAGTTGTGTAAAACTGTCCTTGAAGGCCCTCAGTATCTTCAGTTAAGGAGCTGGTGGGTGGAAGCAGCAAGAGAGCAAGCTCGTAGAAATGCCATTCAATAGCCTCCTGGTCCTGATGAAGCTCAACTTACGGGGACCAGCAAGTATAGTATTCTCGAGGCGCAAGATGGCCTTGCTGAACTCACTCTATCACAATTAAAATTGATTGTTTTAAAAGCCTGGATGAAAATTGAAGGGTCTGGAAAGGTGGCTCCTTCTTTTGCAAAAACTGTTCAGGGCCCTACAGAGCCTTACACTGATTTTACTTCCAGATTAAAGGAGGTTGTCTTGAGAGGTGTAGGAGATACTCCTGCTGCTACTATCATCTTAGAAGTCCTGGCATTCGAAAATGCCAATGCTGACTGTCAAAAGGCATTGAGGCCTATTAAAGCTCAAGGTGCCAATTTGGATGAATACATCCGAGCTCGTGCAGGGATTGGAGGGCATGTTTATCAAGCAGAACTTTTGGCAGGAGCAATACATAAAGGAATGAAAAGGAATAATTTGAAATGTTACAATTGTGGCAAACCCAGACACTTTAAGAAAGATTGTAAAATAATTCGGGCTCCCTCTGCAAATGATTCTTGACCTGGCACATGCTGCAGATGTCATAAGGGAAAACATTGGACTAATGAATGTAGATCAAAAACAGATAAGGATGGTAATCCTCTCCCTCCTCAGGGAAACGGACCCACGGGCCTAGAACCCAGGGCCCCAGAAACAAAGAATGTGGGCAACACACCTTATCCAATCAGCATGGCACCAAAATTTACAGGCCTCCACCTAAAAGTTTCTGATTTATATGCTGCTATGAAAGGTAGTGCAGCTGCTGGTCTTTCTATTTCACAGCCCTATTCTCTTTTCCCTGCAAATGGTGTTTATAAATTGCATACAGGAGTCTATGGCCCTGTGCCACCAAATACTGTAGGATTGATTATTGGGTGAAGTAGCAGTACATGTAGAGGCTTACATATATCCTTGGGTGTGATTGATTCTGACTATATGGGAGAAATTTTGCTGATGGCATCTGTTACTTTCGCTATGGTTCTTACTTCTCCCATATCATGCCTTCCCCTCTCAAGCTATTGAATGGAAGGGAGGTTTTGGCAGTACTGGTAAACATATATTTTGGGAGACCTTGATTGGCGACCAGCGTCCTTCATTAAATTTAAAATTGCACAATGTTATATTTACCGGATTGGTAGATACTGGAGCAAATGTTACAGTAATCTCCAAGGCTCAATGGCCTTATGATTGGCCTTCAAATCCTGTGGCTGTTAATCTTTCTGGTTTAGGTACAGCCATGCATATTATGCAAAGTAGTCAAATTCTTAATTGTACAGGACCTGAAAACCAGGTTGCCAAAGTTCAGTCATATATTGTAGATATCAGTATCAATTTATGGGGGAGAGATTTGTTAAAGCAGTTTGGTGCCTTTTTACATATACCTTCTATATCTGAACAAGCTAAAAATATTATGCTGTCTATGGGATATAATCCTTTATCTGACCCTCCCATAGATCCTTCTTTAAACTAATAGCCACTGTTCCCCTAGAATGTCCCCTATGGCTTTAGCCTTAGACTGGGATATAGATAAGCCTGTGTGGGTGGAACAGTGGCCTTTATCTAATGATAAATTACAGGCTTTATATCACTTAGTGCAGGAGCCACTTGCTGCTGATCATATTGAACCATCTATATCTGCCTGGAATTCTCCAGTTTTTGTGATTAAGAAAAGGAGTGGTAAATGGCGACTTTTGACTGATCTTAGGGAAGTGAATAAACAAATTAGACCAATGGGGACATTACAACCGGGTATACCTAACCCAGCAATGATTCCAAAAAATTGGCAACTCTTGGTTATTGATCTTAAAGATTGCTTTTTCACTATACCTCTTCAACCAAAAGATAGATTATTGTTTGCCTTTTCAGTTCCTGTTCTCAATAATGCACAACTGCGAGCTAGCTATCAGTGGAAAGTTTTACCTCAGGGTATATTAAACAGCCCTACACTTTGCCAAGAATTTGTAGCAATAGCTTTGAAACGAACCCAGCTTTGGTTTCCTTCTGTTTTGTTATATCATTATATGGATGATTTACTTTTAGCAGCAAGTACTTTAGAGATGCTGAATAATGCTTTTGCAACTTTATTAGAAGATCTTAAAACTTATAAATTACAAATAGCCCCAGAAAAAATTCAACAGATGGAGCCTTATAATTATTTAGAATATGTGTTGTCATCCTCTGCTATTCATCCTCAAAAAATACAAATTCGAATGGATAATTTAACTACTTTGAATGATTTTCAGAAACTGTTAGGAGATATAAATTGGCTTCCAGTCTTGGGTATTCCTACTGCATCTCTTACTCATCTTTTTCATACTTTAGAAGGTGACTCTAGACTAACCAGCCTTCGGAAACTTTCTGTTGAAGCAGGAAAGGAATTGCATTTGGTAAATAAGAAACTGCATTCTGCACAATTAGGATTAATCAACATTCACCGTTACAGCTTTTAATTTTTCATACTCCCCACTCTCCTTCAGCAGTGCTTGTACAAGAACTGAATATTGTGGAATGGATTTTTTTGCCACATAAATCTTCAAAGCGCCTTTCTACACATATAGATAAAAGTTGCTTTACTGATTAGAAAAGGTAGAACTCATAGCAAACAATTATCAGGATGAGAACCTTCTAAAATTGTTACTCCTTATTCTATTTCAGATATTATTTACTACAATGTAATATATCCTGGCAAATTGCACGTTCATATTTAATTAGAGATATTGATAATCATCCGCAATCCAAAGTGTTTCAATTTCTTAAACTACTCCTCTTACTTGGAGATCTATAGTTTCAGATCACCTGCTTGATGGACCCACAGTATTTATTGATGCTTCTTCAGCTACGCGTTTAGCTGGTTTTTGGTCAGAGATGTGGGGAGCAGGATATGCAACAGCCATAGTAACTCCATCTTGGGCTCTCGGACTCCATCTTAGAGACTGAGTTTCGAAGGTGCACAAATGGTTTCAGTTTCACATTCCGAGAAATGTGTTTAGGTTTCGGTTTCAATTGCTTTCGTGCCAGAGTGTTCTCACTCAGGCCCGCCGCTTATGTCAGAGACAACTGCACATGCACACAACTCGGTGCATAACTGGAGTTTGTGGATCGCTTCATTAGCATAAAGGGCAACCAATCAGAAGAAACCCCACCCCATGAATGCTATAAAAGCTTTGCTGTTTCTGCAAATAAACAAGACTTGATCAGGAAACTGTCTTGTCTCCATTCTTTGTGTCTCTTGTCTCCTTCCAAATTCCCACTCCCCCTCTCCAGGTTCTTCGTTGACGTCCTGCGGGATGGGACAAGTGGCGCCCAACGTGGGGCTTGGAGCACAGGGGGCTCAGTGAGGAACACAGATCGAAGGAGGGCCCTCAGGAAGAAATAATAAAGAAGAATAAAGAGAAAATTAGTGACCGCGGCTGGGGAGCCTGCCCAGACAAAAGAGTCCGGTAAGTGATCTGTGACTATGGGACAAGCATTAAGAGCTAGAGAACACTTTATTGAAAGCTTAAAAGAAGCTTTAAAGACACGAGGAGTAAAGGTTAAGAAGAAGCAATTGCTTGAATTTCTTCAGTCTTTACAAAAGCTCTGTCCTTGGTTCCCGCAAGAGAGAACAATAGATGAAAAGAGGGCAATTGAATATTAGTAACTCAAATCTTTGTATTAGTTTATCTATCTGAATATATGTTCTTTTATGAAAAGTGTTGCTACCTGTAATCATGTCTCAGTCTGTATGTTTGTTTGTCTAAGTGTGTAAATAAAAAATGTTTTTCTACCTCCAGATGGTATTAATACAAATTAATTTAAAAACAAGTGCTTGTGAAAATTGGGCATTCTAAAACTTCCAAAAAATTCTAATAAAAGATATTAAGCATTAATGCTAATTTAAGTTTATCTGAAACAGACGTTTCCTATGGTTATCAGCTGCCTGTTTACCTAAGTCATTTAAGTTGATATCTGTTAAATCTTTCAAAAAGATGCTTTAAAAAAAGGCTTGACTTTGTCTCATGTCTAATAAAAGTTTTATAAGTAATCTAGCATAATTGCTAAGGAGTGTGTAAACAAGTATAACAAATAAATATCTTAATAATAATAATAGTATATTAATGTATAACTATGTATATCTGCAAACAGCCTGAGAATTTTTGTGGTAACCGAAATTCTTAAGAGTTTTGCTAAGTTATATGAAGATGTTTTGTGCTCAGTGAGAAATTGTGTTGTAAGGCACATTTCCAGTAATGATAAAGAGTGTTCACAAATGTATCAGTCTGAGGAATGCTGGTGTGGCAGTTTACGATAGCCTATTTTTCAGTGTTCATTGAAAGTTGGAGTACCTAATGTTTTAAGTTCTAATTAAAACTGCTTGATATAATAGAGAAGACGTCTTTGCTTGCTAGAAAAGATGTGTGTTTTATTAGAGAAAGTATAAGGAATAGAAATTCATTTTGTTGAAGGTAAAAGAAAGTAACTGTTCTGAAGTGCAGCTGTTTATTTGAAGAAGGGGAACACTGAATGTAAAAAGAAAATTATAGGAACTATAGAAGGGTTGATATAGTCGTGCTGTGTAAAATTAGAGCAGATGAGTCTCAATATCAAGTACACAGCAAAACTAGAAGTTTTTGTTAAACGAACAGAAGTTTATTAGTCTGCCTTTAATAGTGTAAGATTGCAAAAAGTTTTCTAATTGTTTTCTGAGTGTTTAAGAAAATGAACTCTCCATTTTAGAAAGACTGTGACCTAGGTGTTGTTGGCAGCTGAGTAACTTGTATTTGCCTTTAGACCTTTTTACTGTCATTTTAGTTAAATAATAAGTATTAATAACCTATAATTCTGTTTAGGCAAGTGCCTTAAAAGCTTTCTTTTGACAGCTTTCCAAGATCAAATTCAAAAAGGTGCTTTTTACCCCTAATTAACTCTGATGTTTTCCAGAGGGCCCCTGAAAAAATCAGAGAAATTTTCTCTTCATTAGAGAAAGTATTTGGCTAATTTGGCTTATTTATCTGATATATAATTGCCTGGAAAGCACTGTCTAAAAGAATGATGCCAAACTTTGTTACTGAATATTTTGTATTGCAAAAGTGTCCAAGTTTCCTTATGTCAACTGTCTTGTAGTAAGCTCTGATCAGATCTTTTGCCATTGTCATTTGTAAGTCTTGTCATTTATAGTCAATGTTTTATTGCTTCTGAACTGGTGAAGAACTAGATTTCAGCAGAACAAGTATTACTTACATAAGATTAAGTAAACTACAGATAGTTTCGTGGTGCGAGATGTATCCTTCCTGCTCTAATAGATTATCCTAAAAATAATCATAAAAGACTTCTCCGAGCTCTGCCAGAAATTTGTTCCCTCTGCTATACAGTGTGTATGAGATTGTTAGACTGACTTATACATTATACATTATATGGATGATATTCTTATTGCTGGAACCAATGGTCAACAAGTGTTACGTTGTTTTGATAATTTTAAAAAGGCTTTATACGTTCGAGGATTGCAAATAGCTCCTGAAAAGGTTCAATTACAAGACCCATATACTTATTTAGGATTCCAATTATTAGGGTCTCGTATTTCTACGCAAAAGGTAGAATTTAAAATAAATGCCTTGAAAACCTTAAATGATTTTCAGGAACTTTTAGGAGACATTAATTGGCTTAGACCCTACCTAAAATTAACCACTGGAGAACTCAAGCCTTTATTTAATATATTAATGGGAGATACAGATCCCAAGTCTCCAAGAACTTTAACAGATGAGGGGCGACAAGCCTTGAAAATAGTCAAAAAGGCCATCCAAAATCAGTTTATTACTGCCATTGATTATGAACAACCTTTACATTTTATTGTTTGTTAAACAGCTGTTACACCTACTGCTGTTTTCTGGCAACAGAATCCCATAATGTGGGTACATTTATCGTCATCCCCCTCAAAAGTAATTTATCCTTATTATCAAGCTATTGCAGATATCATTATGTTAAGACGAGAACAAAGAAAAAAATATTTTGGAAAAGAACCTGATGTTATAATTCTGCCATATTCTATGAAACAAATAGATTGGCTTTTCCAGACCACAGATTATTGGCCTATTGCCTGTGCCTCCTTTTCAGGAACTATAGACAATCATTATCCCAACAATAAGCTTCTTCAATTCTTGAGTACCCATGAGTTTGTTTTTCCTATCAAAACCTCCTCCAAACCAATAGATAAGGCTTTATCTGTGTTTACTGATGGGTCTTCCTCTGGACGAGCTGCGTATGTTTATAATAATCAAGTTATATCCTTCTTGACAAAAGCAAAGTCTGCACAGCTAGTAGAATTGCAAGCAGCTGTTGCTGTTTTTTCTGCCTTTCCAAATAAAGCATTTAATTTGTTTACAGACAGTTCTTACATTGCCCATTCAGTACCACTATTAGAGATGGCTGCTAAAATAAAACACGCCTCTGAAGCAGCTTCCCTTTTCAGACAATTACAAGGCTTAATATGGCAACGTGCCAACTCATTTTTTATTGGCCATCTAAGAGCTCATACTGGCCTACCAGGACCACTATCTCAAGGCAACTCACTGGCAGACATGGCCACCCGAGCAATTTTCATTACCCAAATTCAAGATAATCTCCAAACTGCTACTGAAGCACATGCTCTCCATCATTTAAATGCACACACCTTGAGATTGATGTTTAAAATCACCAGAGAACAAGCCCGCCAAATAGTAAAACAATGTAAAACTTGTGTTACTTTTCTTCCTGTCCCCCACCTCGGTGTTAACCCTAGAGGGTCGGTACCTAATGCACTTTGGCAAATGAATGTTACGCATCTTCCTGAGTTTGGAAATTTCCAATATATACATGTTACAATAGATACTTGTAGCGGCTTTATTTTTGCCTCATTACAAACAGGAGAAGCTTCTAAAAATGTTATTGCCCACATGCTATTAGCCCGGTCTCCCGTAGGCAAGCCATCTCAACTTAAAACAGACAGTGGGCCTGGATATACTGGTAAAAACTTTCAAGCCTTTTGTAAACAGCTAAACATCAATCATGTCACTGGTATTCCTTATAATCCACAAAGACAAGGTATTGTTGAGAGAGCTCATTTAACCCTTAAAAATACCATAAATAAAATTAAAAAGGGGGAATGGTATCCCGTAAAGGGGTCCCCAAGAAACATACTTGCTCATGCTCTATTTTAAATTTTTAAAATCTGGATGATAGTGGGCGTTCTGCTGCTGACTGTTTTTGGCACCCTAATACTAAACAAGACTTTGCAACAGTACTCTGGAAAGATCCACTAGATAATCAATGGCATGGACTCGACCCAGTATTGATCTGGGGACGAGGCTCTGTGTTTTCTTGCAAAAACATGACGCAGCTAGATGGCTCCCTGAGAGAATGATTAGGCAAGCTAATAATAATTCCTCCAGGGAGACACCAATGCCCTGAGAGTCGCCTTCTTTTTGTCTTCCTACAGGACCTCAAAAGAAGCAATGGACCATATCCTCCTCACCCTCCTCCTGCTGACGAGATTTTGTAGCACACATGCTGCAAGAAAAGATGGATAAAAAGTTTGAAACTAGAATAAATGCTTTAGAAGAAGCTGTGTTTTACATGGGAAATCAGATTCAGAATCTGAAAACTAGGCTGACTACCAGATGTCATAGTGAATACAAATAGATCTGTGTAACACCTTACTTGTATAATGATACAGAACAATCTTGAGACAAAGTTCAAAACCATTTGTTAGGAATATGGGATCATACCAATTTGTCGTTAGACATAACAGCCTTACAAAATAAAATAAGTGATATTAGTAATTCTGCTATATCCTCTGCTACGGCCTCTGAAGTAGCTCATTCCTTTTTAGAAACCTTGCAACATTATACTTCCTCCTCTTCCTGGCGCTCATTTCTTCAGCTGCTTAGTCCAATTATTGTCTATAGTATTTTATTCATTGTGGCTTTGCTGATAGCCCCATGCCTTATCAACAAACTCCTACAGTTCATTAGGCACCAAATAGAATCTATTAAGATTCGTGAAATCCAAGTGCACTACCAACAGTTGGAGAATGATGAAAGAGAGAGAGACCTATATATGGCTATGCATAGACCCCACTAAAGATAAATGCAGATTGGACAGTCAAAGATGGGTAAGAATAGCAAGAAAGGTACCAGCCTAAGACAGGACACAGACCATTGCTGTCTGTGTACCAATGACGGGTAAGGGCCTTCCTGTGCTATATCAACCTAAGACAGTCGCACTCTGCACTGCTCCCCTGATCTATAAATAAAATTAAAAAGGGGGACCTGTGGGGAGCAGGATATGCAACAGCCATAGTAACTCCATCTTGGGCTCTTGGACTCCATCTTAGAGACTCGAGTTTCGAAAGTGCACAAATGGTTTCGGTTTCACATTCCGAGAAATGTGTTTAGGTTTCGGTTTCAATTGCTTTCGTGCCAGAGTGTTCTCACTCAGGCCCGCCGCTTATGTCAGAGACAACTGCACATGCACACAACTCGGTGCATAACTGGAGTTTGTGGATCACTTCATTAGCATAAAGGGCAACCAATCAGAAGAAACCCCACCCCATGAATGCTATATATATGCTTTGCTGTTTCTGCAAATAAATGAGACTTGATCAGGAAACTGTCTTGTCTCCATTCTTTGTGTCTCTTGTCTCCTTCCAAATTCCCACTCCCCCTCTCCAGGTTCTTTGTTGACGTCCCGCGGGACGGGACACAGAGACAATTCAACAGTCTCAAAAATATCCATATTATTCTGTTCAACAAGGGGAATTATACGCCATACTTTTGGCGTTACAAGCTTTCCTGCATAAAAATTTAAATATCGTTAGTGACTCTTGATATGCTGTTGTTTCTATTCAGTACATAGAAGAATGTTTCTTTTCCCTTTTAGATAACTCTCCACTTACTACTCTTTTTACTGATCTTCAACAAGAATTGTTAAGGAGGTATTTTCAAATTTATATTACTCATATCAGATCACATTCTTCTCTTCCTGGTCCCTTAACACAAGGAAATGACAAAATCGATTCTCTTTTAACAGCATCTGTTCTTGCTGCGAAAGAAGAACATGCTATACATCATTCCAAAGCTCGCAGATTGCAACAATACTATTCCCTAACAAAACAACAAGCTCGAGATATTATCTTACAATGTGACTCTTGTCAACCATTTAATACTTCTCCTTTACCTCTCAGAGTTAGTTCCCGTAGTACTGCTCCCAACGAGATTTGGTAGATGGATGTTACAATTGCTTCTACTTTTGGTCATCTTAAACATGTTCATCATACTATTGATACTTATTCCCACTTCCAATGGGCTACTCCTTCAAATTCTGAAAAGGCAAACCCCTAACATTGAAAACAGATAATCCTCCCTCATATTGTTCTAAAAAACTTTGCCATTTTCTTTCTTTATATAATATTATACATATTACAGGAATTCCTTTAAATAGTCAAGGACAAGCTATTATTGAACATGCCAATCGCACCCTAAAAAAACAATTACAAAAACAAAATGGGGGAATAGAGTATGGTAAACATCTGAAAGCACAAATTTCTAATTTTTTTGAATCTATAGTCTGACTCTAAACACACTGCAGCAGAATTACAATTTATTCCAACTATTACTAAGAATCTCCATATACCACACCTGTATATGTGAAAGATGATAAGGGGGGACATGGTCCCCTGCCCAGGTTTTGCAGTGGGGTTGAGGGTATGCTTATATTTCTACAGGATCATCCTGTTGGTGGACACCTACACAACTAATAAAATTGAGAAATGACCAAATGAAATATGGAGGAGATGCTACAAAAATTCCATGCACTTGATCTGAAGAGGAGATCGCTGACACCAAAAACAAAGAAGGCCAATCCTCCAACCTGGGGTCAGCTGAAGAAACTGCAACAAGAAGCTGAGAACGTGGCTCATCAGGCTGGCCAGCCTGTGACCCCAACTTCCTTGTTCTTAGCCATGATGGCTGTAGTGTCCTGTCAGGTATTGCCGACTGTGGCTAATACTACTCCCACCTATTGTTATTGGGCATACATTCCTCACCCTCTGTTATGTCAGGCACTTACATGGGGTGAACCTGAAATTACTGTATATACTAATGATACCTTTTGGATGCCTGGCACTTATGATAATTCTCTTCCTGACTATAAAGAGGAAGGATTTCAGCTTAATATTAAAGAAACAGGCACTGGGCATGAAGGGACCCCCATATGTTTTGGCCACAGTTCTCATTGTCTTCAGGACTCCTATGAGGCCTGGGGGCTCAGATATAATCATTCCCACTTTTCTGCTCAGACATTCATCTTGGCAGCAAAAGCTTTCAAGGTTATTTCTAGAAATACTTCCCACCTTAATGAAAGCTTTCCCTCTCTGTTACCCTTTTGTCCTATACTGGAAGTAGATGCTGAAGTTAGTCATTTTACTTGGACCAGGTGTCGAGGTGGCTGCCCCGAAATTACTTGTCAATAGCTCAGTAAAGATAGTTGATTGGAGCCCACATGGAGATTTTCAGACAAAATTCTCTCACATTCCCTTAAAGTAGCACCAGCATAATAACTCATTAGATAGTAATCTGGTCAGAGACTGGACTGACTTCCTCCCTTGCCTCACCACAAGGGAGATACTCATACACAAGCCCGTATCTGGAAACTTCTGGCTGCCCTTGAACCATTGTATACTTGGGTAGGAAATATGTCTTACAATTCATCTGGCAATGGCTCCATACATATTCAATTATATAGAAATCAGTCTCGATATATCCAAGCCTGTGTTAAGTATCCATATGTCCTGATAAAAGGACGTATCAGTTGGAACCAATCCACTGGGTTAGTCAATTGTAGTAGTTCATGTCATTTTTATACTTGTATAAATCATACTGTTAAAATTAATTTTTCAGCAGAATCTCTTTACATTTTAAAAGCCTGAACGGACCTGTGGCTTCCTATTAACCTTACTAGACCCTGGGGCAATTCTCCTGGAGTGACTCATATTGTTAACCTTCTCCAACATCTTACTCACAGAGTGAGGAGAGCTATTGGTGTAATCATAGTTGCTATAGTAGGACTTATTGCCTCCACAGGAGCTGCTGCTGCTACTGGAGTGGCACTACAAAACGGGATACAAGCTGCTGCCTTTGTTCATGATTAGCATGAAAATTCTCATTTATTATGGCAACAGAAACATGAAATTGATTCCCGGATAGAAGGGGAGATTTGGGATTTAAAACAAGCTGTTTCTTGGCTTCAGGATTAGCTTCAGATCTTATCAACCCAAGCTAGTTTAAAATGTGATTGGAACTCTACTTGTATATGCGTTAAACCTGTTCCTTGGACTACTAGAGCACATACATGGGATCAAATTAAACAGAATTTATGGAATCATAAGAATGCTTTATAGATATACCTAATCAATCTGCAGGTTGAAAAAGAATTTTCTAAAAATCTCCCACTATTGATGGGAGAATCCTTTTTCAAACAATTGGCTGATTCTATCGCTACATTGAATCTTGTTGGCTTTTTTCATGGCACTTTTATTACTACTGTCCTTAATTGTGGATTAATAATCTGTTGCTTACTTCTCCTCTACTTAGTCATCCACTGCTGGAGATGAACAATCAACCGAATAGGATGAAAACAAAATGCCCTCACTGTCCTTGCCCTTCAAAAATTTAATAAATAAAAAAAAGGGGAAATGTTGGAGTTCTCACAGAAGAATATGGCATCCTGTTATTCTGGAACAGTTTGTTTCTTATCTGCTTGACTCTGCAAACAGGTCAAGCAGGGGCCTCTTTCAGCATATGGGAGAAGTCACAAGATGTGGGAAGCAAACACCAACATAAAGAAGAAGAAAGTGTACCAGAGTTCATTAGCCGTGCAGCTATTGGAATTGATACTCCATTTTTTTTAACCCAGAATTGAACCAATCAGATTAAGCCCCGTAGATAGTATAAAAATAAACGCGAAGACTGCTGGGCAGGCAGCTTCTAGTAAGAGATCTGTGTGTGTGTGTTTTTCGTCTTGTCCTTTTTTTTAATCCCACGGTCGCCACAGACATACACAAACTAAAAGTGAAGGGATGGAAAAAGATATTTCAGGCAACTAATAGGGAGAAAAAAGCAGGAATTGCACTACTTGAATCAGACAAAAGAGACTTCAAAACAAAGAAAGTCACAAGACACAAAGAAGGACATTACATAATGATAAAGAGGTCAATCCAACAATATATAAACATTATAAATATCTATGCACCCAACAAAAGAGCACCTACATACGTGAAACAAATATTAACAAGAATTAAAAGGGGAACTAGAATATAATGCATTTATTCAAGGAGACTTCAACACTTCACTCACTCCAAAGGACAGATCAACCAGACAAAAATAAATAAGGAGACACAGGCACTGAAAAACATATTAGAACAAAAGGACCTAACAGACATCTACAGAATTCTACACCCAAAACTAGCAGAATACACCTTCTTCTCAACTGCACATGGAACATTTTCAAGAATAGATCATATATTAAGCCACAAAAAGAGCCTCGGTAAATTTTAAAAGATTGAAATTGTACCAACCAGTTTCTCTGACAACAAAGGCATGAAACTAGAAATAAATTACACAAAGAAAATGAAAAATCCCACAAAAACATGGAAGCTTCACAACATGCTCCTAAATAATCAATGGATCAATGACCAAATAAAAACAGAGATCAAGCAATATATGGTGACAAATGAGAACAATAATTCAACAACGCAAAATCTGTGGGATGCAGCAAAGGCTGTGCTAAGAGGAAAGTATACTGCAATACAGAGCTACGTCAGGAAAGAAGAACAATCCCGTACGAACAGTCTAAACTCACAATTAACGAAACGAGAAAAAGAAGAACAAATGAGGACCAAAGACAGTATAAGGAGGGACATAATAAAGATTAGAGCATAAATAAATAAAATCTAAAAGAATAAAGCAATAAAAAGAATCAATGAAAGCAAGTACTGGTTCTTTGAGAAAATGAACAAACTAGATAAACCACTAGCCAGACTTATCAAGAAAAAAACAGAGTCAACACAGATAAAAATAATCAGAAATGAGAAAAGGAAAAATCACTACACACACCACAGAAATACAAACAATTTTTAGAGAATACTATGAAAAAGTATATGCTAACAAACTGGATAACCTAGAAGAAATGGACAACTTTCTGTTCCTGGAAAAATACAACCTTCCAAGGCTGACCTAGAAAGAAACAGAAAATCTGAACTGACTAATTACCAGCAAGGAAAATGAATTGGTAATCAAAAAACTACCCAAGAACAAAACACCTGACCAGATGACTTCACAGCTGAATTTTATCAAACATGCACTGAAGACCTAATACACATCCTCCTTAAAGTTTTACAAAAAGTAGAAGAGGAGGGAATACTCCCAAACTCATTCTACGAGGCCAACATCACTCTAATACCAAAACCAGGCAAAAACACCACAAAAAAGAAAATTACAGACCAATATCCCTGATGAACATAGATGCAAAAAAACTCAACAAAACATTAGCAAGCCATATTCAAAAATATATCGAAAAGATCATCCATCATGATTAAGCAGGATTTATTCCAGGGATGCAAGGATGGTACAACATTCGAAAATCCATCAACATCATCCACCACATCAACAAAAAGAAGAACAAAAATCACATGATTATCTCCATAGATGCTGAAAAAGCATTTCACAAAATTCAACATCCATTCACGATAAAAACTCTCAACAAAATGGGTATAGAGGGCAGGTACCTCAACATAATAAAGGCCATAAAAGACAAACCCACAGAAAACATATACATAACAGTGAGAAGTTCAAAGCTTCTCCTTTAAGATCGGGAACAAGACAAGGATGCCCGCTCTCCCCGCTTCTATTCAACACAGTACTGGAGGTCCTAGCCATGGCAATCAGACAACACAAAGAAATAAAAGGCATCCAGACTGGCAAGGAAGAAGTTAAACTGTCCCTGTTTGCAGATGACATGATATTGTACATAAAAAACCCTAAAGGATCCACTCCAAAGCTACTAGAATTAATGTCTGAATCCAGCAAAGATGCAGGATACAAAATTGATATGCAGAAATCTGTGGCATTCCTATATACTAACAATGAACTAGCAGCAAGAGAAATCAGGAAAACAATTCCATTCACAATTGTATCAAAAAAAATTAAATACCTAGGAATAAACCTAATCAAGGAAGTGAAAGACCTATACTCTGAAAACTACAAGACACTCATGAAAGAAATTAAAGAAGATACCAATAAATGGAAAGATATCCCGTGCTCATGGATATGAAAAATTAATATTGTCAAAATGGCCATCCTGCCTAAAGCAATCTACAGATTTAATGCAATTCCTATCAAAATACCAACAGCTTTCTTCAATGAACTGGAACAAATTCTTCTAAAATTCATATGGAAACACAAAAGACACTGAATAGCCAAAGCAATTCTGAGATGAAAAAATAAAGCAGGGGGGATCTCACTTCCCAACTTCAAGCTCTACTACAAAGCCACAGTAATCAAGACAATTTGGTACTGGCACAAGAACACACCCACAGACCAGTGGAACAGAATAGAAAGTCCAGATATTAACCCAAACATATACGGTCAATTAATATGCAATAAAGGAGCCATGGATATACAATGGGAAAGGGCCAGCCCCTTCAACAGCTGGTGTTGGCAAAACTAGACAGATACATGTAAGAGAATGACACTGGATCATAGTCTAACCCCATACACAAAAGTAAATTCAAAATGGATCAAAGACCTGAATATAAGTCATGAAACCATAAAGCTTTTAGAAAAAAACATGAGCAAAAATCTCTCGGACATAAACATGAGCAACTTCTTCAAGAACACATCTTCCTGGGCAAGGGAAACAAAAGCAAAAATGAACAAGTGGGACTATATCAAGCTGAAAAAGCTTCTGTAGAGCAAAGGACACCATCAGCAGAACAAAAAGGCATCCTACAGTATGGGAGAATATATTCATAAATGATATATCCAATAAAGGGTTGCCATCGAAAGTATATAAAGAGCTCACACACCTCAACAAACAAAAAGCAAATAAGCCAATTAAAAAATGGGCAGAGGATCTGAACAGACACTTCTCAAAGAAGAAATTCAGATGGCCAACAGGTACATGAAAAGATGCCCCACATCCCTAATCATCAGAGAAATGCAAATCAAAACCACAATGATCACCTCACACAAGTAAGGATGGATCACCATCCAAAAGACAAACAACAATAAATGATGGCAAGGGTGTGGAGAAAGGAGAACCCTCCTACACTGCTGGTGGGAATGTAAATTAGTACAACCATTGTGGAAAGGAGTATGAAGGCTCCTCAAAAAACTCAAAATAGAAATACCATTTGACCCAGTAATTCCATGCCTAGGAATTTATGCTAAGAATGCAGCAGCCCAACTTGAAAAAGACATATGCACCCCTATGTTTACTGAAGTACTATTTACAATAGCCAAGAAATGGAAGCAACCTAAGTGTCCATCAGTAGATTAATGGATAAAGAAGATGTGGTACATATAGACAATGGAATACTATTCAGCCGTAAGAAAGATACAAATCCTACCATTTGCAACAACATAGATGGAGCTAGAGGGTATTATGCTCAGTGAAATAAGCCAGGCAGAGAAACACAAGTATCAAATTATTTCAGTCATCTGTGGAGTATAAGAACAAAGAAAAAAACTGAAGGAACTAAACAGCAGCAGACTCACAGAACCCAAGAATAGCTTACACTTACCAAAAGGAAACGGACTGGGGAGAATGGGTGGGAAGGGAGGGATAAGGGGAAAAAAGAGGGCATTGCGATTAGCAGACATAATGTCGCAGGGGGTATGGGGAGGGCTGTACAACACAGAGAAGACAACTCGTGATTTTGTCGGATCTTACTGCGCTGATGGACAGTGACTGTAGTGGGGTGTGTGATTGAGACTTGATGATGGGGGAATCTAGTAGACATGTTGCTCATGTAATTGTAGATTAATGATACCAAAAAAAAAAAGAGTGGAAGGGGAGGGAATACTCTGAAACTTATTATATAAGGCCAGCATCACTCTAATACCAAAACCAGGGAAAGACACAACAAAAAAAGAAAATTACACACCAATATCCTTGATGAACATAGATGCAAAAATACTCAACAAAATATTAGCAAATGAAATTCAAAAATACATCAAAAAGATCATCCATCATGATTAAGTAGGATTTATTCCAGGGATGCAAGGATGGTTCAACATTATAAAATCCATCAACATCATCCACAACAAAAAGAAGGACAAAAACCACATGATCATCTCCATAGATGTGAAAAAGCATTTGACAAAATTCAACATCCATTCATGATAAAAAACTCTCAAGAAAATGGGTATAGAGGGCAAGTACCTCAACATAATAATGGCTTTATATGACAAAACCACAGCTACTATCATACTTAACAGTGAGAAGCTGAAAGTTTTTCCTTTAAGATCAGGAACAAGACAAGGATGCTCACTCTCCCCACTTCTATTCAACATAGTCTTGGAGGTCCTAATCATGGCAATCAGACAACACAAAGAAATAAAAGGCATCCAGATTGGCAAGGAAGAGGTTAAACTGTCCCTGTTTTCAGATGACATGATATTGTACATAAAAAACCATACAGAATATCTCCAAAACTACTAGATCTAAGTAGTGGGATTTAAAATTAATATACACAAATCTGTTGCATTCCTATACACTAACAATCAACTAGCAGAAAGAGAAATCAGGAAGACAACTCCATTCACAATTGCATCAAAAAGAATAAAATACCTAGGAATAAGCCTAACCGAGGAAGTGACAGACCTATACTCTGAAAACTACAAGACACTCATGAAAGAAATTAAAGAAGATACCACTAAATGGAAACAATCCGTGCTCATGGATAGGAAGAATTGATATTGTCAAAATGACCATCCTGCCTAAAGAAATCTACAGATTCAATGCAATTCCTATCAAAATACCAACAGCATTCTTAAATGAACTGGAGCAAATAGTTCTAAAATTCATATGCAACCACAAAAGACACAAAATAACCACAGCAAGGAAGAAGAAAGCAGGGGGGATTACACTTCCCAACTTCAACCTCTAGCACAAAGCCACAGTAATCAAGACAGTTTGGTACTGGCACCAGAATAGAATCATAGACCAATGGAACACACTAGAGATCCCAGATATAAACCCAACCATATTTGGTCAATTAATAGATGATAAAGGAGCCATGGACATACAATGGGGAAATGACAGCCTCTTCAACAACTGGTGTTGGCAAAACTGGACAGCTATATGCAAGAGAATGAAACTGGATTATTGTTTAACCCCATACACAAAAGTAAACTCGAAATGGTTCAAAGACCTGAATGTAAGTCATGAAACCATAAAACTCTTAGAAAAACATATAGGCAAAAATCTCTTGGACATAAACACGAGCAACTTCTTCATGAACATATCACCACAGGCAAGGGAAACAAAAGAAAAATGAACAAGTGGGACTATATCAAACTAAAAAACTTCTGTACAGCAAAGGATACCATCAGTAGAACAAAAAGACATCCTACAGTATGGGAGAGTATATTCATAAATGACATATCTGATAAGGGGTTGGCATCCAAATTATATAAAGAGCTCACACACCTCAACAAACAAAAAGCAAATAAGCCAATTAAGAAATGGGCAGAAGACATGAATAAACACTTCTCCAAAGAAGAAATTCAGATGGCCAACAGGCACATGAAAAGATGCTCCACATCACTAGTCATCAGAGAAATGCAAATTAAAACCACACTGAGATAACACCTCACACCAGTTAGGATGGCCACCATCCAAATGACCAACAACAACAAACGCTGGCAGGATGTGGAGAAAGGGGAACCCTCCTACACTGCTGGTAGGAATGTAAATTAGTACAACCATTGTGGAAAGCAGTACGGAGGTTCCTCAAAAAGCTCAACATAGAAATACCATTTGACCCAGGAATTCCACTCCTAGGAATTTACCCTACAAATGCAGCAACCCGAGGGACTTCCAGGAAGATGGCGGCGTGAGCAGAGCGGCAGAAATCTCCTCCCATAACCATATATATTTATGAAAATACGACAAATACAACTATTCCTAAGAGAGAGACCAGAAGATACAGGAAGACACCCATCCTGCAGCTACACCTGAGAGGACTTGGCACCTAGCGAAGCGGGTAAGATACAGAGCTGCAACCCGGCAGGACCCAAGCATGCTCCCACCCCAGCGCACGGGCGGGAGGAGAGGATTCAGAGGGGGGAGGAGGTGGAAGTACAGGCCGCCAAATAACCAGCCCTGGTGATCTGCGCCGGGAGCACTGACACACACCGCACAGTGTATCGGAGATTGGAGACAGAGGTGCAGGATCCAAGACAGCAGGTCCACTCAGCCAGCTCCCCAGGACAAAAGAAAAGTGCGCCCTTTTTTAGGGGTCTTAAAGAGACAGGGGCCTAATGGAGGAGGAGGATTACCCCAGGGCACTCAGCCAAGTGGGCTGGGACTGCTGGGGAATTTCGGACCCCTTGGATTGCAGCTGGGAAAAACAGTTGCACCAAGACTTCCCACAGATATCAGCAGCCTCCCATTCGTTCCCTCCCTGGCCAGAGTCACAAAGGGCCCTGCGGAGCAGCGTGGCCTGGTGGAGCAGCCACAGCTGCAGGAATAGTGGAGCAGCAGCGCTACCTACAGCATTCTTACAAAAACTAAACCTGGCGGGCCTTTTTCTTTTTTTCTTTTTTCCCTTTTTTCCTTTTCCTGACCACTTCTATCACCATGAAAAGACAGAGGAATATAGTACAAACAAAGCTTACCCAGACAAACCCAGAGAGGGAGCTGGAAGGGATGGACATGCACAATCTTCCTGAAAAATAATTCAGAATAAAAGTCATAACCATACTGATGGATCTACAGAGAAATATGCAAGAACAAAGGGAGGAAGTGAGGGAAGTGAGGAAAGACAATGCAGAGAAGAGACAAGTGATCGACGGGCTTAGCAGCAGACTGGACGAGATGTAAGAGACGGTTAATGGAATAGAAATCAAAGAACAGGAATACAGAGAAGCTGAGGCAGAGAGAGATAAAAGGATCTCTAGCAATGAAAGAATTTTAAAAGAACTCTGTGACCAATCCAAACGAAACAATATTCGCATTATAGGACTAAAAGAGGAAGAAGAGAGAGGAAAAGGGATAGAAAGTGTCTTTGAAAAGTAATTGCTGAAAACTTCCTCATGCTGGGGAAGGAAATAGTCTCTCACACCATAGAAGTCTACAGATATCCCAACACAAGGACCCAAGGAAGACAACACCAAGACATATATTAATTAAAATGGCAGAGATCAAAGAAAAGGAAAGAGTATTAAAGGCAGCTAGAGAGAAAAAAGATCACCTACAAAGAAAAATTCATCAGACTATCATCAGACTTCTCAACAAAAACCCTACAGGCCAGAAGAGAATGACATGATATATTAAACATAATGAAACAGAAGGACCTCAAACCAAGAATATTCTTTCCAGCATGACTATCATTTAAATTTGAGAGAGGAATTAAACAATTTCCAGACAAGTGAAAGCTGAGGGAATTTGCCTCCCATAAACCACCTCTTCAGGACATCTTAAAAGGGACTTCTCTAGATGGAAGCACTCCTAAGAATAAAAACAGGTCACCAGAGAAAATAAAATCATAGCAAAGAAAGCAGACCATCCAAATACTAACTAAAGGCAAAGAATAAAACACCAAGTAAATAAAGAATGGAGAAGGAAGAATAAGGGAGAGAAATAAAGAATCATCAGACTGTGTTTACAATAACTTAACAAGAAAGTTAAGTTAGACTGTTAGATAGTAGAGAAGCTACCCTTGAACCCTTGGTAATCACGAATCTACAGCCAGCAATGGCAATAAGTACATATCTATCAATAATCACCCTAAATGTAATTGGACTGAATGCACCAATCAAAAGACACAGAGTTACTGAATGGATAAAAAAGCAAGACCCATCTATATGCTGCTTACAAGAGACTCACCTCAAACACAAAAATATACACAGACTAAAGGTGAAGGGATGGAAAAAGATATTTCATGCAAACAACAAGGAGAAAAAAGCAGGTGTTGCAGTACTTGTATCAGACAAAATAGACTTCAAAATGAAGAAAGTAGCAAGAGATAAAGAAGGACATTACATAATGATAAAGGGGTCAGTCCAACAAGAGGATATAACCATTATAAATATATATGTACCCAACACAGGAGCACCGGAATATGTGAAACAAATACTAACAGAATTAAAGGAAGAAATAGAAAGCAATGTAGTCATTTTAGGAGACTTCAACACACCACTCACTCCAAAGGACAGATCAACCAGAAAATAAGTACAGACACGGAGGCACTGAACAACACACCAGAACAGATGGACCTAACAGACATCTACAGAACTCTACACCCAAAAGCAACAGGATGCACATTCTTCTCAAGTGCACATGGAACATTTTCCAGAATAGACCACATACTAGGCCACAAAAAGAATCTCAGTAAATTCAAACATATTGAAATTCTCAGATCACAAAGGTATAAAACTAGAAATAAATTTTAGAAAGAAATCAAAAAGGCTCACAAATACATGGAGACTTAACAACATTCCCCTAATTAATCAATGGGTTAACGACCAAATCAAAACAGAAATCAAAGAATATATGGAGACTAATGACAACAACAAAACAAAGCCACAACTTCTGTGGGACGCAGCAAAGGCAGTTCTAAGAGGAAAGTATATTGCAATCCAGGCCTATTTAAAGAAGGAAGAACAATCCCAAATGAATAATCTAAAGACACAATTACTGAAATTGGAAAAAGAAGAATAAATGTGGCCCCTAATCACCGGAAGGAGGGACATAATAAAGATCAGAGAAGAAATAAATAAAATTGAGAAGAAAAAAACAATAGAAAAAATCAATGAAACCAAGAGCAGGTTCTTTGAAAAAATAAACAAAATAGATAAACCCCTAACCAGACTTATTAATAGAAAAAGAGAATCTACACACATAACCAGAATCAGAAATTGGAAAGGAAAAATAACGACGGACCCCACATAAATACAAAGTATTATAAGAGAATATTATGAGAATCTACATGCTAACAAGCTGGAAAACCTAGAAGAAATGGACGACTTCTTAGAAAAATACAACCTTCCAAGACTGACCAAGCAAGAAACAGAAAAACTAAACAGACCAATCACCAGCAACGAAACTGAATCAATAATCAAAAAACTACCCAAGAACAAAACCCCTGGGCCAGATGGATTTACCTCTGAATTCTACCAGACAAATAGAGAAGAAATAACACCCATTCTCCGTAAAGTTTTCCAAAAGATAGACTAGGAGAGAATACTTCCAAACTCATTCTATGAAGCCAGCATCACTCTAATGCAAAACCTGGTAAAGACCTCACCAAAAAAGAAAATTACAGACCAATATCCCTCATGAATGTAGATGCGAAAATACTCAACAAAATATTAGCAAACTGAATTCAAAAATACATCAAGAGGCTCATACACCATGATCAAGTGTGATTCATCCCAGGGAAAACCATCAACATCATCCACCACATCAACAAAAAGAAGAACGAAAACCACATGATCATCTCCATAGATGCTGAAAAAGCATTTGACAAAATTCAACATCAATTCATGATAAAAACTCTCAACAAAATGGGTATAGAGGGCAAGTAGCTCAACATCATAAAGGCCATATATGGCAACCCACACCTAACATCATACTTAATGGTGAGACGCTGAAAGCTGTTCATCTAAGATCAGGAACAATACAGGGATGCCCACTCTCTCCACTGTTATTCAACATAGTACTGGAAGACCTAGTCATGGCAATCAGACAAAACAAAGAAATACAAGGCATCCAGATGGGTAAAGAAGAAGTCAAACTGTCCCTATTTGCAGATGACATGATATTGTACATAAAAAAACCCTAAAAACTCCACTCCAAAACTACTAGAACTAATATCTGAATTCAGCAAAGTTGAGGATACAAAATTAACACACAGAAATCTGTTGCTTTCCTATACACTAATGATGAACTAACAGAAAGAGAAATCAGAAAAACAATTCCATTCACAATTGCATCAGAAAGAATAAAATACCTAGGAATAAACCTAATGAAGGAAGTGAAAGACCTGTACTCTGAAAACTACAAGACACTCCTAAGAGAATTTAAAGAGGACACTAACAAATGGAATTTCATCCCATGCTCTTGGCTAGGAAGAATAAATATTGTCAAAATGGCTATACTACCTAAAGCAATCTACAGATTCAACGCAATCCCTATCCAAAATACCAACAGCTTTCTTCAGTGAAGTGGAACAAATAATTCTAAAATTCATATGGAACCACAAAAGACCCCGAATAGCCAAAGCAATCCTGAGAAGGAGGAATAAAACAGGGGAATTATGCTCCCTGACTTCAAGCTCTACTACAAAGCCACAGTAATCAAGACAATTTGGTATTGGCACAAAAACAGACCCACAGACCAGTGGAACAGAGTAGAAAATCCAAACACTAACCCAAACATATACAGTCAATTAATATATGATAAAGGAGCCTTGGATATACAATGGGGAGATGACAGCCTCTTCATCAGCTGGTGTTGGCAGGCAAAACTGGACAGCTACATGTAAGAGAATGAAACTGGACTAGTGTCTAACCCCATACACAAAAGTAAACTCAAATGGATCAAAGACCTGAATGTAAGTCATGAAACCATAAAACTCTTAGAAAAAAACATAGGCAAAAATGTCTTGGACATAAACATGAGCGACTTCTTCATGAACATATCTCCCCTAGCAAGGGACACAAAAGCAAAAATGAACAAGTGGGACTATTTCAAGCTGAAAATCTTCTGTACCGCAAAGGACACCATCAGTAGAACAAAAAGACATCCTACAGTATGGGAGAATATATTCATAAATGACATATCTGATAAATGGTTGACATCCAAATTATATAAAAAGCTCATGCACCTCAACAAACAAAAAGCAAATAACCCCATTAAGGAATGGGCAGAGGACATGAATAGACACTTCTCCAAAGAAGAAATTCAGAAGTAGGCACATGAAAAGATGCTCCATGTCGCTAATCATCAGAGAAATGCAGATTAAAACCACAATGAGATATCACCTCACACTAGTGAGGATGGCCAACATCCAAAACACAAACAACACCAAATGTTGGTGAGGATATAGAGAAAAGGGAACCCTCCTACACTGCTGGTGGGAATGCAAATTAGTTCAACCATTGTGGAAAGCAGTATGGAGGTTCCTCAAAAAACCCATAGTAGTAATACCATTTGACCCAGGAATCCCACTCCTAGGAATTTACCCTAAGAATGCAGCAGCCCAGTTTCAAAAAGACAGATGCATCTCTATGTTTATCGCAGCACTATTTACAATAGCCAAGAAATGGAAGCAACCTAAGTGTCCATCAGTAGATGAATGGATAAAGAAGATGTGGTACATATACCAAATGGAGTATTATTCAGCCATAAGAAGAAAACAAATCCTACCATTTGCAACAACATGGATGGAGCTAGAAGGTATTATGCTCAGTGAAATAAGCCAGGCAGAGAAACACAAGTATCAAATTATTTCACTCATCTGGGGCATATAAGAACAAAGAAAAAACTGAAGGAACAAAACAGCAACAGACTCACAAAACCCTACAATGGACTAACAGTTACCAAAGGGAAAGGGACTGGGGAAGAGGGGTGGGAAGGGAGGTATAAGGGGGAAAAAGCACTATTACAATTAGCACACACAATGTAGCAGTGGTGGGGGTGGTGTTGGGGGATACGGGGAAGGCAGTATAACAGAGAGAAGACAAGTAGTGATTCTATAACATCCTATTATGCTGATGGACAGTGACTGCAATGGGGTATATGGTGGGGACGTCTAGTAACCATAAGTAATTGTATATTAATAATAGCAAAATAAAATTTAAAACACTCTTAGAAGACAACACAGGCAAAAATATCCTGAATATAAACATGATCAACTTCTGCCTGAATGCATGTCCTGGAGCAAGGGAAACAAAAGCAAAAATGAACACATGGCATTACATCAAACTAAAAAGTTTCTGTACAGCAAAGGACACCATCAACAGAACAAAAAGGCATCCTACAGTATGGGAGAATATATTTGTAAATGACATATCCAACAAGGGGTTAATATGCAAATATATAAAGCACTCACACACCTCAACACTCAAAAGGCAAATAATCCAAATAAAAAATGGGCAGAGGATATGAACAGACAGTTCTCCAAAGAAGAAATTCAGATGGCCAACAGACAAATGAAAAGATGCTCATCACCACTAATGATCAGGGAAATGCAAATTAAAACCAGAATGAGATAATGACCTCACACCAGTAAGGATGGATCACCATCCAAAACACTAAGAACAACAAATGCTGGCGAGGATGCAGAGAAAGAGGAACCCTCCTACCCTGCTGGTGGGAATGTAAGCTAGTTCAACCATTGCGGAAAACAATATGGAGGTTCCTCAAAAAACTAAAATATAAATACCATTTGACCCAGGAATCCCACTCCTTGTAATTTACTCAAAGAATACAGTTCTCAGATTCAAAAAGACATATGCCCCCCTATGTTTATTGCAGCACTATTTACAATAGCCAAGATATGGAAGCAACCTAAGTGTCTATCAGTAGATGAATGGACAAAGAAGAGGTGGTACATATACACAGTGGAATACTATTCAGCTATAAGAAAGAAACAAATCCTACCATTTGCAACAACATGGATGTGGCTGGAGGATATTATGCTCAGTGAAATAAGCCAGGCAGAGAAAGACAAATGCCAAATCATTTCCCTCATTTGTGGAGTATAACAACGAAGTAAAACTGAAGGAACAAAACAGCAACAGACTCACAGACTCAAGAAGGGACTAGCAGTTACACCAAAGGGGAGGTATGGGGGACGGCAGTTCTGGAAGGAGGGAGATGGGGATTGACGGGTATTATGCTTAGTGCACATGGTGTGAGGGGTCACGGGGAAAACACTGTAGCACAGAGAAGGCAAATAGTGAATCTGTGGTATCTTAGTACACTGATGGACAGTGACTGCAATGGGGTATGGGTGGGGACTTGATAATATGGGTAAATGTAGTAACCACATTGCTTTTTCATGTGAAACCTTCATAAGAGTGTATGTCAATAATACCTTAATAAAAAATTTTAAAAAGAAATGTAAATGGACTGAATGTACCAATCAACAGACATAGGGTTGCAGAATGGATAAGGACACAAGACTGATCTATACCCTGCCTACAAGAGACTCATTTCAGACTCAAAGACATACACAGAGTAAAAGTGAAGGGATGGAAAAGATATTACATGCAAATAATAGGGAGAAAAATGCAGGAGTAGCAGTGCTTGTATTAGACAAAATAGATTTCAAAACAAAGAAAGTAACAAGAGACAAAGAAGGACATTACATAATGATAAAGGGGTCAGTCCAACAAGAGGGTATATCCATTATAAATATCTGTGCACCCAAGATAGGAGTAGCTAAATATGTAAAACAAATGCAGAATTATAGGGGGAAATTGATTGCAACTCATTCACTTTAGGAGACTTTAACACACAAGTCACATCAATAGACAGATCAACCAGACAGAAAGTAAATAAGGAAACAAAGGCACTGAACAATACATTAGGTCAAATGGACTTAATAGGTATCTACAGAACACTCCACCCAAAAGCAGCAGGATACATATTTTTCTCAAGTGTACAAAGAACGTTCTCCAGAACATATCACATACTAAGGCCAGAAGAACAGCCTCAATAAATTAAAAAAGATTGAAATTGTATCATGCAGCCTATCAGATGACAATGGTATGAAATTAAAAATAAATTTCACAAAGAAAACAAAAGATCTACAAACACATGGAGGCTAAACAACATGCTTCTAAATAATGAATGGATCAATTAACAAACCAAAGTAGAAATCAAGCAATACATGGAGACAAATGAAAAGAAAAACAGAACAATCCAAAATCTGTGGGAGGCAGCAATGCAGCTCTAAGAAGAGAGTACATAGCAATACAGGATTACCTCACGAAACAAGAACAATCCCAAATATACAATCTAAAAATCACAATTAAAGAAACCAGAAGAAGAATAAATGAAGCCCAAAGTCAATAGGTGAGACACAATAAAGATCAGAGCACAAATAAAAAGAGAAGACTAAGACAACAGAAAAAAATCAATGAACCAGGAACTGGCTCTTTGAGATAATAAACAAAATAGGTAAACTCCTAGCCCAACTTATCAAGAAAAAAAGAGAATATACACACATAAACAGAATCAGAAATAAAAAAGGAATAATCATAACAGATACCAAAGGAATACAAAGAATTATTAGAGAATACTATGAAAAAGTATATGCCAATAAACTGGACAACCTAGAAGAAATGGACAATTTCCTAGAATAATACAAACCTACAAGATTGACCCAGGAATAAAAACAAAATCTGAACAGACCAATTACCAGAAATGAAATTGAACTGGTAATCAAAAAACGCCCAACAAACAAAATTCCAGGTACAGATGGCTTCAGAGACAAATTCTACCAAATATTTAAAGAAAAGCTAATACTCCTACCTCTTAAAATATTCCAAAAAGTAGAAGAGGATGGAATACTTCCAAACTCATTCTATGAGGCCAGCATCACTATAATACAAAAACCAGGCAAAGACACCACAAAAAAAGAAAATTACAGACCAATATCCCTGATGAACATAGATGCAACATTACTCAACAAAATATTAGCAAACAGAATTTAAAAATACATCCAAAAGATCCTCCATCATGACCAAGTGATATTCATTCCAGGGATGCAAGGATGGTACAGTGTTTGTAAATCAATCAAAACCACGCTAACAAAAAGAGGGATAAAAAAACCACATGATCATCTCAATAGATGCTGAAAAGCATTTGACAAAATTCAACATCCATTCATGATAAAAATCTTAAAAAGTGGGTATAATGGTATGTACTTCAACATAATAAAGGCCGTATATGACAAACCCAAAGCCACCATTGTACTTAATAGCACAACACTGAAAGCTTTTCCTGTAAGGCTTGGAACAAGTCAAGGATGCCCACTCTTACCATATTCAACATAGTACTGGAGGTCCTAGCCATGGCAATCAGACAACACAAAGAGGTAAAAGATATCCATATTGGTAAGGCAGAAGTTAAACTCTCACTATTTGTAGATTACATGATATTATACACAGAAAATCCTAAAAAATCCACCACAAAACTAGAATAACTGAATTCAGCAAAGTTGCAGGATACAAAATTAATACACAGATATCTGTTGCGCTCCTATATACTAACAATGAACTAGCAGAAAGAGAAATCTCTTTCTACTCAACAAAATATTAGCAAACTGAATTTAAAAATACATCAAAAAGTTCCTCCTCCATTTATAATTGCATCAAAAAGAATAAAATACCTAGGAATAAACCTAACCAAGGAGGTGAAAGACCTATACCCTGAAAACTACAAGACCCCCATGAGAGAAATTAAAGACACCAATGAATGGAAATGCATCCCACGCTCATGGATAGGAAGAATTAATATTGTCAAAATGGCCATCATGCCCAAAGGAATTTACAGATTCAACACAATCCCTATCATAATACCAACAGCATTCTTCAATGAACTAGAACAAATAGTTTTAAAATTCATATGGAACCACAAAAGACCCCGAATAGCCAAAGCAACCCTGAGAAGGAAGAACAAAGCTGGGGGGGACTACACTCCCTGACTTCAAGCTATAGCACAAACCTACAGTAATCAAAACAATTTTGAACTGGCACAAGAACAGACGCATAGATTACTGCAACAAAATAGCCCAGATATAAACCCATGCATATATGGTCACTTAATATGATTAAGGAGTCATGAATATACAATGGGGAAAAGACATCCTCTTCAACAACTGGTGTTAGGAAAACTAGACAGCTACATGTAAGAGATGAAACAGGATTACTTTCTAACTCCATACACAAAAGTAAACTCAAAGTGGATCAAAGACCTGAATGTAAGTCATGAAACCATAAAACTCTTAGAAGAATAGGCAAAAGTCTCTTGAATATAACATAAGCAACTTGTTCCTGAATACATCCCCTCGGGCAAGGGAAATAAAAGCAAAATGAAGAAATGGGACTACATCAAACTAAAAAGCTTCTGTACAGCAAAGGACACCATCAGCAGAACAAAGAGGGATCCTACAGTATGGGAGAATATATTTGGAAACCACTCATCTGATAAGGGATTAACATCCAAAATATATAGAATTCATATGCCTCAACACCCAAAAAACAAATAACCCAATTAAAAAATGGGCAGAGGGTATGAACAGACACTTCTCCAAAGAAGAAATACAAATGGCCAACAGTCACATGAAGAGATGCTCTACATCACTAATCATCAGGCAAACACTAATGAAAACCACAATGACATATCACCTCTTATCAGTTAGAATGGTCACTATCCAAAAGACAAGAGACAACAAATACTGGTGAGGATGCAGAGAAATAGGAACTCTCCTACACTGTTGATGGGAATGCAAATTGGTGCAGCTGCTGTGGAAGTAAGTGCTGAGTTTTCTCAAAAAACTAAAAATAGAAATACCATTTGACCCATTAATTCCACTTCTAGGAATTTACCCAAAGAAAACAAAATCCCTGATTCAAAAAGACATATCCACCCCTATGTTTGTCGCAGCACTATTTACAATAGCCAAGATATGGAAGCAACCAAAGTGTCCATCCATAGATGAATGGATAAAGAAGATGTGGTACATATACACAATGGAGTATCATTCAGCCATAAAAGAACAGAAATCCTGCCATTTGCAGCAACATGGATGGACTAGAGAGCATTATGCCCAGTTAAATAAGCCAGGCAGAGAAAGACAAATACTGTATGATTTCAGTTATTTGTGGAATATAAAAACAAAGCAAAACAGAAGGAACAAAACAGCATTAGACTCATAGAAACTGAGAAGTAACTAATGGTTACCAAGGGGAGGGGTTGGGGTGGGTGCAAGGGGGAGGCGAGGTAGATAAAAGGCACAATTTGCAGTCACAATGTAAGTTGATCAAGGGGACTGTTGAACCACTGTGATGTACATTTGAAACCAAAATAAGATTGTATAATAATGATACTTTAATAAAAACAAGTTAATCATTTATAATTTGCCACTCTTTAAAATAGCATTTCCAATTTTTAATAAGCTTGTATTTAATCAAAATGCCACACACCTCTAAGACTGCATCTTCACTAAGAATAGGCATCATGTTGTTTTTGCTCATTTGCTCTTGTGGATCCTCTCTGAGTTTGAACCCAAGCTGAATCTCAGGGGATGTGCCTGGAAATAGAAATTATTTGCCACAGTTTTATTGCTGTTTTGACAATGGCCCAAGGAGTTTTACAGACACTGCATAATATCATTAAAATTCATTTTTTAAGTCAGATTTTCCAGCTGCCACTTTTATGTGTCAAGGTTTTTAAATTATTAATTAGGAAGAAATGTATATTATACTCAATAATACTTGATATTTGTTTCAGGATGACTGAATGCAAAGGATATGTATAGAAAATTATACAGACTTAAACACCGATAGAAAGACTGTTTTCTTTTTTTTTTATTTCATTTTAGGTCATTTTTAGCAATTAATAATGCTAATATTTAATTCAAAAAAAAGTCAGAGCTTCTGTTTTCAAGACGGCAAATTGAGCCCTTAATTTTTTTTCCCTTCCTAGTTCCTAAAAAGAATCCAAAGAAATGATATGTTTTTGTTTTTTTTAATCTAATGAAGCAATGGGAAAAAAGGAAATATACCCACTATAAATTAGAAGATGGGAATAAAGGGAAACCAAGCTATGGTAAAGAGCTGTTACTCAACATAGGAAAAGGAGGGGCTCCTTCAGAAGTAACTATATGGATTTCTTCTAGCAGAATTCCAGAAAATCACATAGCTCAGAGCAAATCCCACCAACAAAAGATGGAAGAGGATAAATTAGAAGCTTGCAATGTTAGTCTCATACTTCACTGAGCTTGCTCTTTGTACCAAAGAAGCTTAGAATGAATGCTGTAGCTAACTACTTTGAAGGAGTATATCTTCCCTGCCAGATACAGAAATGTACTAAAAGCTCAGACTGATAAAAATAATTTAATGATGGCAAAGAAGTACAAATAGTCAAACAGATTAATGAAACAAAACAAAAAGTAGGAAATTTAATATGTAATAATAATGGTATTTTAAACAGCGGCAACAAGATGAGTTATTCAACCAAAAACACTGTGGGAATTGATTAACCATTTGAAAAAATGACATTAAAAACCTACCTCCCCATATGCCAAAATATTCCAAAGAGATTAGTTATAAATGTAAAAACTATAAATGTAATAAATGGAAATAAAGATAAATGAAAATATTTTTATGATCTTGAGGTAAGTAAAATATTTCTAATTTTGAAAAAAACAAGACAGCCTAAGATTGACAGATTTTACTACAGCAAAACTTAAAATTTCTGAACTACAAAATATGATTATAAAAAGTACGCAACTGAGTAAAACTATATGCCACATACACCTATGACAAAGATTTTGCTATCTTCAATATGTGAAATGCTCTTAAAGATAAACTAATAATAAAATGAGAATAACTAGTAGGAGACATAAAAGGTAATTCACACACACACAAAATGATGAATGGGCAATATTAAAATACGCCCAACCTTGGTATCTTTTGGCAATGCAAATTAAAATAATCAGATACTTTTCATACCAGTTTGGCAAAAACTAAGTATGTCCTGTGTTGGAGCTAAAAGGAAAAAGCCATCTTTTTTACAGAGCAGTATGTTAAGATCTGTATGTGCACATCCTTTAAAAGAAAATCAATTTTAGCTAATTATTGTAACAAAATAATCAGAAAAGCAGGTAAAGATACAAGCATTAAAATATTCACATTTGTTATAGTATTGAGGAACAGCAAAAATATAATCAATTCATTAAGGGTACATTCATACAATAGAATAATATGTAGCAATTTAAAAGGTTGAGGTAGATCAATATAACAAGGAAATAAATACATGTAGTACAATACCAATTATGAAAAAAGGTATTTATATTGGCATACAAAAGTCCAGAAAGATATACAGATAAACACTGACAATTATTGGGAGTGGAATTACAGGGAAGAGTAGGGGGTGAGACCTTTCACTTTCTAATTTTAAAAATATTATATACTTTTAATAGTCAGCAAAAATAATAAAGGTTCATCCATTTGGAAAAGGAAAGGAAAAGAAAAGAAAGGAAAGGAAAGTAAAAAATGTGGTTGGAATATTAAAACAGGTCTCTAACTTCTTTTTTGTTATATAATCATAAGATCACATTCTAGTGACCAATATTACACACTGCCCCTTCCACTTATATGTAGGAAAAACTACTACAAGATGAGACTGTAACTTGCTGCTGGGGTATCAGGTGAGATGATGAACAGTGAAAAGACTTTGTGAACTTTACATAAAAGATCTTTGTGGTGTTAAGAAAATTTTTCTTCTATTCTACACCTGTTTCCAGACATCTGCTAAAGTAAAAGATGGCTCATAGAAAGAAGTTATAAAAGGAAATAATCTGCCATTTAAAAAGCTACTGCAATAAGAGTGTATATCAGCGATACCTTAATAAAAAATATAAATAAATAAATAAAAGCTACTGCAGAACTGATCTTTTCAACAGTGATGGTAAGTGTACATTTTTCTAGAAGCATTTAAATTGATCTAGAAGTGGACTCAGGAAGGTTGGAGAATAGGTGAAAGGCACTTTTTAAAAATATCTATACCAAGGTATTTACATCTTAATTTTAGTCTGAAAGAATGGGACTGGTTATTAAAATGTACTATTTACTTTTACAAATAGGCAAGTTCCAGCGGTAACCTGGAGATCTGGGAGAGAAGAGCTATCTAGGTGCTACTTCTATATCTCTGAAGCCTTCTCAGAGACTCATAAACATCCTCCAGAAGTTACAAGCCTCACTCTGTCCTTACAGTAATAGACCTTAGGGTCTAATACAGATGCCTATAAGAAACTAAGTCTCTGTAAAGATAAAGAGCAAGACTAAATATAGAAGGAGAAGTTAATGGAATAATGCTTGGGAAATTAAAGGGGCTAGTTAGTGAAAAGAATTATTTCTCACCTTTGTACATTCCATTTAAACCAGGATGGAGACTGAACTCAGATCCAAGAGATGTGTCTTGACTGAAGAGCAACCTTCAAATACCAAAATAAAGGTACAGACTGTTATCACATTCCAAAAAAGAAGGTACAGACTGCTATTCTTCCTAAACAAAGACTAACAATTTAACCGTCATTTTTTATTATACCTAAACTTGCTAAAATTCTTAGCTACACCACTATTAATATTTCTACATCAAAGTATTTTTTCAGAAATGTACCCCTTAATTAAAAACTTATCAAGATGAAAAATAAAGACTTGTTCATATGGTCATGTTCATTTTTACAAATACTCTGTTAATTTGGGATATTTGGGAATAATGGACAAATATCAATACAGTTGCTGAACAGAAATAAAATAAGATCATTTGAGGGACCAGTGCTAGTAGGTTTCCTTTATATTTGTCTAAACCACAGAGAATTTGAGATTAAAATCCCAGGGTTAAACCTGAGTGTATACTTTCAGAATATACAATAATAGAATTCCTTAATTTTTGGATTCACATCTTACTGTGAATTAGGCATCACTGAGATAACATAGAGAACACACAGTCCTCACTTTCAAGAAGCTTCAAATCTAGTGTGGGATACAAAATTAAGAAACACCAACAATACACCATGGTGGGTATTCTACCAAGCAGACTTAGGTGTTCATCTTTTCTGTTTAAAAAAACCTTTACAGAATTCAAAGGGAAAAGGACTTGAATAGACTTGAAAGGACTTGAATTTCTCCAAAGAGGATATACAAATGGCCAGTAAGCACATGAAAAGATGCTCAACACTGCTAAACACTGGGGAAATGCAAATCAAAATCACAGTAACATACCACTTCACATTCATTAGGATGGTTATGATAAAAAACAAAACAAATAAAAATCACAAAACAAAAAACAAAACAGAAAATAAGTGTTGACAAGGATATGGAGAAATTAGAACCCTTATGCATCACTGGTGGGAATGTAAAATGGCATGGCCTTATGGAAAACAGTATGGTAGTTCCTCAAAAAATGAGACAGAACTACCATTTAATCTGGTTAATTACATTTCTGGGCATGTACACAAAATAACTGGAAGCAGGGACTTGAACAGGTATCATACTCCCATGATCATAGAAGCATTATTCATAATAGTCCAAAGTTGGAAGCAACCCAAGTGTCCATCAATGGATGAATGGATACATACATACAATGAGGTACATACATACAATGGAATATTATTCAGCCTTAAAAAGGAAGGAAATACTGATCCATGCTAGATCTTAAAGACATTATACTAAGTGAAATAAGCCTGAGAAAAAAGGACAAATGTTGTATAATTCCATTTATATGACAGTACCTTAAGCAGTCAGATTCAGAGACAGAAAGTAGAATGGTGGTTACCAAAGGCTGAGGAGAAAGGGGGATAAGGTGTCCATATGAGAGAGAAAGATGAACACACACAAAGACTACAGGTAGAAGGTGACCACCTGCAAGTTAATGAGAGTTCTCTGGGGAAAGCAACCCTGTCTGCACCCTGATCTTGGACTTCCAGCCTCTAGAACTGTGAGAAAATTAATTTCGGTTGGTTAAGCCACACCATCTGTAGTATTTTCATGGCAGCCTGAGCAAACTAATATACCGCTAGTCTTCACTAGCTTCTCAGGATAAGACATTGCAAGCTCATTTTATGTCTTTCCACTTTTAGACCTGGAGCCTTGGTTCCTTTGAATAGGATATAATATTTAGAGTCCACAATACTAATGTTATCATTAATAATATGATAAGTGAAAAACATTACTTTGCAATTCCTTATATCCTTAAGGTATCTCTTGTTTGGCATGTATATCTAAATTATATGTTTTAAAGGCCCTTAAAATAATTCCATTTTGTGTAATTATGCTACCAAATCAATATAGGCAGACCTCAGAGATACTGTGAATTCAATTCCAGACAACCGCAATAAAGCAAATATCACAATAAAATGAGTCAGATGAATTTTTTGTTTTCCCAGTGTGTATAAAAGTTATGTTTACACTATACTATAGTCAATCAAGTGTGCAATACTCTCATATCTAAAAAAAAATACATGCCTTAACTAAAAAATACTTCATTACTAAAAAATTTAACCATCACCTGAGCTTTCAGCAAGACACAATCACTGATCACAGATCACCATAACAAATACAATAATGAAAAAGTCTGAAACACTGTGAGAATTATCAAAATGTGACACACAAACACGAAGTGAGAGGATGAGGCTGGAAAAATGGTGCTGATAGACTTGTCCTATGCAGGGTGGTCACAAACCTTCACATCTGTAAAAAACACAGTACCTGCAAAGTACAATGAAGTGAACTAAAACAAAGTGAAGTATGCCTGTACATAATTAGGTTCATTTGTTTAATCTTGCTTTTGAGAATTTTTTTAACTTTCATTTAATTTTTTAATAATTATGTAAGCCATTTGCATTGCTCCAAAGGCAAATGTACTAAATAAGACCTAGAGAAGCCTCGCATCTATACCTATCCCTTCCCCCACCTGTTCTCTCCCTGCTCGTTTTTTTTTTAATTGTATGGTTTATCCTTTCAGTGTGTTTTTGGAAGTATGAACAGTATTTCCAAATTGTTCCCTTAGTCCTTCTTAGATAAGCAGGAGCATTTTATAAACAGTTCTTTACTGTCTTTTTTACTTAACAACATATCCAGTAGATTGATCACCACATAATACAAGACAGAGACACTTCTCGTTTCTTCTCATTAATATTCACAGTACACCATTGTGTGGATTCTTGCAGTTTTAAAAGCTTATCAGAATATGAACATGGAAGTTAAACCTTTTAGTAAGAAAATTTACAGAATTATGTTCTCCATTCCCAAAAACATACATCATATATATAATCTCACATATATAATGAAGAACAGTTTACTAAGAAAAATAAAAGTTACCCTTTAAAAAAGAAACCCAGAGGGGGGAAAAAAGATGGTGGCATGAGAACTGAGGCAAAAATCTCCTCCCAAAACCACATACAATACAAAAATACAGCAAATACAACCAGTCCTAAAAGAGTGACCAGAAATAAGATTGCACCAGTCAGCTACATCTGGGAAAAGAGAACACCTCACAGAAAAGGGTAAAGTAACAAAGTCACAATGTGGCGGGACCTGAGCCCTCCCCACAACCCAGCTCACCAGTGGTAAGAAAAGAAACAGTGGGGAGGGAGTAGAAGCCCAGGACTGTTAAATACCCAGCCCTGGAGATCTACTCTGGGAGCACAAACTCACACTGCATGGTGCTCTGGAGATTATAGGGGTTGAAAAGCAAGTTAGGTGGAAGACAGGGAGAGACTGAGATTCCAGCCACTCGTGGAGAACAGATTCCAACAACCATTTGCTCTAGGATAAAAGAAAGGCTTTGAAAGACTTCCCAACAGTGAGAGGGCTACTAAAGGGGCAAGGATTATACAGAGTTTGCTGCTCAGGAGAAGGAACAAGTGTACAAAATAATTCCGGCACACTTATGCCAGCTGGTTGGGAACTTTCAGTAACTTCAGGTGCTCCATCCCCCTTGCTGACAACACAGCCCTGAGGCCCATCCACCAACATTAACAGCCTGCCACTCCTTCCTCCCGTGCAAACCCGCTGCCCCTGCCATCACTCCAGGCCAGCCAGAGGGCAGCCCCACCTCCGGCAACTACAGGGGCTGCTTTCTGCACACTTTAGCCCTGACAGCGGATGAAGGCACGACGGCCAGGAAGCAGTTAAGAGCTCTGCCCTCCCAGCAGGCCAGTGACCCCACCATCGCTCCAGGCCAGCCAGAGGGCAGACCTGCCTATGGTAGCTACAGGGGCTTAATGAAGAGAATGTTCTCTAGGTATGGCTCACTGGCCCTGACAGCAGAGGCAGGCACTGAGGCCAGGAAGCAGGAAAGAGCTCGCTCCATAGGGTAGGACCACTCACCTGCAACCATGGCCATCACTCCAGGTGCTGGGCAGGTCCTAAGAGCAGAGCTTCTAGACACTAGAGGGCACTGCCTACACAACCTAATATTTACATAAACCTAATATTTCTCATTATTCAACAGGATTATGAAAAGGCAGAAGAACCTTGTTTAATCCAAAATCCCACAAACACCAGAAAGAGGGCTCAGTGAAACTGAAATCACCAATCTTCCTGAAAAAGAATTCAAAATAAAAGTTATAAGCATGTTAATGGAGCTAAATACTCAAGATCTAAGGGATGAATTCAAGAGAGAGGTAGACACTTTGAAAAATACAGTGGCTGAAATGAAACATACAATGGACGGATTTAAAAGCAGATTACATGAGGTAGAGGAGATAGTAAATGGAATAGAAATTAGAGAACAGCAATACAAAGAAGCTAAGGCACAGAGAGAAAAAAGGATCTCTAGAAATGAAATAATATAAACAGAACTGTGTGACTAATCCAAATAAAACAATAGTCACATTATAGGGGTACCAGAAAAAGAAGAGAGAGAAAAAGGGATAGAAAGTGTCTTTTAAGAAACAATTACTGAAAACTTCCACAATCTGGGGAAGGAAATAGTCTCTCAGGACATAGATGTGCACAGACCTCCCAACACAGGGACCAAAGGAAGACAACACCAAGACATAAAATAATTAAAATGGCAAAGATAAAGGACAAGGACAGAGTATTAAAAGCAGCGAGAGAGAGAGAAAAGATCACATACAAAGGAAAACCCATCAGGCTATCATCAGAATTCTCAGCAGAAACCTTACAAGCCGGAGGGAGTGGATTGATATATTCAATGCAATGAAACAGAAGGGCCTCGAAGGAAGAACACTCTACCCAGTAATATTATCATTTAAATTTGAAAGAGGAATTAAATAATTCCCAGATAAGCAAAAGTTGAGGGAATTTACCTCCCACAAACCATCTCTACAGTGCATTTTAAAGGGACTGATCTAGATGGAAGTGCTCCTAAAGCTAAATAGTTGTCAACAGGGAAAATAAAACCACACTAAAGGAAGCAGACCAATTAATCACTAACCAAATGCAAAATTAAATCAGCAACCCACAAAGTCAGTACAAGGGATACAAAAAGAGTACAGATACGACACCTAACATTATATATAAAGAGTGGAGAGGGAAGAAAAAGAAGGGGGAAAAAAAGGAATCTTCAGATTGTGATTATAATAGCATAATAAGCAAGTTAAGCTAGACTGTTAGGTAGTAAAGAGGCTGCCCTTGCACCGGCAATAAGTACACACCTATCGATAATAACCCTAAATGTAAATGGACTGAATGCACCAATCAAAAGACACAGAGTTACAGAATGGATTAAAAAAAAGACCCATCTACATACTCCCTATAAGAGAAATCACTTCAAACCCAAAGACATACACAGACTAAAACTGAAGGGATAGAAAAAGATATTTCATGCAAACAATAGGGAGAAAAAAGCACAAGTTGCAAAACTTGTATTAGACAAAATAGACTTCAAAACAAAGAAAGTAACAAGAGACAAAGAAGGACATTACATAATAATAAAGGGGTCAGTCCAACAAGAGGATATAACCACTATAAATATCTATACACCCAAATATGTGCAACACATGCTAACAGAATTAAATGGGGAAACAGAATGCAATGCATTTATTTTAGGAGACTTCAATACACCACACACTCCAAAAGACAAATTAACCAGACAGAAAATAAGTAAGGAGACAGAGGCACTGAACATCACATTATAACAGATGGACCTAACAGACATCTACAGAACACTCCACCCAAAGCAACAGGATACACATTCTTCTCAAGTGCACATGGAACATTTCCCAGAATAGATCACATACTAGGCCACAAAAAGAGACTCAGAAAATTCAGAAAGATTGAAATTTTACCAGGCAACTTCTCAGATCACAAAAGAATGAAACTAGAAATAAATAGTACAAAGAAAACAAAAGGCTCACTAACACATGGAGGCTTAACAACATGTTCATAAATAATCAATGGATCAATGACCAAATTAAAACAGAGATTAAGCAATACATGGAGACAAATGACAACAACAGCTCAATGCCCCAACTTCTGTGGGATGCAAGTGAAGGCAGTTCTAAGAGGAAAGTATATAGCAATTCAGACCTATTTAAAGAAGGAAGAACAATCCCAAATGAACAGTCTAAATCCACAATTAATGAAACTGGAAAAAGAAGAACAAATGAGGCCCAAATTCAACAGAAGGAGGGACATAATAAAGATCAGAGGAAATAAATAAAATTTGGAAGAATAAAACAATAGAAAGAATTAAAGAAACCAAGAGCTGATTCTTTGAGAAAACAAGCAAAATAGATAAACCCCCAGCCAGATTTATCAAGAAAAAAAGAGAGTCTACACACATAAACAGAATCAGAAATGAGAAAAGAAAAATCAATATGGACACCACTGAAATACAAGGAATTATGAGAGACTACTATGAAATATTACATGTTAACAAACTGGATAACCTAGAAGAAATGGACAAGTTTCTAGAAAAATACAACCTTCCAAGACTGACCCAGGAAGAAACAGATAATCTGAACTGACCAATTCCAAGCAATGAAATTGAATTGATAATCAAAAACCTATCCAAGAACAAAATCCCTGGACCAGATGGCTTCACTGCAGAATTTAATCAATATTTAGAGAAGACCTAATATCCATTCTTAAGTTTTCCAAAAAGTAGAAGAGAAGGAATAATTCGAAACTCATTCTTAGAAACCAGGATCACTCAACAAAATATTAACAAACCAAATTCAAAATACATAAAAAAGATCATACTTCATGATCAAGTGGGATTCATTCCAGGGATGCAAGGATGGTACAACATTTGAAAATCCATCATCATCATCATCCACTACATCAATAAAAATAAGGACAAAAATCACATGATCATTACTATAGCTACTGAAAAAGCATTTGACAAAATTCAATACACATTCATGATAAAAACTCTCAACAAAATGGATATAGAGGGCAAGTATCTCAACAATAAAGGCCATATATGACAAACCCACAGCCAACATCATACTTAACAGTGAGAAGCTGAAAGCTTTTCATCTAAGATCGGGAACAAGACAGGATTCCCACTCTCTCCACTGTTATTCAACATAGTTCTTGAGGTCATAGCCACGGCAATCAGACAACACAAAGAAATAAAAGGCATCCAGATTGGTAAGGAAGAAGTTAAACTGTCACTATTTGCAGATGACATGATATTGTACATAAAAACCCTTAAAGAATCCACTCCAAAACTACTAGAACTAACATCTGAATTCAGTAAAGTTGCAGAATACAAAAGTAATACACAGAAATCTGTTGCATTCCTATCATCATACTAATGATGAAGTAGCAGAAAGAGAAATCAGGAAAACAATTCCATTCACAATTGCATCAAAAATAAAAAAATACCTGGGAATAAACCTAACCAAGGAACTTAAAGACCTATTCTCTGAAAACTACAAGACACTCATGAAAGAAATTAAAGAAGATACAAAGAAATGGAAACACATCCCATGCTATTGGGTAGGAAGAATTAATATTGTCAAAATGGCCATACTGCCTAAAGCAATCTACAGATTCAATGCAATCCCTATCAAAATACCAACAGCATTCTTCAACAAACTAGAACAAATAGTTCTAAAATTCATATGGAAACACAAAAGACCCCTAATAGCCAAAACAATTCTTAGAAGGATGAATTAAGCAGGGGGTGGATTATGCTCCCCAACTTCAAGCTCTACTACAAAGCCACAGTAATCAAAACAATTTGGTACTAGCACAAGAACAGAGCCATAGATCAATGGACCAAAATAACCCAGATATAAACCCACAAATATATGACCAATTAATACATAATAAAGGTGCAGTGGACATACAATGGAGAAATGACAGCCTCTTCAACAACTCGTGTTGGCAAAACTGGACAGCTACATGTAAGAGAATGAAACAGGATTACTGTCTAATTCCATACACAAAAGTAAATTCAAAATGGATCAATGACATGAATGTAAGTCATGAAACCATAAAACTCTTAGGAAAAAACAGGCAAAACTCTCTTAAATGTAAACATGAGCAATTTTTTCATGAACATATCACCTTGGGCAAGGGAAACAATAGCAAAACTGAACAAATGGGTCTACATCAAACTAAAAAGCTTCTCTACAGCAAAGGACACCAGCAGTAGAACAACAAGGCATCCTACAGTGTGGGAGAATATATTTGTAAATGACATAACCATCCAAAACATATAAAGAGCTCACACGCATTAACAATGAAAAAGCAAATAACCCAATTAAAAAATGGGCAGAGGATCTGAACAGACACTTCTCCAAGAAGAAATTCAGATGGCCAACTGGCACATGAAAAGATGCTCCATATCACTAACCATCAGGGAAATGCAAATTAAAATTACACTGAGGTATCATTTCATGCCAGTTAGGAGGGCCTGTATCCAAAAGACAAGGAACAACAAATGCTGGTGAGGATGCAGAGAAAGGGGAACCCTCCTACACTGTTGTTTGGAATGTAAATTAGTTCAACCATTGTGGAAAACAATATGGAAGTTCCTCAAAAAACTAAAAATAGAATTACCATTTGACCCAGGAATTCCACTCCTAGGAATTTACCCAAAGAAAACAAGATCACAGATTCAAAAAGACATATGCACTCCTATGTCTATCGCAGAACTATTTACAATAGCCAAGACATGGAAACAACCCAAGTGTCCATCAGTAGATGAATGGATTTAGAAGCTGCGGTACATATACAAAATGGAATATTATTCAGCCATAAGAAGAAAACAAATCCTATCATTTGCAGCAACATGCATGGAGCTAGAGGGAATTATGTTCAGTGAAATAAGCCAGGTGCAGAAAGACAAGTATCAAATGATTTCACTCATTTGTGGAGTATAACAACAAAGCAAAAACTGAAGGAACAAAAGAGCCGCAGACTCACAGAACCCAAGAATGGACTAGTGGTTACCAAAGAGAAAGTCGTTGGGAAGGGTGGGTGGAAAGGGAAGGAGAAGGGGATTAAGGGGTATTAGGATTAGTGGACATAATATAGGGGGGGCATGGGGAAGCCAGTATAGTACAAAGACAAGTAGTGACTCTATAGCATCTTACTATGCTGATGAACTGACTGTAATGGGGTACGTGGGGGGGACTTGATAATAAGGGGGAATGTAGTAACCACAAAGTTGCTCATGTAAAACCTTCAAAGATTGTAAATCAATGATATGTTAATAAAAAATAAAATACATACAAATAAATTAAAATAAATTTAAAAACCCAATCCTCCTTACAGTTCTCAGCACCAGCAAAATTAACAATGAAGGGACTCTAGTTCTTAACCTTTCTAACACACACTCTGTGAGAATACATGAAGACTCCTGTGAAGAGAAAACGCATCTTTTTTGGTTTAATTATGACTGGCCATTACTAAGGACTGAAAATTCATTATTCAAATATGGATAATGTCATTACAGCTGAGCAATTCTCCAAAAAGTAAAACAATATATTCATCTTAATGTCCCTAAATCCAGAGTTATTACACTTCTTAAAAATGTCTGAGTTTTTTTTTTTAACCTACAAGTAACACAAAGAGGACATGAAGGAATTCTGGAGGGTAATGGGACTGTTCTTCTATCTTCATTGTGGTAATGGTTATTACACAATGTGCTTATATGTATGTGTCAAAATTCACAAACCTGTGTCCTAAAAAGAGTGAAATTTTCTGTATGAAATTCCACCTTAAGAAGAAAATGGAAAAAGAAGTAACACAAAAATGTTAATTTTCCATAAGTAAATTTATAAATTTTACATTATACCAGCAGGACTTTTGTTGAGCTAGACAACTGATTCTAAAGTTCCTGTGATAAAGTAAATAAGAACAGCCAGGAAATTTTTTTAAATAAAGACAATAAGGAAGTATCGACCCATGGAATATTTTGCACATAAAATATTTTTGTAAATGAAACTGGAACACAAAAAGACAGACCAAAAACAGAATAAAATTCCCACAAAAAACTCAACACCTATGGGAATTTAGTATATAAAAAGATGACATCTCAAATCATTAAGGAAAAGACAGGATTTTTCAAAAAATGGTAATGGAACAATGACGGAGACGTCCAGAAAATAATTTTGTTGTATCGATACTTCATACTGTACTCCAAAACAATTCCACATGAATCAAAAATGAAAATGTTAAAAAATGAAACAGAAAGTACTAAAAGATACTAAGGAAGGATTCTTATATATTTGTGGAAGAAAGGAGGCCTTTCTGATTGTAATACAAAATACAAAACCCAAATAATTCAGTTATTAATCCATATTCTTTGACATAGTGCTTCTATTTTTAGAAAATAATTTTATATATATTTTCAACATATATATGTTTAGAAATCCCTCTCGAAAGATAAAAATAAATTAAATAGGTTGCTTGCCTGTGGCAAAGAAAACAGTGGCTAAGGAGAAAGGGATGACGAGATTTTCACTACACACCTTTTTATACTTTTAAAACATTTTTTGAACCATGTAAATATATTATCTAGTCCAAAATTCTGTAGAGAATGTGGGCACTGAAGGGAAGTATAAATAAGAAGACAGAAGTTTCCTGTAATCCTACTTATATTAGAATTTTGGTGTTATTTCCTTCCAGCTTTCCTTCTATATAGAGGCTTAAGTGCAATGGAACCATAAATTCTTTTATAAAGTTTGGGTCAATTTGTATGAAATTTTAGATAGTGTATTTTTCACTTAGCACTATATTTAAATATTTGTAACATCAGTAAAATTCTTCCTAAAGCCACTATATATTGCTAATACTCCATCATAGAATATATCATAATTTATTTAAGCATTATGTATGATTCTAAAACATTTAGTTTGTTTTTAATTTTTCATTTTTACAAATACCTCTGAGATAATTTCCTTATACATAAACATTTGGTCATTTTTTAACTATTTCCTTAGGAAAGGAGTCTCATTTTCCTATAATGAAAAAGTAGGGCCTGGAAAAATTACTTATTCATGTTCAGTAAATGAATTAACTGACTACTTCATTAATATTAAAATACAGATGAAGTATTTTAATAATAAAAATACACTTTGAAATATTGGAAAGATGAGATACTAGGAAGTATTAACTATAGGAGGGGGATAATTAGATGGTTGAATTAAAAGGAAAAATTTCCAGCAAAATCTGATTGAAAATTTAAAGGATTCCACTGCTTTGTTAAAAGTACAGTGAAAGTTTCCATGACAATTAAATTTCAGTTTTACATAACAGAATTTTGATGGTACAGAGTCTTAATGTCACGCTAAGTCTTTGATTCATAAGAAATCTAATTAAAATATCCTTTCAGTATAAGCAGTTCTATTAAGTACTTGGCACCATTCTGTTTTAATCATTGGAGTAGCCACTTTTTTGACATATATCCCCACCAAAAATGTTGCTTTCTTTAGCTAATTTAATATGATTATTAATTCCTTGTCTCCTTGTATTTTGCTTTTTGTTCTTCCCTTCCCCAAGTGTATCCTTTGTAATAGGTATTTTCTAGCTAGACAATTCACATGAAGACAGTCCTGGTCTATCTTCAGGGACAGAATTAACACTTACTTTGCAGGGTAATTATGTAGACTTAGCCTTTTACTATACATATGCAATTACAATGTGCAGAGGATATGATTTGACATGAACATATGCACAAACCCATGTAACAATGAACTGTTTCATCAGGTAGTTCTGCTTAAATGCATTGAATAGGATTAATTTGAGATATATCCCTTAACATTATTGAGCAGTTTACATTACCAGAGGCTGAGACAGGAAATAAACGCTGATAAAAAATTCCCAGAGCACATATAAGAAAAATGAAACTTGCCTCTTATACAACAAATCACAAACAAACCACTCATTATGCCTAAAAACTCAAGTAGAATATTTTTTGTGAACTTCCTGAGTAATCTGAAAAAGTGAACAACAGCAGGTAGATTGTGGACTTAAGTCACAATCTAAATAACAGTCTTATAATAAGTGAGTTTCACCATTTATTTGGGGTTTTTTGCTAATTTTTGGTCCTTTTCTTTTCGTTTCCAGCTTTGATTCAAGGCCTAATCCCGAAACTGCACAGTGGGCACAGACAGCAAAAACTGGAGAGAAACACCCTATCTCCACCCAGAAGACTAGGGCAAGGGACTCTAACGCCAGGAGGTATGTGGAGAATCCCTGAGTTTTCTTTTGTTTTCTCGCATTAGCCTCAGAGCAATACTGCTTTAGATACTTAAAACCTAAGAGAAAATTTGTTTCTCTAGCTGGAGGAACCATACTCTGAAGAGTATGAAGAGAATCTCTTTTATTTTCTTCTCTCCCTTAACATTTTACAGTGAAAGTGACCCCATTTGCAGGGAACTGCTCCACAGAGAGAAGGCTACCTCTCTGAGGGAAATCTCTTTCTGGTCAGATGAACCAGCATGTGGTTATGGGGTGTGTGAATGGGGGGGTGTGAATGAGAATCCTAGAAAAAAAGAAAGCAGGAAAGGGGAATCACCTAATTGTCTGTATGATTCAACATAAGTCCCTGGTTCAACTCTTCTTGAATTGTCCACATGCACAACAGATTCAAAGAAGCATAAAAAAGGCTGAATATGATATTAACTACTACCCAACTTCCAGATTAAGCCCTGAGTGGTACATAAGTCAAACAGACTCAAACAGCATAGTAAAGGCTCTAAAATTTGAACAGATGTAACCATCATCAACCGAAGGCAAAAGACAATGTGTAGTCAGAACCTAATCAGGTTGACTACCTGTCAAAACAAACAAAAATCAACACCCTCCAGAGAATTTTAACAGAACCAAGAGTCCAGAACATATTCAAAATATACAGGATATAATCCAGAAATACTCAACATGCAAAGAACAGGAAAATCTGACTAATTCTTGAGAGAAATTTAATTAACACATACCACATACACCCCTCACCCATATGTTAGAATTACAAAACTAAGACTTAAAGCAGCTATTATAATAATTTTCTATGAAATAAGGTGAATCCTCATAAATGGATGAAAATATTGATTGACATTCTCAGCAGAGAAATAAAAATATAAAATAAAATCAGATGGAAATTTTATAAGAAATAATTATATGAAATAAAAAATTAACTGGATGGGCTCAACAAGAGAATGGAGATGACAAAGGAAAGAGTAAGTAAAACCTGAAGACAGAGCAATATAAACTATACAGTCTGAATAACTGAGAGAAAAAAAAGTTTTAAATATTAATAGAGCCTCAGGGATCTGGAAGCCACTATCAAAAGGTCTAATATTCATGTCTTTTAAAGTCCCACAAGGGTAGAAGAAAGACTCTGATACAGAAAAAAACTGGATGAAGAAATCAGAAAACTTCCCAAGTTGGGTGAAAGACACAAATTTACAAATTCAAGAATCTCAGTGAACTGAAAACAGGAAAAACACAAAGAAAATCATGCTCAGACACATAAAAATCAAAGTACTGAGAACCAAAGATGGGGGGATAGGGCTTGACTACAAAGGGAGGGATGGAACTGTTCTGGATCTTGATTGTGGTGGTAGTTTTAAGAAAGACTCCACTTATTTAGTCAAAATGCTCCCTGTACACCTACAAGAGCACATATTAGGGTATGTACACATAAATGAGGCAGAAACCTGGGTATCATCCTTTACTGTTGTCCTCTCACTTTCTGTATCTAATCAACCACCATTTCCTAACAAATTTGCTTTCTAAAGATTTCTCAAATTTGCCCTTTTCCTCCATTCCCACAGTTTCTTCTTAGTTGAGCTCTCATCATCCCAATCTGTTGCTACATTGATCACAACGGTAACCTCTGTAGACTTGCTTTGCAAAAGATGATCCTTGCTCTAATAGTACCAGCTGTAACCTGGAAGCTTGTTAGAATGCAGAATCTCAGACCCCATGGTAGAACTCCTGAATTGGAATCCACATTTTAACAGAATTCTGAAAGGCTTTGTAAACAAAGCACAATTAAATTTGAAAAGCCCCTAGACTGGCACATGACAGATTGAATGAAAATCTTACTATGCTGCTTCTCCCCTTAACATCTTATAAGCACCCTACCAGGACACAAAGCAGGATATGCATGACCTCACCCTACCTTCCTCACCAGGCTCATGTTTCATTTAACACTTAGTTAAGGCTTAACTGTCTGTGTAAGTCCAATACACATAGCAGTGCTGTGTCCCATTGCTATACCTTTACCCATGCAGTTCCCTTGGCCTAGAATACCTGGTCTTCTTCATCTGGTAATTCCTACACCTTCAGGCCTCCCTATTCAGAAGTTGACCTTAACAAACTGACTACCACCTAGGTTAAGGTAAGAGTCCCTCTGGGCTTCTTTCATCCCTGTACTTCCCACATTTTATTGAAATTATCTGTTTATGTGTCTTTCCTGGCCTGTAGGTTTCTCAAAGGCATTGGCCTCACCTCTTCTATTTTTTCCCTGTAGCTAGCACAGAGAACTAGGTATGTTCAAGAAGGTTTTGATGAACCGAACACCTTTTTTTTTTTTCTTAGAAAACTATGTTTACAGTTTGGCAGTAACCAGTTCCCCCATCACACATTCTTTTCACGAGGGAAATGAAGCTAACCATCTCCTAAACCTGAGCTACAAGTTGCTTGAAGCAGAATGCATTTGAGTTTAGACCCAACACTTTTTTGCCTGTGTATTTACAGCTCCAAGCTAAGAGGAAAGGCTTTTAAAAATGCCATAAAGCCACTGTAAAGCTCATTTTGTCCAAATTTGGGGGGTAGGGAGCACACGTGTGGTCTTGTTTATCTACAAATTCTTAGCTCAGGCCTTGCTGCTCAACAAGGCTCTAAGCCTGACTGTAAAGACAGGCTCAGCTGGCAACAATTTCTGTTCAAATCTCAGAGGGCCATTCCGCCGCCAGAGCCCAGGCCTAACCGCGCTTTCTCCACCACCCAGCCCAATGGGGTCACCTTCTCCGGGGCAGCTCCTCGTCTTCCAGTTCGCTCTCGGTCACCGACCCCTCAATCACCGTTTCATCACTGTCCCAGTCTGTGGCCTGGGCGCCTTCCTCCATCTTGGCCTCACACTCGGAGTCTTTTTTATCCTCGTTCTCTAACTAACCCCCTTTCCGCAAAAAGAGAACACCCTGAGGGCCAGGGGAAACTGTTAGTTAAAAATAAAACTTGTGGCGAGGGCGGACTGAAGGCCCAGAGGGCTCGCGGAGTACAGCCGTCGTAAAGGCGGCCCCGCACGCCGCCGACAGGGGGAACCACGCGCCTCACGTCCGAGCCGCGCGCTGCGTGGCCCCGCCCCCCGCGCCGTGCTGGAAGGGGCTGGCGGTGCGCGCGCGAGCCCCGGGGTGCGGAAGGCTTTTGGCGTTTCCCGCTGAGGCTTGCTCTTTGGACGCCAGTGGTGTTATAAGAAATAACACTAAAATCCTAATATAAGTAGGATTTCACGAAACTTCTATCTTCTTGTTTATACTTTTTATTGCCCACGTTTTCTACAGATTTTTGGACTAGATATTTATTTACATGGTTCAAAAAAATGTCTCAAAAGTACAAAAGGGTGTGTAGTAGAAATCTCCCTGTCATACCGATTCTCTCGCCGGGCAGACAGGGTATCGGGGCTATAACCGCGAAGACTAGAAAGGCAGCGGAGCCGCAGGCAGACCGCAGGCCGTGCCCCCCTAACGCCATGGGCAGCGAGGGAGACGGGTCCTGTGATCAGCAGCGCATCTCCTGCTGGTGAGACGCAGACGGCGGTCGGCTTCTGCCCAACCCCAGCCAAGGCTCTCATTCCGACATTCTGAAGCCAGAGTTACCTTAGACCCGAAGAGTGTTTTTGCAGTCCAAGTGCTGCCTTTCTTCCTGATCCCTTTAACCCCCACCCCAGGTGTCCCCCGAGGTAGGCAAGCAAACATGTTTATCAGAAGTTTTTAGGTCATCAACTAATCTAATTGATGTATTTTGTATTTGTACTTTTCCTTCATCAACTCTTCTGTTATCCTGAAATACAGATTGTGTAGGAAGGCAGGATAAACGCTTTATTTTTCCCTTTATCAACTTTTATAATAATAGTTTTGCCTAATAACCTCCAAAAGTAGCCAATTAATATTTTTAAGTACTAGATTTTTATACATTTGATGTGTCTCAATCTATTTGAAAGTTAAATTCAAACGAATTCAAGACAAAGCCAACAGAGCCACACCTGCCAAGTAGGAAGAAGATTCAGGATAAGGCAGAACGTCTTCCTCATAGCAAGTGTTTGGAATTTACCTTGGAATCTCCAGCATGTAGTACACATAAGGTCTTTAAAATTTTGTAAAGTAAATGGATAGAACTAGGGCTTTCAGACGCCCCAATTCACCACTCTTTTCCCTACAGGGAGTGGCTTTGTCGTTCTTACTATTTTATAATTTAGATCATACTTAAGACGCTGTTGTGTAAAACACTTTATTAGTGATTCCCTTTTAAAAAAGTTATTTGAATATTTCTCATCTCAACTCTGTAAATTTGTCAGAACAGTAATAAGTATGCAAATAACTAGACCTCTGTTTTTTTCACACTTCTCCACCTAATCTGTTTAAGTCAGTCCTAAATTCCTATCCGATCTCCTGCTCACCCACTTCTTTGATAATCTAGCTCTGTTTTCACTTTTTAGAAGTAAATAATTGCCAGCAATGGAAAGTGCCTAACCAGTGAAAGGGTCATGGGTTACTCTAGACTGAAAAGTGACTTTGTACTAGTAATAGCACTTACTCCAAGGTAGCTGGTAACTTTTGCTAGGGATAGAAAACTAAGCATGAAATTCAAATTACATTTTAAGATGCTTTCTCCTTTGGTGGAAAGAAGCAGCTATTTTTGCACCTTCAGTTCTTTTATTCAAGAGAGTTGCCAAGATTATCCTCATAAATGCCAGGATGATTTAAAAGAATTTTTTGTTTTCATAATCCAACGTTTCAGCACAGAACAAAGGTAGAAGAATGGACCAATCTGTGTTAGATATCTGGACTGCAAATGACAAAAAAAAAATGCAGTTCACACCTCTCCACCTATATCCTCTATGTTTGAATCAGTCCTAAATTGCTAGGTAAAAGGCTGATGGGAATTTTATAATGGATGGATCAGGCTGACAACTCCTAAGGCCACTGATAATCTTGACATCACTAAAATTGTGACGACCAAATATTAAGTTCCTCTTGGCATGGTACAATAAGAATATATGGCACTACCTATGAAGGATTCTAGACCAAACAACAGTTAAAAACTTGATTCTAATCAAGCCTCTAGATCTATCATAGCTATATGGGGGCAGAGGAATCTAAAATCTGGGAAATTCTATTGGACAAATGAACTGGTTTCTTTCAACATTTAAAGATTATAGTATAAAAAAGAGGAAGTGAAAACTTAGATTTAAAGAAACCCTAAGAAAAGGGAAAAAAAGTCAAGTAGCTGAAAAGTAAAATCAATTGATTGTTACTATATATACTAATGCAAAGTGAATTAGCCAGGAAACCTTGAGAATAACATTATATCCTTTTTAAGCCAACAAATATTTGTAAAAAATTAAATAGTACAAGAGAGGATAAAATTAGGTTATATCAAAATTTGAATCTTTGTGGAAGAGTGTGTACTAAATTCATAAATGAAACTAAGTAATCCTTAAGAATAATTAAAATGCCATTATTTGATTCCATTTGGGCTATAAGCCTTGCAAGAAAAAGTCCTTTGGGGAATTCTTTACTTGTTTTTAAACAGGTGAATTAAAAGTAGATGTCAGCCAAGAAACAACAAATGCTGGTGAGGATGAGAAGAAAGGGGAACCCTCCTACACTGTTCATGGGAATGTAAATTAGTTCAACCATTGTGGAAAGACAATATGGAGTTTCCACAAAAAACTCAAAATAGAAATACCATTCAACCCAATAATTCCACTTCTAGGAATTTACCTGAAGAAAACAAGATTCCTGATTCAAAAAGACATATGCACCCCTGTGTTTATCACAGCACTATTTGCAATAGCCAAGATATGGAAGCAACCTAAGTGTCCATCAATAGATAGGTAAAAGATGTGGTACATATATGCAATGGAATATTATTCAGCCATAAAAAGAAAAGTCCTACCATTTGCAACAGCATTGATGAAGCTAGAGGGTATTATGCTAAGTGAAATAAGCCAGGTGGAGAAAGACAAGTACCAAATGATTACACTCACTTGTAGAGTATAACAACAAAGCAAAAATGAAGGATCAAACACAGCAGACTCACAGACTCCAAGAAGGGACTAGTGGTTACCAAAGGGAAGGGGTTGGCAAGGATTGGTGGGGAAGGAAGGAAAATGGGATTAAGGGGCATTATAATTAGCAATCACAATATAGGTAGGTCACGGGGGGAAGGCAGTGCAACATGGAGAAGGCAAGTAATGACTCTAAAGCATCTTACCACATTGATAGACAGGGACTGCAATGGGTTTGGGGGGAGGGGGACTTGATAATATGGGTGAATGTTGAAACCACAATGTTGTTCATGTGAAACCTTCATAAGACTGTATACATCAATGATGCCTTAATTAAAAAAAAACAAGTAGATGTCAGCTCCACCACCTCAGATTTTCATTAGGAAGGAAAATACAAAATTATATCCAATGCATGTATGCTAAACCACAAACGTTAGTGAGGCTCAGTGCCCTGAAGGAAGGCTGAGAACCAGGGCCCTTTCCATATTGTCCTTCCCTTCTAATAGATGAGGCAGACAGTAAACAAGTAAATGAATAAATAGGATAATTCAGAGAGTGACAGGTGCCTGAAAGAAATAAATAGGTTGCTAGAGCATGGTTGGAAAATGGCCTCTCTGAGACCAATGACCATTGACCCAAGACCTCACGCATGAACATAAGTGCACAAGCTCTGAGACATTCTAGAACAGGAAAGAGGCCTGTGTGCCTGGAGCTGGGGAGTAAGGGGAGAGTGGTATAAGATGAGGCTTGAGCACTAAGTGAGAAGTAGAGTATGTACAAGGTGTAATGTAATGAGGTTTGTTTGGAAATGTGGATTTTGAAAAAGAAGTCTCATTCTTTTGTAGTTACACAATATATTTTGCTTTTAAAATTAAAATTATTTTCTTCTTACAATTTCCTATCATTTACATCCTATCCAGTTTACTTCAGATCCGAGAACTGTGAAACATAAGACTTTCATGGAAGATCTCATTTATCATAAATCTAGCACAACATAAGTCTCTAAGACAATAAACCCAACAGTCACTTTCACCTAAGTATTATTTATCCCCCAAAATAAAGCTATATAAAATGTTTCACCAAGTATTCCACGATAGTATTTTAAAATACATTTCCCAAAAAGAACATTATTTTCTCAAAGATTTGGACATTTTTTTAGAAAAAAAATGTTGCTCTCCATTAACCCAAGCAATTCACATGGAGTTTAGCACAAATTACTATTCTGCTTTGTGAATTGAAAAATGAATGAGGAGGAGCAGCTCAAGATGGCAGCATGAGTAGGGTGGTGGAAATCTCCTCCCAAAACCGTATATACTTTTGAAAATACAACAAATACAACTACTAAGAGAGAAACCAGAAGATATAATACAACAGCCAGGCTACATCTACATCTGCAAGAACTCAGCATCTCATGAAAAGGGTAAGATACAAAGCCATGACCCTGTGGGACCCAAGCACTCCCCCCACCCCAGCTTACCAGCAGGGGGAAAAGAATCAGAGGGGGGAGGGAGTGGAAGCACAGGACTAGTAAATAACCAGCCCTAGTAATCTGCACCAGGAGCACAGACACACATTGCATGGTGTACTGGATATTAGAGAAACGAAAAAGTAAAATCCGAGATGGAGACTGCAAATGGGTCCCCACAGCTGGCTCCCCTGGGACAAAAGAAAAGCAGATGCTATTTTAAAGTCTTAAAGGGACAAGGGCTTATCAGCTAGACAAATCATCCGGGCACACTCAGCCCAGCAGGCTGGGAATTTTAAGGAACTTCAGGTGCCCTAACCCCCTGGGGGGTAACCCAGCCCCGAAGCACCTCACAGCAATAAACAGCCTGCCATTCATTCCCCCTGGCAGGCACTGCAAGCAAACCGGCTGACCCACCACAGCTGCAGAGCAGCCGGGGAACAGCCCCGCCCAAGGCAACCACACAGAGACTCCTCCCATCGCACAGCTAACCGAGACAGACCCAGAGGCTTCCACCAGCACGCAGCTGCAGGCACAGACAGAGGAACCCAGAGCAAGGTGCGGAAGGCATGAAGAGGGCCGTTCTCTCAGGAGAACACACTCACAGTGTCTGTGACCCCCCGCAGGGCTCCAGGTTATCCCGAGAGCTGCCCCACCCACGGCAGCTCAGATTATCCCAGAGACTGCTCCCAGTGTGCAGGTAGACGGCACAGGCAGCGGAAGCCAGAGCAAGGTCCAGAAGGCACACAGGGGTGCTGTTCTTGCAGGGGAACACACCCAACATGACTCCCACCCCCCAAAGGGCTCCAGGCTATCCCAAGGGCTGCCCCACCCACGGCAGCTCAGGGGATTATCTCAGAGACTGCTCCCAGTGTGTGGGTAACCAGCACAGGCAGTGGAAGCCAGAGCAAGGTCCGGAAGGCACGAAGGGGCGTCGTTCTTGCAGGAGAACACACCTGACATGTCTGTGACCCCCACCGCAGGGCTCCAGGCTTTCCTGAGGGTTGCCCTGCCATGGAAGCTCAGGGGATTATCCCAGAGACTGCTCCCAGTGTGCGGGTAACCAACACAGGAGCACAGAAGGGCAAGGTGATGAATGAGCAGGAAGGGACTTTGTTCTCCCAGCTGACACACGCGCCACATGCCTGCAACCATTTCTATCACCATGAAAAGGCAGAAGAATCTGATTCAGTCAAAAATCACTCAGACAGCCCCTGGTAGGATAGATATAACCAATCTTCCTGAAAAAGAATTCAAAATAAAAGTCATAACAATGCGGATGGACCTGCAGAGAAATAAGCAAGAGCTAAGGGATGAAGTCCGGAGGGAGATAACAGAAATGAAACAATCGATGGAAGGTCTTAAGAGCAGATTGGATGAGGTGCAAGAGACTGTTAATGGAATAGAAACAGAGAACAGGAGTACAGAGAAGCTGAGGCAGAGATAGATAAAAGGATCTCTATGAATGAAAGAATATTAAGAGAACTGTGTGACCAATCCAAAGGGAACAATATTCTCATTATAGGGGTATGAGAAGAAGAAGTGAGAGAAAAAGGAATAGAAAGTGTCTTTGAAGAAATAATCTGAAAACTTCCCCAATCTGGGGAAGGAAATAGTCTCTCAGACCATGGAAGCCCACAGATCTCCCAACACCAGGACCCAAAGAGGACAATATCAAGACATATAAAAATTAAAATGGCAAAGATAAAAGACAAGGACATAATATTAAAGGCAGCCAGAGAGAAAAAAAGATCACCTACAAGGAAAACCCATCAGGCTATCATCAGACTTCTCAACAGAAACCTAAGAGTCCAGAAGAGAATGGTATGATATATTTAATGCAATGAAACAGAAGGCCTTGAAGCAAGAATACTGTATCCAGCTCAATTATCATTTAAATTTGAAGGAAGGATTAAATACTTTCCAGACAAGCAAAAGTTGAGGGAATTTGCCTCCCAGAAACCACCTCTACAAGATATTTTAAAGGGACTGCTCTAGATGGTAGCACTCCTAAGGCTAAATAGATGTCACCAGAGAAAATAAAATCACAGCAAATCAAGCCACATACAAACTAAAGGCAAAAAATAAAATCAACTGTCCACAAAAGCAGTCAAACGAAACACAAAAGAGAACAGAATAAAATACCTAACATATAAAGAATGGAGGAGGAAGAATAAGAAGGAAGAGAAATATAGAATCATCAGACTGTGTTTATAATAGCTTAATAAGAGAGTTAAGTTAGATGCTTAGATAGTAAAGAAGCTACCCCTGAACCTTGGTAACCACGAATCCAAAGCTTGCAATGGCAATAAGAACATATCTTTCGATAATCACCCTACATGTAAATGGACTGAATGCAACAATCAAAAGACACAGAGTAACAGAATGGATAAAAAAGCAAGACCCATCTATATGCTGCTTACAAGAGACTCCCCTCAAACCCAAAGACATACACAGACTAAAAGTGAAGGGATGGAAAAAGATATTTCATGCAAACAACAAAGAGAAAAAAGCAGGTGTTGCAGCCCTTGTATCAGACAAAATAGACTTCAAAACAAAGAAAGTAACAAGAGACAAAGAAGGACATTACATAATGATAAAGGGGTTAGTCCAACAAGAGGATGTAACTATTATAAATATATATGCACCCAACACAGGAGCATGACATATGTGAAACAAATACTAACAGAATTAAAGGAGGAAATAGAAAGCAATACATTCATTTTAGGAGACTTCAACACACCACTCACTCCAAAGGACAGATCAACCAGACAGAAAATAGTAAGGACACAGAGGCACCGAACAACACACTATGGACCTAACAGACATCTACAGAACTCTACACCCAAAAGCAGCAGGATACACATTCTTCTCAAGTGCACATGGAACATTTTCCAGAATAGACCACATACTAGGCCACAAAAAAGAGCCTCAGTAAATTCAAAAAGATTGAAATCCTACCAACCAACGTCTCAGATCACAAAGGTATAAAACTAGAAATAAATTGTATAAAGAAAAAAAAAGGTTCACAAATACATGGAGACTTAACAACATGCTCCTTAATAATCAATGGATCAATGACCAAATTAAAACAGAGATCAAGCAATATATGAAGACAAATGACAACAACAGCACAAAGTCCCAACTTCTGTGGGACACAGCAACAGCAATCCTAACAGGAAATTATATAGCAACCCAGGCCTATTTAAAGAATGAAGAATGATCCCAAATGAATAGTCTAAAGTCATAATTATTGAAACTGGAGAAAGAAGAACAAATGAGGCCCAAAGTCAGCAGAAGGAGGGACATAATAAAGATCAGAGAAGAAATAAATAACATTGAGAAGAATAAAACAATAGAAAAAGTCAGCGAAACTCACAGCTGGTTCTTTGAGAAAATAAACAAAATAGATAAACCCCTAGCCAGACTTATTAAAAGAAAAAGATAATCTACACACATAAACAGAATCAGAAATAAGAAAGGAAAAATCATGACGGACAGGACACAAATACAAAGAATTGTGAGAGAACACTATAGAAATCTATATGCTAACAAACTGGATAATCTAGAAGAAAAGGACAACTTCCTCGAAAAATACAACCTTCCAAGACTAACCAATGAAGAAACAGAAAATCTAAACAGTTCAATTACCAGGAATGAAATTGAATCGGTAATCAAAAAACTACCGAAGAATAAAACCCCGGGGCCAGATGGATTCACCGCTGAATTTTATCAGACATAATACCCATTCTCCTTAAAGTTTTCCAAAAAATAGAAGAGGAGGGAATACTTCCAAACTCTTTCTATGAAGCCAGCATTACTCTAATACCAAAACTAGGCAAAGACCCCACCAAAAAAGAAAACTACAGACCAATATCCCTGATGAACATAGGTGCAAAAATACTCAACAAAATATTAGCAAACCAAATTGAGAAGTACATCAAGAAGATCATAAACCATGATCAAGTGGGATTCATCCCAGGGATGCAAGGATGGTACAACATTTGAAAATACATCAACATCATCCACCCATCAACAAAAAGAAGGACAGAGACCACATGATCATCTCCATAGACGCGGAAAAAGCATTCAACAAAATTCAACATCCATTCATGATAAAAACTCTCAGCAAAATGGACATAGAGGGCAAGAACCTCAACATAATAAAGTCCATATATGACAAAACCACAGCCAACATCATACTTAACAGCAACAAGCTGAAAGCTTTTCACCTAAGATCGGGAACGAGACAAGGATGCCCACTCTCCCCACTTTTATTCAACATAGTTCTGGAGGTCCTAGCCATGGCAGTCAGACAACACAAAGAAATAAAAGGCATCCAGATTGGTAAGGAAGAAGTCAAACTGTCACTATTAGCAGATAACATGATATTGTACATACAAAACCCTAAAGACTCCACTCCAAAACTACTAGAATATCTGAATTCAGCAAAGTTGCAGGATACAAAATTAATACCCAGAAATCTGTTTCTTTCCTATATACTAATGATAAAGTAGCAGGAAGAGAAATCAGGAAAACAATTCCATTCACAATTGCATTAAAAGGAATAAAATACCTAGGAATAAACCTCACCAAGGAAGTGAAAGACCTATACCCTGAAAACTAGAAGACACTCTTAAGAGAAATTAAAGAGGACACTAACAAATGGAAAGTCATCCCATGCTCTTGGTTAGGAAGAATTAATATTGTCAAAATGGCCATCATGCCTAAAGCGATCTACAGATTCAATGCAATGCCTATCAAAATACCAACAGCATTCTTCAACGAACTGGAACAAATAGTTCTAAAATTCATATAGAACCACAAAAGACCCCGAATAGCTAAAGCAATCCTGAGATGGAAGAATAAAGCTGCAGGGATCTCACTTCCCAACTTCAAGCTCTACTACAAAGCCACAGTAATCAAGACAATTTGGTACTGGCACAAGAACAGACCCACAGAGCAGTGGAACAGAATAGAAAGCCCAGATATTAATGCAAATATATATGGTCAATTAATATATGATAAAGGAGCCATGGATATACAATGAGGAAATGACAGCCTCTTCAACAGCTGGTGTTGGCAAAACTTGACAGCTCCATGTGAGAGAATGAAACTGGATCATTGTCTAACCCCATACACAAAAGTAAATTCAAAATGGATCAAAGACCTAAATGTAAGTCATGAAATCATAAAGCTCTTGGAAAAGAACATAGGCAAAAATCTCTCGGACATAAACATGAGCAACTTCTTCATGAACATATCTCCCCGGGCAAGGGAAACAAAAGAAAAAATGAACAAGTGGGACTAAATCAAGCTGAAGAGCTTCTGTACAGCAAAGGACACCATCAGCAGAACAAAAAGACATCCTACAGTATGGGAGAATATATTCATAAATGACATCCAATAAAGGATTGACATCCAAAATATATAAAGAGCTCATGCACTTCAACAAACAAAAGGCAAATAATCCAATTAAAAAATGGGCAAAGGGTCTGAACAGACACTTCTCCAAAGAAGAAATTCAGATGGCCAACAGACACATGAAAAGATGCTCCACATCGTAATCATCAGAGAAATGCAAATTAAAACCACAATGAGCTATCACCTCACACCAGTGAGGATGGCCACCATCCAAAAGACAAAAAACAACAAATGTTGGTGAGGATGTGGAGGAAGGGAACCCTTTTACACTGCTGGTGGGAATGCAAACTAGTTCAACCATTGTGGAAAGCAGTATGGAGGTTCCTCAAAAAACTCAAAACAGAAATACCATTTGACCCAGGAATTCCACTCCTAGGAATTTACCCTAAGAATGCAGCAGTGCAGTTTGAAAAAGACATATGCACCCCTATGTTTATCGCAGCACTATTTACAATAGCCAAGAAATGGAAGCAACCTAAGTGTCCATCAGTAGATGATGAATAGATAAAGAATAGGTGGTATATATACACAATGGAATATCATTCAGCCATAAGAAGAAAACAAATCCTACCATTTGCAACATGGATGGAGCTAGAGGATATTATGCTCAGTGAAATAAGCCAGTGGAAAAAGGCAAGTGTCAAATGATTTCACCTATCTGTGGAGTATAAGAACAAAGAAAAAAACTGAAGGAACTAAACAGCAGCAGACTCACAGAACCCAAGGATGGACTAACAAAGGGAAAGGGACTGGGGAGATGGGTGGGAAAGGAGGGATAAGGGGAATGAAAAGGGTATTATGATTAGCACACATAATGCGGGGGGGGGGCACACAGGGAGGGCTGTACAACACAGAGAAGACAAGTAGTGATTCTATAGCATCTTACTACACTGATGGACAGTGACTGTAATGGGGTATGTGGTGGTGACTTAGTGATGGAGGGAGTCTAGTAAACATAATGTTGCTCATGCAATCGTAGATTAATGATACCAAAATAAAAAAAAGAAAAGGAAAGAAAAATGAATGAAGACACATATGTAATCAGAAAAATCAGGATATTGTGACCCTTTCTCAAAAATTGAAAAATATGGGAGCACACAAAGCCAGGTTTACACAGGGTTACATGTGGTTTCAATACCTAACTTTGTTTTTCAGTGATCATTAGAGTTGATTCACATGTATAAGGACATGCCAACCACAACTCCTACAGGCTATGTCCCTTTTCATGCAGAATTTAAGACTGAAGCTCAAATTAACTTTAAAATGGCATAAAATAAATATTAAAACACTTCAAAAGTTGAAAGTACTATGAAGTTTCAGATAGTAGCCTAATATGTAATTAATATTTCATGATGATAAACCTCTAAAGAATAACTAAAAGCATCTGTTGTTCTGGTAATTGGCAAAAAGGTATAGTGAAGCCCATGAAATCAGCACAGGATGACTGCAAAAACACTCAGCATTTCAAAAATGATAATCAGAGGACTAGACACGCCTCATTGTAAATTATAACAACCCTCCCCAACCCACTTCCCCAAGATACCTGCAAAATATGGCTATTCTATATGATCTTTACTATTGCAATCATTTGTTGTTTAACTCTGTTAGACCATGAATAATATATTTCTTTAGAAATAGAAATACAAAATGCCCTAAAGAGCAGCAGTTCTACACTGATTGATCATCTGTCTCAGAAGGAGAAATATATTACATTTTATAATTTATCATCACATAAAAAAGCAACAATATTGAAATACAGCTGTTAAACTAGGATTATCAGGGTTTTATAAGGTTTCTTAGATTATTTTCCCCCATAAACACAGTATAATGTTGGTATTAAAAATTGGCAATCAGTGTAGTAGATAAGGACATGATAAGACTGTCAAAGAATTAGAGACTCAAATGCAACAGCCTGGTGACAATGATGGCAGATTTTGTCCACTAGTTCTGACAGATTTGGAAGATTTCTCATTAGCTGCTTGTACAAGCAAAAAACACTCACTGATGGCCTAAATGCTAAGAAGTCTGTATTTCTATCTCTATCTCTTTTCCTCCTCACATCATCTTTTCTCTTTAGTAGAAACTGGTTAAAAAATGAGATTTTAAAAGATGCTTAGCCTAACTCATAGAGAAATATACATGAAAATAGCCAATGAAAGTTTTGTTTGTTTTGTCTATCAAGTTGGTAACGTCAAAAAAAAGAGATAGATAATGTGCAGCACTGGGAAGGATGTGGAGAAAGTCAGTCTTCTCATCCTCTATTGAAGGGAGAATAGATAGGTTCGATCTTTGGAGAGTAATTTGCAACTCTGTCAAAATGTTTCACGTGTATATACCATACCCTTAGAGATAGCCTTTCCATTTTTAGGAATTTATTCCTGTATTACCAATGTACTTGCACCAAATATAATTTTGAAGAACTGGAAACAACCTAAATGTCCATCAATGGGTGATTATGCCATGGAATACTGTGCTGTCATTAAAAAGAATGAAATAAGGTTTCATGTATAGTTTCCTGTAGTACATTATTTACAGAATAAAGCAATGAGCAGAACAATAGTGACAGCTCTGGAATTCCACTTAAGAAAGGCTCGAAGTTGGCAATCTCCTTGGTGTGAGTGTTATGAACCTTCAACAAAGGTTGTGTTTGAATAGCAAAAACAGTTGTCACTTAGCTGCTTACCTAGAAGAGCCATGTCTTTATTTTAAAGTGCATGTTTATTTGGGGCTATTTAGAGGGACTGAAGAAAAAAGAGGATACCAAGCCACCATCTGCCCCTGCCCCTGCAGAATAGCATAATCTCTTTCTTACTGTCTCTCTTTATTGAGGTATAATTTGCATATAATTAAATGAACAGACCTTAGTGTGCAGTTCAATGTGTGGTGGGGCTTTTTCAGCTATTATAAGTTTCTATACTTATTTCTTATGACAGCATCCACAACCTAGAGGAGGAAAATGGGAGTTTTTCAATAACCATAGAGTTGTCTTTCATATAAATGGAATCATGCTGTATGTATCTTTTTTAGCTGGCTTCTTTTACTAGAATTAATGTTTTTGAGATTCACTCATGCTGTTTGTATCAACTCATTCCTTTTAATTGCTGAGTACTATTGCATTGTATGAACATACTAAATTTGTTTAATCCATTGTCTTGTTGATGGACATTTGAGTTATTTCCAGTTTGGGGGCTATTATAAATAAGGCTGCTATAAATATTCTTGAAGTCTTTTTCTGGATGTATGTTTTCATTTATCTTAGGTAAATATATAAAGAGTGAAACTGCCGGGTCATATGGTAAGTATACATAACTTTATAAGAAATTGCCTTTCAATACTCCAAATGGAATACCACTCCATTAAAGCTTTATTTGCTCCATATCTTCACCACACTTGTGATTGTCAGTCTTTAATGTGTTAGCCATTCTGGGGGTGGGAAACATATCTCCTGGTGGTTTTAATTTGCAGTTCCCTAATGGCCAATGATACTGAGCATCTTTCTGTGTGCATTTTGGCTTTTTGTATACCTTTTATGAAGTATCTGTTCAAATTTTTGGCCCTGTTTTCAACTGGGCTGTTTGTATGTTTATTTTTTATTCATAGTAGTCCTTTACATACTCTGGATATGGGCTTTTGCCAAATATATGTATCATGAATATTTTTATTAGTCTCTGGCTATTCATTTTCTAAATAATGTCTTTTGATCAGCAAAAAGATTTTAATTTGGATGATATCCAATTTATCAATTTTTTCTTTTATGACTAGTATTTATGTTAGTGTCCTAGGGCTCCCATAACAAATTACCATATACTGGATGGCTTGAAATAACACAAGTTCATTACCTCACAATTCTGGAGGCCAGAAATCCAAAATCAAGGTATCAGCCAGGCCATGCTCTCTCTGAAGTTCCTAGGGAGAGTCTATTCCATTCCTTTCATTAGCTTCTGGTGTTGCTGACAATTCTTGGGCGCCCGTGGCTTGTAGATCCATCACTCCAGTCTCTGCCTCCATCAGTGAGCAGTATTCTCCCTGTGTATCCCTTTCTCTGTCTCTTCTCTTCTTTAAGGGCACCAGTCACACTGAGTAGGACCAGCCCTGCTCCAGTAGGACCTCGTCTTAACGCATTACAATTACAATCCTATTTCTAAATAAGGGCACATTCTGAGGATTCCTGGAAGAACATAAATTTGGAGGGGAAGACACTGCACGATCCAGTACAGTGCTTTTTTGTGTCTTATGTTAGGAATCTTTGCTTAAGCCAAAATCATGAAGATACCTCCCTTGTTTTCTTCTGGAAACACTATGGTTCTAACTTCACATTTCGTCTCAAATTGTTTTTTGTGTATGTAATGAAGTAGGGGATATGGTTCATTTTGTCCTCCATATGGATATCCAACTGTTCCAGAACCTTGTGTTAAAAAGATAAGCCTTTCCAAAGGACACCATCAACAGAAGAAAAAGGCACCCTACAGTATGGGAGAATATATTTGTAAATGACATATCCAACAAGGGGTTAACATCCAAAATATATAAAGAACTTACATGCCTCAACACCCAAGGGCAAATAACCCGATTAAAAAATGGGCGGAGGATATGAAGAGACAGTTCTCCAAAGAAGAAAGTCAGATGGTCAACAGATACATGAAAAGATGCTCCACATCATTAATCATCAGAGAAATGAAAATTAAAACCACAATGAGATATCACCTCACACAGTAAGGATGGCCAGCATTGAAAAGACTAAGAACAACAAATGCTGGCGAGGTTGCGGAGAAAGGGGAACCCTCCTACACTGCTGGTGGGAATGTAAGCTAGTTCAACCATTGTGGAAAGCAATATGGAGGTTCCTCAAAAACTAAAAATAGAAATACCATTTCACCTGGGAATCCCCCTCCTTGGAATTTACCCAAAGAATACAACTTCTCAGATTCAAAAAGACATATGCACCCCTGTGTTTATCACAGCACTTTTTATAATAGCCAAGATATGGAGGCAACCTAAGTGTCCACCAGTAGATGAATGGATAAAGAAGAGGTGGTATATATACACAATGGAATACTATTCAGCCATAAGAAAGAAAAAATCCTACCATTTGCAACAACATGGATGGAGCTAGAAGATATTATGCTCAGTGAAATAAGCCAGGCAGAGAAAGACAAATGCCAAATCATTTCCCTCATTCGTGGAGTATAACAATGAAGCAAAACTGAAGGAACAAAGTAGCAGCAGACGCAGAGACTCCAAGAAGGAACTAGTGGTTACCAAAGGGGAGGGGTGAGAGAGGGCGGGTGGGGAGGGTGGGTGAAGGGGATTGAGGGGTATTATGTTTAGTACACATAGTGTGGGGGATCATGGGGAAAACAGTGTAGCACAGAGAAGGTAAATAGTGAATCTGTGGCATCTTACTACACTGATGGACAGTGACTGCATTGGGGTATGGGAAGGACTTGATAATGTGGGTAAATGCAGTAACCACATTGTTTTTCATGTGAAACCTTCATAAGAGTGTATATCAATAATACCTAAATTTAAAAAATAAACAAATGCATAAAAAAGATTAGCCTTTCCTCATTTAGCTTACTTGGCACTTCCACTTATTTTTAACATGAACAGTCATGACATATTCCCTGATATATGACAACTGCCAGAGCTAAATATTGATAAAGCATAATTAGACTATAAGGTGAGTTTTGGTCTCTTCTCCCATTATCTGTATTATGAAAAAATGTGAATGTGAGTCCTTTAGTTTAAAATATCACACTGTGGACAATAATTACCAAAAGAGATACGTGGCTCAGTAGAGGAAAGCTGTAAAGGAGATGAGGAAGATTGAAAGAAGAGTAATTGTCCAGAGACTGGTATCAGATTCACACCTCAGAAACCTGGTGGGTAAGAAAGTATGGTTGGCTCTGATGGTGGAGAAAAGAACGATGAGTGGGCCCTACCAGAATTTGTTCAGGCAAAGAGTGCTTCTCACAAGCTAGGTAGGAGATATGCTTAAGAAAGAACCACCCTGGTTGTATCAAGCCCAATGGTAGTCTAGACGGGGTATAGTCGTCTGCAGAGAAGATGGAGGTGGGCTTCTATACTCTGTATTCCAAGGATGGAATAACAGATCAACAAAATAGGGTGTGTACTCCCAGATCAAGGCAACTGCAGGTGAGGGATCACCAGTGGTGGGTCAGGTCTCCAAAAACACTGCAAAGCCACTTATGAGTCAGTAGTAAACAAATGCTGGGCCCAGGGAGAGCACAGCTGCTGTAGAAAAATATCCCTCAGTGCTGTGCTGGTGTATGTTTAGCAACCAGCCCTCAGTGGGGGCAAAAGCTCCAATTTGCAGAATTTGCAGGTTTCTGCAGTATAAATGCTGCAAAGCTTATTGTACACATTATTACTTCTTTCCTGTTTCTCCTCCACTTAGTTAACCACAAGGTCTGGCCCCATAGTACAATGTAACAGAATCATTAGGAAATAATCAGTTTGGGGAATTTACTGCCTTTGTTTTTAATATGATTTGTTCAATTATAGGTTTAATTTCTTTAATTTTTAATAGTGACCATATTTAATAACTGGCTTGTAAATTCCTGAAAATTTAACAACTGGCTCTTACACACTAATGGAAGCCGGCCTTAGTACACCTTTGACACCACTGTAGTAAGAACTTCCCTGCCTCTCCCCCTTCCTGCATCCCTCTGTCTTCCCCACGCTCCAGTCCTGGAAGGGTCATACTCTGTGGCTAGTTAAGGGAAAGAGGCAAACCAGGAAAGAAAGAATAATGTGTAGAATAAGTTTTGGAGGTCTCAGTCCTCTGAGAGTCCTACTGTGGGGAAGTGAGTTAGTCTTTCATCAACAATGTAGACATAGTACTAACATGTAAAGAGGGAGAACATGTAAAAGGTGGGTACCTGAAAGGGAGAAGGCAAGAAAGAAAAATAGAAGGAAAAATGATTGTTGAAGAAGGGTGACAAAACAAAATAACGGCCACCCTACTCGGGCTTCTGTTCATTGTGATTGCATTGCCTGTGTTGAATCCACCTCAGCCAAGGCTTGCCCACACTGGTTGACTACTTCTTTAATCACGTAACTGGCTTATAAAATGATTAACTAGATCTCAACTTTGAATGCCATAAAGAAATCGTGCTATTTTTCTCTTTATTAGGATGGACTACTGGCTGAAGAGCCGGTTTTAGCCTCATGGCATTCTGTACCGGTGCCATGGTGTTCGGTCTTTCTGCTTGGAAGGTCCTTTCCCCCTTCTCCATCCCGAAAACTGCTCAGTCTTCTCTCATCTCCGTTAATGCTTTCCTCTGCTGAGCCACACCTCCACTTTCGTTACCACTGTCTGCAGTGTGATATTTTAAACTAAAGGACACATTAACATTTTTTCATAGTACAGACCATGGGAGAAGAGACCAACACCTCATGCTCAATATTTGGCTCTGGCAGTTGTCATATATCAGGGAACATATCATGCCTTTTAAAAATAAGTGGCAGTGTCAAGTCAATTAAATGAGGAAAGGCTAATCTTTTTTAACACAAGGTTCTGGAACAACGGGATATCTATAGGGGGAAAAGATGAACCTTGCCCCCTTCCTCATTACACACAAGGTGGTTTGAGGTAAATCACTGAACAAGCATCCTATAATCCAGTAATTCTACTCTTAGAGAAATCTCTGCACATCAATATCAGGACACATGTACATTATTCATAATGGCCCCAAAATATAAACAACCTAATTATCCTTCCATGGGAAAACAGACCTAAATGTTCATCAGGACAATGGATAAATAAATTGTGGTATATTACATGATGGGATTTCTTATGGCTGAGAGAAGTAATGAACATAGCAACATGGATAAGTTTTAGAAACCATTCTCACAAAGTTTAAAAACAAATGAAACTAAACAATGTTATTGATGACCCACTCATATATGATAAAATTCAAAATAAAAAGGTAATTTAAAAAGAAAAATCATAGTCGTGATTACCTCTCTGGGAGAGACAGCGGAATGGTATGGGGAAGAGTTCACAGAAAGCTCAAAAGAATTGTTAATGTCCTATGTCTTGAGCTGCGTAGTTCATTGCAGTAGTCTATTTTTTATGTTTCATAGCTTCCATATGAGATATATATATACATATATACACACAAAATGTATTTTATAATCAAATGAAAAAATGCAATCCCCATCGAAATACCAACAGCATTCTTCAATGAACTAGAGCAAATAGTTCTAAAATTCATATAGAACCACAAAAGACCCCAAATAGCCAAAACAATCCTGAGAAGGAAGAATAAAGCAGGGGGCATTACGCTCCCTCACTTCAAGCTCTACTACAAAGGTATTGTAATCAAGACAATTTGGTACTGGCACAAGAACAGACCCATAGAGCAGTGGAACAGAATAGAGAGCCCAGATATAAACCCAAGCATATATGGTCAATTAATATATTATAAAGGAGCCATGGATATACAATGGGGAAATGACAGCCTGTTCAACAGCTGGTGTTGGCAAAACTGGAGAGCTACATGTAAGAGAATGAAACTGGATCACAGTCTAACCACATACAAAAAAGTAAACTCAAAATGGATCAAAGACCTGAATGTAAGTCATGAAACCATAAAACTCTTAGAAAAAAACATAGGGAAAAATCTCTTGGACATAAACATGAGCAACTTCTTCATGAACATGTCTCCCTGGGCAAGGGAAACAAAAGCAAAAATGAACGAATGGGACTATATCAAACTAAAAAGCTTCTGTACAGCAAGGGATACCATCAGTAGAACAAAAAGATATCCTACAGTATGGGAGAATATATTCATAAATGACATATCCAATAAGGGGTTGACATCCAAATTATATAAAGAGCTCACACACCTCAACAAACAAAAAGCAAATAACCCAATTAAGAAATGGGCAGAGGACATGAATAGACACTTCTCCAAAGAAGAAATTCAGATGGCCAATAGGCCCATGAAAAGATGCTCCACATCGCTAATCATCAGAGAAATGCAAATTAAAATCACAATGAGATATCACCTCACGCCAGTTAGGGTGGCCACCATCCCAAAGACAAACAACAACAAATGTTGGTGAGGATGTGGAGAAAGTGGAACTCTTCTACACTGCTGGTGGGAATGTAAATTAGTACAACCATTGTGGAAAGCACTATGGAGGTTCCTCAAAAAACTCAAAATAGAAATACCATTTGACCCAGGAATTCCACTCATAAGAATTTACCCTAAGAAGGCAGCAGCCCAGTTTGAAAAAGATATGCATCCCTATGTTTATCTCAGCACTATTTACAATAGTCAAGAAATGGAAGCAACCTAAGTGTCCATCAGTAGATGAATGGATAAAGAAGATGTGGTACATATACACAATGGAATATTATTCAGCCATAAGAAGAAAACAAATCCTTACATTTGCAACAACATGGATGGAGTTAGAGGGTATTATGCTCAGTGAAATAAGCCAGGCGGAGAAAGACAAGTATCAAATGATTTCACTCATATGTGGAGTATAAGAACAAGAATGAACTGAAGGAAGATAACAGCAGCAGATTCACAGAACCCAAGAATGGACTAACAGTTACCAGAGGGAAAGGGACTGGGGAGGATCGGTGGGAAGGGAGGGATAAGGGGGAATAAGGGATATTACAATTAGCACACATAATATAGCGGGGGTGGAGATGGGGTGGGGGATACGGGGAAAGCAGTATAACACAGAGAAGACAAGTAGTGATTCTATAACATCCTTCTACACTGATGGACAGTGACTGCAATGGGGTATGTGATGGGGACTTGATAATAGGGGGAGTCTAGTAACCATAATGTTGCTCATGTAATTGTATATTAATAATAGCAAAATAAAAAAAGGAGGGGGGCTACCTATACAGTCAGGATGGCAGGGTAAAAGATTGAGGAGTAAGGGCAACAGTACAAGTATACCTTCTGAACTATGTAAATATATTACCTAATTACCTAACAAGATCAATAAATACATTCTTATGAAAGACCTAAAAAAAAAAAAGTAAAGGGAAAACTCAAAGTTAAAGATATGTGCTTAAGTGCTAACCATCACCCTGAGTGGCAGAGTTCTGTGTAATTATTGTCTCCATTACGATTTTCTACATTTTTCTAATTTCTTAAATGGTAACATAAAACTCTGATTGCCAGAAAAACATAACTTTTCAAATTAAGAAAACAATTAGGATGCTAGGATATTTTTTGGACCCTGATATGAAACTTCTGTCAAGTTTCAGATGCCCCAGGAAGGATAATCTCTAAGGATTTAACATTGTTATTCAGTTGACAAATAGAGTATAAATCTAATGCACAAGTGTCAGCTATGCCAACATTGCCTTTAAATATTCCCTCCTCCTTAGTCAGGTTTACTTCCTTATTGTCTTTTGAAGATATGCTTCCTGTTTCTTTGTTCAGGTTTTTGTGCTTACTATTTGTGACAGCTCTTAAATTTGCTTTGAGCTCTTAATTCAGTAACTCAGAAGCTTTGGATGAAAACAAATTGCTTTTTCCACAGCCCTTTAGCGACATCTATAGGGTATTTAAAGACAGGATGACACAAACATTTTCCTATGTTTTTAAAGAACAGTTTTAGTGATAAATCTGACTTAGCAAATGAAGTCTTAAATCCTCAAGACAAATATGATCTCTCCTGTGATTAAATAACTTTAAGTACATGGGTGTACATGCAAACACTTAAGATATAGCTGGCATTTCCTCATCTAGTCTGCTGTGAACTTAAACAACATCTGTTGCTACCTTATATAATGGGCATTATCGTGAAGCACTGTATGAGAAGCCTAAGCAAGAGTACCAGAATGGTGTCAAACCTCCAAAAGCAAAATAGAAGAACTTATGTAGGATGGCATTTTAGGGAACAGAAATTTTCAGGAATATAGTAGAGAGTAAGAGGGAACAGGAGGGAAGGCATAGGGAGGAACACAAGAAGAAGACAGGAGAGCAAAATCATGGGAATTGGTAGGTTTACAGAACCCAGATTTCTCATCATAAGATAATTGCAGTCCAGTCCTTTTTCTCTCAACCAAAAGGTAGGTTTCTTTTAACCCCTCAAGCCTCTTGGAGGTTTGTGGTCTCCCAAAGATCTCTGCCATTTTTCCCTTTGACATGTTGCATTGTCTCTTCCATCTCACTATCACTAGAGGTTCTAGACCTACATGCGGGAGTGAGGGGTGGGGTTGGCTGATCAGTGAGAGGAAAAGACTCCCAACTTCAGTCTTTCGGTGCAGTTGAATAAAGCTTACAACCCACTAGTCCTCACCACTAACAAAGCCTGCTCTCTCCTTAGAAAGCCGGTAATATATTCCTGAAAATAATTTGCATTCTGACCTTTTCAAGATAATGTTGAGAAAGTAAAATGGTAATGCACAAACTGGGTGAAGATATCTGTAGAGCAAATAACCAGGAAATTATTAATATCTTGATAGAACTCTCCTAAATCAATAAGAAAAAAAAATTAAACAATCCTGCAAAAAATAAGTGTGCAAAGGTCACAAATGGGCATTTCACATAAGAGGAAACATGGCTGGTGGGTAAAACACATGAAAAGATGCTCAACATCATATGTAATCAGGAAAATGCAAATTGAAAAGAAAAGTAACGCCAATTCACATCTTCCTAGGTATATGTTGTCTTACACATGTATATTAGGAGTACAGGATATTTATAATTAGCCTTATCTATAATTAGCAAAAACTGGAAAAAAGTTTAGTAACAGGAGAATGGATAAACTGTGATGTATTCATATAATACAGCAGAGAATACATACAGTTATTAGTATCAACATGAATGATGCAAAAACAAAGTTTGGCCTGAAAGAAAGGCATGGAAGAACCATGCCTACTTATATAAATTTCAAAGGAAAAGGCAAAAGTATTCAAAATATATTGCTTAAAGATGCACAGATTCTGTACCACATAAAGGTGAAAGTGGCAGTGATAGTGGCAGTTTTTGAATCTATAAACTCCCACATGAAAAACAAAGAAACTAGATGGTAAAACCAAAAACTGATGGACAGCATTTATAACACAACCAAGTGGCAAGGTCTCTCCACCGACCTGAAAATGCCAGTGGAGATAAACACAGCCACAAGAGCTGTGTGCTCTCAGGCTCTGTGCAGGAGGAAGCAAAGGGAAAAGAGGTATGTCTCACTACCTGAGGACAGGGGACACCCCCTCAAAAAATAACCAGCCAACAGATATTCACTAGAGAGCATGATGGGCCCATTTCAGAACAGTCACTGAAATGGAGAAGGGTGTTGTCCAGTGCAATAGAGGCTGAATACAAGGGTTCTTGGTAAATTCTGGAAAGGGCTCCAACAACCTGGGCTGCATGAACTTGCAAAGACAACTAGGCAGAGCTGATTTCAAGGCAAAATTCTATGCTGAGCACAACTGCCAAAAATAGAATAGAAAAGCATAGAGGTGCAGCATGCATCTCATAAAGTAAGAATGCTGTTTTAGAAAAATATTGTTTCCATTTTTTATATGCACGTATGACCATGGTGTAAAGTATATTTTTTATAGCTGGTCACAAACAGAAAGTTTAAAAACTATGTTGCAATGGCTTTCCAAAGTTTTCTTCATTCCAATCTTCCTTACTCTGCCTTCTGAATTATGTTCCTAAATCTCATGTGGTCTTTTTGCTTATCTACCTATAGACATTTAGTCTGCATTTCTCTAAGTGAGATCCACTGATGTCATTACATGGTAGACGCAGGGGCCTTGAGTTCCATTTAGGGAATTGTATCAATGATCTCTGTTAACACTGTAAGTGGGCAACCTCCCTGTACCCCAACCCCCAATAATACATGGAAGGCTGGGACTGGGTATGGCTAGAAACCCAGTTTAGTGGTAACTTATATGTACTTGCCAGAGGAGAATGAATTGAAAGACCCTGAAACCTCTGGGCTGGGGCAATATTAATACCACCATTTAACATTAACATTACCATGAACTGGTCAAATTTAATCAATGCCTACCACTGAGGTGGTAACCGAGGGGGTCATTGGTCAACTAAACTCATTGGAGTTTTTTTTTCTCTTTCTTAATGCCTTCACATGATAGAGGAGGGGCGGAAATCCCACACACTGTATTTTTACCAATAATAAAATTGTATGATATATGATTGTGTACGCCACTATTGAAGTAAGAAGGTTAATGGAGTTTAATGACTATGATGAGGGTCAATGGAAAAGACATAGGGATCTAGGCGCTTGGGGTTAACGATATATGCAAGGAAAAGAGGCAAAAGACCTGGGCCATTATATTTTCCTCCATGCTGTCCAACAGAGGACAGCAGGGTTAGCAAGGAAGCAGAAACCCAGAGCAACAGCACTGTTTGGGGGAGAAAAAAAAGATGCATTTGGCTGAAATGTCTCAGAAAAGAGGACAAAATGTCAAGACCTGAGCTAGAGTCTTTTCTGTGCACTAATCAAAGTAAAATGAAAAGGAAGAGAAAGTCATAAAGAAATCAGCATGCAGTGGAAACTGCTCAAGGCCAATCAGCTGCTCCTTTGTCCCAAGCTCAAATCAAAATGATTCTAAGAAACAAAGAACTAACCGTTTCTGAGGCCAGTGATTTCTTACCTGAGACCAGAGAGAACACTGAGCAGGTGACGAGGCAAAAGCTTAGAGTGAAGGACTACTTGACCCCCTGTCCCTGCTAAAAACAGGGTGGCATAACAGAAGTCATGGACAGTGGATGGGAGCCCAAGTCATTGTTTACTTCTTCTCAGCCCACCTACTCTTTTAAAACCTCCAGTTGACAAAATTGTTTTAGAAGCCAGTGAAGCTCTGATATTCCTTAACCAAGCCTTCTCTCCATTTTCCCCAGATGTGACCTCGGTTTTGGATTCGAGAGATAGTGAGCGGCATTACCTACCTTTCAGGGAATGGTAATCAGGATTCCTACTGGGTAAACTGGTCTGGGATTATGCTATTATATTTTTTATTGATTTATTTAAATTTTGGGGGGTAGGTTACTATTGGACATTGTGGAATGAAGAGCTCCTAGGAAAGGGAACTACTTAAATATTAAAGCAATGTACCTTCATTTTATACAACAAATTAGTGAAACAGAGTCTGTGCAATTACAGATATTCCCATTATTTACATCCATATTACATAAAGGATATGGTTGCAATAAAATAACACAATAAAGCATTTGTCACATTTTCATTATAGCTGTAATCATTATTAGACTTTGTCATAATTAGGCATAAGTGTCAATAATTCACATATGTTCTAGTAACCAGTATATTTTTATGAGATCAAATTTGATTGTTATATTTCTCTTTTTAAAATTAAAATTTTTTTTTATTGAGGTACATACAATAAAATGCACAAATATTAGTATACAGCTTAATGAACTTTGCCGTGTTTATGCTCACGTTAACCTTCTTTCTCTGTCAATTTGTCATCTATAATCAATAACAATAGCTATTTATTACTTCTGAGACAAGGCAAAGATCATTGTTTACTGCTAGGCCCCTGCATCTTGCTCCCCACTCCTACAACAGCCCCCTCTTCTGTGCCCTTTGTGCACATTCACTGTAGAAGGCAGACTTTTAAGATGCTCTCAATGATCTCCAACTCCTGGCATTCATATCATTGTGAATCTCCTCCCCTTGAGAGTAGGCTAGACCTACTGACTTGTTTCTAATAGATAAAATGTCAAAACTGCAATTATATCACTTTTATAATTCATAATTAGGCTTCTTTTTTGCCAGCACTCTCTCTTGCCTGCTTGATAGACTTATGACACTGGTGCCATACTGAGAAACGTTCTATGGAGAAGCCCACATGGTAAGGGACCAAGGGAAGCCTCCTGCCAACAGCTTATGAGTAACTGAGGCCTCAGTCTAACAGTAAGAGAAGAGCGTAATCCTACCAAAACCCTGAGAGTGAGCTTGAAAGGGATTCCTTCCAGCCAAGCCTTGAAATGACAGTTGCCTGGCTGACACATTGACGTAGCTCTGTGAAAGAAACTGAAGCAGAGGTCATAATATGGCACTGGCTTCATCAGAGCACCTGACAGCTGGCCTGCCTATCTCACCTAGGATTTTTTTTTGCAAAAGCAATTTTGTTAGTATCCAAAGAGCTATGAATCAAATGAGAAGTGATAGTCTTTAGTTAGAACAGATGAGTGGGCAGTAATCTTTCCTGGAGAATTACAGAGAAGAATACAAACAGCCTAAGTGAGAATTCAGCTTAGAGTTACACATCTGTGAACAGAAGAAACTTGTGCAACTCTAAAAAAGCCAGTGACCCATATCATCCAGGATAAACACACTCATATTTAAGGAGGCACTCTAAAGTAGCCAGACTTTAATAAGAAATAGCCCTCTTTACTCTAGATGCCAGAACATTGATAGGATGCAACACATAACCCGCACTGTCTCTTCTTAATGCCCTTCACTCTGCAGTTTCTTGCATCCTGAGAAAGAGCTTCCCACACACTTCATTTCCAAATACTTCCTCAAGGCCTAGCTCTGAGTAACTTTTATTTTCCCTCTCCCCACTACACCTGTTTTCTTCCCTTCATTATTTAGGTAATCTTAGCCTGTTCCCCAACAAATAGGAACCTTTTATTATATGTTTTATTTTGTTTTGGTGGGAAAGAAGGTGGAAAAGAGGGAGGAAACTGATCTGAAAAAATGGCAGCTTCTCCTTAGCTGCATGTTAACAATGAAATGTTAATAATTTTATCTTTGGAAGCAAAATGGACACCTTCCCCTGCTTCCATTATGGATAAATGTGTCCATCATGTTTTATAGAAAGTTTGTGTCTGAGTATAAACTAAAACAAACAAACAAACAGAAAAATAGGGATATCCTGTCTGGGGCTTGAAACCTTGAACTTTTCCTGTATGTTACTGACTTATGATTGAACTTTATTCATTCCTGACGTTTGCAGTTCTGATGTAGGAAGCTGTCTGACTACCAGTTTTTAAGCTATTGTCTCAGCTCCAAACCAGCCTTCTATATCTCACTTGGAGATGCAGGTCTGGAACATAACAAATCACATTTTTGCTTTGCTAGCTGTCTCCCTAGCAAGATCTCCCAATCAGGGACACGAAAGGGAAGCCGCAAGACTGGAGGAGGAAAGGGGACTTACTCATTCCTGTTGGCTTCCTCTCAGCTCCCTGTCTGCTTCCTGTTCCCATGAGATCCCAAACAAACCCTTCTCACATTGACAGCGGGGGATCATTCCCCATGGCTGAAGCCAAAACCAGACTGCAGCTTCTCTATCATTCATGGAACTGGCCTCATCACACCCCTTCTACAGGAACCAAGGAACAGCTTGGGCCTCCCCCTCAGGGCTCTGGGTTCTAGCTTCATGAGGACTATGCTCTGAACTCAGAGACGCCAGCACCAGTCAAGCAATGTTCCTTCCTCAGAAGTCTGAGTTTCACCTCCATGGTGTAACAGAGGAAAAAGGAATTAAATCCATGGGTTTAAAATTCAGCACTAACTGGAAAATAAATCCAAGCAGCCACCAAAACCTTGTAACCACTGACAAATGGCAGTTTCTTTTTGTTCTACCTATTTTCTGAGCTGATAATAATGCAGAAAGTTGATTTTGCAGAACCCATGACATCCTATCCCAGGGTACTGAAGAGGAACCGATAAGAAAACAAGAAGCAATTGAATCTGTGCAAAAATGTCTGCTTGGATCCTTGCAAGTTGCTACTTTACACGTCTGTGGTCAAGAACACCACAACTCCCACAATTTCCCCTTTAAAAGCCCAAACTGCTTGTGCTTCAGGAGGACAGTGGTTCTTCAGGCATGAGCTGGCCACTCCCTCATTTGCTGGCAAATTAATAAACTTTTCCTTTCCTTTCCTCAAAACCTTGTCATTGTGTTTTGTGATTTGACTTCAGAGACAAGGACCAGTTTTTGGTAACAACGGGATCCTTCCTCTAAATTTTCAAATTTAAATAATTCTTTTCTTTCGTTTCCACAGTCCTAGGGGATATAGTTGCTTCCATGATATGGAAGTGTTCTGTTTTTATGCCTAGCAACTTTATATCTAGTTAACAATTCTTTATATTGAATTCTTTCTGTTAAAGTAACGAGTGTGGTTTCTTTCTCTTGATTGGACCCTGAAAAATAATAGAAATTTGTCTTAGGAATGGTCCCAGGAAACAGACCCTCAAAGATAGGATTTGGAGATTGATAGAGTCAAGTCCTTGGGCTGAAATGCAATACCAAGCTCCTTACCAATGGGAAATGGGATGCTAGTGTATCGGTTTTCTATTGTGTGTAAGGATAATAATACCTTCTCTATCATTGTCCCTAAAATTCTCTATCATTCTTACCTTCTCTATCACTTTCCCCAAAATTCTTCCAGCATTTGCCCATTACCTGGCTCCACAGCCACTCCTTCATCTTAAAGTATGTGTTGTGGCACCATCCCACTTCTGGCACCATAGCCTGTATTAGTGCATAATAAATTACCATAATATAGCAACTTCAACAAAGCATGTTTATTACCTTACAGTTTTTATGGGTCAGGAGATAGCACAGATGGGTCCTTTTCCAAGCTCATGTGGTTATTGGCTGAATTAAGTGCTGTGAGATTGCAGGACGGTGGTCCCCATTTTCTTGCTAGCTATCAGCTGATGGCCAGTCTCACCTTCTAGAGGCCACCTCAAACTCCTTGGCACATGATCCTTCCATCGGCCCCCTCACAACACAGCAGCTTATGTCTTCAAGCCAGTGAGGGACAGTCTTTTTCCCTAGTTGGCTAAAACAGAGTCTTGTATAACATAATGTAATCATGAACATCACAACACCTTTGGAACATTTTATTGGTTAGAAGCAAGTGACAGTTTTCACTCTTACACAGGGTAGAGAGTTATACAATGGTGGGGGGTGCCACCTTAGTGTGTCTACCACACATTGTATGCAAAATCACCATTGTTCATCACATTAGGGTTGACTGGAAGCAGGGGAAGGTGTCCGTTTTGCTTCCAACGATAAAAATTATTAACATTAAATTGTTAGAATGCAGCTAAGGAGAATCTACTATTCTTCAGGTCAGTTTCCTCCCTCTTTTCCACTCTTCCCCCACCAAAACAGAACAAAAGATTTAAAAAAAAAAGGATTCTTATTTGTTGGGGAAAAAAGCTAAGCTTGACTAAATTATAAAGGAAAGAAAATAGGTAGTGGGGAGAGGGAAAATAAAAAACATTCAGAGCTAAGCCTGAAGAAAATGTTGGGAAATTAAGTGTGTGAGAAGTTCCAGAGCTTTCCCAGGAAGCAATAGCAATAAGCATATAATTACAAAGGTTCACTCAGGCATAAACTGTAGGCCCATGTGATATTCAAACATATTCTTCTTCTGCCTTATTCAGAACACTGAGAGTCAAGCTCTTAATTTCACCTATTCTTTTTTTTATTATTAAGGTATCATTGATATACAATCTTATAAAGGTTTCACATGAGCAACATTGTGGTTATTACATTCACCCACATTATCAAGTTCCCCCCATACCCCATTGCAGTCACTGTCCATCAGTGTAGTAAGATGCCACAGAGTGACTAGTTGTCTTCTCTGTGCCAAACTACCTTCCCTGTGACCCCCCCAACATTAAGTTAATTTCACCTATTCTTAAACTTCATATAACAAATTGTTATATGTTCTCTTTTATATATGGCTTCCTTTATCAATAAAATATTTTTGTGATTCATCCATATTGTGTGTGCTAGTAGTTCATTCCTTCTCATTGCTGAGTATTATTTCATTTCATGTATGTATCATGATGTGTTTATCTATACTCCTATTAATGGACATTGGGTTGTTTCTCATTTTTGGCTACCATGAATAAAGCGGCTATAAACACTCCCATATAAGTCTTTTTGTGGACAGTAAGTTTTTGTTTCTCTTAGAAAATGCTTAGTCATAGAGTGGATGTATTATTTAATTTATGAGAAACTGCCAAGCTGTTTTCCAAAATGGTTATGCCATTTTATACTCCCACCAGCAATGTATGAGAGCTATGTTACTCTATACTATTGCTAACATTTGTTATTCTCTTTTCAGATTTTAAACACTTTTATGGTTGCAAAATGGTATCATATTGTGCAATTTTATTCCTTAAAATTTTTAAAGTAATGAAGATGAAGTTAACGTTGCCCCATCCAGTGTTTTGCTTTAAAACTCCCTTTAGACATGTCTTCTCTCTTTCTTTTCACCCAAACTAATGAGTCTCTCTTTCATTCCTGATTTGATATCCACAAGCCCCTCCCCTAGGCTTTGGCCTTAGGAATCATCAGATCATTGGCTATTTTAATGAAAGCAGCTGCAGGAAAGTGGGTGGTGACAAAATCCAGAGTGTAATTGGTTGGATGTTCTATATTAAGCTGTCCTATGTTTTCATAAAGAAAACAATCCACTTAGCACAGCAATAATTAGTAATGTATGTAAAGTTTACTGAATATTTCATAGGAGAGACAGATTGAAAGGACCAAACTAATGCCATGACAGGCTTCAGGAAGCCTCAGAAACTAGAAGGCCTAAGTTACAGTTTCCCTGAAACTATCAAGTAGTTACATATCACCCAAGGCATGCAACCACCCCCCTTGCCATCCAATCAGGAGAGGCCAAAAGCCCTCTCCCCACATTCCTAAGGATGAGGTCTGCGGGGAAGAGATAGATAAGACCCCATTGCAGAGAGTAAAGATTAACCTGTTGGTCACTAAGCAAAGACCCTAGGCTCGCTCTGTAATTGGTTAATTTCAAAGATACCCCAAATATTGTGATTTGATCCCGCCAAAAGTAACGGATACTCTGGATAAACTGTATGGCTAGAACTGTTGTCAATGATGTTGAGTGATTATGATTGGATTACTGTATCCTTGTCCCAGTTTCCTGTAACTCAACCTTCCCAAAGCCCATAAAAATCCTGCCTGCCTTTGTCCGGGGCTCTCAGCTCACCTCCACCACCTAGGTGAAAATGCTGAGAGTCCGAGCTTAAGCCTGTAATAAACGCCCTTTGCTCTTGCATGCGTGACTCGGTCTCCCTGGTGGTCTCTGGTCTCTGAAGATGCTGCGATCCGGACATAACAAGATGAAGGGATTTATATTGCATAGAAAATCCTCATTAGACTTCTTCCTAATCCTTGTTACCCAACTATCAGCCACCAGCTCTCTTATTCAACTAGTCTCTCTAGTCTGCCTATTCCATTTGCTCATCAATGCTGTCTTCAGTTTGAGAAGGGCCACCATACTGAAGAGAATCACAAGCCAAAGACCATCTCTTTCCCATAGAAGATGAGGAATTATATATGTAAAAGAAAAACATTGATTTTCTTTGTTTCATTTTTTTCTTTCTGAATTACCTTTGTTGGCCTGATTATTTAAATAATACAAAAAATACCTCCCTTCTATGTAACAATAAAGTCATCAAGGAACTGTCCACCTGTCAGCTTGCATAAAAAGATCTTGTCAAACAAATAAATATTAAAACAAAATCAAAACACCCTACCACCGTCACTACCACATAAACAAACCTCACTGCTGCTGAGTAAAACTGTTTGGAAATCTAGTAGAACATGGTCTCACCTCACCTCTACCATTCACAGCTATAGATAGTTGTTCTATTGTATCATCATGGAGATACATGGCTCTTTGGACTGGGTTGTAGCAATCCCAGGAAAAGTAATAACCTTGCTGGATGCTCATAAAAGGCTAAATAAAATGTACGCTATAGCCTATCATAGGGGAGATACTGCAACATCAAAAAGTATTGTATTTTCTTTTTAAAATTGGTATGTAAGGAAATACACCTGGGTGGAATTTAGAATTATGTAAAAAGATATGGTATTATTCCACATAGAATAAAGGAGAGATACATTGGACTTAGCTAAAAGCTCTCTATTGCTTTGCTTTGGAGTATTATTGTTTATCTTTATTTGACTGTTTTCTTTTTTTAATCCAAAAAATAAGAGTGTGTTCCTTTAATATCTTGGTTTTGAAATTACCATCGTTAAGACCTGTATAGCTAAAAGGAAGTCTTGAGAAACCCAGCAATTCAATTATTGGTTGAGTAATAAAAGCTATTGAATGGAGTCGCTGCTTACTGTCCCTTCTCAATATCTAACCCAATCATTTATTGAATAATTCATTTCTTCCCAATTGAATTATATGTTAAATTGCTATTATATATTATAATGATTACTTATTCAAACGTCTATTTGGGAGCTTCCTTTTCTGTTCCATTCATTTGTGTATTGTGCTATTTCTAAGCCTTTAATTATCATGGTATTACAATGTTTCAGTATCTGGGAGTCTTAGTCCCCTAAATGTTCTTTGTAAAATTTTACTTGCCATTCTTTCACATGAATTTTAGGATTTTCCTGTCCAAATAATTCCTGTTGGGAATTTTTTAGGGGTTACATTAAATCCACATATTAATGTGGGCCAAACTGATATGTTTATACCCTTCAATCTATAAGAATTTGTTTATAAGAAACAAAGACTTATTCATATTATCTTAGAAAATTAGGGGTTTATTATAAGAAGCAATAGAGGTATTTATTTGTACTCTGTATATATTGTTGAAGGTTGCTGTTATCCTCCTCATGACACATTTCTTTTTCTCCTTTTAAGTTTCCTATGATATTTTAGATATTTTGGTTGCTATCATGAATTGGATTACTTTTCCTTTGTATTTCCTTGTAGAGGAAAGCTACTTTTTACAATGTTTTATGATATTCAGCCACTTCACCAAGTCCTGTTACTCTTAAAAGTTTTTCCATGGATTCTTTTGCAGCTCTCTGTAGACAAAATCATTTTCAAGCAATGATTATTTAGGTTTCTTTCATAAATTTTCTTTTTAAACCAATCATATGAGGGCAACATGAAAAATGTGAAAATGTGGGGAGGGTTATTATTACCAACCAAAGGCCTCACCTTCTACAACAGGTCTACTATTTACTCATAGTTTCTACTTACTCATGGCTTCTGTGTACTGTATTCTGAGTGTCTTGGATTCTGCTACTGTGACCACCTGCTTGGTTCTTTCCTCAGACCTACAGTTCAAATTTCCTAGGAGGAGAATTGGCCTGCCCCAACATTGTCCTTGTCGGAATAAAGTTTTCCTTCAGGGCGCTCAACAGGTAGCTGGTCAGTTGCTAAAATGGCTGTGTTTAGGCAAGTGTTCAGTCTTCACCCGACTGACCAAGACAACCTATAGATAGTGAAATACATCAGACTTCTACAATAAACAAGATCTTGGGGGAAGGTGACTTACTATCAACACAGAATAGCCACAAGGTGTGTCTGATTCTGTGTGACACAACACTACAGAAGGAAGAATAGGTTGGGAAGTGGGGAGGCGGGTGTCACAAATTAGGTTCTGGTCATGTTTTGTTAGAGTTGCTTGTAATATGTTCCCAAAGATACGCCATGCAGGCTGTGGGAAATTCGGGCCTGAAGTAGGGAGCTTCTTTAGCATTCTTCAGGCCTGTCTTGTAGTGCCTACTATATTATAATAATCAATTTACTTGTTTCAAAACACGAGATTGTTAGCTCCTTGAGGCCAAGGATTTGGTCTTCTCATCTGTGGGTCCTCAGTGCTTGACACATAGTAAATGCTTAATAATTATTTGTTGAATGAATGAATGGTGGTTGTTTAGAGCCTGAACATTAATGTTTCAGAAAAGTTGATAGAGATCATAATGTCATTGTATTTTCCTTAATTTGTACTTGAAAAATGTTAAAAGGAAAGAGACATTTTATCTTTTGATGACTTTCAATACATACCTATAATTTACATAATCTTAATTCAACAAATGTCCTAACTTACTTTGTCTTTACATATTGTGTTCTTTTTTCCATTTAGCATTCTTTTGTACATCAATTTCCAAATATTGATGCATCCACACAGCAGATATTCTTATGAACTTCCACTGTCTTAATATGTGAGTATGCTTAACCATGTTCCAGTTTGGGGATGTTGGGAGATATTATAGTATCCATCAGCATAAAGACTGGTGTATGTGTATAAAGGCTGGAGCTCCAGTTGCCATCTTGGGCCACATGGTAACCCTGAGGTTAGAAGACACCTACTGAGGATGGTGGAGCAGGGACAGAAGGGCCCCTGGAAGTATCCTGGGCTGCCATGTTGATGCTAGACTACCCATCTCCAGTTCCCTTTGCCCAAGAAAGAAAGATATGCTTATTTTGTTTAAGCCACTTTTAGTTTAGGTTCTCTGTTACTTGTAACCAAATTTATTGCAATTTGTATCAGATAAAGCGGGGATTCTATACACTGTTTGGGCCATTTTTACCTATGAGTGACAATCGTTTCATAGTAGAAGATAGCCTACCATGTGCAGCCCCGGGCAATAGCTCTTTGACGTCTCTTTCAACGGGGTTGCTTAGGAAAGCAGAAGGGGGCCCTCTTGGGCCATCATCCTGCTTTGTTTTTTTTCCCCACACTTGCCTTATGTGACCTTATCCATCTCCTTCCAAACTCTTCCTTTTTTTTCTCCCCACCATTACATTCCTTCTGGTCTCTCTTACCTGGGAGCTACACAAAACTGGAGGGAAAGGTTGGGATTGGGAGAATGAAGGTGAACAGGAGGGAATTGGAACTGGACAAATGAGCTGGAGGCCGCCTTGTGTGGGAAAGTCCACTCCTTTTGGCAGGTGAGGCAGGGGCCAGGTTTGTTACTGAGGAAGAAAAGGCAGTGCTCCAACTCAGGTCACACACACCTTCTTTCCCTCCTTTCTTGGTCTTTCATAGACTGCTTTGTGAACCCACCACCTTAGCCAAGACTCCCTAAGAATTTCAGGGCTGGGTGCTCCCTCCTCCTTATGGATAGGTCTGTTTCTATAGTACGTGGGCATTCTTTTTCCCCAGAGAAGAGTAAGTTCCTTTGAAAGAAAAAAAATTATTCCAATATAGCTCATACTTATTCCCCAACTGCTTCTACAAAGCTGGGGAGAGACCTAAAGAGAGGAACGGGGAGCTGTGCAGAAGAAACCAACAGAACAACAGTTAAACACTGAAAGCAGGCTTGGCGAACAAAAGAAATCTCTCATCATGTGCTCTCTCTCCTGTAGAGACCTCTGCTCCTGACTTCAAGAGAGACTCCGGCTTTTGATTTCAGTTTAGAAAGTTCAAGGAAAAAAGAAGAAGCAGGATGTTAAGTGTTGCTACTGAACTTAAATAGCAGAAAGAAGCACAGCCAAGACTGTTAGTCCATGTGAGGTGTCACCCATGGAAACTTGAGATCTTCTGTCAACCTGCTCATGACTTCCCCACCTTTTAAATCTCTCATATTCTACAGTACTTTGATATTTCTGCCTAATTAAACTTTCTGCTTCTGTATCTGTCACCTCCATTTCATGCTCACACCTTGACCCTAGTGGCTGGAATAGCCTCCCATCAAACCACTTCCTCCCCTTGTTCAAAGCATGCTGCACCCTGAACTCCATGTCCTATTTTTTTCCTCAGTGCAGCCATGTGCACCTGACTCAGAACACTTACCATGCTCTCTGCAAAGGTTCTGCTTGAGAATGTTTTCTTACCGAACTCTGTACCTTGGATGCCTCACCCTGTGCCTCTGTGTGAACTTAGGTTACTTAACTTCTCTGCTTCTGCAGCTTTGACATTTGTAAAATGCAGGTTCTTCTAGTGCTTTCTTCATAGACTGTTACAAGAATTAAAAGAGTTAATATAAATAAAGCATTTAGGAAAGGGGCTGGTGCATAGAAAGAGCTATGTAAATATTTACTATCGTTGTTATTGTTATAATTCCCCATTTTAAAGCACAAGACTCTTCACAATAAAAAGAAGGAAATGTGAAGGTTGGAGATCTAACATTTACTTAAGTAAATGCTAAGGCAATAGGGACTAAAATGGCAATGTGGGTCATTCATTACTGATGAGAGGCTCTTAAAATTATACTTATAAACTCCTTGCCCTGAGGGTAAACCCCTAAGAGGAGGCACACAGATTCTCTCAGTCCCCTGCCCCTCAACCCCTGACCCTTTTCCCTTCTGTGTTGTGTCCATGCCAAGTTTTGTAATTTATTACTAAGAACAAATTACTAGTTAACTTTTTAAAAAATTCTTTTGAAATACATTTTTGGAATTAAATAGAAGCTGTTTTAAGAACATAAAACTAGGCAATTAGAGTTTCTTTATTGCTTTTTTGAACTCATACTCATTAGAATTGTTAATTAAGCAGAGTTTGGGAATGAAAGTCTACAAATCCGTCTAAAGTTTTTTGTGGCCACTGGCCACACCTTCATAATATTTATCTAAACTTATTTTAGTAAGCATTTGTATAATCTGTCACTTCTAATTCTGAGATATCTGGCTCCTTAGATTTCTAGTGATATTTAAAGTGTGCAAAAGCTTATCTAGGCACTTAGTACTTAGAGATCTTTCATTCTTAATTTTGATAAGACTCAGAATATTGCAATTTTGGTTAGTTCACCAGATTCATCTTCACTGTGAAAACTCATTTCTTCTACTATAATTAAGTCAACAAATATTTAATGCTCATCTATTCTGTGAAGGGGTGTAAGGTTCACAAAGGCAGTTTCCATGTTTGTCATGTTTGTCAGTATATCTCCAGTGCCAACTGTGGTGCATTGCACATAATGGGGATGCCAAAAGTATTTGGTGAGGAGAGGTGAATAAAGGTCCTATACTGAAGCAATGTAGTATAGTAAAACCAGCATAAGCTTTAGATTTCCGTTCATATCCCAGTTTCTCTAATTATTATCTATGTGATCTACAGCAAGTTGCTTAACAAACTTTTTTTTTTGGTAACTGGAGATATATCTATTTTATAAGGATTATAATAATTTAGCAAGATAATCATTTATTAAAATTCCTTCTGAGTGTATTATGCTCCAGGGACTGCATTTCAAAATACACTACTTCACCAGTTTAGTGGATTACGATTTCTGTTCTTAAAAAATTTCCACATAATAAGATAATAGAATATTATGGAGTAGTTATGGGTGTTAAAAGTAGGGAAAGATATGTGTTGGAAGGAATCAGGAGGTAGCATATGAAATGCTCCCTGAAGGATATTAGGATTTCAACAAATAAAATGGCTAGGCATATCCAGATCATACAAAGAGAACAAAAGCAGAGAGATAAAAAGGTACTGATACTGAAAAGAGGCCAGGTACTGAAATGTTGGGCTGACAAAGGACAAAGGTAAGTAGTGAGAGACACATGAGAATGTGGGGTGGGGCCGTATTGGTGGTGTCAGATTCTTTAAACCAGTAGACAAGGAGCAACTCCTGATGGTTTGTGGCCAGACCTATGGAATAGCAGGACTGGCAGGTGGGAGAACCTAAAAGTGGAGAGACCAATTAGGAGGCTATTGCACTATTTCAGGAAAGCCTAATAAAGGCTTGCAACAAGGGGAAAACAGAGGGAATGCTGAAAAGACACCAGAGGCACATCTCAGAGAAAACCAACAGTGTGTGACTAGAGCCCTGTAGAGGAAGTAGGATGTGGGGGAACCCCCGTCACTAGAGCTATTTACAAGAATGGGTAAGTTACAGGAAGTGTCGGGTTAGACTTCGGATACCGATTTGCTTCTTTTGGGTTGCACCTCGCTGCTACCTTCCTTTTTTTATATCCCTCTTTTTTTCAGGGACGACTCCGCTTCCCTCCATGTCGCTCTATTAAGTAAGCTTTCTATCCTCAACCTGACCCTGTGTTTACCTTCACGCTCCAATTCTGCTTCCTAATACTGCTTCCCATAGAATTGTCACAGCCAGGATGGCCTGTAGGACACCCCACACTCCGGATCCCCTATCACCTTCGCCTAGGCAGCTTCCAAGCTTGCGCCCCCACGGCTTTCCGACCAATAGGCAGGCCCTAGTTCTGGGACTCGCCTAGCTATTGGTTGGCCGAGCCATGGTGAGAGATGGTGCGGTGCCCCACCTCTGCACGGGCGAGAGCTGTGGGAGGTTGTTAAGGCGACCGCTCGTGACGTAGCGCCGTGAGGCCAAGCAGCCCCCAGATGATTGGCTAGACGATCGGACGATCCTTTCTTATTGGCCGCAGGCTCCCCCGGCTCAGAGTGTGCGCAAACCAACGTTCCTTCCGCTCCGCGTCTCCGTTGGCTGGAGACAGGCGGAGCGGCGGCCTCCCACTTCGGTGGCGTCTGGTGAAGTCGGGAAGTGAGGCGGCGGTGGCCACGAAGGGGGACCGGGACTGCAGGGAGCGGGACAGTGGTGGGTGAGAGCGGAATTAGGGCCGTGTAGATAGCTGTTCTCGACCTCCCACCGGCCAGGGAAGGTGCTGCCGGCAGCGCCCGCGGACCGTGCTGGGGAGCTGCAGGCGCTGCTTCGCTGCGACCCGGCCCCGGGGGACTGCGAGGAGACGTCCTTGAGGCGTCCGGCCGAGCGGCGGCTCGCATCCTCGCTGAGGAAGCCCGGAAGCCCGGCTGGGCCTGAGGGGTGGGCGGGCGGCCGGCCGGCTCCGTGGTGGCTGGTCACCTGTGGTAGACCGGCGGGGCGTAGCCGCTTCCGCCGGCTTCGTCCGGAGTAGGCAGTGTTGGCGGCGCATTCACGATAATCGGGGCGGAAAAGGTGACGGGAAGGGTGATCTCGGAGCCGCTAGATTCGAAAAATGCTGGGGGGCCGAGGGGCGGCCCCGCACGCCGCTCGCGGAGAGGACGCGAGAAGGGCTGTCAGGCACAGGACTTCACGCCTGGGCGCTGCTGTTGGCCAGCACCTTTCTGTGAAGTGATGGGAAGACCCCCGTAAATGCTGCCGACTACCTCGGAGCCGCAGAAGAACCGTGATCTTAGTAGATGACTGGTTATTTCCAGGAGAAAGGGGTTAAGAGGATGCGGAGTCCAGTGTAGGAACTCGGCCAAGGTCTTAAAGGATTCTCCTTCTCTTTTTCCTCCTTGTCCCCCTCCGTACCCTCCTCCTTGCCTTTTTCCTAAGGGCGTAGTCTCCTTGATGCTGATGTCCTTTAGTCCAAACCTGTAGGTTTTTCGAAATTAACTGTATCTGGCTTTGTTTTGTTAGGGAAAACGTATCTTCGAGATTCCAATGTAAAACTGCCCATTTCTGCGGTAGGAAGGAGATTGATGTACACTGTCTTAAATGGTCGTTTGAAATATTTCAGGGCTTGAGGACACACATCCTTAGATTTGGTCCTGAAAGGCCATACTAAATAATCGTGCATAATTTCAGCATTTTGCAACGTAGATAATATATTTTTTGTTTGTCTGAATTAATATTCCTCTCCATTCAGTGAAAGACATTTTCACTGAATATAATGTCTTATTTAGATGTAATCTAGCAAAGGCCTGGAGTGTACTTCGGGGATAGACTTGATTTTGAGGGCCTGGTTTGTTGTACTGTATTTCCAGAATTTATGATAAACTTGGCAGTAAGGACAAATGGGAATTAGTAACATGAAGGATAAAAAAAAATCTGCATAGAGTGCATTGTTAACATATGAAAAATGTGTGTGTGGCATGAGCATTTCAAGACACACACACTGTATTCTTGTATGATCTAAGACCATGGATAGATAACCACATCTGTATCATTTTCTACTTAGGTTGACCTCTATGAAATTGCTATTTGAAATTTGACCTTTTTTACTGCTACAAAATAGCAGTTTCATATACTTCCATTTAACACATGTCTTTGTCAAAGAGGTAGCCTATAATAGAATTGGATGTAGAATTCCTGATTTCCAGTGCAAGAATTTTGTTTTTTCTTAGGTTACTAGGTTGAGCATCAGAATAACAAATCCTGAATTGCTGGAATTCAGAATGACTCAGTGTAAGACATGGTCATTGTCTTCAGAGAGACAAAACACAGTAATTAATTTGAGAGCAGTGTAAGATAGGGTATAATCAAATACTGGAAAGTGGGAATGTGTAGCACAGGAAGAGTGCTGAGTGGAAAGAATTAGAGTAGGATACCAGGTATCCTTTTCTGTGATTGGCTATGGTAGGTGGTTTCTGTAAAATACTGTATTAGAGTTGGAGGATTCTCTTGAATTTAAATTACCTGTTCTTTTGAAGAATCTGTGAAATGTTTTCAGTCTGAGTAAGCAAAGCATACATTGCCTATTTAAGCTGATATTTTAAAGTAAAATTTTTTTTATTGCAGCATGGCCTAAATATTGTCCATTAAATTTGGATATGCTGCCCCGTAGCCTGCCAGCACTACACTTGGAACTGCTGAGGAAGGTGGAAGACTGGATTCTATGGCATTTGAATGCTTTGCATAATCACAGGAAATGGGAAGGGTGTTCATGAGAAATGAGATTGTGCAAAATTATGGTTACTGTTGACACACCTTTGTACATTCAGTTGGTTACTCGGTTTGTATTTCCAGATAGGTGAGGTTCTCTGTGTTTGGGGATGGTTCATGGGATCACCATGTGGTTCTTTTCCTGAATGTTGTAAAGATGACCTTACACCTAGGAAAGACGTGGAACAGAACTGACAATGCTACCATGAAATCATTTTTTTTTAATTTTGGTATCATTAATATACAATTAAATGAGCAACATTGTGGTTATTAGATTCCCCCCATTATCAAATCCCCACCACATACCCCACTACAGTCACTATCCATCAGTGTAGTAAGATGCTATAGAGTCACTACCTGTCTTCTCTGTGCTATACCGCCTTCCCCATGTCCCCCCTCCTACATTATAGGTGCTAATCGTAATGCCCCTTATTCCCCTTACCACTCCCTTCTCACCCACCCTCTCCCCCCCAGTCCCTTTCCCCTTGGTAACTTAGTCCATTCTTGGGTTCTGTGAGTCTGCTGCTGTTTCGTTCCTTCAGTTTTTTTCTTTGTTCTTATACTTCACATATGAGTGAAATCATTTGGTACTTGTCTTTTCAGCTTGGCTTATTTCACTGAGCATAATACCCTCTAGCTCCATCCATGTTGTTGCAAATGGTAGGATTTGTTTTCTTGTTATGGCTGAATAATATTCCATTGTGTATATGTACCACATCTTCTTTATCCATTCATCTACTGATGTACATTTAGGTTGCTTCCATTTCTTGGCTATCGTAAATAGTGCTGCGATAAACTTAGTGGTGCATATGTCTTTTTGAGACTAAATTCCCAGGAGTGGAATTCCTGGGTCAAATGGTATTTCTATTTTTAGTTTTTTGAGGAACCTCCATACTGCTTTCCACATTGGTTGAACTAGTTTACATTCCCACCAGCAGTGGAAGAGGGTTCCCCTTTCTCCGCATCTTTGCCAGCATTTGTTGTTCCTATTCTTTTCTATTTTGGCCATCCTAACTGGCATGAGGTGATATCTCATTGTGGTTTTAATTTGCATTTCCCTGTTAATTAGCCATGTGGAGCATCTTTTCATGTGCCATCTGAATTTCTTTGGAGAATTGTCTGTTCATATCCTCTGCCCATTTCTAAATAGGGTCATTTGCTTTTTGGGTGTTGAGGCATATGAGTTCTTTATATATTTTGGATGTTAACCCCTTGTCGTATATGTTGTTTACAAATATATTCTCTCATACTGTAGGATGCCGTTTTGTTCTGCTGATAGTGTCCTTTGTTGTACAGAAGCTTTTTAGCATGATGTAGTCCCATTTCATTTTTTATTTTGTTTCCCTTGCCAGAGTAGATGCGTTCAAGAAATAGTTGCTCATGTTTTTATTCAAGAGAGTTTTGCCTATGTTTTCTTCTAAGAGATGGTTTTATGATTTACATTCAGGTCTTTGATCCATTTTGAGTTTACTTTTGTGTATGGAGTTAGACAATAATAATCCAGTTTCATTCTCTTCCATATAGCTGTCCAGTTTTGCCAACACCAGTTGTTGAAGTGGCTGTCATTTCCCCATTGTATATCCATGGCTCCTTTATTGTGTATTAATTGACCATATATGCTTGGATTTATATCTGGGCCCTCTAGTCTGTTCTGTTGGTCTATGGGTCTGTTCTTGGCCCAGTACCAACTTGTCTTGATTACTGTGGCTTTGTAGTAGAGCCTTGAAGTCAGAGACCGTAATTCCCCCTGCTTTATTCTTCCTTCTCAGGATTGCTTTGGCATTCGGGGTCTTTTGTGGTTCCATATGAATTTTAGAACTATTTGCTCTAGTTCATTGAAGAATGTTGTTGGTACTTTGATAGGGATTCATTGAATCTGTAGATTGCTTTAGGCAGGATGGACATTTTGACAATATTAATTCTTCCTATCCATGAGCACAGGATGCTACCATGAAATCATTTTGAGGGACCATATCATGCACCTAATATATAGTTAGGGTTAATAATGCTAAACTGCTTTGAGATCATATTGGGGTGCTTTAGCAGCTCAGATTTTAATTCAAGTGAATTAACTTTTTAGTAATGAAGAGTATGTTGATAGGGAATAATCTAAGTTGAAGAGTTTTTTGGGAGTGTTAGAAATAATTTTGACCTGTTTTGAAGTATGTTTATAGAATCTGTGAAATGTTTTCAGTCTGAATTATTAATTCATTTTCTGGAGCATTGATGGTAGTGATTCTGTAGACCAGTTTGCAGGATTTTGTTTTTTATTTTTAAATATAAAAAGGAAATTGTGCTAGAAGACCATCGTGAAAATCTAACCTCTTACGCTTTCGATTGTTACGAAGTAGGGTTTCAAATATTTCAATACTTTACTTACAAGTCCCTGCTAATTTAATAGAAAGTATTTTTGTTATTGTTCATTTGCCAGAATAGTATATAAAATGCAGCTTCCCTTCCCCACCCCATCCCCCTTTAGTGTGTTCCCTGACTGCTGTTCATTCAGCCTTTAACTGGGGGCCTAAAAAGGGGGCAGTGATACCCTATCATGTTGACTTTAGGTCTTTTTCAAGATGTGTCAACAAAATGCATGCTACTCTAGTTTAAGAATTATTTTTAATTAAGCAGGTATTTGTTGAGCAACTGCTAGGTACAAGTGCAAGGTACTGGAGGATAAAGTGAGGAATAAGACTTGGAGGAAGGTTGAAAAAAGCATGAATAAACACAGGCTAAGGCCTGCCGCATTTGTATATCTTAGTGACTGCCAGACTTTTAAAATTGAAACCCACAGAAGAAAATACATGTTATACTGGAAGCCAGTACACACACTTATATATGTATAATTTCATGAAACAAAAGTTTCAAGAAATAATAGCTACTCATACTAATGTCTTACTTGCAGCTTTTTTCTATTTTTATTAGTGTTTGTTCTGAATCACAAAACTGATTTCATGAGCTAATTGATCCAGTGAAGGGTTGTGACCTGCAATTTGAAAACCAGATATCTAGCCAGTGGCCTGGTGTGGTTGAAATACAGAGAATGTAGACACACGCAGTGAGAGGTGACCCTTAGTGATTGCTTTGGTTCCTAAAAGCTACTCTTAATTCCTTTCCCTTAACTCTTTAGGTGGATTAATTCGCTTTCTTGCCCTTAATTTTTTGCCTTTTTATTTTCTGTCTTCAATAAATAGATCACTTCCTTATTGTTATAATTAGAGATTTATTTGAATTCTTGTTAGTGTGTCAATCAGTAGGTTTATTTTTTGAATGTTAATTTTAATTGCTTTTTATGGGTAGTTAATATTGCTTTATCATAAGCATCAATTTTAGTGTAGGAAGTAAGGCTTGTAAGTTCCTATATTAGAGACCATTGACTCTTACCAGATTTTTAAAAAATCAGAATATTAAAATTAATAGCATTTAGCCAGCAAACATGGGGAAGTTTATTCATGGTAGTCATCAGATCAAAGTTACCTATATGTTCTGTTGGGAGTTTTTGAATGCTATAGACATCTCCTTTAGCCCGCCATCCTCTTCCAGTACTGTTGTAACATTTTGATTAACTGTAAAAGTTTGGGAAAAGACTTTTCTGTGATGACAGCAACATTAGGAAGGTTTATTAAACATCATTTTGGCTAGCGACATTATACCATGTATTTTGGATGGAATGGGAAAGTGTAGTGAACCCTTGCACTTGAGGAGCTTTATAAACTAAGATTTACAGGTGGACACTCAAGTAGATTTTCCTTGGTATTTACATTTTGCATAATTAGAATATGGAGAATGAAGAGGTGCTTGTATGCATCTTATATCAGGATAATTAGAAAGTAAATGTGAATAGTTGTGTCTCACTTTGTTTTTAGCATTATTTTCTTTGGCTCAGATAATGTAAAGAGCTGAGATAATTTGGTTTGATTTAAATGTAAGAAATAGCTTCTTTTAAGTTGGTTGCTAATGAATAAGAGAGGATTTGTGTTGTTAGTAAAGAGGTAATAACAGTTCTCTTGATTTTATAATTATTTTCCAGAATTATAAGGAACACTAATAGTATTCATATATACAAGACACTGTGTATACAAAAGCAGAGTTTATAATATACTTTTCCATAAAAATCTTTTCCTAAAGATATAGTGAGCTGTATATTAAGTGTTCATATTTGATATTCCTTCCAGGACCCAAGGATTCTGTGGGTACAATGTTGTCAAGACTTTTCCGAATGCATGGCCTCTTTGTGGCCTCCCATCCCTGGGAAGTCATAGTGGGGACAGTGACACTGACCATCTGTATGATGTCCATGAACATGTTTACTGGTAATAGTAGGATCTGTGGTTGGAATTATGAGTGTCCAAAGTTTGAAGAGGTTTGTGAAGTTTTTTTAATTTAACATCCACTAATGTAAATTGCATTTTCAGTTTCTAAACAGTGTCTCTTTTTAGAGACCTTATCAAAAAAAGTTATGAGTGAAAATCTTTTAGTATTTGTGAACTTGCCTCAGATTTCCATTTACTTATATAGTATGGAAATACACTGCAAATACTTTTCTTTTGCCTTTTCTGCACAAGTGAGTATAATTAACTTTGAGAAATACAACTTTTTTAAGTGATTAACATACACAGTGAATCGTTTAAAAATTGGATTTATTTTTGATTTGCCTATTTAATATTTTTTATATTATCATGACAGTATATAAAATAATGATGCATATAAAATAAAAATTGCTGCATTTGATTGCTTATTTTAAAAGCTAACTCTATTGGGATTTTTTTTCCTCTCTCTCCCAAAGGATGTTTTGAGCAGTGACATTATAATTCTGACAATAACACGATGCATAGCAATCCTATATATTTACTTCCAGTTCCAGAATTTACGTCAGCTTGGATCAAAATATATTTTGGGTAATCATTTTATATATTTCTTTGTGTACTATCAAATTTTTTATTTGCTTTGGAAATAACTTCAAATTATATGTATGAAATGTGTGTATTGCTTAAAGTGTGTTGCTTGCACTCAGCAGTCTTATTGGGAGACATTCTGATATTTGAGACCTTAATAATCTGGAAAATAGTATTTTTTTCAGAATATTGTATGGGACTACAATGTTATTTGTGTAATAAAAGATGAAGTTTCTCAGTTTGAATTTTGTCATTTTAGGTATTGCTGGCCTCTTCACAATTTTCTCAAGTTTTGTATTCAGTACAGTTGTCATTCATTTTTTAGATAAAGAATTGACAGGCTTGAAGTAAGTATTTAAAGCATAAATATACTTTTTTTCAAAAATATTGTTAAGAATTTTTCTTCATATTATAAAGTATATACATTTTTTAAAGTTTAAAGAAAATACGAGGAGAATTTTCATGTAATCATTTTGCTAATTGTAATAGCTCTTAACATTTTAGTATATATTCTTTCCCACTTTTTTTATACTAAAATAAACTTCTGAGATACGATATATAGTGCTTTATAACTTCTTTATGTCTAATAATAGTTTATCAACATCTTTCTATGATATTCATGCTAAACTAAATTATTTGTAATGTATACCTAGTATTCTGTATGAATATATTGTACTTCATTTGCTTAATCCTCTAGGATTAGATTGTTAGATTATTTAATTTCCTCTGTTACAACACTGATGAATGTCTTTGTAGTTAAATTTTTGTTCATATTCATAGTCATTTTCTTAGGATACATTCTTAGGACTGGGGCCTATATTCTCTTAGACTGTGGCTGTGCAAGTTTTTAGGACTTTTGAATGCTGTTATTGCTAATTTACTCTTCAGAAAGATGTTTAGTTTATCCTTACACAAGTGGTGATTAATAGCTAAAATTATATACTACATTTTTACCTCATGTTAATTAAAGCAGGTATTTTTTCACTAATGATATTTTGCTATAAAATTATCAAAAGGTGTTTCTGTGTAAATATGTTTACATTTTTATTATTAATAATATTTTTAACATCAAATGTCAAAGGAGCATGGGGAATACCTTTTGGACTGCAAAAAGGTACACATATGAGAGGATCATTCAGTGTATGGGGAAAAATATTTGGTCTTAGGAAGGATTTTTTAAGCCCTGTTTTTTCCTCTGTTAAATGTACCTGATCATCTTGGTTTTTTTCTAGTGAAGCTTTGCCCTTTTTCCTACTTTTAATTGACCTTTCCAGAGCGAGTGCACTAGCAAAGTTTGCCCTCAGTTCCAACTCACAGGTAAGTATTATTTTTAAGACATGGATGTTAATAGTATTCCTTTTTTTTTTTTTCTTCAGTTTATTTACGTTAACAGGAAGGATTAATAGTTGACTGTACACAGTTGTAAGTTTGTCAGGTCCTACAACTGGTCTTCCTAAGTGCCCTAGGGATCTAATTTATCTAACAATTCAGTTATACTACCATAGCTCCTGGAAATTGGAATCTTGCCCATTTTCCTTTTTTGAAGGTTTCAGAAATTAAGGTAATAGGACTTTTGGATAAGGAATCTCATCTACCTAGTGAAACACCAAATTACAGGACAGGATCTAATGGAAAAGAGCCTCAGTGTAGATTTATTTCTGAGTCCCTTGGATTAACGTTAGCATTAGTCCCCATCTAAAGATTTTATCTTGGTGTTCATCAGTCATTTTAAAGAACCTGACCTTTTTAACAGTCTTGCATCACAACATCCGAGTATGAACTAGCATATACTTCTGCCCTGCTTGTGTATTTGATGAATAGGTATGGTCATTTGAGCATGTTGACAAGTATATATGATTTAGTTTTCATAATATTTACCATGGTCTCCAAAAATTTGCAACTGAGAACTACTGTTATTGGTAACCAAAACTAAAATATTGTAGGATTTAATTATATGGGATTTAAATGGCAGGATTAATGCACCACCTTGAAGGATCGGCCCAAGAAATACTTCATTCAGTAGAAAGGGAAAGTAGGGGACTGGATATTTTTTGTTGTTTTGTTTTATCCTCTATATTTTTAGCCTTCTTTGCATCTGGAAAGCCTTATTAGTCTTAACCATATTGTATATGTTATTTTTTGCATAGTAAATTGGGTTTTAGTAGAAGCCCTAGGATGCTGTCTAACGTTTTGAGAAGTTATTTTGTACCTTACCCTCATTGCTATGTTTGGTGTGTGTTCTAGGATGAAGTAAGGGAAAATATTGCTCGTGGAATGGCAATTTTAGGTCCCACATTCACTCTTGATGCTCTTGTGGAATGTCTTGTGATTGGAGTTGGCACCATGTCAGGTTTGTAAGCAGTCTTCAATATATTTTAAAATAAGTTTGTAAGTAAAGGGAAAAACATCTTAGATTGTACTGGTTACTCTTCAGCTCTGACTTGCCATCTCTTTCTGTGCTCTACTCTTTTGACGACTCTCTGGTTTTGTTTTTAACCAAGATTTTATTCCAAGACTTCTCTGAAAAGCACCTTCTAGGCCCTGCTGTTGCCTAGACTAAACTGGTGACTTGGTTCCTTGTGTTTTAATTGTCATGCAGGAGACAGTGCAGGAGTTGGGAGTTAGATTTAAGTTAGATCTATCTAACAGAGTGGTTGGGAAGGTTCAGACAGTATGCAAGTCCCAGCATTAGCCTCAACACATATGTTTCATCTTTAATTGGGTAGTAGAAAATTAGATGTTAAATATTAAACAGAGGACTCCATTATGTAGGACAAAAATTATGGCATGGAAATTTGGTAGAATTTATATATCACACACTTAGTAAAGTTTCCTGATCACTGGGACTAGATTTCATGGCTTTCTCGTGAAGGCTTCACTTAGATAACTACCATTCTAATGTATTTCCTGGTGCCTTAGTGCCCTCAATAAGGGGCTGCATTCTTTCAGAAGTAAATTAAGTTTTAAGAGTGTAGCTCATTGTCATTATTAGTTGAGGTCTTTTCACTAAGTAGTATATTAAATATCTAATGTTTCTCCTATATTCAGTTATTTAATCTGTCATTCAACACTGCTCTTTCTGATGGTTTTGAGTTTTGACAAAGATATAGTCATGGAATCACCACCATAATCAAGCAAAATACTTTTGGTCAAGTGAAAACCTATGTGATTTTGTTCAAGCAGAAGAGTATATAAGAAGATGAGGATTATTCAGGAGCTGGTAGTGGGCCATGACACCAAGGGTTATTCATTTGAAACCTATGTGAAAAGTAGGGTGATGAATTTCATCATGAAAGGTCAGAGAAGTAGACAAAAGAAGTGATCATATTTGTAGTTGGCAAAGCCAGTTAGGAGACATTTACAGCTATATGGAGGTGGAATAATAGGTATATACCTTTTAGTAGAAAAAAAATGACAGATTTAACACATCTTAACTAGGAAGTAAACCTTTGGAAAGCCAGTAAAAAAAGAAAAAGTCTTAACTTCTTGGAAGTATATAGATGGGTGTTGTCTCTGTGTAGGAGCAGAGTGGCCCTGAGAGACTATTTGGGGCCGGAGTAGGGAGGAGTGCCTAGAGAACATCTGGTGGTGATAGTAGGTACTGTTGCACAGAGGGAAGTAGACAGCCAAATTTGAAAAACATTGCTCAAGTATGATTTCAGTGGTCTCAAGTTTGAAAAGATTATATCTGGCTACTATTCAAATGTAGGTTGTTTATAATGCTTTTGTTGTTGTAGTTTTGCATTCTCTTGAATTTCCACATTTGAAAGTAATTGGTATAGAATTAAAAAATAATACAATGTGTGCTATTATTCTATTAGTCAAATGATCTATTACAATTCAGAAATAAAATATGTTGAGTTTTTTGTATTATTCCAGTTAGCAGTTTATATAGGAAAAGGGAGTACTTTTTAATTTATATTTCAAAACATTTTTATATTTAATATGAGTGACACCAGAAGTATATTTTATATTCAAATTTATTTTTAAGTTGAGGGAATAGGACTTGGTAATCTAAGGTCTTTTCCAGCTCTATAATTCTGTTACCTTCTATTTGAAAAGATTATAAATGATACCTTAAATATTTTATAGTGGAATGATGGTTAATTTTGAATCTTTAGTTGCCTCTTTGCATTTATATCACTTTTCAAACAGATCAATGAAATTAACCAGAATTGTAAGAACATCAGTAGACACGACAGAGATTATTTTGAAATTAGAGTTCAGTAGTTCACATGAAATAAAATGGTACTTTATCAGGAATGGCATAACTGGCAATATGTTTTCCTTTTATAACAAGTCCTTGGTCCACAGGTGAATTGCTTTTGTGGCAACGAGTGGGATTGGCTTAGTAGTATAATGGGTTTTGCTCCACTCAGATAGCCTTTCCTTGATATCCATATCTCAAAACAAGTACTGCTGTTATCAAATGGGTATGAAACACAGCAGCTGTGCCTGGCATTGTGATGTTGGCAACTTGGGAGAAGGCAGGGTCTCTGCCCTGGGGGAGTTACTCCTGCTGTGCTCTCAGGTGTGCCCACCTCTGAGCTCCTGATTCTTTTAGTAGATGACAAAGAGCTTGGTATACTAGTGTATGTTCACATATTTGTCAGCCTATAGGAAAAGACCCTGTGGCATATGAAGTGTCAAAAACACATATACTTAACTAATTATATAATTTTTCTCCAACCAGGGGTGCGTCAGCTTGAAATTATGTGCTGCTTTGGCTGCATGTCAGTTCTTGCCAACTACTTCGTGTTTATGACTTTCTTTCCGGCTTGTGTGTCCTTAGTTTTAGAGGTAAGAGCAGTACTTACTTATGGCATTAGAAGAGTAATATTTCTTTTATCAGTTCAGCTAAATAAAATCAATACTTTCAAATGTAACACTGACATTCTTTGTAGCTTTCTCGAGAAAGCCGAGAGGGTCGTCCAATTTGGCAGCTCAGCCATTTTGCCCGAGTTTTAGAAGAAGAAGAAAATAAACCAAATCCTGTTACTCAGAGGGTTAAGATGATTATGGTAATTACACAGTTTTCTTTTCTTTTCAGTATCTTCAGTCCCAATGTCGTATTCTGCTTTTCAATTTTTTTCCTCCTTCCTGTTTTCTTTCTATATGGTTTGTCTCTTTCTCTGTTCTATTTTTTTTTTTTTAATTTGTTTCCCATTTCTTTGAGACTTCTGGTCTTCATTGGTCTCTCTCCCTAAGCAAATTTTTCAAGTTCCTCTGCTTTATCTCTCTTTGAAAATCTGTTCTTTGGCATGTTTTCGGTAGTTCAGTGGGCCACTATAGTCATATAGCAAGCTTGGGCTTTTTTCTGCAGTAAGGGGAGGCCATGGAAGATAGTATTTGATTCCAGTTACTACAAGGTTGAGAAGTTTAGGTTCCATTGATATGCAGACAATAATTTAAAAAATTTTATTTCAGTCTCTAGGCCTGGTTCTTGTTCATGCTCACAGTCGTTGGATAGCTGATCCTTCTCCACAAAACAGTACAGCTGAAAACTCTAAGGTTTCTTTAGGATTGGATGAAAATGTGTCCAAGAGAATTGAACCAAGTGTTTCCCTCTGGCAATTTTATCTCTCTAAGTAAGTGACCCAAAATGTATACTAATCATAACACTGTATGCTACTAAAAGTTTAGGCTTTACCTCTTATATTTCTGAGTAATAACATTTTATTTTGCTTTCTTTTATTTAGAATGATCAGCATGGATGTTGAACAAGTTATTACCCTAAGTCTAGCTCTCCTTCTGGCTGTCAAGTACATCTTCTTTGAACAAGCCGAGACAGAATCTACACTATCATTAAAAAACCCTATCACATCTCCTGTAGTGACCCAAAAGAAAGTCTCAGGTGATTGTTGTAGACGTGAACCTATACTGGTCAGAAATAACCAGAAATTCCATGCAATGGAGGATGAGATGATAAACAGAGAAAGAAAAGGTGATTTCTTATTCTCTATTCCCTTCATTTTCCATTCTTCCAATGCTGAGTTTCAAGAAGTTGAGTCTGTTTAAAACTTACATTCAGTGTTACGTGATTTTTTTTTTTTATCTCTTTAACAGTTGAGGTTATAAAACCCTTAGTGGCAGAAACTGACACTGCAAGCAGAGCTATGTTTGTGGTTGGTAACTCCTCCTTACTTGATACTTCACCGGAACTAGACACACAGGAACCTGAAATTGAACTTCCCACAGAGCCTCGGTCTAATGAAGAATGTCTGCAGATATTTGGGAATGCAGAGGTGAGGAAAACAAAATATTCTTAAGAAAAGGAGGTTTTTTATTAAAAGAAGGAAGTTACAGCTACTGAGTATCTACTAAGTTCCAGGCACTGTGTTGCATGGTTTACAGATACTGGTCTTGTTTGTTTACGAACTACCTTGTGAGATAGGTGCAATTATCTCCATTTTTCAGTTGAGAAAGCTGAGGCTCCAGGAGTTTTAAGTATTCCCCAAAGTAAGATCCCTAGGAAATGGTTAAGCTGGGATCAAGAATCAGTGCTCTTTCTACTTTATTACTGTTTCTCAGAGATTAGCCACTATTGTATTGTGTGTGTTGAGGCGTAGAAAAGGCTTAACACAGAAATGAACTTAGATAGAAAGAAGTTTTTTTGGTTTTAAAATCAGCATGGTGCTCATGAGGAAGCTTGTTTTCCTTTGACATTTGAACAGGGTGTTCTGCTTACATGTCCATGAGTCCAGTCATGCTTTAGTGTGAATATTGTGTTCATCCATATCTGCTTGATCTGATTCATTCTTAATTTATGTGCATATTAGTGAGATAGTTTGGTTTTCTTTATCACTTTTCCTCTTTCCCATTAACATGTGTACCACTATCTCAACTATCTTGCTGTATACAGGGTTAGAAAAACTTACAAGGTGGGTGTCAGAGTCTTAATTATGAAATTTTTTCTTCTATAAATTTCACTTGCAAAATTTAGTGTTTTGGTCTTACTATTTGTTTAGTTTTCACATATTGTTAAAGAATTTTCTTTCACTTTGATATTCTTATTTCTAGTCAAATCAACTCCACAGTCCTTTGGGTTTCTTCTTAAAGTACTTGGGTTTTAGCCCTATTGAGAACATTGTTTGTATTAAAACGATTTATTTCTTATGAAGAATAAATACAGTTCTTTAAGTTCTTTTTGTCATCTTTGTCCCTCAACCTGCTTCCTTTTTTCTTTTTTCAGAAAGGTGCAAAATTCCTTAGTGATGCTGAGATCATCCAATTAGTCAATGCTAAGCATATCGCAGCTTACAAATTGGAAACTCTGATGGAAACCCATGAACGAGGTGTTTCTATTCGCCGACAGTTACTTTCCAAAAAACTTCCAGAGCCTTCTTCTCTCCAGTATCTACCTTACAGGGACTATAATTACTCCTTGGTATGTTATTTTCTTGATTTGAGGTTTGCTTTATAGCTTTTGAGTCTCGTAGATTTAATCTTTAGCTTCATAGTCTTTTTTTTTTAACTGGCCTTTTAAAAGTACATGGTTTTATAAAACACTTCCCTTTTTAAGTCATTTTACTGTAATTTTGTATTCTGCTTATGATAGAGGTCATTGAAATTCAAAATATTTTCCTGATGTATTATAGTCATTACAGTTTTAGTATTTGAAATATTTTTAAATTATACATTTAAACTTTTGTTGAAAAATATACTAAAAGTTTAAGTTTAAAAAAAGTTATTAAGGACAAGGGTGTTGCATTTTGCAAAAAAGATTTTCATTTGGTACCTGACTTTACCTTTTAGGTAATTGGAGCTTGTTGTGAGAATGTTATTGGATACATGCCCATCCCTGTTGGAGTGGCAGGACCTCTGTGCTTGGATGGAAGAGAATTTCAGGTTCCAATGGCAACAACAGAAGGTTGTCTTGTGGCCAGCACTAATAGAGGCTGCAGAGCAATAGGTGTAAGTTGGCATTTACATATTCACCCTGTTTTAAGGTAAACCCTGGAACAGACAATGAGAAGAGATTTGGGGACAATCAGGGACACCTCTGGGGATAAGCAGAAGTGTTTTGGGTTAATGTGTACTTCTGTAACATACTCTCCATAGCTTGGTGGAGGTGCCAGCAGCCGAATCCTTGCAGATGGGATGACGCGTGGCCCAGTGGTGCGTCTTCCCCGTGCTTGTGACTCTGCAGAAGTGAAGGCCTGGCTTGAGACATCTGAAGGGTTTACCATCATAAAGGAGGCATTTGACAGTACCAGCAGGTGTGTGTGTTGGCGGGGGGATGGGGGTGGGGGGTTGCATCTGCATTTATTTATTAGAACCAATGCTCTCTTCTGTTATTGCCAAACATAACTATTAACATAACATCTTAACATTGCCTGCTTAAGATGACATAACAAAATATCAACTTAAAATCCATACATTCAAAATTAGTAATATTAATGCTTGGTTTGGGGAGCAGGTGGGCGGGGGCAGAATATTGACCCAAATGAATACCTCTGTAGAGGGAAACTAGAAAAAAATAGTGTGAGCCTGTAAATAGGTGTGTTGGTTTTACAAGGCTTACTTTGATTAGACTATGACTTTGCCCCAGTAGAGTTTTGACTTAGAATTGCTTTAGGGCAGAAATGCCTGAGAAAAAAGATTTTCTAAGCAGGATAAAAGTAAGTATTAGTAGATTTACTTTGAACACAGAAAATTAAATTTATAAAGAAGCGTAATCAATACATATGATAACACCAGTATAGTTCAAGGTTACATGCTGGTTTTTATTTGGACTTCTAAAGTTTGTCTATGATGAAATGACTGTCGGCAGCCCTCCCTTCTTGTACCATATAAGAATGATACAGTTGAAATAGTATTTTAACATAATATTTAAAGAAGATAAAATATTTAATTAGTAATCTTCATGAGCTTTCCCTTATGTGTAAAATGAACCAACTAGATTTTAAGATAACCTTCATCTTAAAAAAATAAATATCTTCGCCTCTTTTGTTTACAGGTTTGCACGTCTACAGAAACTTCATATGAGTGTGGCTGGACGCAACCTTTATATCCGTTTCCAGTCCAGGTCAGGTGATGCCATGGGGATGAACATGATTTCGAAGGTGAGCATAGATAGACTGTAACAGAACTTGCCAGAGTGATTAGGAGAGAGAGAGTCAGGGAGACTGGAGTGGGGGATACTTTCTACTTTGTGCCCTCCTGTGCTTTTGAATTTTGTACTTGTACATACACTACTTACTCAAAGAGTTGGTTAAAAGATTTTTTTGAAAGGTAAATACTGGTTCTGGTTCATGTAACTCATGTTATATAAGTCAGGCATTTGTTGGTGTTGTTTGTATTTGATATATTTAATATGACTTGGCATTATACATGTTCTGGGTCTACTCTAACCCAATCTAAATGTAATCTAGATTAAAGAATCTTTGGGTTAGTGCATCTAAACTTTGTCCTATAAACCTTGAAAGCTGACCTCTTCCAGAGACTTCAAGACTTAATTTAAAATGCCAACTTCATATGTATAGCCCATTTATTTTAATTATCTCCTTATAAGAAGATTGTATATGGCTTACATATTCTACTGATACTTGTTATTTCCAGACACAGATGTAAAGTAAAATGTTAATTTCAGTAAGGCTAGCAAAATATTTTGTGGCTTACCTGTTTATAAGGGCAATTCAGAAAGAGAGAGGATAATGGCTAAATGCATATTGTCAACCAACAGCATAGGGGGTCCTCAAAAAGTTAAAAACAATTACTATTATCCAGCAATTGGAATACACCCAAAAGAATTGAAAGCAGGGTCTCAAAGAGATATTTGTACACCCATGTACAATATCTAGCAGCAGTATTATTCACAACAGCCAAACGATAGGAGTCCATGTGTTCATCGACAGATGAATGGATAAATATGTGGTGTGTACATACAATGCAATATTATTCAACCCTAAAAAGAAAGGAATTCTGACACATGCTGAATGTGATGAATCTTAAGGTTCTCTTACTCGGTGGAATAATCTGGTCACACACAAAAAAATAACTGTGATTCCCACTTATGTAAATTGAACTTATGTACCTGGATTAGTTAAATGCATAGAGACAGAAAGGAGAATGGTGGTTTTCAGGGACTAAGGAAACAGAAGAATGGGGAATTGTTTAATGGATACAGAGTTTGTTTTGCAAGATGAAAAAAAGGTGGATTTGCAGCAAGGTGAATGTAATTCACACTACCGTATACTTCAAAATAATTGAGATGGTAAATTCTGTGTTACGTGTTTTATCATAATTTAATGTTTTTAAATTGCCAATAAGTACGTTTTGGGGTATTGAGGTGAGTTAATTAACTGAAATAATTTCATTTGATAGGAAGTTTTTTTTTATATAATGTAAATACCAACGACTTGCTCATTAACAAGTCTTGACTTTTCTTCACAGGCTTGTTAACTTGGGCTTTTAGGTCAACCGTTTAATAATTGGAAGAGGGAATTTATCACGTTGATCATGGGTTGAATTAATCCCCAGTGATATCCCCAGTGATATGAATTTGAGTCTCATTGAGTATTTTTTAATCTCACCATATTCTTACCTACATCTTATTTATCAGTGACTACAGAGAACGTTGAGAAAGAAACATGTTATCTGGCTGAGAAATTAGTCATTGTGATGGTTAATTAAACAGCTATTACTTTTGTGCTCAGTTTCCTTGAAGTATAGTTATTTTATTTAGAAATATAAGGTTATCATTATAGTTGTTACATTTAGAAGTTCAGAAGTATTATGATTAGATGCAAATAAAGCCTAATCTGTAAATAACTGGGTGCATTGTAATTTTTGTTTGTTTTATTAATAGGGTACAGAGAAAGCACTTTTGAAACTTCATGAGTATTTCCCTGAAATGCAGATTCTAGCAGTCAGTGGTAATTATTGTACTGACAAGAAACCTGCTGCTGTAAACTGGATAGAGGGAAGAGGAAAGTCTGTTGTTTGTGAAGCTGTCATTCCAGCCAAGGTTGTTAGAGAAGTGAGTGGATGAATATTTTATTTTGTTAATCTTTAATTGGATTTAAAAATCACGGAAAGGAAAATTTGGCATTCTAAATAAAGTTTAATATATGGGTGTATATTTTATGTTAACGATGACTATGGTATCATATCTTGCCCATCTGTCTGTGTGTGGCAGTCTCAGGAACAAAATTTACCGATACTCTTTTTATTGAGGACAGGGCTTAAATGGGGCCGTATCTAAACTCTCCTGTTTTCTAGAGGTACAGATAGATAGGTTTGGGTAGCACAACCCCGAATCTTCTGGGGGGAAGATATAAAATGTGCACAACTCTGTTTTCTAGGTATTAAAGACAACTACAGAAACTATGATTGAGGTCAACATTAACAAGAATCTGGTGGGCTCTGCCATGGCTGGAAGTATTGGCGGGTACAATGCCCATGCGGCAAACATTGTAACTGCCATCTACATCGCCTGTGGACAGGTGAGGGCTTCAGCCTCTGCTCTTCTCATTTGTTGCTTTAAGTGAGAGAAGTTTTATAGTTTTCCTTTTTTTTTCCCCAGGATGCGGCACAGAATGTCAGTAGTTCAAACTGTATTACTTTAATAGAAGCAAGTGGTCCCACAAATGAAGATCTATATATCAGTTGCACCATGCCATCTATAGAAATAGGAACTGTGGGTGGTGGGACCAACCTGCTTCCTCAGCAAGCCTGTTTGCAGGTATGGCACATCAGGCAGAGTCCAGTGACCTCAGGCCTCAGTCTGACTTGCTGGGATTCCCTGTATTTCTACCTGACACTTTTCACCCCTTCTCTATTTTTAGCTGGTCTTCCCATTCTTTTGTTTCCCATCAGCCTAATCCAGTGTGTCCAAGTAAGCATGTTCAGGCATATGCTTAGACAATTGAGAAAGTAGATTAAGACAGCAGATGAACATTCATCTACTCTGAGTCCCCGCCAGCCAGGCTGTGGATGTTATGTTAACTGTGCTGTATACATTGTCAGTACTGGCTGTTAGATCTTGGAAATGAGTATTTCCAGTGGAGTCTAGTTCTTTCTGTTGCCATTGTCATTGCCTTTATTTTAGTTGATTGAGTTGGAAGTTGTTGCCATGACTTTAAGGGTGAACCCTGCTGTGTCTCCCTGGCTGCAGATGCTAGGTGTTCAAGGAGCTTGCAAAGACAACCCTGGGGAAAATGCCCGGCAGCTGGCCAGGATTGTGTGCGGTACAGTAATGGCTGGGGAACTGTCCCTCATGGCAGCTTTGGCAGCAGGACATCTTGTCAAAAGTCACATGATTCACAACAGGTAAGACTTAGAGATTTATTTAACATGTTTCCCCTATACTTAAAATATGCACTCTAAAATCCTACCACTCAGCTGACAATAGTCCCAACTTAAAATCTACATTCTTGATACTTTATATATCTCCACTTTATCTTTTTCTGCTGTAGGTCAAAGATAAATTTACAAGACCTCCAAGGAACTTGCACTAAGAAGGCAGCTTGAATAGGCTGACCTTTCTGAACTGAAACACAAGCATTGGGTTCTAAAGGACTAACATAAAATCTGTGAATTAAAAAAGCTCAATGCACAATGTATGTTGAGGATGAGTAGACATGGTCTGTGAGACAGCTCGTTTTGGCCCTTTCAGAAAGGTCTGTGGGGCTTCTTCAACACCGACTCCTCAGGTCTGAGAGCAGCGCTTTTCATGCTGTGCTCTGCAGAGACCTCCATATGGATATTACACAGCTCACTTCTGAGGAGAATACAGACTGGAAAGAAGTGTTTTTTTGTGCTGAAATTCATGGAGATGATGATGATCAGTGTGAGACTGACCCCTCTTTCTGCTCCCCCTCTCCTGGTTGAAATGGATTTTTAAATTATAGTGTAGCTGACAAAACTGATTTCATAGTTAATTTATTAAATCTGGGTTGTAGAACTCTAAGAAATAAGATTATTTTTTGTAAACGAATACTTCATTTGGTGCTGGTCTAGTTTAATTTCTCTTTGCGGTAGCCCAACATGATTCTTCAGAGGGGACCTGCTTTCTTCAAGGGAAGAATTACTCTTATTCCCAAACTACTGGATAATTTGCAAAGCAGTGCTAAATAGTCTCTGTCAAAAAAACAAATCACTGCATTTTTCTTTGCAGGCTGTTTGTTCAGAGGCCTCTTTCCCAAATATAAAGGTTTGTCTAGATTGGCTCTATCTTTCAGCATAAGAAAGAGTTCTGTGCTCTTTACTAAAGATATGAGAGCTCTTAATGCTGAGACAAAGATGACTGTTTCACAAGAACAAGTCTGTCACCTCTCAGAATTCATAGTGTAGAAAAAACAGATTTGAAAGAAAAATATTTCTTTAAGCCAACTTTAATTTTTTAAAAGACATAAATTTACTTAGCTGGAAAATCTAGATAGTTTTTTGTAAAGAACTATCAAATCTGTATATGTTGTAATAAAGGCTTCTTATGCTAGTTTATTGAAAGTGTTTTAAGAAACAAAAATACTGACAAAAACACTCAAGTTTGGGCCAGAGAAGGTAGTGGTCTTTCATGTTTGTCCAGGAAACCTGGCTTGCTTGTTGAGCCTGATGAAAGGAGTCTTAGCTTTCAGAGCCAGTAGAGGTGCAACGTGAATGGCCGTGGAGGAGTGTGCCTTGTTCCTGTGGCCAGCAGGTTGGTGACTGCAACGTTCACACGGGGCTCTTTGATGGATCCATAAAAGCTCTTAAGCTTCCTCAGGGGGTCAGCAGAGTTGTTGAATCTTAATTTTTTTAATGTGTAAGTTTTGTATAAATAATAAAGAACTCATTTTGTATTACATCTTACGCTTCGAATACTGGTCTTAGAGAAGATGGACTCTGAAAAACATTCCAGTAATGCAGTGGCAGCATGGACAGCCTCTTGAGTGGTTGTGTCTGCAGTATTGTGGAAGACTGACCTTTTCTGTTGAGTGTAAAGTTTAAATTGCTTCTGTTGTGACTTTTCAACCAGTGACTTATTTATTTGAACTTTTCATGGAAGTGGCAGTGAAAAGTACGTTGTCTTCATTTTGGTGACTGTAACCAGTTTTGTCTTGCTGAATTAATGTTTTGTACAATTTACTAAATTGTATACATTTTGTTAATACTTTTTTTCCAGTTCCAGTAAATTATGAAAAGGAAGTTAATACTGGTAAGTGTAAGCAGTAACCTTTTTTGTTTGGACCAATGCTAGGCCGGTAGCCTGGCAACTTGAAAAGTCTAGCCAGAGTGCTAACCTACAATTCATGCTAGGTGTCCCATGACCATTTATCATTCTCCGTTATATTCTCCAATTCTGCAACATTAATGGCAAGCTGGTGTTGTATGTGCGCTAAAATTACCTTCCTTATAAAGAGAGTTTGGGATGTCAGGGGTGGGGGGGTTACTTGAGAGGACTAAGGCATGAAGACTGAGCAGCCAAACCAAATGACCATTGCCGGCGTGCACCTAAGCTCTGTTGGCTGAATGCCAGAGTACAGTTTAGTCTAACTGAAGGTGGCCTCCTTAAAAGCTGATTCCCATTATTTGCAACTACTGACTATACTTCTGCAGTTCAAGGTGGAAAGGGATGTATAAGCCAGCAAGAACTCCAGACAGGAGAAGATCAGCTTGTATTTTTCTCCTAAAATGGCATGATCACTTGTGTGGTTGGCCCCTCTGGAGTGGAGCAGGCTGGACAATAGACAGTCCAGTTCATCCCCTTTTCTACTTGGGGAATTTGATGAGCAGCGAGGTACATGTAGCAGGACAGGACTTTTTCTTATCTTGGGAGAGGACAGTGAATTAAATCCAAAGGGAACCTCTCACATTGAAGAGTCTGAGCTCAAGAGGACACAAAACAGCAAAACATACAAATCAACTCTGTACAGAAGTTTGAAATAAGAGCAATAAATTGATTATAAAAAATTTTTTTAAGACCAGTATTTTTCAAACTATCCTACTTTTGGATAAGACTTGAATTTAAATAACAAACTTTGCCCAGTTAAGCAAAAATAATGGATAACCTTCACAAGAGAAGATGGCAAATGATTTGGTTTACAATTCCATTTTAACGGACTGCTTTTCATTGTGATGTACATGGAGCCCTCCAGCCCCCACCGCCCCCCACCCTGCCTCCTTCCTTTTTCTTTTCACCTGAACAAATTCGAGAGCAGTGGAGGGAGGCAGGGCCCCCATGTCAGGATGTGAGAGTTTCAAGAGGTTGCTCCCAAGGCCAACTGAAGAGAGCTTTGTGCTAACAGCTGGAGAGGAGGCGACACCCCACAGTGCCGTGACCCTGGTTCTCCAACGGGAAGATGCAACACACCACTTGGAGGACTTGTCACCCCCCTACCCCATGGCCTCTGTTCTCTCACCCAAAGGGGCTAAATAAGATGGTGAGGAACAAAAGCAAAACAAGTCGGCCTACTTTTAAAGAGGTTTGCATATGCCAATATCCACTCACTGTCCTTACCTCTGCAGCCTCAGTTTGACTCCTTTGTGGTTTAATTTCCCAGGATTACAGCACCTGAGCAGGATTGCTCAGAGGCAAGAAACTGATTCAACAGACCATTATACTGTTGGTTAATTCTGAGGCCAGATACAATGTCCCTAAGAGGGGAGGGGCCTTGTGCCAGCTACCATGAAGCACACAGGCACCTCATGTGTTTGTATGCTTTGTTGAGGAAGCTCCTAAGTATGGGGAAGTAATCCAAAATAGAATGGCTAGTCACCTAGCCTGCTTGGTTATGGGACCCTGCTTTCCTGTCACCCAGAATTTGCAATGGTCAACAGTTTAGTGGATGGAGTGGGACTACGGGGACACTTGAGGGAGGAATTGTCTCAATGTCCACTCTAAAATCAGCTGAGATGTATGTTAGAAACACTGGACACAATAAAGCAAATCCAGGGTATTGTAAGCCGCAGATGATTGTGGAAGAGGCATACTCCCCAGCTCCCTCCTAGCTCTGAAGCTCACAAGCAGGAGTCTCTATCCTTGCCCATTTCACTGTCTTGGCTTAAAGGGCTCTTACAGTAAAGCCAAGATTCGGTGCACTTTCTGCCTCAGTGTCTTTTGATATGAGAGCTTTACCTCATTCTTAAACTTTTATTACTCTTAATAGTAAAATATATGTATGGAGCAGTCCACTCACCTCCTTCATGGTTCCTTGAGCAGACTGAATGCCTCACCCACACTGCACAACTCTTGGTAAGTAACAGCGGAAGTTTAAAGATGGCTTGCTGGTATAGCCTGGAAAACTGCAATTTTAAATGGAAAGCTCTTGGGGAAAGGCCCATCTTTAACTTGTTTAGGACTGCTCACCTAGGCCAGTAGAATCCAAACCCCATCAGAAAAAGATTTTGGACACACACCTCCAAAAGTATATTTCTTGATAAATTATACTGAATTAGGTACATTATCAAACAAAAAAGGATGAAAGCATATACAAATAAAAATGGAAGATCTTTTTTTCTCTATTCCAGTGGTAACTCTTACGCACATTTTCTTCCCGACAGGTGTCTTAGAGACAGGAACCGTGTCTTGTTAAAAGTCTGTAATGTTGAATGCTGACATAATACATTAATATAATTAGGATTTATTCCCAAGAGAAAGTAATCGTTATTCACAATGGGAAGAGGATGGCAGCGTTGAGGGAGCTGGGAATTCAGAAACCTCCACTCCTCCGTTTGTGGCTTTGCCACTAACTAGTGTGAGACCTTAACGCTATTTGCTTTGTTCCTTTTCCTCAAGTTCCTTTATTTGTAAAAGACAGTTGGATTAGTTGGCTTCTAAACCTTTACGTAGCTCTACATACTCTATGAAATGCTGTATTCTCTCCTCTTACACACGGAATCATTTTATCTAAAGGTGGAAATGAGGTATTTTTCTAGTGGTTGTGATAGGGTCTCATCCATCTAGGCAACAGGGTATCTAGGCAGCAGCCTAGCACCTCCCACAGAACACTAAGGGAGTTCTCTGCAGAGGGGACTTAGCCAGTTGCCACCCTTTGTGTCAAGTCTTCTCAGTAACTGCACAGCTAATTCCTAACTGCAGCCCAGACCCCCGTGGGCTGCCGCGGCACTGGCTTTACAATTCAGTGCACATCTGCCACCCCCGGGCTGGGCGATTTGGATCTCATTATGAAGCACCGATCCTAAGGGGAAAGAAGATAATGGTATACTTCTTCCTGGAGCTCATCCTTTTCTACTTAGCATATACTTCTTGGACAGCTTTACCTTCTCCTCCATTTATCCTGTTTTCAAATATGCACCTTTCATTGAAGGTGAAACCCTCTGCTCCCCTCACTCAATTTACCCCATTCCCCTTTTCACAATCCATCCCCCCCCCACACACACTACTTATTTACCACCTCAAACATACATTCTATTGAAACTGCTGACTTCATGTGGGGCCCTATATTCTAAGGGACAAGCTGGTTGCGCTGATAGACGTAAGTCTAGTGTATTAGTACAGCTGCTAGACTTACACAACAAGCAATGGCAGAGAAGCAGGCAAGGTCTGAAGAGGGATGAACTCCATTTGGGAATCAGCCTCCCTCTTGGGACATGTACCTAACTTGAAAACATATTCTTAGAATAGCCCCTGATCAAGCACAAGCTTTCAGTTAGCTTGACCTGTGATGATTTAAAATTAACATTCTTTTTTCTAAAAGCCTCTGTTCTAGGGCATCAAAAGACACTTTTTGACTGACTGAGATTATAAACTGTTGTCTGTTAACCATCAAAGTAGTGCCCCACCTGGGAAATACTGGTGTGAAAATATCCAGAAAGAACAATCACAGTCATACCTCGGATCCCCTGGACCTTCAATGACTGCCTTTATAAATAAGCCCCACAAGACCCCCTTTCTGGTGGGCCTGACCTCTCTCTTTCCGGCAGCTCCCTTGTATACAAGCTGTCTCTAATAAACTGCCTGCTTGCTTTCTTTCAAGTTCAGTTCATTTCTGTAACACTGAGACTCAACCTGGTCTTGTCTTGGGGGCTTTGGTAACAACAGATGTTACATAGTCCGAGTGTGAAGGGAAAGCACCTACAACAGAACTGACGAGGAAGAAACTGGGACCCCGAAGTAGGTTTTAGGTGTTGACTGGAGGAGAGAGAAGTTCCTTACAAGGCAACTTGCTTCTGTTTGCTGAGTGACATGGAGTAAACCTGCCCGGCTGGGATGATTGATTTGTAGAGACGACCAAGGCGAGGCAGGCTGGTAAGGCAGGCTAAAGCCAAACTTAAAAAATACCTTGGACATGAGACTGAGGTCAAGGACTGTGGACTCAGTCCTGGAGATGAGGGCACAATTAAAATATGTTTTGCAAGAGGCATTAAATAGTAAAGGATAATTTGATAGTGGCCAGACTTTTTAAAACTATTTCCCCTCCCCATTTCTGACATTGGCATGGGAATTATTTATGAATAAAATGACATTAACACATCCAAACCAAGCCAGGCACCGAGTCCCACTGATTTTACTCTGATGTGTAGAACAATGCTCAAAAAAGCCCTCAGTGACTCCCACTGCTGGTAGAATGAAAAACTACTCTGTATAGCCTTCAAAGTTTTCCATAAACTGCCTCTGCCTCTTCTAGCTTTTTCCCTTACTGAACACACCCCTGTAGGCTAAATGCCAGATAGGCCAAGTTACTTACAGTTAGGCCCAGAGTCCTCACATTTTATCTTTGTCGTTCTTCCCGTGTCTTGCTCATCTTTTGCATTCAAAAGACAGTACCTAACACGTTTGTAGCTAATTCCTTGTATTTGTAGTGCTTTAATGTTTTCTAAGCATTTTGAAACACACGATCTCATTCCTTCCCAAACAACCCTGCGATGTAGCCATGGTAGGTGATTCTTTATCACTTTATAGAAGAGAAAAGCTGATTTAGAGATACTGAGGTTGAGACAGGGACTGTGGGGCCTCTACAAAAAGACCCCTACCAAAACTCCATGTTAAACATTTAAGCAAAGCCAGAGTCACATTAATTCTCTAAAGTAAAAATACCAAATTAGGAATATAAGCATTCTTTAGTGATTAAAGCTAAAAAGCCGGCAGCAACTTGGCCTAGAAGTTGAAATACTCCCCTAATAAAGAAATAGCCTCAGCAAAGCCTATGTTTTCACTGTGTCAATTAGAACATACCATTGTAAGACTTACTTTAGCACCTGCTCAAAGGCCCAGCTTATTTAGGAAAAATTCTATCTCAAAGCTAAGATTGCACTTTAATCAAACAAACAACTCAGCCCATCTTTGAAGGCAGGCAGGCAGTCTTAACTGATAAGCTCCCAGATCAAAAAGTGACTATCCTGGGAAAGAATCAGAGCAGTATATTTCCTGTGTTAAGCTAACTTTGAAAAATAACCCACTAGTAAGAAACTTAGTATCTCTTCAAACACAAACACTTTGGGACCATCTGGCAAGTCTGTGTCCCTTGCCCTTTGTCTCTCAACTGCCTATAAATCCCCTAGACAGCACACCACCCTGGACTCTCTTGTCCCCTCCTGGCCCAAGCCAGGAGCTTTCCTCTTACTTTATCCCTAAATAAAAGCCTTTCACTTGCTCTCCTACTTTGAGTGTTTGTGAAGTTCATTCTTTCCTAAACAAGAACCCCGGCATCATTGTGACTTGGCAAGATCAAAGCTGTTCAGGTGAGAGAACCAGAAAAACTCAGGCCTTCTGGCTTCTGGGTCTCATTCTTTTTATATGTTGAATACATGGTACCCAGGAACATGGATAAAAATTCACTTAGCAATAACAGAAAATCTATTGGATGTTAGGAATGAAAAGTCAGTCACCAACCATAAATTGTAGTTTTAAATTAATAGAGTAGAACAACTTACCAATTAATCTTGTGTCATCCGCGTGCACAGAAGTTGGTGAACTTGCTAAAACACAGCAACAACACATTTTGTATCTACCTCTGGAGACAACTGAGAGCAAAACCCCTCCCCTGAAAAAATCAAACTTTTGCACATCTCCAGTGTGACCAAGTTCATCATTCAATGTACCTTATTCAAATGCTTCTCATCTCAGAAAGACTATTTCCTCTGAGTTTTGATACATTTCTAAAGTTTGGTTATGACAAATATGGAAGCCAGCTGTTCAGTTTGTTTATCCCCAATCCTGCACAACACTGCATGGCCAGTAGTAGGCGCTACATAAGTATTTGCTCTGGGAATCATTTTGGGTTCTATGTCGTCCACATTGCTAGAATGACTTGGACATTGACTACATCTTGATTTAGCGGCTGCACACAGCCTCCCCTGCAGCTGGACCCAGCTACCACTTAGGAATTCCAAGGAATAGCAGTATGAAAGGAACACAGTAAATTGACTATTAGTGGATCCAGAGCTTTAGGCAATACCTCAGGGGCCGTTCTGCAGCAGCGAGTGGCCTGCGGAACAGTGATGGCTATGTTGGAGCTCGTCCGTGTTGAAAAACCCAACAACTTTGGGATGGTATTGGTGCTCCGTGGCAGTTTCGTTTCATCCCTCTCAGCTGGGGGTCAGGAAGGCAGTTAAGGCATCAAATGATGGTCAAATTTAATCAAGATACAATTTACCTACCTGGTGAGAGTTTATGACACACAGTTCATATTTTATGAAGCCAATACTGAGTCTATGGTGGTAAGAACTCCAACTCAAAAGTGCTAGTCTTGAAGCAGGACAACTCTTTCTGTATTTTTTTTCTAGACAGCAAATCCGAAAGGCATCAACAAGAGGAAGAGTCTAATGTAAGGAGACCTTACTCAGTAGGCCTGGAATCCGGCCCATTTCCTTACCTGTGAAACAGGGGTAGTACCACCCCCCCGACAGCCGCCAGTGCTGTCATCAGGGAAGTTAAAGTGCGGGAATGGTGCACGGTAGAGCTGCTTAATGGAGACATCCTCATTCTGCACCTCAGACTCATAGCTTGGTGATAAGAAAATCCTGGTTGAGCATCTTTTAGTAACTTCAAAGATCTTTTAAGATTTGTTCTAGTACTAAACTCACAGAATTCTGTGGAAGAGAGCCAAAAGGATATTCAGATAGTTAATGATACTCAAAGTATACAGACATGGAAGAGTCACAGAAAATTTGTTTTAATGGGTCAACAGTGCACATGCTAACAATACAAGTCATGTTGTCATCTAGTTCAACAGCAAAAATCTGTAAGATACTATAAAGGGAACTCAATTTAAAATGGCTAGTTATAACTACACATTATTTACAGGTTATATTCCAAAGTCAAGCCTAACACAAAAACTGCATCTAGTTAAAAATGCACTTGAAAACTCCTTAGAAGTATGTTTTGAGGACCACATACTACTTCTGTGCGATAAATAATAAATCCAACACAACAGCCAGATTTTCTCTCCAACATCCCACTAGTTCATCTTGTTTGGATGGTATGTATCTTTCAATACTAGGAAAGAAATATGTTCAGAGCCTTTCAATAAAAACATGGAGGAACCCAATGACTGAGTGAACTGCAAATCCATCTAAGTTGTTCAAGGGCATAAATTCCCTAAGTGTAACAAGTGGTGGTGGCTATATTACTTAATAAATGAGGGATGATTTATTTACAGCCAAATGCATGTAGTTGAATTGTAAGTGTGCCTCCGTTTAGAGACACCCAACTGTATATGGCTTCACTGTCTAGAATTTAAAAAAATTTTGGACCAGGATCCATAGTAATTCACTTTAAAATGTAAGCCATCACACACACATACACATATGAAAAAAGATTCACAATTATTTACCTTTATTACATGCTATGTACTTAATCTGCTCCACTCTGTACTATGTTAAAAAAAAGAATTGTTTGTAACTCATTAATAGTTTTCTTGATCCCTAACTGGGTTACAACCTAAATTTTTATGAACATTGGAGTATTTTAAGCTCATAACTACTCAAGAGAATTATGTAGGGCAGTGTCTTGGGGTTAAGAAAAAAAAATCAAACAAGCACATTTGTCCATAATATTTTAATACTTCTCCACTTTTAAATACTGGTTTCAATTTTGTGATTGTAACATGGAAGATCCAACTTAATTTTTTTTTATTTTAAAAACATCATCAGGATCATAAAGCTATTATAGAATAGTTAACACTCTACACACTCCCAAGGTACTTTAAAATGATTATGTTTTGAGTTTGTAGATGAAAAATGACAATAATCCAAATACATCATCTGTACAACTCAGACTAAATACTGGTGAAAGTGTTTAACTGGACAATTGATAAGCTTAAAGATAACCAGGACTATTTCACAAGTGAACCAGCTCAGCCCAACTAAAAATTTCACAGTAGGAATTGACACTGTTGTATAGGTGTATAAATTAGTTGATGAAACTGAACAAATGGCAAACCCCATTCCTCCTTTTCCTTATTTTGAATTTTGTACCTCCCTCAGCCATCCCCCTCCTTGGTCTGGCTGCCCCTGTGGCAAACCCAAGTCAGGAGTCCTGAATCCCACGTGAAACTCTGGGCTCTCCTGGCCTGTACAGTGGGCACTCACGGACAGAACCCCTCATCACCAATAGTTTTCAAGTCTCCATCCATCACAGTACAAAAAAGTAACTGAGTAGCAAAGAGAATAAAAGGATGAAATTATTTTTGGCTCAGGGACAGGAAAATAACTGTGGATAAGAAATCATGAATGTTCAGTATGTAGGATTTAGCCATACAGAAATAATTCTAGAGGGTTTGAATAGTGTCTAAAATGCTAGTACCTCTTTTCAACTCTATTCATATTCCCCAACTCATTTCTAAGTCTGGTTGGAAGGGATGAGCTCTAGTGAAATACCAGTGCAGTCACCTAAAGGTAAAGTTATCCTTTTCTTTTCTTCTTTTGATACAAACATTTTCAGTGTAATCATTTTATTTACAGAATTGCAAAAGTACATAATTAACATTTAGTGCAAATGTAACTAATGATAATTAGATTTAGATACTACTTTGTAAGCTTTCCATAACTTTGTAAAATACAGCTATCCAATTTAGTTATGAAAGTTACTTGTCTGTGTTCATGATAGTTACCAGAAATAGCAAACAGAGAAACATTTATGTGGGTCTACAGAATTTTTTTTTTAACATTCCCATCAGTGGCTATGGTCAATAAACCTTCTCCCCCCAGCCCTCCCATACTCCCAACCCAACCCACAGCTGATTGTAAAATAAAATACATATTTGAGGTATAAATTTTCTTTTTTAAACATCACGATACAAAACATTAACTGGTGATGTAGTAAACTGATATGATAATTTGTCTTATTTGCCTTACTAGCATTACCACCATATAGGCACTTTTCCACGTAGTCAAATTATGAACAGCATTTTTCTGTAATAAGGCATATTCCATGCACTCATTTAGAGAAAGGTAAATTAAAAAATAGAAAAGACTTATGGAGCATAACTGCGTGCATGTAATGTAAGCATATGTTTTATAAGTATTTTTCTCTCTATACAGAATAATAAATACCATTATATCTGATGCAAGTAATTCACTTCCAGGATTGTGCATATTAAGTGATCAGACGAATCCCATCATTAAATTATCACCTTGCATTTATCATTAAGACTCCATTACCATGTAGGAAATATATACAGGACATGTTCTATGTGACATGACTTTCTGCTTTATAAAATGTGTCTTGACTTCTGTGTTTCTACAGAGATGACCATCAGCGAAGCATCTACAAACGCCCCTGATTCATGTAATAAGCACATTTGTGTTAAACACACTGGAGATTATGAAGTGGGCAATCATTGCTACTTCATTGAGTACCATTCCTTGCCTCAACTCCATGATTCAAGGTTGTTCACAGAGACCTACAACTAAAGAAGGTATTTTACATTTAAGTTCGTACAGCAACTAAACAAAGACTTTCAGTTTGAATCACTTGAAATCCTTTACTGCTGTGCTAAAGTTTCTGATCAAGAAGCAAACCAGAGCACCACTCATATTTTCTATGCAGATCTTGCAAAGTATCTTTTTAAACCAACCCAAATTAAAAGAACAAACATACCTGTTACCAAACACTAGAAATATTAAATCAAATGTCAGACTCAAACAGTCTGATTTGCTTTAAAAAGTAATATCGTATATCCTCTTTTAAATTTCAGGAAAGGATGAGCTCAATTATCCTGACCATTTTACTAGAAAGTAGTTTATGCCAACAAGATTTGTATGCTTCTGTTTGGAGGCTGGCAGAACAATTTAGGAGTTACCGAATTGTTTGTAAACAAACTGAAACAATTCTGCAGCACACAGTACCATCAACTAAAAATACAACAGAAATATAAAGATATCTAGGGAAAAAAATAACGCTTTTCATTTTCACTCTTTCTCCATCAGAACCAAGGTTCTTCATGGGAGTAAGACTAGAAAAGGTGAAATCACAGGTTACTGACAGCCCTCAGTTATTAAGAGAGACTTTACATAACATGAATCATTATAGAAATCAGCAGCAATGAATTCTATGATTATACAAAGCAAAAAAGTCAAAAAATTCTGGACACAGATTTGACTATAAGCCTGAAAAAAGAACCCCATCCAGACCCTTGTCACACAGGAGGCACATACCCCATGTGCATTCAACTTCTGTGCTTTCATTTGTGAACAAATCCTGATACAGATGAGGACCTTAGGCCGGACCACAGTAAATTAAAAATTCTGAAAAATTTTCCAAAAATTAAAGCATCAATCCTAGTTGTGATTCAAAGTTGATTTTTTTTCTTCTAGGAGCAAGCAAATAAAAATATAGCCATGTACATGTAATTTTACATGTATCGATAGTTATGTGCTGAGCGAGGAGATATAGCAGGAGACAGTTAGTGTTAGATGTTCAGCTTTGCTATTGCAGTATTTCTTCATTTTTGTACACCAGACCATGGTGTTGGGCCATAGACAAGGCTATAGATCCTATTCCAGCTTAGACCATTCAATTTTGCCTTTTGTTCTTTTTCTCCAACATGGAATGTCACACAACCTTGCTGCAGTCACTGCAGGAAAGAAAATGACAAGTAAAAAATTCAGCAATATATTATTACTAACTGCTGCAAGATTACCAGAACAGATCCCTCCTAACCTCTGGATTCATGAAATACACAGAATATCTACTGAAGTTTATCCTTTAAGATTTTTACCTTTAAGAATATAAAATTATTAACCTAGCATATCTGAAATTTCTCCCATCAACAAGGAACAGAAGGTATAATAGGAATCTTTTGAAAGTTAGAAAAATTAGAAAGGTCAATGTGTTACAGGTAAGTGAAGAGGGAGTCAACCAGAGATCTCTGGATGTGTACCCCACAAACTGGCATTTCCTTCTTTTTAGTCTTCAATAAAAGTTATGTTATACAATACATAATTTAAAAAATATAGTTAGGCTATGGGAAAGACGTCTCCCCTAAGAAACAAACATGCTTATACCTTCACAAATAAGTTTAAGAGTTTTGACTAAATTTTAAACATCTCTGTACCATATTAACTCTTTTGGAATTTTTCTGAAGATGATACACACTACTGAAAGTTACTGTTCCTCCATCACCAAAATGAAGAATGTTAGCTTTCCTAGGGTTTTGATGCTAGAATCCACTTCATGTATACATCTTCCAAAATTATTATGAAACAAATATTACTTTGGGTAAATTACAAATTCCTTTAGGTAAAGATTTTCACTGCCTGCTAAGGTTTGAATTTAGTTCTTTGCCAGAAAAGAGCTCAAGGCAAGAGCTGAATTTTGGCCAGTGAGTGTTTTCAGCTATATCTTTATATACATACACAAACATCCACAAACAATGCTACTTCCTTCCTCTGAGATGAGTGTTTTTCAGAGGATTTCAATCCCTTCCCTCCTAGGTTGACAAAAAAAAAAGAAAGTGTGCATATGCACGCACACACACATGCACATCACATACATACACAGTCAATAAAACAATGCCCCAAATCCAACAGTTTTAAGGTAAATGCTGTTAATATGTTAGCATGTATTTTGCAAATGCTTAAGCAGATCATCATCCTTCTCAAACACAGGTGAGAGTATGTTCTGTATATAACTGCGTTCTGATTTCTTCTGCTTAACACACAGATCTATTTTCTACCCTGCTTATCATTAGCAAGGTTGGGTTGTAGAGGAGACGAAGAGAGAAAGCAGATATAGCTGCATGCCTGGTGTTGGTGAGAGCCAACAGCAGCTCTTTAGAAATCTTAAGGCCGAGAGGAGAGACAAACAGCTAAATAAAGTGACAAGCCTGCTGCCATCATGCGGTATCAGGTTTCGGGTTTGATAAATATAGTGCAGAGACAGAATTAATAAGAAGCCACGTGTTCAGATCTAGCCATAACAATTCTAAAGTAAAAGATATTCTAAAAACAGTTTATGTATGCAGTGCACTTAAGCTTGAAGAAAGAGAATCTTTCAAAGGACCCAGTATATACCAAAACTGTAACCATTCAGGTAAATAAGACCAGAACCTGTTTAACATTTTCAGGTAATGTTTTTCCTTGAAAAAGCTAAATATCTGTGATATCAATGCAATAACTCTATCCAACAATAAATTTAGTCTTTGAGTTTTGTGTTATAAGAAGAACACTATAAATAGCACCAGATACCAGACTTAATTAAAAATATCAGTCACTATATGGCTATTGACTATATTATTTTTATAAAAAAAACTGACTCAGGAATACAAATTTCTCAGCCAGTGATTTAACATTCAGTGTAGTTCATAATGAGAGAACTTTTGTATGTACTTACTTTTGAATTGTATTTTGGTATTAGCTATTAAACACTTACATGTTAACATATACTGAGAGTTCACAAAAATACACTTACACTAATGGTTCTTAAATGGACCAACAGTTGCTCAAACTCATTCACAATAGAAATACAATTAAAAAGTATTTTTTTACCCATCAAGTTAGAAAAAAAACAGAAAATTTTATTTCACATATTGTGTGAGGTACAGGGAAACAGGCACTCCAGTACACTATTGCTGGTGGGACTGTAAATTAATATAACCTTTAAGAGGGCAATATCTAAATTACAGATGCACAAACCCCCCAGAAGTGCCAGCAGTGTCACACCTAGTAATTTATCCCATATATAAACTTGCAAGTGCAAAATAACATATGGATATAATTGCAACACTGCCCTAACACAAATTGGAAGCAACTTTAGTATCTCCCAAGGGAGGACTGGTTAGAGAAAAAGTAACATACATCCATACAATGCATAGCCATAAACAAAAAATGAGGAAATATGGATTCTAAAAAACAAGACCAATGAACAAACAAACGTAACCCCAAACAAACTCATAAATACAGAGAACAAACTGATGGTTGCCAGAAGGGAGAGAGGTTGGTGGGGGTGAAATAGGTGAAGGGGATCAAGAGGTCAACTTGAGTTTTATAAAATACAGTAAGTCATTGGGGATAAAAAGTATAGCATAGGGAATAGCCATTAATATTGTATTATTTTTGTATGGTGAGAGCTAGTCTTATTATGGTGAGAATTTCAGACTGTAAATAAATATTGAATCACTATGTTGTATACCTGAAACTAATACAATGCCAACTATATTTCAATTCAAAAAAAAAAAAAGAGGAGGTTCTGCTAATGTGGAAAACCTTCAAGATAAACTAAGCACAAAAACCAAAATGCAGAATAGTGTGTACAGTAGGTACCTTCTCTTCAACAACAAAAAAGGTGTACGTGTGGGAGGAACATACTTGTATCTGCTTGTTCAGGCATAAAAAAATATTTGGGAAGATACACAAGAAACTAGTAACAGCAGATACACACTTCTCTGTGTGTGTGTGTGTGTGTGTGTGCAGGCATGCACAAACTGGATGACCACAGAATAAGGGCCATATATTTTCATACTTTTGACTTTTGAGCCATGTTAACATATCACTTATTAAAAAAAAATTAAAGATCCCAGCCCCTTGTGCAAAGATGTTCACAGCAGCATTATTTGACAGTAAAAAAAAATAGGTTAAAAGGATGAGAGGTTTTATGTGTTTCATATCTTTATATGGAATAATAGTCAAGATATACTGTTGAGTAGAAATAGCAAGTTGCAAAACAGTTAAGTATAGAATAATCACATTTTAAAAAATAATCAAGGAATATATGTCAGTACAGTACATATGTATAAAAGTCTGGAAGAATATGCAACAAACCTAACAGTAACTTAGGGAAGGGAAAAACACAGAGAATTTGTACTTCTAAAATTTCATGGTTCTATAATATTGAAAATTTTCTCTAAATAAGCAGGTATTACATAAACAGAAAAAACAAGTTTTGAAGGCTATAAGGACTGTAATTATCTGGGGACATCATAAAACACAAAACTACTTTCAATGATTACCTATATTTTAGTATCTGCAGTCATTATTAGTCAAATAAAAGTTTTTTTAAAAAAAGGATAACATGTATCTTCCAGTACCTGTTAATACTAGAACAAAATAGGTTTTCCTGCAGTTTTTTCTTGGACATAAGATGTAAAACGTTTTAGAAACTTTGGATATTCTCGCTTTGCCACTGCCCTTAACACTGAGGCTGGTGCCCATCCTCCAGGGTTCACTGTAAGATAAAGGACAATTTAAACCTGTTAAGATATAATTCTCCAAAAACATGTGAAGTATTCCTTTTGTTCTTTTACTATAAAAAATTCCTCACATTGGACCTGCTAGTATCTCTTATTTAAATACTTGACCATTAATTCCTTAATACTAACCACCAGACATGAACAGAAAGCAAGAAAGAAACATTCATTAATAGCAGCACTTCAAGTTACTTAGGACAGGTTTATTCATCAAATTCTCCTGAAGTCAAATAGTAACTCACTCCGGCACAACTGTCTCCTTACACATACTAGCAGTTAACATGCTGTAAAAAGGTCTGAGGATTTGACTAGGGAGAATCTAATACCTGCTGCAGGCAGGAAGATGGGTGAGTAAGAAACCAAGTCAGTGAGGAACAGGACTGTCCAGGACAAGCCCATGTGATAGAAATATGTAACTATAATTCATAGGGACTAGGGAGCAATGATTCAGAAAGCAGAAAAGCCTGACAACAAGAAAAAGAACTGTTAGTTTCCTTCCTCACTGTTGCTCATACTCCTAATTATGTACATATTCTAAGGCAAGTATCTAATAAAATGGTTCTTAAAACCAAGCATCTCTGATCTAGAGATGAAATTTTCAAATTTACCTATCCAGCCCCAGCCTCATACATTCTGAAAAAGTAGTTTTGGGGTGAAATTCAGGCATATGTAGTTTGAAAGTTGCCTGGTAGTTTTGATACACATCTCTCCAAATTAAAAATTAGCAATCTAAAACATAAAAACTAAAAAGGCATTTGTCTAAATTGTCAGTTATTATGTAGACCATACTAAGAGCACCCATATTGCCAAGTAGCACAAGTAAACAACAAAATACATACCATTAGCTACATACGTAATCTTGCATAGAATATTGTCCCTGCTAATCTTCTGGTTTCCCTCTGGTGGGCTTACCAACGTTTGACAAATCATAGCAATATTTATCTTGGCACGGACACATCGATTATTTAGCTGCCAAAACAAAAAATAAAAAACAAACACCAGTATAACAGATAGCCAGTATTTTGTAATCAATACTGCTCTAATACTACATTAGGTTAACTAAAACCACAACTTATCAAAATCTCTAATGAAATTTTATAAATAACAATAAATAACTCATAGTAAGTTGATATAACACCAGGAATGATTTTCCCTCCTCTTAAGTAGTAAATGGGGCTAAACTGAGGTAGAAACCACAGAGGTTTGGCCAGCAGTTGATCCTAACTTTAGAGGGAACTGTGAGCAGTGCCTACATATCTACCCATTCGGCTCTGTCTGCCTAACTTCAGGAGGAAGACAGCTCTACTCGAATGTTCATAGCCACCGACTGCTGCCCTCGGAAAACACATGGGCTATAGTGTTTCAAGGAGCCAAGCCAACATAAAACAAAATCAAGAACCTTTATCAAGTCAAGTTTCTCTCTGTGTGTGGTATGTGTTTATCACTTTTGTCCTGTATGGTATACATGGCTGTTCCCATTTATACAGCGTACTTACAGGAGCACTGTCATGATCCACAGAAAAATTACAAACTATCCAGGTCTCAGGGTCATTTTCAGTCAAGGCTGGTATCTTGCGAATGGCAGAAAGGTATAATACATCTCGCTGAGAAGCAGGCCACACTCTCTGTGGAAGAAATAAAACTCTTTTGAAAATCTGAGCTATTTTTCAGTTATATGTCATATGGAACCAACAAAAAAAAACAAAACAAATATAAAACCAATAAAAACTTGAAGGTAAATTCCGTCAAATTTTAAATGGAAAGCATCTGAGAATACCCACCAAAGGATTAATTATGAACACTAACTTAATGGGTGTGCAGAGTAACACCATCAAAGGAATAATGTTCTGCTATTTTTTCTTTTTTAAAAATTGTGGTTATATTGTTAACAAAAAAATATGCTCTTTAAGTCATTTCTTAAAGTATACAACCAGTGGCATTAGTACATTCATAATGTAATTTCCAAATTATCACCCCCAAACAGAAATTCTGTACCCATTAAGCAGTAATTCCCCATTATCCCCTCCCAAAGTCCCCAGTAATGCTCTGCTTTTAAGTAGAGTATTATAATTTGTTTAAATTGTTCAGAGAATTAAAAGCAGAGACATTAGGGAAAAAAGAATGCTCCTTTGATAATCATAATCACATCTGAAAAATTCCAAATCAGTTAGACCAAATTTTTCAACTTTATGGTAAGCAAGGAAAAATATACTGTTGGAATGATGTGGAACCTAGGTTTCTGAAAATTGGGATTATGTGCTTTTATATGAGAGAAAATATGCACACTGTCATTACTGATTGTTAAGTATGATAAATAGCCAACTCAGTGTCAATACAACAGTAATTATCTGCAAAGTGAAATGGTTAATCTTTTAAAGAGGCAGAATTTCACAAAGTTGATGAAAGTAGTGTTGGGCAGATGTATGTGAAGCCAATGATAAATGAAAATTTGGCCATATTAGAACTAATGGATGAAAATCCACAAGGTTGATGATAAGACTGAAATTTAAAGAGTAAGAATGACCTAAATGTCAGGAGATGAGTAGCCCTCCTTAAGACCATATTAAAAAAGAAGTCAAATTTAAAGAGAAAGATTTCTATAGTGTTACTGGATTCTGTTGAAAAAATTATGCCAGGAAAATTTATTTATTCAAGTAATTGTAAGTTAAATGTTATTACATATGAGACGTATTTTAGTTACTTTTATTGTTCAAGAAATTATCCTAATACAACCTATGTAATTCTCCACTCCATCTACTATTTACCAAGTGAAATACTTTCAACATATTTTTTTTCCAGGATCAATATCTTCAGATAATAAGATTCTTCTAAGTTATTGGTCATTTATCTTCATTCCAAATTACACGGCAATTAATTGGTATTTTAACATTTACTAAATTTTAGATTTCACTTACACCACTCAAATCTGTATGTTGTATCGTTGTTGTTACACATTTCTTGAGTGGCTACCATGTAAAATGAAGCCTAGCTCATAGTCACTAGATATAAGATGATGACGAGACTGAGCTCAAGAAATACATAGCAAACCTCAAATATTTTCATATATTCAGCTCAATTAAAAAATCATTTTGTAAAGAGAAAAACAGTACCTACTGAATCATTATGTTACTTATACAACATATAAGACTGCTTTTGGTGGATATATCTAAAATTTTAATATCATTTTTTTAATTAAAATTTTTTGTTGGAATAAAGTTGACAATATTATATTGGTTTCAGATTACAACATAGTAACTCAGTAATTACATACATTACTAGATGCTTGCCATGGTAAGTGTAGTCATTATTCTTTATAAAATATATTATTTGGCAATTTTCAGAAGGGGAACAAGGCAGAGTAAGGTAAGAAAAATATTAATTCTTTAAAATATCTGGAATAGCATAGGAAGCAATGAATTGAAAGGAAACCAATTTTAATGTTTCTGTGTGCTCTCCTGTTAAGACAAACCTCTCAATAGTCATGCTCAATTTTCCCTTGCTTTCAGATAGTTCACTTAGATCACTTCCATATCTATTAGTCTTAATATAGGCTAATAACATACTTTCTATTTCACTTATTGTCATCACAAGAAACTATGATTCACTTTAGTATTTGGTAACTATCATTTATCTCCTATAGAGACTAGATGCTAGAAAAATACTTACTTGGATTTCAGCATTGTCTAGACTTAAAGTGTACATAACTAACTGCAGATCTTTATCAAACACACTGTTTCTGGATGTTTCTCAGGTTCTTGTCTGCACCCATTTTTGTTTTAAATGAGCTGATATACCTTTCAAATACATGACATTCATGAATTATTAATAAAGACTTTGGATCTTTTCTGGCATTTAATTTTCTGCCAAATTTTACCTTAGTGAAATTATATGTCTCAGTTTGAACTACACTGGAATCCTTTTGGGATGAAGAAATCTTTACCTTGTGCGTTTGATAAATGATGATTGCATTATCAGCTAATGTTTCCACCACATGAAAGTTTTCTATAGTTGCTGAAATGAAGAGAAAATATTAGTAGCCAAAAAGACACATTATCTTTATCTTTTCTTAGGTGATTCATTCACTTATACTGAAAGTCAATTATAAATGGACATTATGGTAAATTCAACAGGATTCTGCCCTACCTAGGCTAAGTCCAAATGGAAGGTAGTTAATATTTAGTATTAGGGTTATAGACAGTGGCTGTGAGATTTGATCACCAGGAAATCTTATTTTCTTTGGCCCAATATCTAGCTTCAAATTAGGAAAGCAACTCTGTTCACCATTGCATTGTTCCACAACACTATGACCATTTTCCATAACCCCTAATTTATTGAAGCTCAATTAGGCTGTTCTGTCTAGGCTTAGGTGACTGTACTGTGAAAAAAGAATGTCAAACTGCCACTGCAAACATGATGTTCAAAAGTATCCGTATTGATGAAATTTGGTACCTAAGGGTGACACACATACACACAAACCCAAGAATAATGCTGAACAAACCAAAGCAGGATTCATCTATAATCTGCCAAGGAAACAAAACAGGAAGGGAAAAGAGTAGATGATAAAGCAAACCTTTTAGTCCTGGCCTCTCTATGAACTCTGTGGAATCTGACAAGTCATTTGACCTTCCTGAAGTTTACTCTTTTACTTCTCTATCATGAAGGATCCTCAAGGTATTAGATCAAGTGCTATAATACACTGAGAAGCATTTTATACAGTGAAAAGTTTTTTTTAAATGTGAGGTTAAAAAAAAGATGGATAGATAAACAGGTGAAAGGAAGAGAGGGACAGAGGGAGAGGGAAGGAATATATCAGTTCCCTATGTGATTCTCCTATATTTTCTACATTGACTTTGTAAACTATAGATCAGATGCAAAAAATCAGATTGGGTTTGATATTAAATTCAAAATAATAATTATCAAAATATGTTAATAATGGCAGCTTACTTTCCCAATCATTGCGAACGTCAACATTCCAGAAGTAATTGCAGACCTCATGTCCTGTAACGCCTTTAACTGCATGGGTAGCTTTCAAAGGATCCAGAACAATCCCATTTTCTTCCACTTCCCTTCTATATACCTAAAGAGGATATATATAAAAGCCTGTTTAAAAAATAAAAATCAACCCCCACCTGAAATACAAACTTGACAGCACATTTTTAAAGTTAGTGGCTTTTAAGAATTTTATATATGAAAATATTTTTATGGAACATAAGTATTGTGCTGAAAGAAAATTTTAAATTTCAAATTATAAACATAGATAACACATAAAAAGTACTTTTAAAACTATGAATCCAAGATAAACTTCAACTATGAAAAACATGCATATGCAGTAAACAATTACTTGAGTTGTTTAAAAAATATATATGAATTTATATATATCAGTTTAAATTAGGCATTATTTACTGAACATTCTAAGACTGTTCAACATAGCTAAGAAAGCCAAATTAGGCCTCGTTAGAACATAATCTCCTTAAGGATACAGATTTAAGGCAGCTTTGTTCAATGTATCCTCAGCATCTAGAACGCCATCTGAAACACAGCAGGCACTCAATTGTTTGTTGAATCAATGACTGAAAGCTAAAATGGCACAAAGATCTATACTATCTTGCTTTAAATACTAAGGTTGTGTACCTAAAGTGCTGAGTAAAATTATTTCAAAATTTTAGATGGCTTGCTACTTTAGAAAGTTCTGTAATAAGATCTTTTTGAGAAATGAAGAAACATGTTATCAAAGGGAGAACTAGCTCTCAATTTATGGAGTGCTTATGGGGCCAGACACTGCTAGGCATTTTACAAATAGTTTCTCTTTTACAATCTCCCTCCCCAAGCTACCCTTCCCTATATGCTTATTTATTCATGTTATTGTGACTGCTATTTACCCAGTCACCCAAACTGAAAACTCTACAGACTTCTTCCCTCACACTTGACATAGCTATTAAGCCTATTACTAATCATCTGAGTCATCCAACAGCTTGACTTTCCTACTATTGGTTACCTCTTTTAGCTAGGCTTTGATCACCTTGTATTTGACACTCTCAAGTGGTTTGCTTGGTCTCTAGTTTCTTCCCTATCGGCTTCATCTTCCTAAAACATTACCTGGTGTACAGTGGTTAACCTACTGCTACAGACAAGACTGTTCTCTTTATTGAGTTATTTTATACTCCCCGCTCTTCATTCCTTGTAGAGGGACTTCATGGAGATGACCACACATGGTTTCTCTTTGCCCCTTCACTTCTTTCTTGGGCAGCAGGGAGTGAAGACGGACAAAGCCAGTAACTCATCTGAATGGTGAGTACACCAAGAGGATGAGGCAGGCTTGGCTCAACACCTTCTTTGCATACAGCTTGCAACCTGGTCTGCTTTTGGGGCCTGCTCTTATGGGGAAGGTCTGTGATTATCCAGCTACATCAGAAACAGTTTAATCCTAGGTCAACATATGAGCAAGACCTTGAGGCCACTGATCTAAAGCCATAGTCTCCAATCAATTTATCAGATTTATAACTAACATTTTGGTATCTCATTTGCTTGTCTCTTCTTATTTCTTAAATTGCTCCATATTCAGGAAGAATGGAAATTCTAACATTTAATATTGTATCTCATTTGCTAGAATAATTCTGGTCTCAGCAGTCTATGCAAAACTCCTGAATAAGAAATTTGCTTTCAAGTTTTTGCTCATGTTATATTTGTCTTACATGCCCTTACCTTACCTTTGTCACAACCTTGCTTCCATTTCCAGGCATAGCTCAAATGCTTCTCTTCAGTGTAAAATAATCTAATTGCTTCAAATCAGAAATCTCTTTTCCAATTTTCTCTACTATTTCTATACTTTTTATTCAATATATAATTGGATGAAGCCAAGTAATGATATCTTTTAAGTGTTAATATCCTTTTACCCTAACTAAAGTTATGGCTTGTAGTCTTTATTAAACATCTCTTTATCTTTAGCATTAATGCCTCGGGCATGAGGTAATCCGAAATTCAATGCTGCTGTTTGTTGCTTTTCAATACATCTCTGAATTTCTTGTTTCCTGCTCTTACACTGTCTCCTGTGTTTAGGAATGTGAGCAAGATTAGCTGACAAATGTCCAAATATCAAAAATAGGTAGTGTGATAAAGGACAGGAAGTGAGGTATAGTAAAAAAAAAGGAACAAAGTGACATCTGGGTATAACATTTAGTGTATTAAAAAATAAATAAGGAGAAATATCCAAATAAAGACCTACCAGCTAGTTGTGACCTGTGGCTTATGCCATAGATTTAAATTATGACCATAAACAAACTGTGTAAAAGCTAATCAGGGAAGTAAAACATTTTATTTCTTAATATTTGATACTTCCTTGATGATATGTGATAATCTGCTTAAAAGTAATTTAAAAATGCTGTCCTTATATCAATGTAGCAGTAATATTACTGTAAAAGAGCTGCAATTCACAAGCAATGATATTTCACTGAGAATTACCTTCATTTCTCCTTCTTCTACAACCAACTGCCAATTGGCATCTCCACCTACATCCTGTAATGAATACGTCATGTGGTTGTGCACCATCTCTTCAACCTTGAAAAGAAAAATAAAACTGTAAGACTCCACATCCAATTAATAGCCATATCATAACCTCTAAAATGGTATTCAGTTTACTTCAGTTCAGAAATGATGTTCTTAGAAAGCTGAGCAACCAAATGCATGATGGTTAGAAGGTTTTCTATAGTGAAGAATTTAGTCCACATTCCAGATACCATATCCAGGTTAATGACAGGATGGAGAAATACACAGAAGTAGGATTCTTCACTTAAATAACAGGTATTGGCCTAATGTGTATCAAGTCACCAAAATAAGCATTTTCTGGAAAAAAGAAATATTCCTTCCATCACCATGAAATGCTTCCTTACAGAGATAATGTCTTAAAGCATAAAATCACACAACTCTAAGGGTAAAAGGGGCATAAACAGTCCACCTAGTCTATATTTCTGTATTAAGACTACATAAAGATACTAGAAAGCTTGTTATACACCAAGTTTTTCCTATGAAAAGATAACAAAACTTTCAATATTTCACCGATAAACCTCTCTTTTATCATGAATATAAGCCAACTTAAAAAATAACCAATGCTTCCATTTATTTGGTTCCAATTTCATTGTTCTATGTTGTTTTAGGGACAATGCTTAATACTCATACATGCAAACATTTACAAATAATCATCTTTTAGTTCATTCTTTCTAAAAATTCTAACAATTTTTTACTGAAGGTAAATGTAGCCTCTGCTTTTACCTGTTACAAATTACCTACACACATCTATTATAAGCAAATAAAATTGTACATCACACTCCCAGAATCCTCAATCACATATATTTATTAAGACTTCATATGACTGCTCTTTGCAAAGTCTCCTAGTTTGAAACATGTTTTTAAACAAAACTGAAGTGATAAAAAGATTATTTCTGAAGGAACTTGCTTGTTTACCATCTATACATAGACACTTTTTCTCAGCATTATTTCCTAATCTTTTATTCATAATTTTGTTTCATGTAATAAATACATTAGAGAAGCAAGAAGAGTTGGAAAACATGTTTATTATACTTCCATTTAAAATTTTATTTCTAAGTTAAACTACCTATTTTACATAGAACCTACTGTGTTCATTAGGGATACATAACAAGTTTCGCTCACATATTTTGAAACAAATACATTAATGGTTTGGGGGCAGTAACTCTTAAGCTGATTAATCCTGGGATATAATTTTTCTCCACAAAAAGATGTTATCAATATGTTATAGTAATGTGTACTTCTGTGACATCAAGTTCATGATCTCAGAAGGCATACTTGGTCACTGAAAGTAGGTATGGCTTTAAGAGTCTCCATAATGGCAATAATCACACAAAAAGTTTTTGATAAAAATATTTATGCTGAGATTCTACAATCTATTTTTTGTACTAAAAAACACATATAAAATCTATTTATTTGTAATCCTCAAAACAAAGCAAATGGTGCTAGGTTACAGACTTGGGAGAAATTTTTAAATGTGACTAATAGTTTATTCTATAATTTTATGAAGTCTTAATTATAAAACATAACTTCAGGGGCTGCCTGGAAAAACCTATGTGCCTCTATAATAGTGAAATCTGCTTTGGGAGGGTGAGGATGACTAATGAAGGATTCCAAGTTATAAATATGTTTTACAAAAGGTATCTGATTTTTAAAAAAAGGAAAAACAAAGAAAGTTCCAGTTAGTATGCTTAAATAAAACAACCACGGTAGCTCTGGCTTGATTCATTTGTTTGTGTCACATCATGATTGAGAGACATTTTTTACCATTTTTAGAGTCCAAGATCTTAAAAATCTTTAGATTTGAATATGCACATTTTAGATGGGAGTACTAAGTTAAGAACACCTATCTTATGAAATTAGAGGCAAAAGAAATGCCTACCAGAAACAAACCCAACTTTAAAATACCTTACTTGTAAAATAAGAATGTGAATGATTTTACTCTGTTGAAAAACAAAGAAAGAGAGTTCTGTTTAAAAAGATTTTAGTGCCAGTTAGCTCTGTTTTTGTTTGGGAGATTATTCCTAATTAATTATTTCAAATGCTTGAAAAATGAGGTTTTAGTTTGCTTTTTGGTTCAAAAGAAAGCAGATTATACAAATATAAATTGATAGGAGCTAAAACAATATACAGTAAGCACTTTTAACACTGTCATTCTAGACAGATGAAAAAACAGTAATCCTATTAGATTACCACTGCATTTATGGAAAAGTTTTCAGTCTTTATTTCTTATTTACTTCCTTGACTTAAGAGCACTTGAAAAATCCAAGAAAGAAACAAACAAGATATATTCATTGCTATGCTCCTAGGAAATTAAATAAACTAATGAAGTACTCAAAGAAGTAAATTTCTCTGCAAAACTTTCATCATGGAATCTTTATCCATTATGGCATCTTCCCTCAGGTAAGAACACTGAGGTTAAAAAAAAAGTCATGATACAGGTAAAAATCTCACTATAATTTATTTTATGTTCACTGCAATAAAATATGAAGTAGCCAGTGTTATCCAGAGGTAGTCACTTGGGCATTCATGACCACACTGACAGTTCAGATCTAACCTAACAATCTGCTTTGTGTACTGTTTTCAGTTATGACTCTGTATATCAAAAACAAATGGGAAACAAGGGACCATTAAAATTGAATGACAAGAATGAACACATGCCCAACTTAATATTTTATTAAGCTCAAAATTTGAGACTCTAGGAAATAATTTTACTAGTAACACTTGCTATCACTTAAAAAAAGACTAGGTCAAAATCATTGAAGCAGTCTTTGCAAATTTTAACTAGACTAAGCATAATTTTTGGGAATTATGCCCTTGATTTTTTGGGGGCCTAGAGTTGAAAATGATGTGTGCCAACACACACAGAAATAAACTGTGAAAAAAAATGGGAGATAAAACACATTTGAAATAAGAGGTAATAAGTACTTCAATTCTAACCTTTCCTTCCACCTCACATATGAGTCATTTAGTATGCCAGTTTAGGGGGCTATTTAACTGGATTCTTGTAATATTATTACAGAACTTTTAAAAGAAAATTGTCTTTTGATGGCACAAAGAAATTGTAACGAACAAAATTCTCATGAACAAAAGTAAAAAAGAGCTCAAAGACCACTCAGACCTCTTTCTCTTATTCATGTGAAAGGAATACAACCATGCTTATTTTTAGAGTCACAGAGTCATACAGGGATTTGTTGGATAAAATAATTTATTATTAACAAATTAACAGAGTACTGTTAACTCAAAAGAAAAATGGCTAAGGACATGGTCAATTCACTGAACAAATGCAAACAGTCAAGAAGCAAAATAACACTTTTAGTTTATCAGATTGGCAAAAATTAATCGAATTATATAATATTCAGTGTCAGTACAGCGAAAGAAAACTGTCCTGGGAGTAGGTGGTTCAACTTTCCTAATGAACAGTTTGGAAATAAGAATTTTAAAAACTTAGAAAAGTGTGCAAGGCCTTTGTCCTAACAATTCTACTTCTAGGAGTAGAGTCAAAGGAAGTAATTGAATAAGTGTACAAAGATGTATATAAAAGGATGTTCCGGTTGCTCTAGTTATACTAGAGGCAAACTGAAAATAAACTGAATGTCAATATTAAGCGAGCAGGTAAACCCAGTATGCATATCCATACAACAGATGAGGAGATAGATACCTATATTTACTGATGGGAAGATGGGTTTAATTATGTTTTTAAAAAGAAAAAAGCTGGTTATAAAATAGTATATAAAAATTACCTACTTCAGTAGAAAAAGACAACTATTACAGTATGTGTATCAATGTATGCCTGATTTTACGTACTTACTTATATAAATATATATATATTATATATATGGAAAAAGGACATGCATAAGAATATTACTAGTTATCTATTTTTATTTTCTAAGTTCTGCTAAATTAACACATCTTGTACAGTAAAAATCAGACGGGTGAAATAATTACAATAATGTGTCACTATAGACATAAAGTGGGAAAGAGCTTTACACAGAATTGTTTTTGCAATCACACTCACCACTGATTAACCTGCAAATGTACTTACTTACTGCCCACCCTTTGTTTCTTTTTTTTCCCCCGACAACAGAGTATTTTTTTTTCCTTTGATTTTTGAGGTGACATCTCTAGGTGGTGTGTTAGGCAAATAAATGTAAACAAAGAGATTCATTTATAAACCCAAGTCCTTTCTACTTTCTGTACATTTTGATTTAGTGTGCTTTCTTCCCAATATCTGCCCATCAGACAGATGCACATGTTGCTACTAATATCCCAGTACATTCACATATTTTATTTGAAATTATTTTAAGGGTATTTCTCAGTTCTTGTTTAATTATCCTACCTACCTATAAACATCATTTCAACATGAACAAAGCAGTCATGAGCCAAGACTTGCATGTAGATCGTAAGGCCCAGTTAATCAGTAGTTAACTGCCAGAGCCCAAGTAGGCTAATGACAGCAAATACTTTAACAAAGAGAATAAATAGTTGATATTTATTTTATTTTTCTTCATTTCTGCCTCTTTTGGCATGTAACATGGTATAATAATCAAAAGCTGAAAGCAGAATTTTACCAATCATGAGCATAATTTATTAGGAAAAAAATCCACTAGAAAGGCTTTTCTTGATTTATATAAATGAATTACACAATTAGGTAAGGAAGAAAGCTCAATTAAGTAAAATCACGTAAAAATCTGAGTATATGCTTCTTGGTAATATATCCATCTGTACTTGAAGGCTTTCAACTATACTACAGCTCTGTAGCTTGGACCCAGGTCTGGGTTCTGAAGCCCCACTTCTTAGGCACCTATCAGTGGTTTACACTGTTTCCTTGCTCTCATTACATTCTCTTTCATTTACAGCCTGTGTATTCCTCTGCTTTAAGGAAAAAATGGTAACGAGTACTGATGGGTTTTAGTCTGTTAATGTATTATTTTAATGCAAGGTGGAGCATAGCAGAAAAAAACAATCTCCCAATATATTATGTAATTTTGTCACTAATTTATTGTGAATGAGAAACTTTTGAAAAAGCATGTATAAATGGATGAGCAAAAGGTAAGAAATACTGTCATAAGTTTGGTTATGGGTAATTTCTGATGAAGAATAAAAAGCTAGTCATTTAGAGTTTTAATTTTCTTCTTTACTGAGTAGTTAAAAACTAATGTAAATTTTACTTATATGTGTAGATTAATAGATACTTGCTTTACATTATGACTCTTAAAACTTTTATTGGAATAGTCTACTTGAGAAAAAAATGATGTAGATAATTTGATTAGCTCAAAGAAATTATGTTATTATAATGCTAACAGAAACACACTTATTGGGCACTTCCTGTATGTCCAGATAATAGTCCTAGCTAAATCACAGAAGTGAAGCGTGGAAGAGTTAGAAAAGTTGCCCAAGATAATACAGCTCATCAGGATTTAAATTCAGGTCATTCTGAAAAGAGACTCGGCTTCTTAACATACATGATGGATCCAATAATCACCATAAAGATACCAAGTTGAATGCCAAAAATATAAAGATTAAAAAGCTTTTTAAAATTAATGCTAACACTAAAAATTATTCCTACAATAATTCTTTGATTTTATTATGAGAACAGAGACTGTTAAGAATTGAGCTTCTAATTCCTAAATATTACTGATGCTGAGTAACTTAAAACCAATTTCCATAGATTTAGCATATGAATAGGAATATTAACTTATAATATCTAAGGGTAATTTGCATAAGGAAAATACAACCTATCCAGTGTTTAATATTATAATGGTAATGAGACAAATATTATTTAAAAAGTTATTTCCCTGTCAAATATAACTGAGACATTTTAAATTAGATTAAAAGTGAGACTGCTGAAATCTGCTTTTCTGCTGTAACGTATCTTTGTAGACCATGTCCATCCAAGTTTCTGAATCCTGTCTGAAGAAACAGATTTTATGTGATATTTAAATACCAGGTACCTCTACTTGTTTCAATTGAATTTGTCATCTTGTGGGAGTACCTCTTACATGGCAAAATTCCAAGCGATCCACCACAGTAGAGGATACAAAGGGCACATGCAAGCCTGACAGAGGAATTGTTTAGTAGATAAGGAAGGCCTTTTTCAATGCTTATTGTTACTATTTAAAATTCAAAACCAAAACAAGTGGCCTAACCAAACAATTTCTAGGAACAAGAAAGCAGGCTGAAACATAGCACAGAAAGACTCAAGTCCATTCTATACATTCATACAGTACCTGGGAGCTGAATCTGTGAACATCATCAGAGGCACTGACTAGATCAATGGAAGACATGGAGGAAGAGCGACTATAGGGCTACCAGAGACAGACAAAGAAAAAACCAAGTAATCAGAACAAAGGCACAACAGAGCATTCAGTACCAACTTCCAAACACAAGATAAAGAAAGAGAACAAAGCACCATATGAAACAAGCTCAGCAGCAAGTGCTGACTTCATGCACCTATTACAAGTTATGCTCCAAAAATTCTAAAAAGAATGCAATGCTTCCAATAATACAAAATAATACCACTTAACCTCAAAGAAAAAAGAGATTTAATATAACTTGCTATGCTTCTGGTTAACTATTTTGGACTAGCCATTCCCTATCCACCCCCATTTCCCTTTCCCCTTAAATAAAAAAGAACGTTCTATTCAGAAGATTTCTAACTGTTTTGCATGATGTAGATGGAAGAAACATACAATTCCCAAGAATCTCATTACTTAAATTCCAGAGAAGGGAGAAAACTTATACAAGATAGTTCCAACAACAGTGAAGAACAATGCAACATGTACTTTGAGCAAACTGACATTAGCTTACCGTTTGGACAAATCTGTGAGTCCCCACAGAAGAAAAGGCATCTCCAGATGGCATAGACGCAGGCCAATGTAACCTGACCTTTTCACTCTGTGACTAAGAAAACATAATGTTAAGATGGGATCGTTTTAAAGTGTATTTTACAGTGTTTAAGAATGGATAATTCAACCTGAACACTTTAGTACTTATAAATATTGAATTATGAAAATACTCTACAGATAGGAGCCTTGCCAAATCCTCACACTTCATGTATGTCAATTCAGTCTCTTCTTTTAGATGCCATAGATGTTACCTACATTACACAGACCAAGCATTAGTTCTTTGATTTTGCTCCTGGTCTGGGTCTCCAATGCCAGCAGCACATCGTTTACCATGAATCTGCATTAACACTGCTGCTGAAGTTAATTTTCTTATATTCAAACTCTGGGCAAATTATTCTAATCGTTCTACCCCATCGGGGTCCTGTGGGGCTGTATCATTTGAACCAATATGATACTTTGCTTCAGTTATGTTCTAAAGAGCATATCATGTATATTTCTGTCTCCTTTCCGTGACAGTATTGTGTCTTCAACCCATCACCTCACTTCTGTTAAGCTGCCACTTAACCTCCTTCTACCACCTTAGTTTACCTAGTTTCTTCTAATTTATTCAATAAATATGTGCTGAATGTAATGTACCAAAAACTTTGCTGTGTTGCGTGTGTGCTCATCTTCTAAGTATGCAGAAGACAAATGGTATTTTCAACATTATCTGATTACAACTGCTAAGATCTCATTTCTCACTCACCATGTTATTGTACGTATCTTCAGCTATGCTGGCAAATAATGTAAAACACTGTAAATTAAAAAATGTGTCACTGAAGAAATCCTATATACTGGATGTGTTGTTGAGAGTCCTGTGCTGTATCTACTGTGTACAATGAGGGAAATGACTTGAAGATCTGAAACTGATTTAACATATTACTGGAGCTTATTAACTCTACAGCATTACTACCCTGTAATTATCTTTGTCCTATCAATGTGCTTGGCTATTAGGCAAGGAAAATTATGGTCTGTTTAAGGACTTGTTTTGTAGGTTGTCTACCAGAATGACAATAATGGACTGAAATTAAATGAGTTGATAGCCTCATGAATAGTTCTTTTCTCTAAAGCTTACAGAAATTCTATCGAACCTCTTAAACTACAACTCAACCACTGTATTGATAGTCAGTAGAGTAACATTTTAGAGCCAGAAGGGATAATTTGAATCATTTCCCAAAGATAGAAAACCAAGGACCAGAAAATTTAAGTTTATATATAAAATGTATATATATATAAAATGGTAAGTTTATAGCTACATAGTCAGTGGCAAAACTAAAGAATGAAAATGAAGTTGTCTTGACCTCAAACAGTTCACTACTCCTCCCCAAAAGGCACACCTTATATTAAAAAAACACAATGAAGGAAAAAAAAAAACTAAAAAACCAACACCATGATGCTACTTCAGACACCCAAAAGTAGAGCTCACGTAGAAACAAGAAGTTCCCATTCTTACTGAGTCTGCATAGCATCTTTTGGGTATAAAAAAAAAAAGCAGTAAGCTTTATAAATTAATATGACGTGACCTTTTTATCACTGATTTAGGAAAAAATAAATAAATAAACATGAAAAGCAAACAGTCACTATTACAGGTGATTTACCCTTGGGTAGACAGACCAGTAAATGGGCATAATGGCCATGACTTGCCTTAGCAATGAGAGAGAATAAACAAGCTAACTGTTCTATGCAAGTTAATTTGTGGTATTAAAGGAAATACAAATATGACTTATTTGCAAGATGTTTAAAGTCCTGGGGAGAGTAACTAAAATTCATCCTGAAGTATCATCTAGAGGTAATATATGGTAACTGCATTGTTGCAGATTTAAAGGTGGTAAAGGATCAAATTAATCTTGATACCAGAGTTAAAGGATATAAGAAATATTTTCCATCAATTTCCACAGAAGAAGCTAGGTATAATTGTTGTGAATTTAATGATGATAAAACACTCGTCGAAGTTAAAAAAGTGAGGAAGCAACTGAATGTGAAGGTAGTGAAAGCAATAAAGGAGTTAATAAAAACTGAATGGCACTAAAGTAGAAGGAAAAATAAATTCTTGGTCATTTTCCTTTTGAATTCATATGGTATTACTGATGAAGAGAAATCAGTTTCACTCAGATTAAATGTATGATTGATACTAACAGAATGAAAATAAAGTTGGATACTTCAAGTGGAATAAGGAGAATATTTCCACTTAATTTCATGTCAATTACCCATGCTTCCTTTAAACAATCTCTGGCCTTCTTTCTATCGTTTGGAAATTGATCAACAAAGGAACTAACTTATATGCTGACTCAATGTAGATACAGTTCATTTTCTAGGTTATTAGGTTCACAATTTTCAAATTCTATTTATATGAAATAGCATATATCAGGGAATGCCTAATGTTCAAATTTTTAATAACAGATATACCTGTTCTTCTATTTTATCTTGTCTGTCAAGAGCGGCTTCAACAGCATCAAAGAACTCTTCTTCATTAATCAGACTGTTTGGGCCTTCCTATTTAAACACACGGGAAAAAAAAAAAGCAGTTGATTTAAGAAAATTAAGAATAATCATAACCCTGGCATTAACTCAAGGAAAAAATTGAAAAGTGACTCAAGAAACATTTATGAATCAATTAGCACACTAGGTACGTTATCATAAAGATAAGTAACATATGGTTTGTACAAAATCATTACAATTAATTCATTCACTCAGAACACTTCATGTATATTGATGACTACTACTGTGTTAAGGAGACAGTCTAGAGCAGGGTTGGTGAACTATGCCCATGAGCTAAATGTCCACTGTCTATTTCTGTATGGCCTTTGAGCTAAGAATTTCATTTTAATATGGTTGGGGAAAAGAAAGAAAGAATAACATTTCATGATGTGGGAATTACATGAAATTAAAGTTGTTGGAATACAATCATGCTCTTTCATTTTGTATTATCTATGCCTGTTTTCATGCTACACTGGCAGAGTTGAAAACTTGCAACTTGAGTACTCGGTAAGAGAAACCATATAAAATTGCAGAAAGGGTAAACATAAAGTTACAGAAGATCTACAGCCAATGACAAGCACAGGTAAGAGTTTTCCAGGGATCTTCCTAAGCAAAGACAATTATTTCATGGGGAAAGAAAAGTTGAGCTGATAACTTGAAAACCTGGTTAGATGGCAAAGCACCTAGGAATTCTCAAACACCTAGGGAATTGCTTGGGGAACTTGTTAAAAAATTAAAATTCTCAGGCCCCTATAAAAAGAAATTACTTTTTAGTGGGTCTTGGGTAGGAATATTCAAGTTTACTTAAGTCCTCCATGAGATTCTCATGCAAGTGGAGCTTCAGCTTTACAAGAAGATAAAAGTATACAGGACAATAGCAAAATGAATACAAGCAAGGTATGTTCCCGCTGTGATGAAACACATGAGTGCACTTTAAGTGGGACAATAGCTTCATAATATGGTAAAAGTGGAGGCAGAAAGGTAGGCTGGGTTTAAGATTCTCTAAATTTTTAAATATACCCAATAAGACACATGAATAATGATTGGTGGTCTGGAATATTCCCAATTAGATTGGTAATCCCAAATCATCAATACTCCATTAAAAAGTATCCAGCAACATCACTATCCCTGCCACAATGTAGTCAACACAAGAAGGATGGAAGGAACTAGGACATAAGGCTCCTGTCATTTTGGCACAGGCATATGATAAATCTTGATTTAATGCATTAGTTCTTTCAGAGTTATGAGAACTCCCTCACAATCCACTTAAAAAAAACCTTTTTATTCAATTACAACACACAGAACAGTGCACATCTCAATGAATTATCATTAAATGAATGTAACCTTATCTAATGGCAGGTGGAGCATGAAAAAGAATAGTAACAACACTCCAGAGATCTCTCTCCTGTAAGATGCCTTTATAAAATCAAAACATTTCAAAGACACTCAAACGATAGTATCACTTTGGCCTCAGCTGATAGAGAGAAATGCAAAAAAAAATCCCAAATCTACTCTGAAATCAACCATACTCAATGCTTTAAAAAACTCCATTGATCATAACCAATCTACATTTTTAAAAACCATAACACTTGTTCAATCTATGATATCATGTCAGAGTCTCAGGACTCTACTAATTGGGTTACAGCATTAAAAAATTCTACTTTGACAAATGAAACAAGTACATATTTCCTATGATGGCCACTCTGAGAGGGGAACTAAAGTAATAGGAATAAAGAGCCCTTTATTTAAAAACAACTTAAAAAAAATTTCTTATATTTTGTAATCCAGTTTTTTAAAACCCAGAAGATAGCTAATTATATAATTTTAACATATTCTAGAAGGAAAGAATCGACAGCTTAATTTAAAAACAATACAGCTCATTCAGCAACATTGCAGGATACAAAAATAATACACAGAAATCTGTTGCATTCCTATACATTAACGATGAACTAGCAGAAAGAGAAATCAAGAAAACACTTCCATTCACAATTGCATCTAAAAGAATAAAATACCTAGGAATAAACCTAATGAAGGAAGTGAAAGACCAATATTCTGAGAACTATAAGACACTAATGAGAGAAATTAAAGAAGAAACCAATAAATGGAAATACATCCCATGCTCATGGATAGGAAAAATTAATATTGTCAAAATGGCCATCCTAATGGGGGGGAATCTAGTAACCACAATGTTGCCCATGTGATTTTATATTAATGATACTAAAAAAAAATGTGGCCATCCTGCCTAAAGTAATCTACAGATTCAATGCAATCCCTAACAAAATACCAACAGCATTCTTCAATGAACTAGAGTAAGTAGTTATAAAATTCATACGAAACCACAGAAGACTCCAAATAGCCAAAGCAATCCTGAGAAAGAAGAATAAAGCAGGAAGATTATGCTCCCCGACTTCAAGCTCTACTACAAAGACACAGTAATCAAGACAATTTGGTACTGGCACAAGAACAGACCCATAGACCAATGGAACAGACTAGAGAGCCCAGATATAAACACAAGCATATATGGTCAATTAATATATGATAAGGGAACCATGGACATACAATGGGGAAGTGACACCCTCTTCAACAGTTGGTGTTAACAAAACCGGACAACTACATGCAAGAGAATGAAACTGGATTATTGTCTAACCCCACACATAAAAGTAAACTCAAAACGGATCAAAGACCTGAATGTAACTCTTGAAACCATAAAACTCTTAAAAGATAACACAGGCAAAAATCTCTTGAATATAAACATGAGCAAATTTTTCTGAATGCATCTCCTCGGGCAAGGGAAACAAAATAAAAAATTAACAAATGGGACTACATCAAACCAAAAAGCTTCTGTACAACAAAGGACACCATCAGCAGAACAAAAAGGCATTCTACAGTATGGGAAAATATATTTGTAAATGACATATCCGACAAGGGGTTAACATCCAAAATATATAAAGAACTGACATGCCTCAACAACCAAAAAGCAAATAACCCAATTAAAAAATGGGCAGAGGATATGAAGAGACAATTCTCTAAAGAAGAAATTCAGATGGCCAACAGACACATGAAAAGATGCTCCACATCACTAATCATCAGGGAAATGCAAATTAAAACCACAATGAGATATCACCTCACACCAGTAAGGATGGCCAGCATCGAAAAGACTAAGAACAAATGCTGGCAAGGATGCAGAAAAACGGGAACCCTCCTACACTGCTGGTGGGAATTTAAGCTAGTTCAACCATTGTGGAAAGCAAAATGGAGGTTCCTCAAAAAACTAAAAATAGAAATACCATTTGACCCGGGAATTCCACTCCTAGGAATTTACCTAAACAATACAATTCTCAGATTCAAAAAGACATATGCACCCCTATGTCTATTGCAGCACTATTTACAATAGCCAAGATATGGAAGCAACCTAAGTGCCCATCAGTAGATGAATGAATAAAGAAGATTTGGTACAGAAACACAATGGAATACTATTCAGCCATAAGAAAGAAACAAATCCTACCATTTGCAACAACATGGATGGAGCTGGAGGGTATTATGCTCGGTGAAATAAGCCAGGCAGAGAAAGACAAGTACCAAATGATTTCACTAATTTGTGGAGTATAACAACGAAGAATAACTGAAGGAACAAAACAGAAGCAGACTCACAAACTCTAAGAAGGGACTAGTGGTTACCAAAGGGGAGGGGTGCAGGAGGGTGAGTGGGGATGGAGGGAAAGGGGATTCAGGGGTATTATGATTGGCACACATGGTGTTAGGGGGGATCATGGGGAAATTGAGGGGTATTATGATTGGCACACAGGATGTTAGGGGGTTCATGGGGAAGACAGTGTAGCACAGAGAAGGCAAACAGTGACTCTGTGGCATCTTACTACACTGATGGACAGCGATACAGTACAACAGCCAGGCTACAGCTACACCTGCGAGAACTCAGCACCTCACGAAGCGGGTAAGATACAAAGCCACGACCTGAGCACTCCCCCACCCCAGCACACGGGCGGGAGGAAAAGATTCCGAGTAGGGAGGGAGGGGAAGCACAGGCCCACCAAATAACCAGCCCTGGTTATCTGCGCCGGGAGCACTGACACACATCGCGTGGTGTATCGGAGATTAGAAAAACAGAAGTGCAGGATCTGAGACAGAGACCGCAAGCGGGTCCCCTCAGCCGGCTCCCGGGGACAAAAGAAAAGCATGTGGTTTCCTTCAAAAGTCTTTAAGAGACAAGGGCCCAACAGTGGAAGAAAATCGTCCCACTGCACTCGGCCCAGTGGGCTGGGAGTCTTGGGAATTTCGGACCTGCTGGCCGGCGGCCGGGCAAAGCAGCTGTGCCGAGGCTTGCCACAGAGATCATCAGCCGCCCATTCGTTCCCGCCCCCCCACTGGCCCCGGCCAGAGCCGCAAAGGGCCCGGCAGAGCCGCCGCTGCTGTGGAACAGCGGAGGAGCGGCCCCAACCACAGCAAGCTCACAGAATCACCTCCTGGCTGGCGCGCAGCTAAGCAGGAAAAGCCCCTAAACCAGGTTCAGAAGGCACCAAGGGGACCAGAAAGCACCCAACGAGACTGCAAAACCCCGCAGTGCTATAGGGTAAGCTGAGGCGGCCCGTACACAGGCAGCTTAGGGGATTATCCCAGAGACTGCCTCCCGGTGTGCTGGAAAACAGCTCAGGCCCTTGAGAAGGGCAGGGAAAACGACAAGCAGGAAGGGACTTTGTTCTCCCAGCTGACACACGTGGCGACTACCAGTGAACACTTCTATCGCCATGAAAAGACAGAGAAATATGGTCCAGACAAAGCTAAGCCAGACAACCCCAGAGAAGGGGCCTGATGGGATAGACTTATACAATCTTCCTGAAAAACAATTCAGAATAAAAGTCATAACCATGCTGATGGATCTATAGAGAAATATGCAAGAGCTAAGGGAGGAAGTGAGGAAAGACAATGCAGAAATCAGAGAAGTGATCAACAGGCTTAAGAGCAGAATGGATGAGGTACAAAAGACTGTTAATGGAATAGAAATCAGAGAACAGGAATACAGAGAAGCTGAGGCAGAGAGATAAAAGGATCTCTAGGAATGAAAGAATATTAAGAGAACTGTGTGACCAATCCAAACGGAACAATATTCGCATTATAGGAGTACCACAGGAAGAGAGAGAAAAAGGGATACAAAGTGTCTTTGAAGAAATAATTGCTGAAAACTTCCCCAAGCTGAGGAAGGAAATAGTTTCTCAGACCACAGAAGCCCACAGATCTCCCAAAACAAGACATCCAAGTAGAACAACACCAAGACACATAATAATTAAAATGGCAAAGATCAAAGATAAGGACAGAGTATTAAAGGCAGCTAGAGAGAGAAAAAGATCACCTACAAAGGAAAACCCATCAGACTATCATCAGACTTCTCAACAGAAACCTTAAATGCCAGAAGAGAATGGCATGACATATATAACGTAATGAAACAGAAGGGCCTTGAACCAAGAATATTGCATCCAGCACAATTATCATTTAAGTTTGAGAGAGGGATTAAACAATTCCCATACAAGTGAAAGCTGAGGGAGTTTGCCTCCCATAAACCACCCCAACAGGATATCTTAAAGGGACTGCTCTAGATGGAAGCACTCCTAAGGCTAAAAAGATGTCACCAAAGAAATTAACCATTTAAAATGTATATGCACCCAACACAGGAGTGCCAACATATGTGAAACAAATACTAACAGAATTAAAGGAGGAAATAGAAAGCAATGCATTCATTTTAGAAGACTTCAACACACCACTCACTCCAAAGGACAGATCAACCAGACAGAAAATAAGACACAGAAGCACTGAACAACACACTAGAACAGATGGACCTAACAGACATCTACAGAACTCTACACCCAAAAACAGCAGGATACACATTCTTCTCAAGTGCACATGGAACATTTCCCAGAATAGACCACATACTAGGCCACAAAAAGAACCTCAGTAAATTCAAAAATATTGAAATTCTACCAACCAACTTCTCAGATCACAAAGGTATAAAGCTAGAAATAAATTGTACAAAGAAAACAAAAAGGCTCAAAAATACATGGAGACTTAACAGCATGCTCCTAAATAATCAATAGTAAGTGACCAAATTAAAATGGAGATCAAACAATATACGGAGACTAATTACAACAATAACACAAAACCGCAACTTCTGTGGGATGCAGCAAAAGCAGTTCTAAGAGAAAGTATATTACAATCCAGGCCTATTTAAAGAAGGAAGAACAATCCCAAATGAATAGTCTAAAGACCCAATTACTGAAATTGGAAAAAGAAGAACAAATGTGGCCCAAAGTCGCCAGAAGGAGGGACATAATAAAGATCAGAGAAGAAATAAATAAAATTGAGAAGAATAAAACAATAGAAAAAAAATCAATGAAACCAAGAGTTGGTACTTTGAAAAAATAAACAAAATAGATAAACTCCTAGCCAGACTCATTAAGAGAACAAGAGAATCTACACACATAAACAGAATCAGAAATGAGAAAGGAAAAATCACTACGGACCCCACAGAAATACAAAGAATTATAAGAGAATACTATGAAAATCTATATGTTAACAAGCTGGAAAACCTAGAAGAAATGGACAACTTCTTAGAAAAATACAACCTTCCAAGACTGACCAAGCAAGAAACAGAAAACCTAAACAGACCAATTACCAAGAACAATACTGAATCGGTAATCAAAAAACTACCCAAGAAGAAAACCCCCAGGCCAGATTGATTCACCTCTGAATTTTACCAGACATACAGAGATGACATAATACCCATTCTCCCTAAAGTTTTCCAAAAAATAGAAGAGGTAATACTTCCAAACTCTTTCTATGAAGCCAGCATCACTCTAATACCAAAACCAGGCAAAGACCTCACCAAAAAAGAAAATTACAGACCAATATCCCTGATGAACGTAGATGCAAAAATACTCAACAAAGTATTAGCAAACCGAATTCAAAAATACATCAAGAGGATCATACACCATGATCAAGTGGGATTCATCTCAAGGATGCAAGGATGGTACAACATTCGAAAATCCATCAACTTCGTCCACCACATCAACAAAAAGAAGAACAAAAACCACATGATCATTTCCATAGATGCTGAAAAAGCATTTGACAAAATTCAGCATCCATCCATGATTAAAACTCTCAACAAAATGGGTATAGAGGGCAACTACTTCAACATCATAAAGGCCATATATGACAAACCCACAGCCAACATCATACTTAACAGCAAGAAGCTGAAAGCTTTTCATGTAAGATCAGGAACAAGACAGGGATGCTCACCCTCTCCACTGGTATTCAATATAGTACTGGAGGTCCTAGCTACGGCAATCAGACAAAACAAAGACATACAAGGCATCCAGATGGGTAAAGAAGAAGTCAAATTGTCACTATTTGCAGATGACATGATATTGTACATAAAAAACCCTAAAGACTCCACTCCAAAACTACTAGAACTAATATCTGAATTCAGCAAAGTTGCAGGATACAAAACCAATACACAAAAATCTGTTGCTTTTCTATACACTAACGATGAGCTAACAGGAAGAGAAATCAGGAAAAAAATTCCATTCACAATTGCATCAAAAAGAATAAAATACCTAGGAATAAACCTAATGAAGGGAGTGAAAGCTCTATATTCTGAAAACTACAAGACACTCCTAAGAGAAATTAAAGAGGACACTAACAAATGGAAATGCATCCCATGCTCTTGGCTAGGAAGAATAAATATCGTCAAAATGGCTATTCTACCTAAAGCAATCTACAGATTCAATGCAATCCCTATCAAAATACCAATAGCATTCTTCGATGAACTGGAACAAATAGTTCTAAAATTCATATGGAACCACAAAAGACCCCGAATAGCCAAAACAATACTGAGAAGAACGAATAAAACAGGGGGAATTACGCTCCCTGACTTCAAGTTCTACTGCAAAGCCACAGTAATTAGGACAATTTGGTATTGGCACAAGAACAGACCCACAGACCAGTGGAACAGAATAGAGAGCCCAGAATAAACCCAAGCATATATGGTCAATTAATATACGATAAAGGAGCCACGAATATACAATGGGAAAATGACAGCCTCTTTAACAGTTGGTGTTGGCAAAACTGAAGCTACATGTAAGAGAATGAAACTGGATTATTGTCTAACCCCATAAACAAAAGTAAACTCAAAATGAATCAAAGACCTGAATGTAAGTCATGAAACCATAAAACTCTTAGGAAAAAACATAGGCAAAAATCTCTTGGACATAAACATGAGTGACTTCTTCATGAACATATCTCGCCGGGCAAGGGAAACAAAAGCAGCAATGAACAAACGGGACTATATCAAGCTGAAATGCTTCTGCACAGCAAAGAACACCATCTGTAGAACAGAAAGACATCCTACAGTATGGGAGAATATATTCATAAATGACATGTCTGATGAGGGGTTGACATCCAAAATATATAAAGAACTCACGTACCTCAACAAAAAAAAGCAAATAATCCAATTAAGAAATGGGCAGAGGATATGAATAGACACTTCTCCAAAGAAGAAATTCAGATGGCCAACAGGCACATGAAAAGATGCTCCACATCGCTAATCATCAAAAAATGCAAATTAAAACCACAATGAGATATCACCTCACACCAAGAAGGATGGCTAACATCCAAAAGACAAACAACAACAAATGTTGGTGAGGATGTGGAGAAAGGGGAACCCTCCTACACTGCTGGTGGGAATGCAAATTAGTTCAACCATTGTGCAAAGCAGTATGAAGGTTCCTCAAAAAACTCAAAATAGAAATACCATTTGACCCAGGAATTCCACTCCTAGGAATTTACCCTAAGAATGCAGCAGCCCAGTTTCAAAAAGACAGATGCACCCCTATGATTATCGCAGCACTATTTACAATAGCCAAGTAATGGAAGCAACCTAAGTGTCCAACAGTAGATGAATGGATAAAGAAGATGTGGTATATATACATAATGGAATATTATTCAGCCATAAGAAGAAAACAAATCCTACCATTTGCAACAACATGGATGGAGCTAGAGGGTATTATGCTCAGTGAAATAAGCCAAGTGGAAAAAGAGAAGTATCAAATGATTTCACTCATATGTGGAGAAAACAAACCTGAAAGTACAAAACAGCAGCAGACTCACAGAACCCAAGAATGGACTAACAGTTACCAAAGGGAAAGGGACTGGGAAGGATGGGTGGGAAGGAGGGATAAGGGGGAAAAAGGGGCATTACGATTAGCAGACACAATGTTGCGGGGGGGCAAGGAGATGGCTGTACAACTCAGAGAAGACAAGTAGTGATTCTATAGCATCTCACTATGCTGATGGACAGTGACTGTACTGGGGTTGGTGGGGGGGACCTGATCAAGTAGGGAGTTTAATAACTATAATGTTGCACATGCAATTATAGATTAAGGACACCGAAAAAAAAAATACCTCAATAAAAAAATTGTATAAAAAAATACTGCAGCTCACGGATTATCATTATGGATTTCCACAGTTGGAAATCAATTCCAACATAAAAAATATTTAGCCAACAGCAGCCCTTTATTTTTCCTCAATCAATTCCAATGTGAAAAATAGTCAATGGAGCTCTTCTTACAACTCTCCAGAATAAAAAGGGCATGAAATTTTTCTTATATTTTCTTAAATGTAATCTAACTATTACTATTTTTACCATTTATTTCTACCTCAATGATTCTGCTTGTCACTCTATTTTTAAAATGTTTACTTCAGGAACATCAACAATGTTAATGACAATTACCAGATATATTACTTATACTTCTTTTCTCTAAAGGAGTATCATGGAAAACAAAGGTTTTTAAATTTTAATATTCATGAGTGTGTATGGAGAGGGAATACAGTCAAAACAATTTGGTTTCAGATATTTTTAAACATAAAGGCAAGGCAATTAGAACAGTTCATATGTGCTACTGAAGCAGGCAGGGACTGAAGAGGGATGAACTCCATTTGGGAATCAGCCTCCCTCTTGGGACATGTACCTAACTTGAAAACATATTCTTAGAATAGCCCCTGATCAAGTACAATCTTTCAGTTAGCTTGACCTCTGATGACTTATAATTAACATTCTTTTTTCTAAAAGCCTTAGTTCTAGGGCATCAAAAGACACTTTTTGACTGAACAGACTGTGAGATTATAAACTGTTGTCTGTTAACCATCAAAGTAGTGCCCCACCTGGGAAATACTGGTGTGAAAATATCCAGAAAGAACAACCACAGTCATACCTCGGATCCCCTGGACCTTCAATGACTGCCTTTATAAATAAGCCCCACAAGACCCCCTTTCTGGTGGGCCTGACCTCTCTCTTTCCGGCAGCTCCCTTGTATACAAGCTGTCTCTAATAAACTGCCTGCTTGCTTTCTTTCAAGTTCAGTTCATTTCTGTAACACTGAGACTCAACCTGGTCTTGTCTTGGGGGCTTTGGTAACAACAGATGTTACATAGTCCGAGTGTGAAGGGAAAGCACCTACAACAGAACTGACGAGGAAGAAACTGGGACCCCGAAGTAGGTTTTAGGTGTTGACTGGAGGAGAGAGAAGTTCCTTACAAGGCAATTTGCTTCTGTTTGCTGAGTGACATGGAGTAAACCTGCCTGGCTGGGATGATTGATTTGTAGAGGCGACCAAGGCGAGGCAGGCTGGTAAGGGAGATAAGCTAAGACTCTTGTATACAAACTATCTCTAATAAACTCTGCTTGCTTGCTTTCTTTCAAGTTCAGTGTTCATTTCTATAACAGAAATTCAAGAACCTGGACTTAAGGGTCTAGTAACACTATGGATATAGAGACCGCACAGTATACAGCAGACTAAAATCTCTGCACAGTACCCAGGTTTTTATTTCTTAATAAAAGACTGCTTTTATTTTAAAAAAAAAGTTTGATGATAACATTAAAAATTACTGTCTTCACAGGGGACATAAAAACTGGTCCAATAAAGTGGGTTGGCCTTATAAGAAGCCTTGTAAAGTCTATACTAAACTTTGTAGACAATTAAGAGTAAGCCTAGCATTTATGTATTATGAAATATACACTTAATTAAAACAAATATTGAAGAACAAATTATATATTTAGAATATCTGAAGGTGACAAAAGCATTATTTAAAAATTAATCATTTAGTGGTATGTTTGGCTTATGTGTTTCTCTAAGATCAAAAAATGACTTCATACCTCATAATCTGGTCCTCCAAAGTGGGATTTTTTCTTAAGTTCTGTCATAGCATTCTTGTATGCTTCCTCTACTCTTCTCTTCTTCTCAGTTTCCTATTTTAAAAATGCAAATAAAAAATTAACCATATGGAGATTTTTTTCTGCAGTTCACTGAAGTTTTATTAATTTGGCAAAAAAAAACAAAAACAAAACCTCCACTCATATGAAAAATGAGCATTATTCTTCCCAAGAAAACACTTTTCCCTGGGCTATTACACACAAGCCACCATTTAAATCACCACTAAGATCACCTTAAAAGCAGGTTATGTATTTAGATGGATTAAGTAACTGCCAGTGACGATACTTAAAAAAAAAAAAGAGAGAGATAAATCAGCAGCAGAGAAATGCCTACAATATAGTCATGTGTTTGTTTTCCCCCAGTAAGAGCTATATTTATTTTGTATAAAGAAAAAAAGCAAGTAATAGATGACAGGAACAACATAGTAGGTGGACTCAATGAATGCTAAAATACATTCTAAGAAAAATTAATTTCTGTACTTTCCGACAGGTGATTAAAACTATTTTAGAGCCGAAAAGAGTTTGGATTCCTACCTTAACCCTCTCCGTTTATAGACTGGGTTTATAGCTCCAAGAGGTTAAAAGACCCAAGGCCAACACTTAGAATAAGGTTGGCCCTGGCACTAATCTCCAACTTTATTCTACAACAGTGAGCTGCACTGGGTCAGATCTGATACTGAAGTCCAACAAGCTTGTGAAGTACCTAAACCTTTATTCCCACACCTCAAATACTTGAGGGCTACATTAAAGCTCATAACAAACTCAAAACTAACTACTTTCAAATACCCTAATTGAATTGAAGCTAGTGCAAATCAATGAATTAGTTCATTAGACTGAAAGATTAACTAATTTTTGTATACTCAAGGGAAAATGGGACTAGAGATCCACAGGAATGGCTAAAGTTAAAAAATAAAACACCCACAAAAAACTGATAGTACTAGGTGTAGTCAAGGGTGAACAGCAACTGGAATTCTCATCTATTGCTGATGGGATTATAAACTGATATAACCACTTTATAAAACTATTTGCCAATATCCACTAAAGCTAAGCATATACCCCATAAAGCAACAATTTTCTACTCCTAGGCATATGCCCAACAGTACATATGTCCAGCAGAAGATACATAGAAGAATGCTCACAACAGCTTTATTCACAATAGCCAAAATATAAAAATGTCTATGAATAGGAAAAATGGTTAAGCAAACTGAAGTTATACAATGAAAATTCATCATACAAAGAAATATTATACAATAATAGAAAAAGAATAAATATTGCTAAATTTAACAACATGAATCAATCTCAGAGTCAATGTTAAGGGGGGAAAAGAGGCCAGACACAAGAGTGTATATCGTATGATTCATTTACATGATGTTCTAGAACAGACAAAACTAATCTATGATGATATAAGTTAGAACTGCGGTCATTTCTTGAGGTGGTGGTATGGTACGGACTAGAAAGGGGCATGAAGGAACCTTCTGGGATGCTCTAAAGTTCTGTATCTTGATCTGAATGGTGGCTACAGGGGTGCATACAAATGCACAAAAATCATCAAGCACTGTGCTTAAGATTGGTGCATTTCACTGCATTTATGTTCCACCTTAATTAAAAAAAAACATTAAAAAGATGGGAAAATAAAAAAGCATGTGAAATTACACATATGCAAGTCTATTAATGTAAGCAAACATCTTCAATGAGTATATTATTATTAACATTGTTAATATAAAATTTTTTTATCTAGAATTTTTGAGATGACTGGCTAACAATTATGTACTTCTTCTGTAGCATGAGATTATAATTATAGGTAACCAAGAAAAAACATCATCCCTGAAGAATATTAATTTTCTATTACTTAACTGAAAGAACAATGTAACTGACATTAGAAATCTACATAAAAGTTTAAGCTATTCTGCTATTAAATAGCTGTTATTATATAACCTATCATCTACTTATTGCTCTCATTAGATATTTAGCTCGAGGGACAATTTCCTATTCATTACTGTTTCCCCATTTCTAGCTTAGAGCCTGGCACACAGAAAGCTTACAGATACTTCCTGAATAAAACAAAAACTTCAATTAAACCATATTAAGGTATAACTGTACTTTCCTTCCCAATTATATGAATTACCTAAAAGACATTAACTGCTGCATGGAGAAGTAACAAAAGCATTTTTTCACAGATCCTTTTGCTTGCTCTATTTACTGCTACCCAATAAAGAAAGAGAATGGATAAGATTAACAGTGAAGACAATCAAAAGTTCACCTCTCTCTTCAGCATGATAAGAAGCTTTACTGCTGAAAAGATGGAGAAGCCATGTTTTATTTTTAATGAGTATTTTTTAAGACAGTATGGTTAGAGTATATGATTTAAGATGATAACTCCTTAGTGAAGGATAAATCGACTAAAGACAGGAGACATTAAAAGAAAGTTGCCAAAAAGTTTTAAATGAGCTAGTCTGGGACAAGCTGAATGATTCTCTTGAATCATCAGTCTAATGCATTTAAGGGGTTGTCCTGTTTATTCAGTATATAGTTTTTTGTGAACACAAGGAATCTTCTAAAAATTCAATTCAATGTGTTTTGGTATAAAGTGAAATCTTTGAAGATATAATAGTCCAACTCCAGAATAATAATGAAATGTCTATCCTAATAATAATGAAAATGCTTATTTAATGCCTTAAATAAGCATTTTCTTTGCCTGTTTTTAAAAAATACATATTGCCAGTCAGTATGTTGCCACAAGTCAACATACTTGTTGCTTGCACTTGAGAATTCTGAACAATTCTTTTCTTCTAAACACGGACTTTCTCAAACACACTGCTATTCAAATCCTGTGGCCATTCTGCCATAAAATCAGCAATAACACTGCTTTTCTTAGTGTCCTGCTCAAATTGTTAAGACCTTCAAATACTGCAGGCAACATGACTTACTGATAAATGATAAGACTCTGATGATGTCTGGCCTAGTGTCCAGAGCTGAAATATGGAATACAGTAAAATTCTTCTAATTGCTACATAACACCTCGGGACAAGTCTCTGCGCCTCAGTTCCTTCTATAAAATTATAGCATTAGACTAGAACTAAATTTTCTAAGATGTGTTTCTGTTCTAATATTTTACTATTTTACTGACTTTGAATTATAAACAGAAGTTTTCCTGCTAAACAAACTCACTGAGCCATACTTCACATTAGAAGCTAAACACTTATACTGTAATATTATTATCAGAACTGCAGTTTAGACCAAGGTGGGAAAAGGTGAAATATTCAATGAAGAAGATAATGTATATTAAGTGGCATCACAATGAACTTGGAAAATATACATGATTATGAATGCAATTAAGCTAATTAACTTCATAAAGTAGTGTTTAAGTTATTTCATATAACTTAAATGCAGTTTCATATATTACACAATAAAGCTGGGTAATGTTAACAGCTCATCACTTCTATTCTAAAGCATTATTATTACCATTACACAAATTTTTATATTAAAATCTTATCAAGAATGCATATTGTACAGTAACCAAATACATAACTGGTGAATGTCATTAGAAGCATGAGTTTAAGATACACACAAAGTTTCAGAGGAGGTGCACCACATGCTACTTCTACAAATCTCAATAGACTTTTCCCTAAGAAGTTAGTTTGGTTTAAATGTTCAGTCAACATATAAAAGTTAAATAAAATCTGATTATTTTGTTTTCAAAGTAAGAAAAACTAGTCTTACCTTATCCAATCTCTTTTGCCAGCTGTCTTCACGTTTTACCATTAGTTCAATACAATGAGAAAGTGTAGCAAGAATTCCAGCAGTAGTTGCTTTAAAAGTTATCGCCTCCCCTTTAAAGTCTATACCATTAATTCCTTTTGGTGTCACATGTGGAAATACTAAAAAAGAAATTCATTAACTGAAAATCTTTCTATTAAGAAACAATTTTTCATCACACTTAAAATTAGAAAATGTTACAGAAAACTAGCAAGTCAGAGCAGGCTTTTGGATTTTAATTTCCCTCTCGTTACTCTATGAGCAAATAAATTTGTAGCAGCATATGTACTTTCAAGTCATTTTTTCTGGATCCTATTTCCTGAAATCTATTTGCTATATATTGTATCTAATTAATAGAGTGATAAGAAAAATAATACTTTACTAATAACCCTTTGATAGCTTAGAGTGGGATCTAATTACAGAAAGAAGTACCTTACATCTTGAGAAACCTAGAATTAAAAAAATATTCGAATATAAACTAGAATAATATAAAAATTTTAAACAAAAATCTGAATTTAAGTCTGGGTTCAAGGCACACATTAAAAGACACTTATATTTACATTTTATAATTTTAATTCAGAGTCAGACTTTGAATTAAATGAAAAATCTTAAAACTCAGAAGATGCAAATAAGACAACATATACTATTAGCTAATTAGAAACCATTCCAATAGAACTCTTAAAAATGAAATAATACTTCCAACTTTAAAAACACCTATGGTAGACATGACAACAAAGGTACAATCCATTAAAGTACAGACAGACTGTACTTCATCAAAATTTAAAATCTGTAGGCATTGTTAAAAAAATGATAAAGTTTGTTAGAAGAATGAAAGTTTCACTTAAAAGGATGAATGTCTAGAGATCTACATATAGCATGATGATTATAGTTAATAATACTGCATTGAATATGGAAAATTTGCTAAGACAGATTTCAGATGCTCCTTTCAAGAAAAAAAGATAACTATGTGAAGAGATATGTTAATTAGCTTGACTGCAATAATCATTTCACTATGTACACCAAATCATTGTGATGTACACCTTAAATATATATAATTTCTATTTGTAAAATAATTTTTTAAAAAGAAAATAAAGAGACAAGTAACTGGGAAAAATATCTGCAGAGCATGTATCTGATAAAGGATTTGTATCCTTTATCAATAAATATATGTATTATGTTAATATAGAATACTGACATATTCTATACTATAATACGCAATAGGTAGTAATCTCAAAACTCAACAATAATACATATAACCCATTTAAAAAAATTGGACAAAAGATTTGAGTGCACATTTCACAAGAGAAGAGATAGGGATGGCAAATAAGCACATGAAAAGATGCTCAATACCATTACTTACTAGGAAAATGAAAATTAAAATCACAACAAGATATTATCACACACCTACTGGAAGATAAAAATTTATAAGACTGACCATACCAAGTGTTGGTGGGGGTTTGGAGGAACTGGGACTCTCACATACAGTTGCTAAAACAGAATTTGGCAGTTTTTGAGAAGACTAAATATATACTTACTGTATGACACAGCCATTCCACTCCTAAGTATTTACCCCCAAAAATAAAATGTCCATAAAAAGACTTGTACATGAATGTTCACAACACCATTATTTGAATAGCCCCAAATTTAACAACCCAAATGTCCACCAACTGATGAACGGAGAACCAAATGGTACTATATCACAATAGGGGATTACTACTTACCAATGAAAATAAATCAAATACTGGTAACATGCAATAACAATGATGAATCTCAAACTAAGAGAGAAAGCAGGCCAACACCCACCTCACCACATAGTATATGAGGCCAATCGTACTAAATTCTAGAAAATACAAACTCAACTGTAGTGACAGAAAAGAGATGGGGAATGGAGGAGAGAAACAGATAAGAAAGGGGATAGAGGAAACTTTTGAGGGTGATGGACATATCAATTTTTTTTGGTATCATTAATGTACAGTTACATGAGCAACATTATGGTTACTAGACTCCCCCCATTATCAAGTCCCCCCCACATACCCCATTGCAGTCACTGTCCATCAGTGTGGTAAGATGCTATAGAATCACTACTTGTCTTCTCTGTGTTGTACAGCCCTCTCCATGCCCCACCCCCTACATTATGTGTGCTAATCATAATGCCCCTTTTTCCCCGTATCCCTCCCTTCCCACCCATCCTCCCCAGTTCTTTTCCCTTTGGTAACTGTTAGTCCATTCTTGGGTTCTGTGAGTCTGCTGCTGTTTTGTTCCTTCTGTTTTTTCTTTGTTCTTACACTCCACAGATGAGTGAAATCATTTGATACTTGTCTTTCTCTGCCTGGCTTATTTCACTAAGCATAATACCCTCTAGCTCTATCCATGTTGTTGCAAATGGTAGGATTTGTGTTGTTCTTATGGCTGAATAATATTCCATTGTGTATATGTACCACATCTTCTTAATCCATTCATCTACTGATGGACACTTAGGTTGCTTCCATTTCTTGGCTATTGTAAATAGTGCTGCGATAAACATAGGGGTGCATATGTCTTTTTCAAATTGGGCTGCTGCATTCTTAGGGTAAATTCCTAAGAGTGGAATTCTGGGGGTCAAATGGTATTTCTATTTTGAGTTTTTTAAGGAACCTCCATATTGCTTTCCACAATGGTTGAACTAATTTACATTCCCACCAGCAGTGTAGGAGGGTTCCCTTTTCTCCACATCCTCACCAACATTTGTTGTTGTTTGTCTTTTGGATGTTGGCCATCCTTCTTGGTGTGAGGTGATATCTCATTGTGGTTTTAATTTGCATTTTTCTGATGATTAGCGATGTGGAGCATCTTTTCATGTGCCTGTTGGCCATCTGAATTTCTTCTTTGGAGAAGTGTCTATTCATATCCTCTGCCCATTTCTTAATTGGATTATTTGCTTTTTTTTTTTGTTGAGGTGCGTGAGTTCTTTATATAATTTGGATGTCAACCCCTTATCGGATATGTCATTTATGAATATATTTTCCCATACTGTAGGATGTCTTTTTGTTTTACTGATGGTGTCCTTTGCTGTACAAAAGACTTTTAGTTTGATATAGTCCCACTTGTTCATTTTTGCTTTTGTTTCCCTTGCCTGGGGAGATATGTTCATGAAGAAGTTGCTCATGTTTATGTCCAAGAGATTTTTGCCTATGTTTTTTTCTAAGTTTTATGGTTTCATGACTTAATAATCTTGATTGTGGTGACAGGTTCATGATATCAATACTTACCAACCTGTGCACTTAAAATATGTACCATTTATTTTATGTCAATTGTTATCTCAATAAAGCTGTTAAAAAACATAATTTCTTTTTCTAACGTTTTCTGAAAACCCCTTCCATCATTGTAACTTTTATATCTTCTATCACTCTTACCAGGACTGCAGTTTTATTATAAACTTTTTTTATTAACAATCAACTTAGAAATTAAAAGTCATCTGTATTTTATATAAGAGAATGTTTGTGACTATAATGGGTCCTCCTTGCTAAATGTTTGCTAACCTACATACTTAAGGGTCAGTGTAAGATGGAAAGTCTTTGAAAAAAATATAGTAATATAGAAATGTACCTCTTCTGCTTCATTTCCTTTTCAGAATGATACAGGGGTTATAAAACAGATTTTAAAGCTCAGCTGATATTTCAACACTTTAGTCTCACACATAGTAAGATGTCTGAAATAAATTTCTCTTATATTACATCTTTTGGGAAATGAAAGTCATGAAGACAAATCTCACCTTAATCTGTCATCCACTGGGCTCCACTGGTTACTTAAATTTTTGCTCCAAATCTCCTCTATATAGAACTGTATTAATTTGAAGGAAAACTTAAGCAAAATCCTTAAGTATTTGACAATTTAAAATTAGCATACTCATCTAAATGCCTCAACTGAAAACAAGGAAAGACCATCTTAAGTAGGGAGACATGCCTTAGTTTCCTCTGGGAAAACAATACTGTAATAGGGGGTTGAAAAGATGTGGATGTAACTATGCATATCAAGGGCAGGAATGCAAGAAATCACAAAATAATCTATAATCTAGATTTATAAGTATTTAGGCTCTAAAGATTATCATTCAGATTTATAGTTCTTTCAACTGAACTGACCTTACACACTTGAAAAACTCTTGAAGGTTATTAACTAACACTCAGAAAAGCAAGGAACCCATAACCTAAGTAAAAAAAAAAAATGCTGACAGAAGTCAAGAGATCTGTAATCCCTTCATTTCATTAAGACTCACACACTAATTTGAAAGTAGGCAACTTCAGGAAGAATCCCAAGTTTCTGTGGTGAGTTTTTGTTTTCCCCACACAAATTATTTCAAGCTCTCTCTCTCTCTCTCTCTCTCACACACACACACACATGCATGCGTGCGACAGAAACACGACAGAAAAAAAACTGGGGGTCAAGTCCTTCCAAACATACAGGATGGCACCTTTGTTTAAATCTCTAACCTGTTACTATGAAAAAGAAGAAACATGGCTGAAGACTGTAACACTAATATCAATCACACTACAGTCAACAATCAAATTGGTTTGGGACTACCAGCCTACTGTAGATATGAATACTATTTTAACAAAAATAAGATACAGTTGGCTAAAAAACTAAATTAAAAATATTCTCACATGAAAAAAATCTGAGTTAAAAGGAGATAAAAAGTGATCTGTGGTCTAAATTCTTCATTTAGACAATTAATGTATGAGCATATGCACACAGACTACGTGGGGGGAAATGACATGATAATACTTATGTTTCCTAGAGTAATCCACATTTCATTAACACTAAATATCCTCTCAGTGAGATTCATCAGAAGTATATCTTGATTTGATAGGTCAGTTAATATTTACTGCCATTATTTTATACAGTAGATGACATGACAAAATGCTCATTATTATTCACAAAATAGGGATAGATACATTAGAAAATTAGAGAATATGATTAGAAATATAGTTAAATGGGAACTGGGAAATATAATGAATATTTAAAAATCCACACAAGTGGCCATCTTCAACATTTAATACAACTTAATCATATGAAGTAAGGATTTAAGAATAGGGAATTTTTTACTTTGGAGTAGTCTGACCTAAACCAGAGGCTAAAAAAAAACACTAATAGTGATAAGTCAGTTTATTTAGTCTTTTTCAAAGTAACAGTTTTACTGAAATACAATTCACATGCCATTAAAATCTACTCACTGAACATGTACAATCACCAGGTTGTAACAAGCATCACCACAATCAACTTTAGGACATTCTCACAAACCACCCCGAAAAATCCCATGCATATTAGCACTTCCCATTTTCCCTAACCCTAGGCAATCGCTAATGATTTTTGTCCATATCATCTAAGTTACCAAATTTGTTAGTTACATTTCCCTGTAATCCTTCTTATTTTTGCAAGATTAGTACTAACAGTCTTCCTTTCATTTCCGAATTTAGTAATTTTGAGTCTTCTACCCTTTTTTCTTAGTAAGTTTAGCTAAAGGTTTATTTAGTTATCTTTTCAAGGAACTAACTTATAGTTTCAATTGCATTATTTTTCAATTCTTTCTTCTTTTATAATAAAGGTGTTTCAGCTACAAATTTCCCTGTAAGTACTGCTTTAGCTGTAGCACATAAGTTTTGATATGTTGTGTTTTTGCTTTCATTCATCTTAACAGTATTTTCTAATATCCTTTGTGATTTTTGTCTTTGATCCAGTGTGTAAATTTCTACATATTTTTGATTTGCCCAAATTTCTGTCATTGATTTCTAATTTCATTCCACTATGGTTAGAGCACGTACTTCAATGTGATTTCAATGCTTTTAAATTAAATGAAAATTGTTTTATGGCTAAGTGTAAGGTCTATCCTGAGCAATGTTCTATGTGTAATTGAGAAGACTGTATACACTCCTGTTGTTGCACAGAGTTTCTGCAGATATCTACTAGGTCTGTTTATACTACTCAAATATTTTATTTCATTGTTGATCATCTTCCTATTTGTTCTAGCCACTATTGTAAGTTGGGTATTGAAGTCCCAAATAACTATTAGTAATTACTATTACTATTAATAGAAGTCTCTGTTACTACTGAGTTGTCTTTTTTTCTCTCCAATTTGGTCAGTTTTGGCTTCATGTATTTTGGAGCTCTGTTGTTACATGCAACTATATGTATAATTGTATCTTTTTGATGAATTGACCCTTTTATTGCCATAAAAATATCCCCTTTTGTCTCTAGAAATAGAAGTTGAAAAAAAGACAGTATAGAATATAATGGAAGAAAATCCATAGTAGAGGTAAATAAGACCTTTGCTCACAAAAGATTGAGGAAACAATGCCTCCACTAGGAAAATGAATTCCTGAGGTCTTTACTCTAACTAAGGAAGATGTTTTCTTATCCCAAAGTTTCTCTTCTGGCCTAATCTTCCAATTATTTAATTGCCCTTCTTATAATCTGAGAGTCTCTGGAAGTTTTACTCTTTCTCTAGTCTTCACATCCCACCTATAATTCTATTCTTACAATATTTGCTATTTACTAGCAGGTTGGGAAGCTAGGGCTAAATTTTTAAACACTTGAACATAATATCATAATAAGTGATCTAGATTTAATCTTTAATGATGGCCTTAATGATGTAAATCATACAATGACCACTCCCAAGAACAGAGTGTCATTTCTCCCTTTTCCAATGTTTGTGGGATCTAGCACTAAGACATGTATGTATTGAGAGATGAATGACATACCTTAATCTCACACTACAAATCAAGCAGTAGCACATTTAAAGACTACGTTCTACTCACTTTACCAGATTATAAACAATACTTCTGACTTATTTCTATAACTTAAACACAGAAAGATAATTTATTTATTTATTTTTTTGCTCAGCCCTTTTTAGCCATTTTGGTATCTTTATTCTTACTTTTATTCTACTTATTATTTTTATTTATTTATTTTGGTATCATTAATATACAATCACATGAGCAACATGTGGTTACTAGATTCCCCCCATTAACAAGTCCTCACCACATACCCCATTATGGTCACTGTCCATCAGCATAGTAAGATGCTCTAGAGTCACTACTTGTCTTATCTGTGCTATACTGCCTTCCCTGTGCCACCCCCCTACATTATGTGTGCTAATCGTAATGCCCCTTATTCCCCTTATCTCTCCCTTCCCACCCATCCTCCCCAGTCCCTTTCCCTTTGGTAACTATTAGTCTGTTCTTGGGTTCTGTGAGTCTGCTGCTGTTTTGTTCCTTCAGTTTTTTCTTTGTTCTTATACTCCACAGATGAGTGAAATCAGAAAGATACTTTCTTTCCATCTATGGTGCTTTAGAAGAGTTAATTTCCATCAGTGGAATTTACTTAAAGGAATCTCAACAGTGAATTCCACCAAGTGTACTCAAAACATGACTTGTGATTTAAAAAATGATAGAGAACATCTTGTAAGGTTTTTCTCTAATTGACTTCAGTAATTCTGCCTTCTCTCGCTTGGCTTCAAGCTTCTCTTCAAAATAGAGATGTTGGAGGCTTTCCTCAAATGTCTGGAGATCTGACTATCTTCGCATTTCAGAGTTATGTACTGGAAGCTCTATAAGCACTTAGCAGGGCTTTATCACTAGTAGACTTTATCAAAAGGTGATCTAATAGAGAGATAGCTGTTTCATCTCTATTTATATATAGGTCTTTTTGCTGTGGCCACTCAGTGTTTCCAAAGTTACCTTCTAATTTTGTGTCACAAAATATATGTCTGGTAGATGGCAACTATGGAAACAGGGTAAGAGAAGAGAGCTGGGAATTGCATCTTTCAAGTACGCAGACTTTCATTTAGTCCCTGGCTATCAGAGTTCTTGGAGATAAACAGAAAAATGAGGCTGTTAGATTTCAAACAACAGTATGTAAATTTCCACTTAATCACTTTACTGATAGGCCAAGACACCTGTCTTCTGCTATGCCAGGTATTCCTGAATCTAGAACTCTCCAGTTCAATTTCTACAGAAAATAAACTTTCATTCTCTTTTGGGGAATGTAGGTGCAGAAGCTGGATGCAAGATTGGACCTGGAAGTTTTACAACTATTTCAGTAATTTTTCCTATATCCAAATAAAATCTTTTTTCAATTAAAGCAGGTTATTTGTTGTGAAATTAAAAGGTAACTGAAAGCTTCCCAAAATAATCCCTAAAGATAAATCTAGATAACTCAGTAAGGTTTAACTTTGGGTCCCAAGTTAGAAGGACAGCTTTGGAATAAGCAGCTAGCATTTTGCAAGATTGGGAAGGGGGTAGGTCATAATGAAGAAAAGTGCCATGATGAAAATAAGAAACAGGAATAGGAAAGAATGAAAATGTGGGGGAAAGAAGAATTAGGTTTTAATGTCAATAATGGAATATTCCAATGTGACCTCTGAAATAGAAAATTACTTCCATGCATTCAGAAGTTTAAAAAAAATTATTTGAAAATATGCCACAGGCACAGACTTTACTTCATATTCTTTCACAACTTCAGCAGAAATAAGCACAATTTTATTAATTTTTCTCCACAAAGGTTTATTTGTAACTTAAAAGAAATTTAAGAATCCACTCCTTTTCCTTAGGATATGTCAAAGGACAGCACTGACTATGAATCGCAGGTTTCTGGGTTTTTTTGTATTTTAAGATTCCACATGTAAGTGATAGCATGTGGTATTTGTCTTTGGCTTATTCCTCTTAGCATGATGCCCTCCAGGTTCATCCATGTTGTTACAAATCACAGGTTTCTCATGAACAATTCAGAATTCCACCTAATCACTTAGCACTTATAAATAGACCAACACTTATAATTAGTATATGAAGTAAGCCACCTTACCCTGTTTCTGGGTCTATAAACAATTATGCTGTGAAATCAGAGCTATTTCAATAATCTTCCATTAATAACACTGATTATAAACTTTTCAACACCAGTTTATCAAGTGGAGAAAGAAAAGAACATTAAACAGAAATACAAACATTCAAGTTCCATTGTAATTCTCCCCTCCCTCACACCCAAGAAATAAACCTTTTCAATACTAAAAACTGGTTTTACCAAATACTACTGAAATAAGTGGGCCAATATGTGAAATTTAGAATGAGTCTATTAATAGTGGCCATTATTTAACATCAGAATGTGTATTTTATGTATATGTATTTCCTGGAAGAAACTTTCAGTTTCCAGTAGTTCCACTGCTTTTAAAAAAATTACTCAACTGGCCTGAGGAACTGTCGCGTTTCTGAGGAGACACCTCAAGTGGCAGTTACCACCAAACTAGAACCTGCACGGTCCGCCGCCTCCATCACCAGTGTCACCATGGGGTCTGCACTGGGCGCCTTCTCCCTCGCTAGCTGGGTTCCATGCCTCTGCAGTGGTGCTTCATGTTTGCTGTGTAGTTGCTGTCCCAACAGTAAGAATTCCAGTGTGACTTGCCTCATCTATGCTTTCATTCTCCTCCTGGGCACTGTTGTATCCTGTATCATGCTAGGGGAATGGACAGAAACTCAGCTGAAGAAGATTCCTGGATTCTGTGAAGGGGGATTTAAAATCAAAGTGGCTGATCTAAAGGTGGATAAAGATTGTGATGTGCTGGTTGGTTTTAAAGCTGTCTATTGGATCAACTTTGCCTTGGCCATCTTTTTCTTTGTCTTCTCTCTACTCGTGTTAAAAGTAAAAATGTGTAAAGATCCCAGAGCAGCAGTGCACAATGGGTTTTGGTTCTTCAAAATTGCTGCCATTGTTGGTATCATGGTTGGATCTTTCTACATCCCTGGGGACTGTTTTACCATAGCTTGGTTTTTTGTTGGTATGGGAGGGGCCTTCTTCTTCATCCTCATCCAGCTGGTGCTGTTGGTAGACTTGGCTCACTCTTGGAATGAATCATGGGTAAATCGAATGGAAGAAGGAAACCCAAGGTGCTAGTACGCTGCTTTACTGTCTGTCACCAGCATCTCTTATATCCTGTCAATTGTCTTTGTCGGGTTGCTCTACAAACACTAAACCAAACCAGATGGCTGCACAGAAACAGTTTTTCATCAGTATTAATCTGATCCTTTGCATTGTGGTTTTTCTTATATCAATCCATCCAAAAATTCAGGAACGTGAGCCTCGTTCTGGCCTCCTGCAGTCCTCTGTCATCACCCTCTACACCATATACCTCACGTGGTCAGCCATGTTCAATGAACCTGATCGTTCCTGTAACCCTAGGCTGTTGAGCATCATTGCACACATGACTGCACCAACCTTGGCTCCTGGAAATTCAACTGCTCTAGTCCCGACTTCTGCTCCATCACCAATGAGCGGGCAATTTCTGGATAGAGAGAATTTTATTGGGCTGATGGTCTTCATTCTCTGCCTTTGTTTTAGCATCCGCACTTCCAATAATGGCCAAGTAAGTAAGCGGACCTTGTCAGGAAGTGAGAGTGTGATCCTCTGTGATACAGCTACTAGCAGTGCCAGTGATGAAGATGGACAGCCTTGGCGGGCTGTGGACAATGAGAAGGAGTGGGTGCAGTACAACTACACCTTCTTCCACCTTCATGCTCTGCTTGGCTTCCTTGTACATCATGATGACCCTGACCAGGTGGTACAGCCCTGATGCAGAGTTCCAGAGCATGACCAGCAAGTGGCCAGCTGTGTGGGTCAAGATCAGCTGCAGCTGGGTCTGCCTCCTCCTCTATGTCTGGACTCTTGTGGCACCACTCGACCTCACCAGTTGGGGCTTCAGCTGAACCTCTTGAGAATTCATAAAGGTCTCTTTTGCTGAAACCCATTTCCCTTTTACTTTTGCTTCAACTAAAATATTAAGTGAATGCTTCGCAAATTTGCAAATTTGACTGTCAGAGAGCAAAATGAGCTGAATATGTTTGATGTAGAATATGAACTTTTCATGTGTATGTATATTATGTTTATTTGTAAGGATATAATGCAAAGGGAACATTTTTGCATTTTAAAGTGAACTACAGCTGTGCTGTGAAAAGAGTTCTTTTAAGACCTATAGGTTCCTACAACTTCGATTTAAAATGTAGGATAGAAAAATGTTGGATATTTGAGGTCATCATTAATATATTTCTATTGCAGTATCCTCAAAAAGAAAAAGAAATAATGCATTTCTATGACAGTTTTCCTCCGGGAAAGTCTTTATTTGCATGATACAAGTATTCTCTTCTTAAGAGGTGTTGCATCATACTACTTGGGGGAAGGAATATGTGTGGGTCCTTCCCCAGAAGAGGTGTGGCTGACAGGGCTCCTGCTTCTACAACTTGAGTTTTTTTCATTTACTTTTTTTATACTACAGCATTGATGCTGCTTGATTTCAGTCTGTGGCTTTGCCAGAAGTGTTAATTTCAATAAATGCTTTGTAGGTTTGGTTATAATTTAGATTGTTGGGAAAACAGTACAATTTTGTAATTATCTTGTTATGAATATGTAAAGATAACATGCATGTGAATTTATTATATTTGCACTGTAAAGGTATTTAATTAAAATAGAGACTTAATTTTAAGGCCCTTTCATTTAACTGCTTTTATGAGTAACCATTCTGTATTTTTTAGACTTATATGGGTAGTTAGGTTTATCAAGAATCTGGCATAATACACTTACTCCTTCTGAAACTTAAGGTCTAACTGGTGAGTACAGTCTTGAATTCATTAAAAAACTATGTGAATATCTTTTCTGGGTGAGACACTTGGGTAGATGAGCAACAAGGCAAGCACTGTCAGGAAACTTCTTCAAGAGCAGTAGCACACACACAGGTAGAATAATAGAACAGTTTGTTCTCTCAGCAGTGATTTCCTGAGTGTCTGTCTGTATCATGTCCTGCCAGGTCCTGGGATACAACTTAAAGCACGACAGACAGTGGCTTTGCCATCTTAGACTTAGAGAGGACAGTGCAAATGAGTGGTTAGGTGGTACAATGTTGTATAATTAGTGCTGTGATTTGAGAATTGCAGAGGACCCAAAGGAGAGTGCCTAGGGCAAGGAGGTGTCATGGTAGGCTTCCTGGAAAAAGTGTTTAAGCCAACATTTGTTAGGATTAGCTAAGCGAGAAATGGGAAGTGGGATGTCATTGCTGAAGAGTGGACACATTGCATGTTAAAGACAGATAAAACTTGTTCAATAAAATTGACATGGGGAGAAGTGGGCAGGGCCTAGGTTATGAAGGGCTTTGTAAACACAGAGTAGAATTTGGACCTTATCTTGAGGGCAGCAGGGAGCACATTCATAGTGATATATGAGCAATTGAGTTTTCAGTCACTGCGGCTGATAGAGAGAGTAGTTTAGAGAGATGAGACCAGGCAGTTCATACAGGATTTGAAACAGAAGTGAAAGTGAGGATGGGGAGAAACTGACAACCAAGAGTTACTTAGTAATTACAATTTAAAAATTAGCAATTGGTTGATTCTATAGCCATCTCACTACGCTGAGACAATGACTGTAATGGGGTTGGTGGTGGGGACCTGATGAAGGGGGTAGTTTAATAACCATAATATTGCACATGTAATTGTAGATTAATGATATCAAAATAAATTATTTAAAAAAAGAAAAAGAAAAAGAAAAAGAAAAAAAAATTAGCAATTGGTTAGTACTGGGTGAGAGGTAAATTCCTGAGTGGTGCTGGTTTAATCACCTGGGCCAGTGGTGGTTCCATTCATATGGGGAGAGAGGCAGGAAGAGGAATGATTGGGCTGGAAGGATGGAGGTGGTTCAGAGTGGCTAAGGACATACAGGCTTGGTAGTCAGACTGTTGGAGTTTGCATCCAGCTTTCCCATTTTCTGTCTGTTAAATCGGTCAGCTAATTTTTCTTGAGTACATGCTTTGCTTTATGACCTTGGGCAAATGACTGAGTTAAGGTGTTTTTCTGTTTGAACAAAAGATAGTACATAAGATTGCTTAGAAAAAAAGTTACTTTACAAAGTGCTTAACACATTTTAAGCACTCTGGTAGTAACTGCTAATCTCAATATGGGCCAAAATGAGACTCAACAATGTTCGAAAGTCAGAGATACTCAGCCAAAACCTGATGGAGGCTAGATGGGAGGTCTTCTTACAGAATTAAACAGATCGAACATAGAGATGGGACAGTTTCATTTCGGGTGGAGGTGGGAAGTAGGGAGGCAGAGCTTGATATACATTGCTGGAACCACCATTTTTTAAACCAGTGCTTTATATTAGGTACAGAGATAAAGTTGGAAAGGATTTGGGAGGCAAATAGGGGAGGTTTATCCCCTTACTTTTCCAGTGTAAAGCAGACACCCCACTTTCCTTAACAGCAAAGCCAACCAGATTAAGACCTTTAAAGATCCTGAACTTCAAGAACATTTAGTGCGCCATCCCCCTTATGTAATTCAAAATAAAAGCAATACTAAACTATAAAATAAGTGTAACAAAGTCCAATAAAGCTTTAATGTTTTTCTCAAAAAAAAGTTACTCAACTACATAATAATAATTTTTGTTAGTTATTAACTATATAGATTTAGATAGTATATTTTATCCAGGTGAGAGGGAAAATATACTACTTACTCTTTTCTTTAGTGCCATTGGTATTATGCAAGAAGTCTCCATCAGAACGTGTTGTAGGAAAGTCATCTTCATCATCTTCTACCACTAAATAAAATATATTTAAGGATATCAGAATGAAAGGAAATAGAAACTAATTATTCTTATGTTTAGCTGAGTCAATATACTTGATTCTGTGAGTGTAACATCTTATTCACCTTTGTATCTTCAGTGGTTATCAAGGTATGCCCAATTAATGCACTGTGGAATGTTTTGAAATACATTATTATAAAAACTATACCCGTTCTCATTTGTGTAAGGAATGTTACTCTTCCTACCTACCCTGGGCAATTTCTTAATTCTAGCAGAGATCTACACGGGCTGAGCAGGACTGTAAGAGGGTAACTTACATGCAGATGATAGTTTACCTTGCCTCTGGGAGTTCTTAAATTTATCATTTCTGGACATGCAGGGAAAATAAAATGACTTACAGATGCGGTATCAATTTTCATTCATCCCAAAGTGTTTGTGCATGGACATGCCTTTTAACTTAGCCAATTTCAGAAATAACAGAATCCTGTGTTCTCCATCTGCATACCTCTTTATTCTATGTACTATCCCTTCTACTACCCAAAATACTTTAATCCTCCACACTATATATTCCACTCTTACTACAAACTTCTAAATCCTTTCCTCTGCTTTTTAATCAAGCTTTTTTTGTCTCCTTTACCTTCTGAGAAACTACTTTCCAGAAGGAATTTTCCTTCTGAACTAACATCTTACTTCTTGCCCTTGTCTCTACCTCAGGAGTAATTTGGCTCTACAAGAAACATCTTATCTACTTTAATTCTCTCTCCAATGGATACAGACCCCACTCCTACTCCTTACTCCCTCCCTTAACTAAATAATAGGAACAACTATAGAAAACACTTTTATTCTGTACTGCCGTTTTCTAATTACTGGGATAGTTCATTTTTTCATCACTTGAAAAATCTGCTACTTATGCGTAACAAATTATAAGCTGCTATTTATTACCTACAAACACCTACTCTTCATTTCTATCCAGGTAACTGACAGCAATATCTGACTGACATTTTGCTTTTCCATATCCATAATTCCTGGAGACTTAAAGTCTGTGCAGACCCTTCAGTCCCAAGATTAATCAGATTCCCAAATTCTGTGATGTTCATATTCTCATCAATCATTTGCAAATATGGCCAATTCTAAAAAAAATGCATTAACACAGCACACTGATCTGTTTTTGTTTTTTGCCTTCTCTGTAAATACTGCCTTTCCGTGATCCCCCGTCCCCCCAACCCCTGCTACATTATGTGTGCTAATCGTAATGCGCCTTTTCCCTTCGTATCCCTCCCTTCCCACACATCCTCCGCAGTTTCATTCCCTTTGGTAACTGTTAGTCCATTCTTGGGTTCTGTGAGTCTGCTGCTGTTTTGTTCCTTCAGTGTTTTCTTTGTTCTTATACTCCACAGATAAGTGAAATCATTTGATACTTATCTTTCTCCCCCCTGGCTTATTTCACTGAGTATAATACTCTCTAGCTCCATCCATGTTGTTGCAAATGGTAGGATTTGTTTTCTTCTTATGGCTGAATAATATTCCATTGTGTATATGTACCACATCTTCTTTATCCATTCATCTACTGATGGACACTTAGGTTGCTTCCATTTCTTGGCTACTGTAAATAGTGGTGTGATAAACATAGGGGTGCATCTGTCTTTTTCAAACTGGGCTGCTGCATTCTTATGGTAAATCCCTAGGAGTGGAATTCCCGGGTCAAATGGTATTTCTATTTTTAGCTTTTTGAGGAACTTCCATACTGTTTCCACAATGGTTGAACTAGTTTACATTCAAACAGCAGTGTAGGAGGGTTCCCTTTTCTCCACATCCTCACCAACATTTGTTGTTGTTTGTCTTTTAGATGTTGGCCATCCTAACTGGTGTGAGGTGATATCTCACTGTGGTTTTAATTTGCATTTCCCTGATGATTAGCGATGTGGAGCATCTTTTCCTGTGCCTGTTGGCCATCTGAATTTTTTCTTTGGAGAAGTGTCTGTTTAACTCCCTGCCCATGTTTTAATTGTCTTATTTGCTTTTTGTTTGTTGAGGTGCGTGAGAACTTCATATAATTTGGATGTCAACCCCTTATCAGACATGTAATTTATGAATATATTCTCCCATACTGTAGGATGTCTTTTTGTTCTACTGATGGTATTCTTTGCTGTACAGAAGCTTTTTAGTTTGACACAGTCCCACTTGTTCATTTTGCTTTTGTTTCCCTTGCCCAGGGAGATATGTTCAGGAAGTTGCTCATGTTTATGTCCAAGAGATTTTTGCCTTTGTTTCTTTCTAAGAGTTTTACGGTTTCATGATTTACATTCACATCTTTGATCCATTTTGAGTTTACTTTTGTGTATGGTGTTAGACAGTAATCCAGTTTCATTCTTACATGTAGCTGTCCAGTTTTGCAGGCACCAGCTGTTGAAGAGGCTGTCATTTCCCCATTGTATATACATGGCTCCTTTATCGTACACTAATTGACCATAAATGCTTGCATTCATATCTGGGCTCTCTATTCTGTTCCACTGGTCTATGGGTCTGTTCTTGTGCCAGTACCAAATTGTCTTGATTACTGTAGCTTTGTAGTAGAGCTTGAAGTCAGGGAGCGTAATTCCTCCTGCTTTATTCTTCCTTCTCAGGATAGCTTTGGCTATTCAGGGTCTTTTGTCATTCCATATGAATTTTAGAACTATTTGCTCTAGTTCATTGAAGAATGCTGTAGGCATTTTGATAGGGATTGTGTTGAATCTATAGATTGTTTTAGGCAGGATGGCCATTTTGACAATATTAATTCTTCCTAGCCAAAGCATGGGATGAATTTCCATTTATTAGTGTCCTCTTTAATTTCTCTTAAGAGTGTCTTTTAGTTTACAGAGTATAGATCTTTCACTTCCTTGGTTAGGTTTATTCCTAGGTATTTTATTCTTTTTGATGCGATTGTGAATTAAACTGTTTTCCTGATTTCTAATTCTGCTAATTCACCGTTAGTGTATAGGAATGCAACAGATTTCTGTGTATTAATTTTGTATCCTACAACTTTGCTGAATTCATATATTAGATCTAGTAGTTTTGGAGTGGATTCTTTAGGGTTTTTTATGTACAATATCATGTCATCTGCTAACAGGGACAGTTTGACTTCTTCCTTGCCAATCTGGATGCCTTTTATTTCTATGTGTTGTTGATTGCCGTGGCTAGGACCTCCAGAACTATGTTGAATAAAAGAGGGGAGAGTGGGCATCCTTGTCTTGGTCCTGATCTTAAAGGAAAAGCTTTCAGCTTCTCGCTATTAAGTAAAATGTTGGCAGTGGGTCTGTTATTTATGGCCTTTATTATGTTGAGGTACTTGCCCTCTATACCCATTTTGTTGAGAGTTTTTATCATGAATGGATGTTGAATTCTGTCGAATGCTTTTTCAGCATCTATGGAGATGATCATGTGGTTTTTGTCCTTCTTTTTGTTGATGTGGTGGATGATGTTGATGGATTTTCGAATGTTGTACCATCCTTGCATCCCTGGGCTGAATCTCACTTGATCATGATGGATGATCTTTTTGATGTATTTTTGAATTCGGTGTGCTAATATTTTGTTGAATATTTTTGCATCTATGTTCACCAGGGATATTGGTCTGTAATTTTCTTTTGTGGTGGGGTCTTTGCCTGGTTTTGGTATTAGAGTGATGCTGGCTTCATAGAATGAGTTTGGAAGTATTCCCTCCTCTTCTATTTTTTGGAAAACTTTAAGGAGAATGGGTATTATTTCTTCTGTATATGTCTGATAAAACTCAGAGGTGAATCCATCTGGCCCGGGTGTTTTGTCCTGGGGTAGTTTTCTGATTACCGATTCAATTTCGTTGCTGGTAATTGGTCTGTTTAGATTTTCTGTTTCTTGCTTGGTCCGTCTTGGAAGGTTGTATTTTTCTAAGAAGTTGTCCATTTCTTCTAGGTTTTCCAGCTTGTTAGCCTATAGATTTTCATAGTATTTTTTAATAATTCTTTGTATTTCTGTGGGGTCCGTAGTGATTTTTCCTTTCTCATTTCTGATTCTGTTTATGTGTGTAGATTCTCTTTTTCTCTTAATAAGTCTGGCTAGGGGTTTATCTATTTTATTTTCTCGAAAAACCAGCTCCTGCTTTCATTGATTCTTTCTATTGTTTTATTCTTCTCAATTGTATTTATTTATGCTTTAATCTTTATTATGTCCCTCCTTCTACTGACTTTGGGCCTCATTTCTTGTTCCTTTTCTAATTTTATTAATTGTGAGTTTAGACTGTTCATTTGGGATTTTTCTTTCCTGAGGTAGGCCTGTATTGCAATATATTCCCCTCTTAGCACATCCTTCGCTGCGTCCCACAGATTTTGTGGTGTTGAATTATTGTTGTCATTTGTCTCCATATATTGCTTGATTTGTGTTTTTATTTGGTCAATAATCCATTGATTATTTAGGAGCATGTTATTAAGCCTCCATGTGTTTGTGGGCTTTTTCATTTTCTTCCTGTAATTTATTTCTAGTTTCATACCTTTGTGATCTGAGAAGCTGGTTGGAACAATTTCAGTATTTTTGAATTTACTGAGGTTCTTTTTGCGGCCTAGTATATGATCTATTCTTGAAAATGTTCCATGTGCACTTGAGAAGAATGTGTATCCTGTTGCTTTTGGATGGAGTGTTCTGTAGATGTCCGTCAGGTCCCTCTGTTCTAATATGTTCAGAGCCTCTATTTATTTTCTGTCTGGTTAATCTGTCCTTTGGAGTGAGTGTTGTATTGAAGTCTCCTAAAATGAATGTATTGCATTCTATTTCCCCCTTAATTCTATTAGTATTTGTTTCACATATGTAGGTGATCCTGTGTTGGGTGAATAGACAATTATAATAGTTATATCCTCCTGTTGGACTGATCCATTTATCATTATGTAATGTCCTTCTTTGTCACTTGTGACATTCTTTGTTTTGAAGTCTACTTTGTCTGATACAAGTACTGGCAACTCCGGCTTTTTTCTCACTATTAGTTGCATGAAATATCTTTTTCCATCCCTTTACTTTCAGTCTATGTATCTCTTTGGGTTTGAAGTGAGTCTCTTGTAGGCAGCATATAGAGGGGTCTTGTTTTTTTATCCATTCAGTAACTCTATGTCTTTTGATTGGTGCATTCAGACCATTTACATTTAGAGTGATTATCGATAGGTATGTACTGATTGCCATTGCAGGCTTTAGATTTGTGGTTACCAAAGATTCAAGGGCAATTCCCTTACTATGTAACAGTTGAATTTAAGTCACTTCCTATGTTAACACAACCTAAGGGTTCTTTTTTTTTTCCTCCTTTTTCTTCCTCCTCTATTCTTTGTATGTTATGAATCGTATTCTCTACTCTTTGTCTAGCCCTTGGTTGACATCTATTTAGCCGTAGGAATAATTCCATCTATAGGAATCCCGCCAAAATGCACTGTAGAGGTGGTTTGTGAGAGGTAAATTCTCTCAGCTTTTGCTTACCTGAAAATTGTTTAATCCCTCCTTCAAATTTAAATGATAACCTTGCTGGGTAGAGTATTCTTGGTTGAACGCCCTTATGCTTCATTGCATTAAATTTATCATGCCACTCCCTTCTGGCCTGTAAGGTTTCTGTTGAGAAGTCTGATGATAGCCTGATGGGTTTTCCTTTGTTTGTGATCTTTTTTCTCTCTCTAGCTGCTTTTTAAAAGTCTGTCTTTATCCTTGATCTTTACCATTTTAATGATTATATGTCTTGATGTTGTCTTCCTTGCGTCCCTTGTGTTGGGAGATCTGTGCACCTCCATGGCTTGAGAGGCTATCTCCTTCCCAGATTGGGGAAGGTTTGAGCAATTACCTCCTCAATGACACTTCCTATCCCTTTTTCTCTCTCTTCTTCTTCTGGTACCCCTATAATGCAAATATTGTTTTGTTTGGATTGGTCACACAGTTCTCTCAATATTCTTTCGTTCTTAGAGATTATTTTTACTCTTTGTGCCTCAGCTTCTTTGTATTCCTGTTCTCTAACTTCTGTTCCATTTACCGTATCTTCTACTACATCGAATCTGCTTTTAAATACCTCCATTGTATGTTTCAATCCAGATATAGAATTTCTTAATGATTGAATCTCCGACTTAAATTCGTTCCTGAGTTCTTGAATATTTTTCTGTACCTCCATAAGCATGTTTATAATTTTTATTTTGAACTCACTTTTGGGAAGATCGGTGAGTTCAGTTTCATTTGGCCCTTTTCTGGGGTTTGTGAAATCTTGGTCTGAACCATGTTCTTTTGACGTTTCATATTTCTGTGTGGTGCCCACCAGTGTGCAGAAACTCCAGTCTCTTGAGCTGCTCATCCCCTAGAGTGAGGTTGGGGGTCGTAGGGAAGCAGAGCTGGTGCCTGGGGGGAGGAAAGATCTGTTTCCTGATTCCCGTCCACGGTGCTGTCTCCAATGTCAGAGCCAGTGGACCATGCACGCAGGTGTAAGCCTCTGTGCTTTGTGTCTCTAGCTGTTGTAGGTGGGGCCTCCCTCTGGCTGGCTTGATGTCAGTACAGTGACTGCCAGTTTGCAACCCAGTGCCGGAAAGCTAGTAGGAAAGTACAGCAGGTTGCGTGTCACCATGGGGGACCTCGGAGCTGAGTAGGCAGCCAGGGGAATACAGCACCTGAAGCTCCTCAAAGTTCCCAACCAGCTGGGCAGAGCGCATCCAGAGAACCTTAACCTTGTCCAGTTTTCCCTTCTCCCATGCAGCAAGCTCTGCCTAAACCCCGTCCCTTCAGCAGCCTTCTCACTGCTAGGAAGCCTCTCAGCCTGCCTGCCTTTCCTCTGACACAGAGCTGCCTGATGTGGATTCCCTCCTCCACAAACGGCCGGAATGTCTGTCTCCCAAGTACTCCGCCTGTCCGAGCTCCCCAACGTCCAGAGCACCATACATTATAGGCTTCCGCTCACAAAGCAGATCTTCAGGGCTTTGCACGCAGAAGTCCCAAGCTTCCACCCCCTCCCCGCTCCGTTTCTATTCCTCCCACCAGTGAGCTGGGGTGGGGGAAGGGCCTGGATCCCGCTGGATTAAGGCTTTCCTATGTTACCCTGTTTTGTGAGGTCTGCTCTGTTCATGAGGTCTGTATGCAGTCTGGTTCAGCCTTCTTTCTTCTTGCTGTTTTAGGGTTAGTTGTATTAGTTAACTATCTTTTTGTACTATTTGTGGTTTAGGGAGGAGTTCTCCGTGTCACCTCTCATGCCACCATCTTGAATCTCTCACACTGCACTGTTTTTAAATCAGTACTCATCATCAGACAAGATGCTGACCTTGTCTTAAGACTATTCTGATTAACTGCTCTTAGCTACTAAAAGGTTTACATTTCACCCATCTCATTATTATTTGCTTTGGGTTACTAAAGATTTACTTTCTGTATCCCTACTATCCAAAAGCCTAATACCACCAAACAGATTTTCAACCTTATTTTCTGTAGTCCAATATTCAATATATAAAACTGACGAAAACAAGAGCTGCTCTGGCTAAAAGAGGGTCTCCACCCTTTCCTTCCTAACCACAAATTCCTTTTTCCATCTCTGAGAAACCTTTAAGGGATGTCTGATATGGCTTGAAACCACTGTCCTAATACAAATCCTCCATCCCAATCAGACTGGTCTCCATTATCAATGTTCAAATCTATTATGCTAAATCCCATCTTTGAATCTTGCACATTCCTGATTTCCTTATCCATGTAATAATCCATATTAACCACATTAATAACATCAGCTTTCATTTACTGAACTTCTGCAGTTAGGCACGGTGCTAACATACGTATTCTCATTTAATTCTTACAATCATATGTGCTAGATATAACATCCATTTTACAGTCAAGGCAACAGATGTGGGAAAATATTAAGTGTTCTGCTTCAAGTCATCAAACAATGAATAAAAGAGCGAGGTTGGAAGAACATTTCTTTAATGTGGTATATATGTCTCCTTTTAAAATCAATTGGTATGTTTAGGTCAGAGATAATGGCTTCTATTTTCTAATCTCAGAGTATCTAAATCTAAAGGGTTAATTTTCACTGAAGCATGTGTGGAGTGGGGAGGAGGGGTCAGGTTAGGACTGCCTTACCAGCAATTCTGATAAAACATTTTATATGAAAACACTTAACACTAAAGTAAAATGAGAGTTTGCTATTATCACTTCAGTGACACATAAAGAAAATTTTAAGAATCACTGTCTTTCATTAAGTCATAAAAAAAAAACCTTCTAACCAAGAATACTCTACCCAGCAAAGTTATCACTCAGAATTGGAGAGACAAGTTTCCCAGCCAAGGAAAAGCTAAACTTCATCACCACTAAACTGGCCTTAAAATAAATCTTAAAGGGACTTCTTTAAGCTCAAAATAAAGGGCAACAATTAGTAACAATAGAAAAGACTAAATCTTACTGGAAAATAAATACATAGTAAAGGTAATGGATCAATCCCTTTTAAAGCTAGGATGAAGGTTAAAAGATTTATCTACTACCCATAATCCACTGTTGTTACAGACTTGGTTTTGATGACTTATTTAAGTACATCTATAGAGATCCTTAGACTTGAGTCAGCAACTCTGATCTACAAAGTAGGGAACTATGGTCTATATCCTTATTTCACCTTCACCCAGGATGTACTCTTGGTATTAATTAAATTTTCTTAAGATTTATTAAAATAGCATTTACAGGGAAATCAGTTGCTAAAAGTTGAATCGTGTCCCCTCACAAAATTCTTATGTTGAGGTCCTAACCCCCCTGGAAAGTGACTATTTGGATACAGGGTCTTTATAGAGATCACCAAGTTAAACTGAGATTAGGGTAGGCTCTAATCCAGTATGACTGGTGTTCTTATAAAAGGAGGAAATCTGGACACAGACACTTACAGAAGGAAGATGATGTGAAGACACAGGGAGAAGATTGTTGTCTACAAACTAAGGAGAGAAGCCTAGAACAGACCCTCCCCTCAGAAGGGGATGATCCTCTCTCTCTCTCTCTCAAAAAAAATAAAAACTAAAAATCATTTTTTAAATGTATATGTAGCTCCATTATGAGCTTTTTCTATGAGAAAAAGGTCAGAGGGAAAGAGGGGGTTAGAAACAGAGGGAAAGAATGACAGGTGAAGAGAGAAAGAAAGAGGAAGAGGAAGACAGAAAGAAAGAGATAGATTTATTCCAGATCTGGAGGATTTAACATAAATTTGTTATAAAGACCCATCATAGGGTAAATAAAATAATTAGATGTAATCATGTAAAATGCCCATATTACCAAGATGACACATAATGTATTTTTTAATGAAATAAAGAGTTTAAAAATCATTAAAAAAAACTTCAGTGGTATCTGGTATGGGTGATCAGATTAATTAATGTGTTGTTAAAGTACAAAGTTATATGGATACTGAAACCTGTTACACTGGGGTCTGCAGCAAAAGTGACTATAATTACCTTCATCACATAAAGCCATTACCCTTTAAGATCAGGAAGTTTTAAACCAATTCATTCTCCAAGTAAAAATAGTGGTAATAGCCTAATTAACCTTTATCCCTTTGTAGTTCATCCTTGGAGACAGCATCAGCACAGACATCAAAGAACTTCTGTAGAGTATCAACTTGTCTACATAGGATATCTCTAAAGGTTTCCATTTCAGCCAATTTCTCACGTAAACTGTGGCCTTTCTGTGAAACACAAAAAGGGGAGAGAGAGTTGTAATTCAAGTTAGCAAAACTGGAGTTTATTTAGTTATGGTATTTCATCACCTTTTAAGGTCTACATCTTACTAGTGAGGGTATGGGGTAGGGAGAGCTGTCAAGTTCACTGTAATACTCCCAGAGATAGACTTGAAACTAATTTGTAGCTTAACAGTGATAGCCTGAAGGAAATAATAAGAAAGCAATAAGCCTGACAATTTCCTAATATAACATTTAATATTTTCAAATTAGACATTGTGAGGAAAATTGTTAAACACTTTGGAATAAGTAAAAATATTACGGGGTGTTCTTTCAAAAGAAAGGGAGTGCCATCAAAGAAACCCTTAGGAGGGGTTGTTGTCTGATGACAGAGAAGTCTTTGATCTCACTGCATTTGAGCTATTTTACAACTCTTTAAGTAGTAGAAAACATTGTAATGTCAATGATTCTTGTCCACAGCCATGCAAACGAACATTTGTCCAGTGAAGATAGCACTGGTTACAAATGTGTGGATACAGATCATTTTGCATATACTAGCAAAATCATTTCAACATTCTTCAGGTTATTCTCTGAACCAATTTTTTTTCCTTACATCTTATCTCATTAATGAATGAAATAAGATCTCTGAAACGTGCTCATTTTATATTTACATGAGTCATGATCTTACCATTTACTATTCTGTAACAACTTCAGATTCATTACATGGTAGAAAAGTTCTTTCAAACTATTAAATTCTGTTTACAACATTCGGTATTAAACTCCATTCAAGCACTCATAACTACAAACCTTGAATGAAGAGGTGGATGTGGCAGAATAGCCACTTGCTCCAGATACAAGTGACACCATTGAGCCATGTCGACGCAAGCTAGATTCAGATCCATATCCAGATTCAGTCTAAAAAAAAAAAAGTAAACTATGTGAAAGAACAGTAAATTTAAAATACTTAAACATCACACAAAAAATTGTCACTATATGAGGTGATTGATATTAACTAAATTTATTGTGGTAATAATTTCACAGTATATACATATATCAAATCATATGTTGTATGTACATTTTAAACTAATACAATGCTACATGTCAATTATATATCAGTAAAACTGGAAAAAATACTTAAAAGAAAATGAAAGTTTTCCTACAAATTAATAAGACTATTTTAACAGTAATTAGCAGTTTGGTTCTTTTCACCCTAATTGCCATTTAATTTAGAAATTTACTAAATACCAACTACATGCTGGGCTAGTGAGCTGGAGTGTTTAGGCAGAGGAAAACTACATAGCATAGTCAAATGAATAAAGAAATGAAAGTAGAATAGTGGCTAGCATGGGCTAGGAAGTATGGGGAATGAGGAGCTGGAATGTAAACAGGTACAGAGCTTTCGCTGGAGGAGATGAACAAGTTCTGTACATGGATGGTGATGGCTGAACAACAGTGTGAATACACTTAATGTCACAGAACTCTTCATGCAAAAATGGCTAAAACAAATTTTGTTATGTATATTTTACCACACAAAAAAAGGATAGAACAAGGACAAAAAAATAATAATAATAGGAACATTTCCAGTACTATTTTTCTTTATAGATGAATTGCTTATCCTGACATAGATCAAATATCACTGTCTCAATGAAGACTTTCATATTAAATCAGGCAGTTTATCTCTGTATCCTCAACAATTCTTAACATATCACAATCATGTCATTTACCACTCAATTACACTACTTTACATTTTAAAATTCCTACTGCACTTGGATCTTTTGTTAGAAGATTCATCATTTTTGCAGCCACCTTAACAGTTCATGGTACAAAGAAAGTTTCCAATTTTGCCAGTCTAGTAGGTAATCATACCATGAAAGATAACTGAACTCCTGGATGTTGGGGTATAGTTAGACTCAGCCCTGTAATAATACTTCCATCTTATTTTGATGGGGTTGGCACTCTTCAGAGCACCAATTTCATACCCCACCCTCCCTAAGACAAATGAAGTACTAATAATACAAAGAATTTGAATATTTGAAAAACATAACTTCCAAAAGTACTATTCATAATTTTAGTCCTTGTCACTAAACTTAAGAGGTAAAATAATATGTAATCACTTTTGGTTCAACACCCAGTAGCAACAAGTGTAAACTGTAGTAAGTTACCTGATTTTCAAGATTAAGATTAGGAATAATTAAAATTAAATGCAATGTATTTTACAAAAGATCTCCACTGACATTTTACATCTTCTTATATAGCTTATGGCTTACCCATGATATTACTCTAATTGTAAAACGTTCTTTTAGGTATAAGGACATTAAGTTTTTATACTGATTTAACTAATATATACAAATGTTAAGTAAATGGTATTAACACACATTTAAAACGTTTTTCTATTTCAGCATCACTTCTTTAACTTGAACTTAATATTCTAGGATGGAGGAGGAAGAGGGAGAAAGAAGAAAAAAGGAGGAGGAAAAGGAAGAAGAATCCACAACCAAAATACTAAAGCATCTCATGAAAAAGGAAAGAGTATCTTCAGGCAAAGACACTAGAAATTTATCTATGTGAAAACAAGTAGCCTCTTAAAATTCAAACTTCCAGTACCTATTAGTCACCAAACATTCAAAGTGACATTGTCATATTTCAATGTTTGCTTGTAAAAATACTCTACCTAAAAATGTACTGCGATAAACTCTGAATTTACTAACAAATTACATATAAACTTAAGACTAGATGGAATCACAGCTCTTCTCCAAGACATACATCACTCTATACCATCCATATCTCAAAGCAAAGTCTTAGTGATGAAGCAAAATAAGTATTTTTGTGTCAGAAAATCTATTAATGAAAGGGTAAGGATGTACTTTATTCTATGTAAGTTACACCTCAAAACAACTGATTTTTTTAAAAGACAAAACTTAATGTATGACAGAAGAAAGCAATCCAGGGTGCAACAGGGATACTAATTACAGAGAGGTACAAGAAAATTGTGGCAGGGGTATGGGTTACAACTGTCAAAATTCAACTGTCCAATTAAAGTGGATACATTTAAAAAATGTAAATCATGAGCCCTACCCCCTTGTTTACCACCTTACAATAAAACTTTCTCCAGCAAAAAACAAAGTAAATTGTACTCAATAAAGTATGTGGAGAAAAATATGTAAACTTGTTTCAATATAACAGTATCCTTGTAGCAAAAGAGAATTTTAACTACAGCAATCACAGTTTACCAAAAAACCTTACCAAGTAATGTCTACCATCTCCATTTATGTGCTTTATATCAATGAGTCTTAAACAGAGCAAGTCAAAGCTGTTTACTTTTCTAAGATCTTGAAAGAAAATATAAACACCACAAAGCTTTATTAAAAGTTCCTTTACTATAAACATACTTCTTCAATCCTTGTCTGTTTTTTTCTGTTCCACTATCTCAAAACCAATATTATTTCCTTACAACAAAGACATGATAGAGCAAAAGACTGTACTACAACAATATTGATATTGCTATCCATTTTAAGAAATGGACAGTAAATAAATGTGGAGGCTGAGATTTAGTGTAATTGTACTTTTACCTCTAATAAAGTTTCATTTAAATAATTCCCATTATACATTATATAAATCGTTCCAAGGAAAAAGGAAATAAAGTATAACCAATTCCACTGTTATTCAATTTAAATAATGGATATTGATTTGTTGCTCTATTTAAGTCAGTAGATGCACTGAGATAACTTTATAAAATAATTAAAGTTTAACAAATACACATACACACACAAATGAATCCTCAAGATTTAAAAACTAGTCATTCTGAAAATGCCTATTTTGTGCCAATGATGCTGCCATTTGTAAAACAATCCTGATAGGCTCTAACTGTATGACAAAGCTTGACTGGCTTCCCTAACATGACATGCCTCTGATTGAGTTTTGGATTTCTCTCAAAAATCAACTCTCTTGAGGGGCACAAGATGGCAGCATGAGTAGGGCAGCGGAAATCTCCTCCCAAAAACATACAGATTTTTGAAAATACAACAACTACAACTATTCCTAAAAGAGAGACCAGAAGATACAGTACAATAGCCAGGCTACAGCTACATCTTCAAGAACTCAGCATCTCATGAAAAGGCCAGTGCCGCAAGCAAACTGGGTGACCCGCTACAGCTGCGGAGCAGCCAGAGAACAGTCCTGCCCACAGCAACCACACAGTCTCTTCCTAGTGCGCAGCAAACTGGGACAGACAGAGGAAGTCAGAGCAAGGTCTGGAAGGCATGAAGGGGCACCTTTCTTGCAGGAGAACACACCTTGGGCGTCTGCCACCACCCCCCACCCCTGCGCAATGTGCTAGGCTTTCCAAAGGCGGCCCACCCACGGCAGCTCAGGGGATTATCACAGAGACTGCTCCCGGTGTGCGGGTATATGGCACAGGCAGAGAAGCTGGAGCAAGGTCCAGAAGGCACGAAGGGGTGCCGTTCCCACAGGAGAACACACCCGGTGTGTCTGCCAACCCCCACAGGGCGCTAGGCTTTCCCAAAGGCGGCCCCACCCATGGCAGATCAGGAGATTATCCCAGAGACTGCTCCTGGTGTGTGGGTACAGGACACAGGCAGCGGAGAAGAACAAGGTGCCCAACAAGCAGGAAGGGACTTTGTTCTCCCAGCTGACACATGCGCCACCTGCCTGCGACCACTTCTATCGCTATGAAAAGGAAGAATCTGGTCCAGTCAAAAATCACTCAGAGAGAGGGCCTGGTGAGGTAGATATAACCAATCTTCCTGAAAAAGAATTCAAAATAAGTCATAACCATGATGATGAACCTGCAGAGAAATATGCAAGAGCTAAGAGACAAATCTGGAGGGAGATAACAGAAATGAAACAATCAATAGAAGGTCTTAAGAGTAGACTGGACAAGATGCAAGGGAGTGTAAATGGAATAGAAATCAGAGAACAGGAATACAGAGAAGCTGAGGCAGAGAGAGATAAAAGGATCTCTAGGAACAAAAGAATATTAAGACAACTGTGTGACCAATCCAAACGTAAGAATATTAGCATTACAGGGGTACCAGAAGAAGAAGAGAGAGAGAAAGGGATAGAAAGTGCCTTTGAAGATAACTGCTGAAAACATCTCCAAGCTGGGGAAGGATATAGTCTCTCAGACCATGGAAGCCCACAGACCTCCCAAAACAAGGGACCCAAGGAGGACAACACCAAGACATATAATAATTAAAAAGGCAAAGATCAAACACAAGGACAGAGTATTAAAGGCAGCCAGAGAGAGAAAAAAGATCACCTACAAAGGAAAACCCATAGGCTATCATCAGATTTCTCAACAGAAACTTTAAAGGCCAGAAGAGAATGGCATGATACACTTAATGCAATGAAACAGAAGGGACTTGAACCAAGAATACTGTATCCACCATGATTATCATTTAAATTTGAAGGAGGGATTAAACAATTTCCAGACAAGCAAAAGTTGAGGGAATTTGCCGCCCACAAACCACCTCTACAGGATATTTCAAAGGGACTGCTCTAGATGGAAGCCTCCTAAGGCTAAATAGATGTCACCAGAGAAAATAAATTCATAACAAAGAAAGCAGATCAACCAAATACTAACTAAAGGCAAAAAAAAATTCAACTATCCACAAAAGCAGTGAAAGAAAACACAACATAGTACAGAATAAAACACCTAACATATAAAGAATAGAGGAGGAAGAATAAGAAGGGAAAGAAATAAAGAATCACCAGACTGTGTTTATAATAGCTTAATAAGAGTTAAGTTGGATGGTTAGATAGTAAAGAACCTACCCTTGAACCTTTGGTAAACACAAATCCAATGCCGGCAATGGCAATAAGTACGTATCTTTCAATAATCACCCTAAATGTAAATGGACTGAATGCACCAATCAAAAGACACAGTAATAGAATGGATAAAAAAGCAAGACCCATCTATATACTGCTTACAAGAGACTCACCTCAAACCCAAAGACATACACAGACTAAAAGTGAAGGGATGGAAAAAGATATTCCATGCAAAAAATAGGGACAAAAAAGCAGGTGTTGCAGTACTTGTATCAGACAAAATAGACTTCAAAACAAAGAAAGTAACAAGAGATAAAGAAGGACATTACATAATGATAAAGGGGTCAGTCCAACAAGGGGATATAACCATTATAAATATATATGCACCCAACACAGGAGCACCGACATATGTGAAACAAATACTAACAGAATTAAAGGACGAAATCGAATGCAATGCATTCCTTTTAGGAGACTTCAACACACCACTCACTCCAAAGGACAGATCAACCAGACAGAAAATAAGTAAGGACATAGAGGCACTGAACAACACACTAGAACAGATGGACCTAACAGACATCTACAGAACTCTACACCCAAAAACAGCAGGATACACATTCTTCCCAAGTGCACATGGAACATTTTCCAGAACAGACCACATACTAGGCCACAAAAAGTCCTCAGTAAATTAAAAAAGATTGAAATTCTACCAACCAACTTCTCAGATGACAAAGGTATAGAACTGAAATAAATTGTACAAAGAAAACAAAAAGGCTCACAAACACATGGAGGCTTAACAACATGCTCCTAAATAATCAATGGATCAATGACCAATTAAAACAGAAATTAAGCAATATATGGAGACAAATGACAACAACAGCACTTCTGTGGGACTCAGCAAAGGCAGTTCTAAGAGGAAAGTATAGAGCAATCCAGGCCTATTTAAAGAAGGAAGAGCAATCCCAAATGAATAGTCTAAAGTCACAATTACTGAAAGTGGAAAAGAAGAACAAATGAAGTCCAAAGTCAGCAGAAGGAGGGACATAATAAAGATCAGAGAATAAATAAATAAAATTGAGAAAAATAAAATAGAAAAAATCAATGAAACCAAGAGCTGGTTTTTTGAGAAAATAAACAAAATAGATAAACACCTAGCCAGACTTATTAAGAAAAAAAGAGAATCTACACACATAAGCAGAATCAGATATGAGAAAGGAAAAAGCATGACTGACCCGACAGATATACAAAGAATTATTAGAGAATACTAGGAAAATCTATATGCTAACCAGCTGGAAACCTAGAAGAAATGGACAACTTCCAAGAAAAATACAACCTTTCAAGACTAACCAAGGAAGAAACAGAAAATCTAAACAGACCAATTACAAGCAATGAAACTGAATCCATAATCAAAAAACTACCCAAGAACAAAACCCCCGGACCAGACGGATTCACCGCCAAATTTTATCAGACATATAGAGAAGACATAACCCATTATCCTTAAAGTTTTCCAAAAAGTAGAAGAGGTGGGAATACTCCCAAACTCCTTCTATGAAGCCAGCATCTCACTAATACCAAAACCAGGCAAACACCCCACAAAAAAAGAAAACTACAGACCAATATCCCTGATGAACGCAGATGCAAAAATACTCAACAAAATATTAGCAAACTGAATTCAAAAATACATCAAAAAGATCATCAATCATGATCAAGTGGGATTCATCCCAGGGATGCAATGATGTACAACATTCGAATATCCATCATCACCACCACATCAACAAAAA
>JAQQAC010009165.1:33939870-33952090 GCA_029783875.1 Phataginus tricuspis | reverse complement strand
GCCGGCAATGGCAATAAGTACGTATCTTTCAATAATCACCCTAAATGTAAATGGACTGAATGCACCAATCAAAAGACACAGTAATAGAATGGATAAAAAAGCAAGACCCATCTATATACTGCTTACAAGAGACTCACCTCAAACCCAAAGATATACACAGACTAAAAGTGAAGGGATGGAAAAAGATATTCCATGCAAAAAATAGGGACAAAAAAGCAGGTGTTGCAGTACTTGTATCAGACAAAATAGACTTCAAAACAAAGAAAGTAACAAGAGATAAAGAAGGACATTACATAATGATAAAGGGGTCAGTCCAACAAGGGGATATAACCATTATAAATATATATGCACCCAACACAGGAGCACCGACATATGTGAAACAAATACTAACAGAATTAAAGGACGAAATCGAATGCAATGCATTCCTTTTAGGAGACTTCAACACACCACTCACTCCAAAGGACAGATCAACCAGACAGAAAATAAGTAAGGACATAGAGGCACTGAACAACACACTAGAACAGATGGACCTAACAGACATCTACAGAACTCTACACCCAAAAACAGCAGGATACACATTCTTCCCAAGTGCACATGGAACATTTTCCAGAACAGACCACATACTAGGCCACAAAAAGTCCTCAGTAAATTAAAAAAGATTGAAATTCTACCAACCAACTTCTCAGATGACAAAGGTATAGAACTGAAATAAATTGTACAAAGAAAACAAAAAGGCTCACAAACACATGGAGGCTTAACAACATGCTCCTAAATAATCAATGGATCAATGACCAATTAAAACAGAAATTAAGCAATATATGGAGACAAATGACAACAACAGCACTTCTGTGGGACTCAGCAAAGGCAGTTCTAAGAGGAAAGTATAGAGCAATCCAGGCCTATTTAAAGAAGGAAGAGCAATCCCAAATGAATAGTCTAAAGTCACAATTACTGAAAGTGGAAAAGAAGAACAAATGAAGTCCAAAGTCAGCAGAAGGAGGGACATAATAAAGATCAGAGAATAAATAAATAAAATTGAGAAAAATAAAATAGAAAAAATCAATGAAACCAAGAGCTGGTTTTTTGAGAAAATAAACAAAATAGATAAACACCTAGCCAGACTTATTAAGAAAAAAAGAGAATCTACACACATAAGCAGAATCAGAAATGAGAAAGGAAAAAGCATGACTGACCCGACAGATATACAAAGAATTATTAGAGAATACTAGGAAAATCTATATGCTAACCAGCTGGAAACCTAGAAGAAATGGACAACTTCCAAGAAAAATACAACCTTTCAAGACTAACCAAGGAAGAAACAGAAAATCTAAACAGACCAATTACAAGCAATGAAACTGAATCCATAATCAAAAAACTACCCAAGAACAAAACCCCCGGACCAGACGGATTCACCGCCAAATTTTATCAGACATATAGAGAAGACATAACCCATTATCCTTAAAGTTTTCCAAAAAGTAGAAGAGGTGGGAATACTCCCAAACTCCTTCTATGAAGCCAGCATCTCACTAATACCAAAACCAGGCAAACACCCCACAAAAAAAGAAAACTACAGACCAATATCCCTGATGAACGTAGATGCAAAAATACTCAACAAAATATTAGCAAACTGAATTCAAAAATACATCAAAAAGATCATCAATCATGATCAAGTGGGATTCATCCCAGGGATGCAAGGATGTACAACATTCGAATATCCATCATCACCACCACATCAACAAAAAGAAGGACAAAATTCACATGATCATCTCCATAGATGCTGAAAAAGCATTTGACAAAATTCAACATCCATTCATGATAAAAACTCTCAATAAAATGGGTATAGAGGGCAAGTACCTCAACATAATAAAGGCCATATATGACAAACCCACAGCCAACATCACACTTAACAGCGAGAAGCTGAAAGCATTTCACCTAAGACTGGGACAAGACAAGGATGCCCACTCTCCCCACTTTTATTCAACATAGTACTGGAGGTCCTAGCCACAGCAATCAGACAACATAAAGAAATAAAAGGCATCCAGATTGGTAAGGAAGAAAGTCAAATTGTCACTATTTGCAGATAACATGATAGTGTACATAAAAAACCCTAAAGAATCCACTCCAAAACTACTAGATCTAATATCTGAATTCAGCAAAGTTGCAGGGCACAAAATATGTACACAGAAATCTGTTGCTTTTCTATACACTAATGATGAACTAGCAGAAAGAGAAATCAGGAAAATAATTCCATTCACAATTGCATCAAAAAGAATAAAATACCTAGGAATAAACCTAACCAAGGAAGTGAATGACCGATACCCTGAAAAATACAAGACACTCTTAAGAGAAATTAAAGAGGACACTAAGAAATGGAAACTCATCCATGCTCTTGGCTAGAAAGAATTAATATTGTCAAAATGGCTATCCTACGTAAAGCAATCTACAGATTTAGTGCAATCCCTATCAAATTACCAACAGCATTTCAATGAACTGGAACAAATCGTTCTAAAATTCATATGGAACCACAAAAGACCCCGAATAGCCAAAGCTATCCTGAGAAGGAAGAATAAAGCAGGGGAATTATGCTCCCCAACTTCAAGCTCTACTACAAAGCCACAGTAATCAAGACAATTTGGTACTGGCACAAGAACAGACCCACAGACCAGTGGAACAGAATAGAGTCCAGATATAACCCCAAACATATATGGTCAATTAATATACGATAAAGGAGCCATGGATATACAATGGGGAAATGACAGCCTCTTCAACAGCTGGACACCTACATGTAAGAGAATGAAACTGGATCATTATCTAACCCCATACACAAAAGTAAATTTAAAATGGATCAAAGACATGAATGTAAGTCATGTAACCATAAAACTCTTAGAGAAAAACATATGCAAAAATCTCTTGGACCTAAACATGAGCAACTTCTTCATGAACATATCTCCCCAGGCAAGGGAAACAAAAGCAAAAATGAACAAGTGGGACTATATCCAGCTGAAAAGCTTCTCTACAGCAAAGGACACCATCAATAGAACAAAACAACATCCTACAGTATGGGACAATATGTTCATAAATAACATATCCGATAAAGGGTTGACATTCAAAATATATGAAGAGCTCACGCACCTCAAGAAGAAAAAGCAAATAATCCAATTAAAAAATGGGCAGAGAATCTGAACAGACACTTCTCCAAAGAAATTCAGATGGCCAACAGGCACATGAAAAGATGCTCCACATCGCTAATCATCAGAGAAATGCAAGTTGAAACCACAATGAGATATCACCTCACACCAGTTAAGATGGCCAACATCCAAAAGACAAACAACAGCAAATGTTGGTGAGGATGTGGAGAAAGGGGAATCCTCTTACACTGCTGGTGGGAATGTAAACTAGTTCAACAATTTTGGAAAGCAGTATGGAGGTTCCTCAAAAAACTAAAAATAGAAATACCATTTGACCCAGGAATTCTACTCCTAGGAATTTACCCTAAGAATGCAGCAGCCCAGTTTGAAAAAGACATATGCACCCCTATGTTTATCACAGCACTATTTACAATAGCCAAGAAATGGAAGCAACCTAAGTGTCCGTCAGTAGATGAATGGATAAAGAAAATGTGGTATATATACACAATGGAATATTATTCAGCCATAACAAGAAAACAAATCCTACCATTTGCAACAACATGGATGGAGCTAAAGGGTATTATGCTCAGCGAAATAAGCCAGGCCGAAAAAGACAAGTATCAAATGATTTCACTCATATGTGGAGTATAAAAACGAAGAAAAAAACTGACGGAACAAACAAGCAGCAGACTCACAGAATGGACTAACAGTTACCAAAGGGAAAGGAACTGGGGAGGATGTGTGGGAAGGCAGGGACAAGGGGGAAAAAGGGGACATTACGAGTAGCAGACATAATGTTGGTGGGAGCACGGGAGGACTGTACAACAGAGAAGACAAGTAGTGATTCTATATCATCTCACTACGCTGATGGACAGTGACTGTAATGGGGTTGGTGGGGACTTGATAATGGGAGGAGTCTAGTAACCATAATGTTGCTCATGTAATTGTAGATTAATGATACCAAAAAAAAATAGACTCTATTATCAAACAGATCAAAATTTATCAAATACTTTGTCACAGGTGCTAAAAGTAATTCTAAAAGAGAAGTTTATAAAATTATACTGAAAGAAGGGCAATGTTGCTGACACATCTATTTTGGATTCCCAAGATGTTCACTTCGAAGGCAACAATACACATCCTGAATTTGTAAGGGTTATTTTTTAAAGGCAAGTGGGTGACGGAAGCAAAGATGGAAATGGGAAGTAATTATTTAGTCACAATGATTGTTCAATGTTCTTTATAACACGCTTTCAAAAATGTCACTGGTATGATTTAGGGAATAATACTTGAAAGGCTTTTTCTCAATCTCACCCACTCTTCCGCAAGAAAAAAGAAGTTGAGTTTCCTAACAACCTCTAATCACCATTACAGTATTTTGAAAATAACAAATTCTATCTAAAACTAATAATTCAGAAATCAAATAGTTATATAGGAGTATTTTCCGCTTTCAATATATATGTTTTAAGCTACCTCACAAATTCCTTTGTAAAAAATCCCTTCTTTTCCAGGTTTGTGTTTGTAATACTCCTGAACATGTTTTGCATAAACATAAAATGCCATTTTGGGTCAATGAAACACATACTGAACACATCCTGTATAGAACAAGGTTTACTTTAAAAGAAAATACTACAATACAGGAATGAGACCACACCTTTGTTATAAAATTTCTATTAAAAAAAAAAAGCACAATCTTTTGGCCACTAGAGGGGGTCAGTAGCATTTTTCAAAGCTGCTGTATACTTGGAAAGCTGATACAAAGGTTACTGTTGGTCAAAGTACCACAGTAACCTTTAGACTAATGCCTTTACATGTAATTTCACCATCTGTAACTTGACTTTTTGAGAAAAAATAAAAGCATGATAAATTAAGCCATATAGTTGAAAGTTATGAATTTTAAAAACCACCAGAAAAGCCTAAGATTTGAATTGAAAAGAAAACTCCCTTAAAACCACAGCTAAAGTATGTAGCTTAATTTAGACATGTGCAAGATAAACATATATTATCATTTTGCAGTATGTTTATTAGCCCATCTATGCTCTGAAAGTAGTGGCATAAAATACAGTAAAAAAGGTTGATTTATTAGCTTCTACCTTTTGAAATGCTTGTTTTTTTCTAATAATACTTCTCCAGCTAAATACAGCAAAAAAATTAAGACAAAAATAAACCGACTTCCTCATGATGCCAACAATTATCTAATTATTTGTGGCATAGTCCTCTTACCCCTAAACTACACTGTCTTTTTCCATTTTAATTATGGGAAGAGAGAAAATACAAGATTAAATGTTGACATAACAAGGCAGTTTTTCAGAAACACCAATTCTGAAGCCCATAATAAAACCAAATAAACTTCTATACTGTCAGCACACACATCTGCCTTCGATATTATTTTATAGCAAACCACATGAAAAGCAAGACATTATAATCAGAAGAGTGATTAAATCAATAGGGTTGTGATTTAAAATACAATAAACTGGAATGGCAACTTTATTTTTGTCTAGGTCAACATAAACATTATTCAAGATAAAATTTGACACAATTTCATGCTCATAAATATTAAAATCTGTTTAGCTTTTCAAATACTTATGGATTCCCCTAGAATAGTAGTCTCCAAAGCAGAGAACCCAAGCAAGCCTAAGACTGAGAAGACAGGCTCTACAGTCACTTTAAAAATGAGATGTTGAGACATGGGAGTCATTACCTTCTTGGTCTTAATTATCTTTAAAATGATATGGTTGGTCTAGAGCTACAGTTCTCTATTCTAAACCTAAAGACCAAAACTTAGACTAAAAATGTACATAATCTAGTGGAGATCAAATTAAGGCAGTCCTTTGTTAAACCAGATGGGAAGGTATAGCACAATTCATTCAGAAAAGCAACATATATAATGCATCAGATGAGAGGTTCAATCCACAATGACTCCCAGGAATTGCAGCATATCATGAATCAAAGAAATTTAAATATATTTAAGAAAATGGTATTGAAGATTTTACATATTCTAACTGCCTAAAACCCAGCAGCAATACAATTAACTTCACCAAGTAGAATGATTTGCCTAGCCTGAAGACAATTTTTCTCAAATCATACTGGAAAATAGAACATCTGCTTAGATTAGTCCAAAAGAGATTTTTTTTCTTTCTCATTTCCTTTACAGAAATACCTGAACAGGCGAAGTGCTGTAGCGGGATGAGGCAGGAAGAATTAACAGGACCTTATCACATGCCTTAAGTTAAGTGTTAAAAGAATGCTAGAGGGGCAGAAGAAAATAAGACACTGCCTATTACAAAAGTCCAAATACAATATGGTACTGTAAGAGTAAAGGGTCACACAACAGCTACCCCCACTCTCTCCTTGCTTTCAGACCTTCCTTTCTTAAAATTATAGTTTAGGGCTTTCAATTTCACCATATACTCATATCTACAGGGGGAAACTGGTAGGCTACCAAGCCCTTCCTTTCTACCAAAAGCTGTTTAGGAATCCAATCTATGACACAGAAGATTATTCTAAACAAACTCCTTGACATAGCAAAATTCAGTTTTATCTTTCTTTTTAATCCTTCCTCTTTTTAGGGATTCTAGAGGTCCAACTGTCTTTTTACTTAGTGGCATTACACAGAGGTGAAAAATAGATAAATGAGGCTGTCTAAGGAAGTCTGCTAAACAATTTTTCCACCCTAGTTTTAGAAACAAATACTAAAGGTAAGAGAGATCTTTTTTGTTTTGCCTTGAGGAGGGCTGATGAAAGAGTTGAATAACTTCCAATTGATTTTTGCATATTAATTCCAGAGAGTCACACTGGATAAATTATAGCAGAAACAACAGTGAAAGCTAATACTTATGACATGTACTTTGTACCTGATGCTAACATTGCATGAGGCTATTTGTAGGTGATTTTATATAATGTCTTCAGAGTCACACAACTGGTAAGTAAGGGAGCCGCCTCAACATCTAGACACTTTGTTTCTATTTCTTCAAATCTGTCCCCTTTTTCTATTTTCCCACTGCCACTCTCTATTTGTGGTCACTGAGTATCTCACTTGGATAAATTCTCCAGTTTATTAACTGCTTTTAAGTCTTGTTCCTCTTGAAATCCTTTCCAGTGTAGCCATAGCAGTCCTTTAAAAACAGACATCTGATTCTTCATTTCCTGTTTTAAATCTTATTTGGGTGCCCTATTTCTCCTAGAATCAAGCCCCTACATTGCTTATAAGAATCTGTTAAAGGTAGAAATATAAACTACTATCAGCCTCCAATTCATTTATTATCCTTTACTTAAAATGTATTGCATCAGTACAGTTGTAATAGTCCTTTGTTCTTGCATATATTTGTTATATGGAGATACTACCTGTTTCAAAATAGTGGAACTTGAAGAAATAGACAAGTATACTTCACAGTGAAGAAATGTTTAATAATACTTTGTAATACTCGTATTACACCATAAATGCTTCAAAATAATGTTAGCTACTATTCCCTCTTCACCTGCCATAAAGGCAGGATATTCCTTTATCTCTTTACTCCAGAAACACTTATACAAGAGAAAATAAAATAAGAAGTTAGCAGCAGATGTAACAAAATACCAACAACGCTCATTAACTTTATGATTTGCCATTGAGAAAAGGGCCAATGCATATTTTCTTTTAGAAGGAAGTTCCATAGGCACAGAGCAAAATGATGATTCCGTTCTTTTTATGTAACTGCAAAGAGATGACAGTGGCAAAACAGTTAATGTTATTTTTTGAAGCTTCCTTAAGTGTCACAGAAAGAGAAAAAAACAGGTTTAATATGTTTAAGTTGTATTCACATGGTTGAAATGTTAAGATTATACTTGGACCAAGGATGTGAACCATGAAATGTTCTCTGCAAGGAACCTAAAAGAAATACATGCACATTAAATAATGGTGAACAAATGAACATTCTTTATTACTCTGGGGCTTTGGTCTCAAACCTAAATTTTCTATAAGAAACATTCTCTCTTAGAGGACAGGGGAGAAATACAGATCTATATCAAATATGAAAAGATACCCATAATTTATTACTGAGTGGAGGCAAAGCTACAAAACAGTAGGGTATCATTTATGTAAAACTGTAAGGCTGTACACACAAAGAAATATCTGGAAGTAATCTTTACCCAAGGATGAACAGTGGTCATTTCCATGTGGCCTGAATTTCAATTTTTCCTTTTTGTAGTTTTCAGTATTGTCTATGCTATATGAATTATTTACAGTAATCATATAGCACTTCTATGAAAATAAAAAAAAGTCATAGAACACATTTTCAATCTATCTTACTGAGGGTTAAAAAACAAGTAACTCTGGTAAAGTTGCAGTGAAATTGAGATCGGCACATTCTGCACATGGAACATACACTAGTACAACCTTTTTGGAAAGCAACTTGGCAACACTCATTAAAAGTGCTCATATCCTCGGGGTTGGAGGATATTACGCTCAGTGAAATAAGCCAGGCGGAGAAAGAAAAGTACCAAATGATTTCCCTCATTTGTGGAGTATAACAATGAAGCAAAACTGAAGGAACAAAACAGCAACAGACTCACAGACTCCAAGAAGGGACTAGCTGTTACCAAAGGGGAGGGGTGGGGGAGGGCAGGTGGGGAGGGAGGAAGAAGGGGATTGAGGGGTATTATGATTGGTACACATGGTATGGGGGGGATCATGGGGAAGACAGGGTAGTACAGAGAAGGCAAATAGTGACTCTGTGGCATCTTACTATATATACTTTTGGATAGTGACTGCAATGGAGTATGGGGGGAACACGGTAACATGGGTGAAGGTAGTAACCACATTGTTTTTTCATGTGAAACCTTCATAAGAGTGTATATCAATAATACCTTAACAAAAAAAAGTGCTCATATCCTCAAATCTAGCAACTCTACTTCTGAGAATCTCAGGGACTGTAAGGACAACTAAAGCAGAGAATTACGCAGAAGATTATGTTTTATGTAAGAAGGTAGTGAGTATTAAACATAAAAAAAATTTTTTAATACTCTAAAGGTATAATATAAGCAAATGACAAACAAAACTACAGTAAAATATTAACAGAACTGTGTTAGGAGAAAAATGATGTTAGACGGGGGAAAAAAACAGGATATAGACTTTGTTATTTATCTCCACAATGTTTTGGGATATTACATCCCAAAATGCAGTGTCTTATTTATAAGATGAAAGGTGGTTGTGTTTTTTTCTTTATACTGACCAAATATTACTTTTAAAATCCAGCAGTGGGAGGTGAGGGGGTGGAGTGGCAGTAAAATCTAATCAATAAAACTATATGCAGTAATGGTTGATAGGAATTTTTAGGCTTAACTGTATGGGGCAGATTTTATAAAGAAACAGGGGTGACTGATACTTTATTTTCAGTATTCAATTATACATACATGAAAAAAGATGAAATTACCTAGAAAGGTGGATATTACATAACAAGTTATCACTCATTGATCACTATTTTTGTAAATCATTCAATTTCATTTTTTTGTTTATAATTTATTTTTATTTAGGTATCATTACAATACAATCACGTGGAATGGGATAGGATTAAAGATGACGGCGAGAGAGGTGAGACAGAGGCTTCCTCCTAAAACCGCATATAATATGAAAATGAAGCTACTACAACTACTCTTGAAAGAGCAACAGGAAAGAGGACTACAACAAACTGCATGCACCTGGAGACAAGAGCAGCCCTCACGGAAAAGGGTAACGTACTAAAGCTGTGGTCCTGTGGGATCCAAGCCCTTCCCCCACCCCAGCTCACCAGCAGGAGGAACAGGAACAGAGCAGAGAGGGAGTGGAGAACTGGGAATGCTGAATACCTACCTCTGGAGATCTACTCTGGGAGCACAAACCTACATTTCATGGTGCTTGCATGATACTCTTGTAATCAGGAGCTTGGAAAGCTAAGACAGGCGGAGTTCCTGGAGAGACTAAGATTCTGGATGCTTGTGAGATCAGGGATCCATACCAAGCTGCTCTGGGACGGGGGAGGGGCGGGCAGTCTGAGAGCCTTCCTGGCAGGGAGGACCTTGGCAGGAGGCCTGCTGAGGGGGCAAGGACTGCACAGAGCTTACTGCTCGGGAGAAAAGACAGGTGGACAGGATTGTCTGGGTGTACTCTGCCCAGCAGTTTGGGAGTTTTCTGATCTTCAGGTGGGCCAGCTCCCTGGCTGCCTGTACGGCTCCAGGAACCCCTTCTGTGACAGGCAGACTAGTGCACCTTTCACCTGGCCAGCCCCACCAGGCTTGCAAACCTGGAAGCCCTTCCCTGGTGTTGGGCTAGCCAGAGGGAGGATCTGTCTAGAGCAACTAAAAAGGCAAAGCACACAGGCTTATACCTATGTACTCAGCCCACTGGTTCAGAGAGTGGAGACAGGTATAGCAGTCAGGAACCAGGAAACAGCGCTTTCCTCCCCCAAGGCACCAATACCACTCCCCGACAATCCCTGACATTGCTTCAGGGGCAGAGCAGCTCCAGAGAGTAGAGCTTCTGGGCACTAGAGGGCTCCATAAACAAATATGAAATGCCAAAGGAACCTGGTCCAGAGTAAAATTATGAAAACCAATCCTGAGAAAGATTTAAATGATATGTACCATATGACTCTCCCTGAAAGGGAGTTCAAAATGAAAATCATGAATATGCTCATAGAGGTACGGAAAGATATTCAAGAACTCAGGAATGAATTCCGGTCGGATATCCAATCCTTGAAGAACACAATGGACGGTATTAAAAGCAGATTGGATACGGTGGAGGAGACAATAAATGAAATAGAAACTAGAGAAGAGGAATACAAAGAAGCTGAGGTACTGAGAGAAAAAAGGATCTCTAAGAATGAAAGAATATTGAGAAAATTGTGTGACCAATCCAAACGGAACAATATTCGCATTATAGGAGTACCAGAGGAAGAAGAGAGAGAAAAAGGGATAGAAAGTGTCTTTGAAGAAATAATTGCTGAAAACTTTCCCACACTGGGGAAGGAAATAGTGTCGCAATCCATGGAAGCCCACAGATCTCCCAACACAAGGGACCCAAGGAAGACAACACGAAGACACATAATAATTAAGATGGCAAAGGTCAAAGATAAGGACAGAGTATTAAAGGCAGCTAGAGAGAGAAAAAAGATCACCTACAAAGGAAAACCCATCGACTTTCATCAGACTTCTCAACAGATACCTTACAGGCCAGAAGAGAATGGTAAGATATATTTAACGTAATGAAACAGAAGGACCTCGAACCAAGAATATTGTATCTGGCACGATTATCATTTAAATATGACGGAGGGATTAAACAATTTCCAGACAAAGGAAAGCTGAAAGAGTTTGCCTCTCATAAACCACCACTACAGGATATCTTAAACGGACTGCTCTAGAGGGAAGCACCCCTAAGGCTAAAACGATGTCACCAGAGAAAATAAAATCATAGCAAAGAAAGCAGACCATCCAAATAATAACTAAAGGCAAAGAATAAAACACCCAATATATAAAGAATGGAGGAGGAAGAATAGGAAGGGAGAAATAAAGAAACATCAGACGGCGTTCACAATAACTTAACAAGAAAGTTAAGTTAGATTCTTAGATAGTAAAGAAGCAACCATTGAACCTTTGGTAAGTACATATCTATCAATAATCACCCTAAATGTAAACGGACTGAGCGCACCAATCAAAAGACACAGAGTAACAGAGTGGACAAAAAAGCAAGACCCATCTATATGCTGCTTACAAGTGACTCACCTCAAACCCAAAGATATACACAGACTAAAAGTGAAGGGATGGAAAAAGATATTTCATACAAACAACAAAGAGAAAAAAGCAGGTGTTGCAGTACTTGTATCAGGCAAAATAGACTTCAAAACGAAGAAAGTAGCAAGAGATAAAGAAGGACATTACATAATGATAAAGGGGTCAGTCCAACAAGAAGATATAACCATTATAAACATAGATGCACCCAACACAGGAGCGCCAACATATGTGAAACAAATACTAACAGAATTGAAGGAGGAAATACACAACAATGCATTCATTTTAGGACACTTCAACACACCACTCACTCCAAAGGATAGATTAACCAGGCAGAGAATAAGTAAAGACACAGA
>JAQQAC010009165.1:33927978-33939470 GCA_029783875.1 Phataginus tricuspis | reverse complement strand
CCACTCACTCCAAAGGATAGATCAACCAGGCAGAGGATAAGTAAAGACACAGAGGCACTGAACAACACACTAGAACAGATGGACCTAACAGATATCTACAGAACTCTGCACCCAAAAGCAGCAGGATACACATTCTTCTCAAGTGCACATGGAACATTTTCCAGAATAGACCACATTCTAGGCCACAAAAATAACCTCAGTAAATTCAAAAATATTGAAATCTTACCAACCAACTTCTCAGATCACAAAGGTATAAAATTAGAAATAAATTTCAGAAAGAAATCAAAAAGGCTCACAAATACATGGAGACTTAACAACATTCTCCTAATGAATCAATGGGTTAACGACCAAATCAAAACAGAAATCAAAGAATATATGGAGACTAATGACAACAACAACACAAAGCCACAACTTCTGTGGGACGCAGTGAAGGCAGTCTTAAGAGGAAAGTACATTGCAATCCAGGCCCATTTAAAGAAGGAAGAACATTCCCAAATGAACAGTCTAAGGACACAATTATTGAAATTGGAAAAAGAAGAACAAATGAGGCCCAAAGTTACCAGAAGGAGAGACATAATAAAGATCAGAGAAGAAATAAATAAAATTGAGAAGAATAAAACAATAGAAAAAATCAATGAAACCAAAAGCTGGTTCTTTGAAAAAATAAACAAAATAGATAAACCCCTAGCCAGACTCATTAAGAGAAAAAGAGAATCTACACACAAACAGAATCACAAATGAGAAAGGAAAAATAACGACGGACCCCACAGAAATACAAAGAATTATAAGAGAATCTTACGAGCATCTATATGCCAACAAGCTGCAAAACCTAGGAGAAATGGACAACTTCTTAGAAAAATACAGCCTTCCAAGACTCACCAAGCAGGAAACAGAAAAACTAAACAGACCAATCACCAGCAACGAAATTGAATCGGTAATCAAAAAACTACACAAGAACAAAACCCCCGGACCCGATGGATTCACCTCTGAATTCTACCAGACATATAGAGAAGAAATAACACCCATTCTCCTTAAAGTTTTTCAAAAAATAGAAGAGGAGGGAATACTTCCAAACTCTCTCTATGAAGCCAGCATTACTCTAATACCAAAACCAGGTAAAGACCTCACCAAAAAAGAAAATTGCAGAGCTATATCCCTGATGAACGTAGATGCAAAAATACTCAACAAAATATTAGCAAACCGAATTCAAAAATACATCAAGAGGATCATTCACCATGATCAAGTGGGATTCATCCCAGGGATGCAAGGATGGTACAACATTCAAAAATCCATCAACATCATCCACCACATCAACAAAAAGAACAAAAACCACATGATCATCTCCATAGATGCTGAAAAAGCATTTGATAAAATTCAGCATCCATTCATGATTAAAACTCTCAACAAAATGGGTATAGATGGCAAGTACCTCAACATCATAAAGGCTATATATGACAAACCCACAGCTAACATCATACTTAACAGCAAGAAGCTGAAAGCTTTTCATCTAAGATCGGGAACAAGACAGGGATGCCCACTCTCTCCACTGTTATTCAACATAGTACTGGAGGTCCTAGCCATGGCAACCAGAAAAAACAAAGATATACAAGGCATCCAGATTGCTAAAGAAGAAGTCAAATTGTCACTATTTGCAGATGATATGATACTGTATATAAAAAACCCTAAAGAGTCCACTCCAAAACTACTAGAACTAATATCTGAATTCAGCAAAGTTGCAGGATACAAAATTAACACACAGAAATCTGTTGCTTTCCTATACACTAATGATGAACTAACAGAAAGAGAAATCAGAAAAACAATTCCATTCACATTGCATCAAAAAGAATAAAATACCTAGGAATAAACCTAACCAAGGAAGTGAAAGACCTGTACTCTGAAAACTACAAGACACTCCTAGGAGAAATTAAAGAGGACACCAAGAAATGGAAATGCATCCCATGCTCTTGGCTAGGAAGAATAAATATAGTCAAAATGGCTATACTACCTAAAGCAATCTACAGATTCAACGCAATCCCTATCAAACTACCAACAGCTTTCTTCAATGAACTGGAACAAATAACTCAAAAATTCATATGGAACCAGAAAAGACCCCGAATAGTCAAAGCAATTCCGAAAAGAAGAAACAAAAAAGGGGAAATAACCTACCAAAATTTAAACACCAAAAAAAAACCACAGTAATCAAGACAATTTGGTACTGGCACAAAAACACACCCACAGACCAGTGGAACAGAATAGAAAATACAAACATTAACCCGAACATTTACAGACAATTAATATTTGATAAAGGAGCCTTGGATATACAATGGGGAGATGACAGCCTCTTCAGCAGCTGGTGTTGGAAAAACTGGACAGCTACATGTAAGAGAATGAAACTGGACTACTGTCTAGCCCCATACACAAAGGTAAACTCAAGGTGGATCAAAGACTTGAATGTAAGTCATGAAACCATAAAACTCTTAGAAAAAAACATACGAAAAATCTCTTGGACATAACATGAGCGACTTCTTCATGAACATATCCCCCGGGCAAGGGAAACAAAAGCAAAAATGAACAAGTGGGACTATATCAAGCTCAAAAACTTCTGTACAGCAAAGGACAACATCAGTAGAACAAAAAGACGTCCTACAGTATGGGAAAATATATTCATAAATAATGCATCTGATAAGGGGTAGACATCCAAAATATGTAAAGAACTCACGCACCTTAACAAACAAAAAGCAAATAATCCAATTAAGAAATGGGCAGAGGACATGAATAGACACTTCTCTAAAGAAGAAATTCAGATGGCCAACAGGCACATGAAAAGATGCTCCACATCAGTAATTATCAGAGAAATGCAGATTAAAACCACAATGAGATATCACCTCACACCAGTGAGGATGGCCAACATCCAAAACACAAACAACAACAAATGTTGGCGAGGATGTGGAGAAAAGGGAACCCTTCTACACTGCTGGTGGGAATGCAAATTAGTTCAACCATTGTGGAAAGCAGTATGGAGGTTCCTCAAAAAACTCAAAATAGAAATACCATTCGACCCAGGAATCCCACTCCGAGGAATTTACCCTAAGAATGCAGCAGCCCAGTTTCAAAAAGACAGATGCACCCCTCTGTTTATTGCAGCACTATTTACAATAGCCAAGAAATGGAAGCAACCTAAGTGTCCATCAGTAGATGAATGGATAAAGAAGATGTGGTACATATACACAATGGAATATTATTCAGCCATAAGAAGAAAACAAATCCTACCATTTGCAACAACATGGATGGAGCCAGAGGGTATTATGCTCAGTGAAATAAGCCAAGCCGAAAAAGACAAGTATCAAATGATTTCACTCATATGTGGAGTATAAGAACAAAGAAAAAAAATGAAGGAACAAAACAGCAGCAGACTCACAGAACCCAAGAATGGACTAATAGTTACCAAAGGGAAAGGGACTGGGGAAGATGGGTGGGAAGGGAGGGATACGAGGGTAAAAGGGGTACTACGATTAGCAGACGTAAGGTAGCGGGGGCACGGGGAGGGCTGTAGGACTCAGAGAAGACAAGTAGTGACTCTATAGCATCTCACTATGCTGATGGACAGTGACTGTAATGGGGTTGGTGGGGGGGACCTGATGAAGGGGTTAGTTTAATCACCATAATATTGCACATATAACTGTAGTTTAATGATACCAAAATAAATTGTAAATAAAAATAAATAAATAAATAAAAAGAAAAAAAAATACAATCACATGAGCTACATTATGGTTACTAGATTACCCTCATTATCACGTCCCCACCACATACCCTATTACAGTCACTGTCCATCAGCGTAGTAAGATGCTATATAGAATCACTACTTGTCTACTCTGTGCTGCACTGCCTTCCCGGTGCACGCCCCTACATTATGTGTGCTAATCATAATGCCGCTTATTTCCCTTCTCCCTCCATTCACAGCCACCCTCCCTAGTCCCTTTCCCTTTGGTAACTGTTAGTCCATTCTTGGGTTCTGTAAGTCGGCTGCTGCTTTGTTCCTTCAGTTTTTGCTTTGTTTTTATGCTCCACAAATAAGGGAAATCACTTGGTACTTGTCTTTCTCCGCCTGGCTTATTTCACTGAGCATAATTCCCTCTAGCTCCTTCCATGTTGTTGCAAATGGTAGGATTTGTTTTCTTCTTATGGCTTGAAATAATATTCCATTGTATATATGTACCACATCTTCTTAATCCATTCATCTACTGACGGACACTTAGGTTGCTTCCACTTCTTGGCTATTGTAAATAGTGCTGCGATAAACATAGGGGTGCATATGTCTTTTTCAAACAGGTCTGCTGCATTCTTAGGGTAAATTCCTAGGAGTGGAATTCCTGGGTCAAATGGTATTTCTATTTTGAGTTTTTTAAGGAACCTCCATACTGCTTTCCACAATGGTTGAACTAATTTACACTCCCACCAGCAGCGTAGGAGGGTTCCCCTTTCTCCACATCCTCGCCAAACATTTGTTGTTTGTCTTTTGGATGGTGGCCATCCTAACTGGTGTAAGGTGATATCTCACTGTGGTTTTAATTTGCACTTCTCTGATGATTAGTGATGTGGAGCATCTTTTCATGTGCCTGTTGGCCATCTGAATTTCTTCTTTGGAGAAGTGTCTGTTCACATCCTCCACCCACTTTTTAATAGGGTTATGTGCTTTTTGGGTGTTGAGGCGTGTGAGTTCTTTATATAATTTGGATGGTAACCCCATGTCGGATATGTCATTTACAAATATATTCTCCCATACTGTAGAAAGCCTTTTTGTTCTGCTGATCGTGTCCTTTGCTGTACAGAAGCTTTTTAGCATGATGTAGTCCCATTGGTTCATTTTTTATTTTGTTTCCCTTGCCCGAGGAGATACATCCAGGAAAAAGTTGCTCATGTTTATATTAAAGAGATTTTCGCCTATATTTTCTTCTAAGAGTTTCATGGTTTCAAGAGTTACATTCAGGCCTTTGATCCATTTTGAGAGTACTTTTGTGTATGGAGTTAGACAATAATCCAGTTTCATTTCTTGCATGTAGGTGTCCAGTTTTGCCAATACCAGTTGTTGAAGAGGCTGTCATTTCCCCACTGTATATTCATGGCTCCACTACTGTATATTAATTGACCTTATATGCTTGGGTTTATATCTGGGCTTAGTCTGTTCCATTGGTCATGGGTATGTTCTGGTGCCAATATCAAATTGTCTTAATTACTGTGGCTTTGTAGTAAAGCCTGACTTCGGGGAGCATAATCCGCCCGGGCGGGCCCTCCCCCCCGCTGTATTCTTCCTTCTCAGGATTGTTTTGGCTATTCGGGGTCTTTTGTGGTTCCATGAATTTTAGGATTATTTGGTCTAGTTTGTTGAAGAGTGCTATTAGTATTCTGATAGGGATTACACTGAATCTGTAGCTTGCTTTAGGCAGGATGGCCATTTTGACAATATTAATTCTTCCTATCCACAAGCACGGGATGTGTTTGCCTTTATTGGTATCTTCTTTAATTTCCCTCATAAGTGTCTTGTAGTTTTCAGAGTACAGGTCTTTCACTTCCTTGGTTAAATTTATTCCTAGATATTTTATTCTTTTTGATGCAATTGTGAATGGAATTGTTTTCCTGATTTCCCTTTCTGCTAGTTCGTTAGTGTATAGGAATGCAACAGATTTCTGTGTATTAATTTTGTATCCTGCAAATTTGCTGATTTCAGATATTAGATCTAGTAGTTTTGGAGTGGATTCTTTAGGGTTTTTTATGTACAATATCATGTCATCTGTAAACAGGGACAATTTGACTTCTTCCTTGCCTATCTGGATGCCTTAATTTCTTTGTGTTGTCTGATTGCCATGGCTAGGACCTCCAGAAGTATGTTGAATAAAAATGGGGAGAGTGGGCATCCCTGTCTTGTTCCTGATCTTAGGTGAAAAGCTTTCAGCTTCTCGCTGTTAAGTATGATTTTGGCAATGGGTTTGTCGTATATGGCCTTTATTATGTTGAGGTACTTGCCCTGTATACCCATTTTGTTGAGAGTTTTAATCATGAATGGAAGTTGAATTTTGTCGAATGCTTTTTCAGCATCTATGGAGATGATCATGTGGTTTTTGTCCTTCTTTTTGTTGGTGTGGTGGATGATGTTGATGGATTTTCGAATGTTGTACCATCCTTGCATCCCTGGAATAAATCCTACCTGATCATAATGGATCATCTTTTTTATGTATCTTTGAATCTGGTTTGCTAATATTTTGTTGAGTATTTTTGCATCTATGTTCATCAGGGATATTGGTCTGTAATTTTCTTTTTTTGTGGTGCCTTTGCCTGGTTTTGGTATTAGTTATGCTGGCCTCGTAGAATGAGTTTGGGAGTACTGTCTCCTCTTCTACTTTTTGGAAAACTTTAAGGAGAATGGGTATTAGGTCTTCACTAAATGTCTGATAAAATTCAGCAGTGAAGCCATCTGGTCCAGGAGTTTTGTTCTTAGGTAGTTTTTGATTATCAATTCAATTTCCTTGCTGGTAGTTTGTCTATTCAGATTTTCTGTTTGCCTTGGAAGGTTGTATTTTTCTAGAAAGTTGTCCATTTCTTCTAGGTTGTCCAGTTTGTTAGCATATAATTTTTCATAGTGTTCTGTAATAATTCTTTGTATTTTGGTGGTATCCATAGTGATTTTTCCCTTCTCATTTCTGATTCTGTTTATGTGCTTAGACTCTCTTTTTTTCTTGATAACTCTGGCTAGGGGTTTATCTATTTTATTTTCTCAAAGAACCAGCCCCTGCTTTCATTGATTCTTTCTATTGTTTTATTCTGCTCAATTTTATTTATTTCTGCTCTAATCTTTATAATGTTCCTCCTTCTACTGACTTTGGGCCTCATTTGTTCTTTTTCTAGTTTCGTTATTTATGAATTTAGACTGTTCATATGGGATTGCTTTTTCCAGAGGTAGGCCTGTATTGCAATATACTTCCCTCTTGGCACAGCCTTTCAATTTCATTTTTATGCAAAATGGAAATAATACCTATAATTGAAAGGCTTTTTGGAGTATTAAATGATATCAGTACCTAATTACTGTAGCCATCTACAGATCAGGAAGGTGCTATTGAAAAGAACAAGGGGCTAGGAAATGAACAATGATATAAGCACTCCTACCAGTGATCATATCTTGCCTGTCATGTAATGGATTTTCTATGTGACTGAAAAATGACAGTATTATTTTCAGTTAGGATAACATTTTCTTCATAGGACATTAATTTACTCTGCTACCTGTTCTCATTTTTCCTAACCCAATGCTGTCTTCCATCCCTCCAAACCAAATAATCCCAGAAAATTTACCAGGCAATAAAGATGACATAAGAAAAATCTTCTTCAAGCTATTACCTGAAAAAGATTTATTTGATGAAAAAGAACAGTTCTGTGTTTTTTGACTTTCTAGGAAATATTTTCTCCCAGCTAATGTCCAATATATCCAGCAAATAAAATTAGAAAAGAGTTAGGTCTGCTGCCAGTATGTGTAAGCCATGCTACCCACCATTAATTTTCCACATCAAATATAGAAAAACAGAATCCCATCTGTTCTGATGACTGTCAGAAATCTTCCCTCCTAATTAAATAAGAACCCGAATGCTGAAACATTGTAAAAATTGACTTTTGTCACATATAACTTTATTTTACTTAATAGTTTCTGTAGCAATGATATCAAAGCTTATTCAACTCTATATTAACTGTTTATGTTTTTTACCTAAAGAAACATTTTACAAGCAAATAACAGACTGATAAAGGATAGAAAAATAAGCTGAAAATCTAGTAATATTCACCTATACTGTTCGAAGCAAATATATGGTAAACATTATAAAAACTTGCAATCTTTGTAAATATCATACAAAGTTACAATATATACTTTCAGAATATTGTATTTATATAACTTCCAACCCCACCCTATCCTTTAAGTACAAGTAAATATACAATTAATCATAAATGGACGAAGGGCAGTCAATTTATAGAAACCTGGAGTGAAAAGGCAGTCGGATTTTCTCAAGACATTTATTTTGGGAAATACCAGGAGGTTAGGTCAGGTAGCAGTAGTAGTGGAAGCTGAAAACAAAGTAGCCAAAGACAGGAAAAGGTCATGACAAACTAAGGAAAAATAAACTAAGAGTAGGATGGGAGAGCAAAAGTTAGAAACAAGAACTATGAAAGAGAGAAAAATAGAATGAAATTAAGCTACATCAACTGTAGGTAGGGGACTGGTGAGAAGAGAGTAACTGAGTTTTGCTAAAAATATGAGCACTCAGAGTTAAGTAATACAATCCCAGTTTTTTTCATAGGTAGGGCATTCTAGATTTTCTTGGTTCTTGGCAATATTCCCATTTCTCAAGTAACATGAGCTGGTCTATATTTCTTGTAACTTAAAAAGCTTAATTAAAGTGAATGGAGCTATGACATCAATACCTGTGAGATCTCTTCAAAATTTCAACACTCACTTGATCTGAACAGACAACTATGGTCAGCTTTAACAGATACTGTAAAATTATTTCCAATGTGTTTGTACCAATTTACACCTGTTGCTCTGTATCCTTCCCAACACTTGGTACTACCCTCTTTTTTTCTGACAGGTATGTGGTGGTATCCCACTGTGGTTTAAACTTGCCATCTCCCTGATGACTACTGGCATACAGTACTTTTTCACATATATTTATTATCCATTTGGATATCCACTATATGAAGTACCAGTTCAAGTCTTTGGGGTTTTTGTTTTTGAGCCATGTAAACTATTCTTATTAATTTTTAGGACACTCCGTGACATTATGAGATAAAATGTTGTCAGTTATACCACAAACTGCCTATACAGTTAATATGCTTAGCTACATATATATCTTCTTACTTCACTGGTTCATGTAAAATCCTCCAATTCCTCTTTTGCCATCTTGGTAAAAGGTAAATATCCTCCCCAGATAAAATAAAATGGCTAAAAACTCTGTAAATGACTGACATTTAGTATCTCTTTCCAATATGATATACTTTATAGGCAATATTTGAAAGTAGAAAGTACAGATGTCAGTTCAGGTGAATTCACCTTTCAAACACTGCAGGAAAACAAAAACTAACAAAGTTATTTTAAATGCTCTTGACAGCTGAATTATTTTTATTCCAGGAATACTAAAGAATATTAAGGAGTGGGGGACTTCCGGGAATATGGCGTCGTGAACGGACCAGCAGAAAAATTCCTCCCAACATTATATTTATTCACGAAAATACAGCAAATACAACTATCCCTAAAAGAGAGACCAGAATACACAGGAAAGTGCACAGCGTACAGCTACACCTGTGAGAACTTGGCAGCCGGTGAGGCGGACGGGATACAGAGCGGCGACCCAGTGGGACCGAGCGCTCCCCCACCCCAGAGCTCCGGCGGCCAGACACTCCGGACAGAGGACTCGGCACCCGGCGAGGCGGGACGGAAACGCGATCCAGTGAGACCAGAGCACCCCTCCACCCCAGCACTCCGGCGGGAGTCCCGGCAAGGCGGGTAAGGTACGGAGCCGCGAGCGACCGAGCGCTCCTCTCCCCCAGCGCTCCAGCGGGAGGAGAGGATTCAGAGCCGGGAGGGAGTGGAAGTCTGCGCCGGGAGCACCGACACACAGCCTGCGGTGTAGCGGAGATAGGAGAGACAGAGGGCACAGGGTCCCAGCCCGGAACGTGCAAGTTGCCCACGGCAGGATCCGGGAAGGAAAAAGAAAGGAGAAAAAAGGGAAGAAAGGAGCGCGCTCTACCTCAGCGGTCTTAAAGAGACAGGAGTTCAGTAGAGGGGCCGGATAGCCCCGCAAACTGAGCCCAGCACGCTGGGTGTCCTGGGGAGCTTTGGACTCCTTGGCTGGCGACTGGGAAAGGGTGCCCGCCATTGAGACCCCCACGGAGATCAACAGCTTACCATTCGTTCCCAACCCAGCCAGAACTATAGAGTGATGCTGGAATAGTAGAGCAACAGCGCCACCTATAGCACTCGCATGGAACCCACTCTCAGTGGCTTTTTTTTTTTTCTTGTTATTGTTTTTTCTCCCCTTTCTTTTCCTTTTTTTCTTTCCCTCTCTTTCAACAGCCTCCCATTCATTCTCACCCGGCCACATCTTTAAAGGGCCATGGGGAGCGACGTGGCCACGGCTCTGGAATAGTGGAGCAATAGCGCCACCTACAGCATTCACACAGAAACTACCCCCGGTGGGCGTTTTGGTGTGTTTTTGTTTTTTTTTGTTTGTTTGTTCTTGTTGTTGTTGTTGCTGTTTTCTTTTACGTGTTACTGCCTTTTCTTTTTCTTTCTTTTCTTTTCCTTTCTCTCTCTCTCCTTTTACTTTTTTATTATTAGTAGAAATTTCTTTTTATTTCCTTTCTCTCCTTTCTTATCTCTCCTTGCTACCAACAACCAATTCTATAGTCATGAGAAGACAGAAGAATATGATACAAAGCTTCAGACAAACACCACCCCAGAAAAAGAAGCGGAAGAAATGGACATGCACAGTCTTCCAGAAAAAGAATTCAGAATAAAAGTCATAGCCATGCTGACGGATCTACAGAAAAATGTGCAAGAACTGAGGGAGGAAGTGAGGGAAGTGAGGAAAGATAATGCAGAAATGAGACAAGCCATCGACGGGCTCAACAGCAGATTGAATCAGGTTCAAGACACGATCAAGGAATTACAAGACAGGGACCAGGAATACAAAAAAGCTGAGGCAGAGAGAGATAAAAGGATCTCTAAGAATGAAAGAATATTAAGAGAACTGTGTGACCAATCGAAACGGAGCAATATTCGCATTATACGGGTACCAGAGGAAGAAGAGAGAGAAAAAGGGATACAAAGTGTCTTTGAAGAAATAATTGCCGAAAACTTCCCCACGCTGGGGAAGGAAATAGTCTCACAGTCCACGGAAGCCCACAGATCTCCCAACACAAGGGACCCAAAGAAGACAACACCAAGACACATAATAATCAAGATGGCAAAGATCAAAGACAAGGACAGAGTATTAAAGGCAGCTAGAGAGAGAAAAAAGATCACCTACAAAGGAAAACCTATCAGACTGTCATCAGACTTCTCAACAGAAACCTTACAGGTCAGAAGAGAATGGCATGATATATTTAACGTAATGAAACAGAAGGGCCTCGAACCAAGAATATTGCATCCAGCACGATTATCATTTAAATATGACGGAGGGATTAAACAATTTCAAGACAAAAGAAAGTTGAGAGAGTTTGCCACCCATAAACCACCACTACAGGATATCTTAAACGGACTGCTCTAGAGGGAAACACCCCTAAGGCTAAAAAGATGTCACCAGAGAAAATAAAAGCATAGCAAAGAAAGCAGACCATCCAAATACCAACTAAAGGCAAAGAATAAAACACCTAATATATAAAGAAAGGAGGAGGAAGAATAGGAAGGGAGAGATAAAGAAACATCAGACGGCGTTCACAATAACTTAACAAGAAAGTTA
>JAQQAC010009165.1:33875061-33927578 GCA_029783875.1 Phataginus tricuspis | reverse complement strand
ATCATCACAATATTGCTCACGTAATTGTAGGTTAATGATACTAAAATAAAATAAATTGTATAAAAAAAAAAAGAATATTAAGGAGTGTTGGTACCTTGTTTTCCTCCTTGATTTCACCAACCTCAAAAGTGCTGTTAGTGTGACACTATAAATTAGGTGTTAAAAAAACAATTTACTAACCATGTATGGATTACTTCAAACAATTTAACAATTAACTCCTACTGTTAGTAACTAACCATATTCCTGGTCTTAATGAGAGAAAAATACAGAGGCATAATGAAATTTCTTTGCGGGTTAATAAAGTTGTGACCCCATGTACTTGGTTTGTTTCTACAATTTATCTGAGAAAATGGAAACCCTGACTGTCAATCTGGCAGCTACTAGATTTGCGCTGCCCTCAAATACTAAAAGTCTTGAATGTAAAGGAGAAAGAAAATTTGATTCCATTTTCTTCCCTCCATCACCATGTTATGATGCAAGTAGGTAAAAGGAGCAATGGTCCTAACTGACTGATCCCATGAAATTACTTAAAGCATATATTAAAAATATTAGTTTTAAAAGTTAGATTTGCATTCTTAAGCCTTTGCCAATTAAATCAGACTCAAAATAGAAAGCTAAGTTTATATGATAATCATTTATAAAGCAGACAAGTAAAGAAAGAAACTCTAGTATCTGTTAAGAAAGTTTTCCAATATTGTGGTTACAAATTAAAAATGGCAAACAAAGATAATATGACTTTAATGACCTTGATATTTTAAAAGTGCTGAGAAGTAACAGGTATATCCTGCCACTGGCTGTTTTAAAACAGTTTCCTAATAAGCTAATGTCAAATTTATGTCAAATGAAATTAAAGTGTCAGATAAGTAGAAATTGCTCCTAAAAATAGGGAAAAAAGTACCAAAATCAAGCTGACCCTGAGGAACCATGGGAAAAAAAAATTTCATTAAGACAAACAGCAACACAATTTTAAAAGATCTTTAAAGTGAGTCTTGGGCATCATTCAGATGGCTCAACCATGAGATTTGGTAAGAAACCATCAGATAAAAATCTTCTTTCACGCCATTTCAAGTTTTCAACAATTGTTTCCACATAATTTCCTCAGACAGAAATTCCTGAACTTCTCAGATTGAGAATAAACCCTTCATCTGAAAGCATTCAATGGAGCTTCAGATATGAATTAGTGGGACTTCACAGAGGTGGTAAGAACAAACTCACAATTTCAAAACAACTACATATAGATTCCCACTACAGAAAATCAACTGATGATTACCATTTGCCTTGCATATATATGGTAGTAGAACATAGATGATACACTCTAACCTGCCGGAGGTCAGCTTATGGGAATTATTTTTTACTCTAAGTAATTACCAATGGTTACTGAAAGAAAGCAGAATCAACATAAAATGATCCTAAGAATCCATGAACTAAAATTGTAGCAGTTTCAGGGAAGTTACTTAAATTTAATCTAAACCTCAATTTCCTTTCTGTAGAACAATAGTTCCCTCACATCTCAGGACAGTAGGGAGAAAATAAAGCACAGGAAGTGCATAATAAAATAAGTACTTGGTGATCCTCATAGTGGCCCCTATCAACATCATCACCATCATCATGCCTGAACAATTTGACACTAATTTTGAATATCAATTTAACAATGCATGCTTAAATAGTAAAATTACTAAGATTAGATTCCACAGTATTATTTAGTGATATTGAAGAATGAATCAGGAAACATTTCCCCAGTGATTCCCTGTTCCTGGCTATGAAAAAAAAAACTTTGCTGATTATGTTTGGTGACAAGTATATCAGGCTGTTATCTCTGTTTAAGTCACATTGCCTTGAGACCCAAAGATTATATATATCCACTGTTCAAAGATACAATGAAATCAAGGATATGGAAGGAATATATGCTTCATGCACTGTTCTTCATTCAAGGAGAAAATTCAAAATGGGAACTTGCAAAGAATTATTTTGGCATTATTAAGAAAAATGAGGAAAATAAAATATGCTTATTTAAAACAAAAAATAGCCCTATAATCTAAATCAACTAAGTCTTTAAAAGTCATCTCAATTAAAAATACAGATATAAGGTTTACTTAATAACATCATTAATCATTAGTAAGAGACCCTGATTAAATATACAAACTAGGCCACTGTCCTTACATGCACATTTATTAATTTTCACTGAATGTAGAACTTTTCATCCAGAAGCAACATGGTATGTAATTCAATGAATTTAGCTGTGACTCCCAAGTCTTTCTTTCTTTTTCTACTATGTCATAAATGGGAAAATATGTCAGCCACTCTGGTAAGTAAATTTACATGAGTTACGTCATGCATTCCTCACAATAAGAAGAGGTTAATTACCATGCCCAAGGTCACATATGTCATTCATGGCAGAGGCTGCAGTGTCTGAATCCATGTCAGCCTGCTCCAAAGCATTGAGATTCTGGAATTCTATTTCATTTCTCTTTTAAATAATAGAAAACTATTTCCCATATTTCCATTTTTAGACTCTCTTCTGAAGTAATGTACCAAGATAACTAAGATTCACAAAATATTTTAAACCAATATAACACTAAAAGCTAACACAGGGAGAAAAGATGGCCATCACAGCCAGTTTTCTTTAGGCTGGGAAAAATTCATAATCAATAATTAAGAAATAAAAGCTAACACATGATCATTATCAAGAATGTGCATTTGCCTGTGGTATCCCAGGCCAGACTGGTTTTTCTTGTTTTGTGTATGTGCTTAGATGTTTTGCACTTGTTAAATAACCAAAACAGATGTTTCAACTACAACTCCTGAAACCTAAATGAACAAGTTAAGACAAGTATGTGAACAAGTACAAAGTTCTCTTAAGTCACATGCAAGAAAAGCATGCTGAATTTATCCCTTCCCTAGTCCTTGTTTTACAATACATACACTGACGCAGGCTTATTAATAATATCACACATTTCTTTAGTTCACTTATCATTTATAAGAAGTCAAAGACTATCTTTAAATTACAGTTGACGCTTGAACAACACAGGGATTAGGGTACAGTTGAAAATCCATGCATAACTTGTGACTCCCCAAAAACTTTACTAACAGCTTACTGTTGACCTTACCCATAACATAAACAGTTGATTAAAACATATTTTGTATGTTACAAGTATTATATACTGTATTCTTACAATAAAATAAGCTAAAGAAAATGTTTTTTCAAATAGTTGCAAATCTCTAAAAATTTTTCCAATATAGTTATTGAAAAAAGTCTGAGAATAGGTGAACCCATGCAGTTCAAATCCATGTTGTTCAAGGGTCAATGTACAAGAATGTGGTTTATATATTTATATAAGACTTTCTGAAAGTTTATTGGATGGCTTCATATTTACAAAAGTTTACACTAAGAATTTAGCCAAATGGTTACAGATGACTACAAAAATTAACACTTGAAGCTTTTAAATATTAGTGTTTTACAATCCAATGTTATTTAAAATATCCTATTATTCAGATCATATAAAAGGCATTTATTATGAAGTAAATCCAAAATATGAAAATCAAAGTTTTATTAAATAGGACATATTTTGTTTTAATTAACAATTTAAAGTATTTATCATAGCAAATTCCCTTAGTGCAGCAAAGTGTTAGAAATAAAATTATTTCAAAAATTTTACCTGTACTGCTTTAATCTTTACCAGCCAAATAATGTTCAACTTTTCAGTAACATGTTACATTTCAAGATTTTTTTAAAGGAGTTACCGCTTGTCTCTTGCCTAGTCCTCCACGGACAAGTCAACATTGGAGACCCTCCCTACCTTGTGCTGTTCGATGGCATCTATCCAATGCTGTCTGTGGTCTGGATCCTGAGCACGAAGATACCAAACGCTATCGTTTACGCTAATATCAAATCGACATTCATCAAAATCATGAGGCTGTGGAGAAAAAGCAGAAAGTAAAAAGTAAAGCTAATTATATTCTTAGAAGTGTTGTACCCTGCAGTTAAAAACGACCATACCCAGTCTGGTTGGAGAGACTATTGTTACTCTTTTACTTTTCTAATGAAATAATTTTTTTGAAGACATGTCAGATAAAGAGCACAACAATGGCATAGTTACCAAAACCTAAGTTTCATTCACTATTCTTACACAAGTCAACACATAAACTAAAACATTTCAAAAAGAAAAAAAAAAGTTAGCATTTTTCATCAAATACTTTGAGTTATCTTAACTAGTGGGAACCCAACCAAGAGCATAATAAAAAAAGGATCAAATTAAATTTTAGGAGAGACATTTTTTCTGGCCTCCATTATTCAAAATAAATTCACATCATGAATAGTTTTATTTCATTAAACTTGATAAGTAAGGTAATTTTATATTCTATCACAAAATAATGTAACATATCCTCCCAAATATCTCAAATTAACTTCTAGGCTTTTACATGTCTTTGACAGTAATAGCCAGGAGAGCTTCCAATGAAAAGCAAAAATAAAATGAACATTACACCTTACCTATGTTAGCTAGAGGAACTGCCTGAATCAAAATCTAAAAATCCAGTGAAAATATCAACTATTTGTTTCACTGTTTTACATTCTTCATAGTAATATATAAATTGAATACTTTATATCCTTGTTTTTTGCCCAATAAATGAATTTGAATGGCATTATATCATATCTTCTACCAGATAGCTGTACAGAAGAGTCAATTTCCTCTCCTGTGAATAACCTTAGCCTTAGAGGGGAGGGAATCCTCTCTGGTTAACGTAACAATAAACTTACTTACTGAACAGAATCTACATAGTGTACTGACAGTTATTATTTATTCTCTTCCCCTCTAACAGCAACAATCTTTTCTCTCTTTTTAAGTTTATTTAGCAAAAAGAATACAACTCTACAATGTCCTTCAGCCTATGAAATAATTTTTCTTTCAAGCTTAAGACAACAAATCATGGTTCTGACAGGCTAAAGGATTCAAGTTAAACACTTTTTGAATCACTAACTGCTGGGCACCATAGTTAGGAATACAATGGGAGGTAGAGTGTGCTAGAAAGCAAAAGGAAAGACAATGCATACCCTGCTTCAGTTATCATAAATATAGAAATATATACAAAAACAACATTTATCACTCATAAATGCAATACTAACTATAAGTTTTATTGAATGTCAAATATTCAGAAATCTTATAAATGGAGACCAGTTATTGAGGAAAGCTTCATGGAGGAAGGGAAGCCTATACACTGTCTGAGAACAAAGTAAATAACTGATCAGTCTACTCTTCTAAGTAGCCTGCAAGTTTTTAAACTTTTACTTCAGAATGATTTTCATTATATTTCTAGTTACTATTCCTAAAAATGTTTTACATTTTGTATTGTGTTCAGTATTCGCATTAAAGCTTTACAAAATAAAATACGTGCAGTTCAAATTTTACTAGTTTCTTTGGCAAACATTTTTTCAGCTTTGACATCTTCAGAATTTCCTCCCAATCAACCTATGAGTCTATGCCACATTTAAAATGTTCCTGAAAACAGGAACCTGTCACTAAGCTTCCTCTAAATTTGAGTGACTTAATAAAATCTACAATCAAAATAAGTAAAACCTGCTGAATTACTAAGTCTGCCACATATATAAATTATGATCTCTTCTCCCTGTTTGTAAGTTTGAAAATACGGAAAACTTTAAGCTAGAAATGGAGTAAAATGAGTCTAGAAAGCTAGAATTAAAGAATTTGAAAGCTTCATGTGAATGTCATACATTTATGTGAGATGCATTATCTCAGAAATGACTTACAAAAATGGAGATGACAAAAATATACACAAGGTGGTCATTTCTACCACCAACAGCCTGAGGGGTAGGTGGCATAAAAGAGGGATGCACCAACTGTCAGGTAATGTAGAGAACACCACAGAAATCTTGAAGCCCAAAAAAAGTGAAAAAGTGACAGAAACTAAGTGTACAGGACAAAGAAATGACAAATTTGTTAAGAGAATGTGTTTTAAAAGATTAAATATACACGGAAATTGTGTATTTCATGTATATGAAATTGAAGTCTAGACAATAAAGCTTACCTCATGTCTCAACACACACACACACATATACACTTTCCCTCATATGCTCTCACATTTGTAACCACCCTCACAAACATATGATAGATTGCTTCAATCCAAATACAGGTGATTCTGCCTTTATTTAAGATTCTGGTGTTTTGTTCATTATTGATATTTTAAAAATATATTGCATTAAAATACCATTTATCTTGATTACTGAATTTTTTTAATGCTCCTTTAATTTTTTTAATGCCCCTCACTGGTCTCACCCTAGTCCTAGTCAATTATTAGAAAGAAATAAACATAAAGGCCAAATTAGATGAAAAACCTTGAGAGGTAGTACACATTAAGAGACAATATGATCTAACCTCAGGGAAAAAAACTGACTAAAAATTTAAGGCAACAGGCAATGAATAATAAACTAGCAGAGCTAAGAAAAAAGAAACAGTTGAACCCACATAAGAAGCAGCAATTAAAAGCAAACAAGGCTAAAAGGGGCACAGTGGACAGACTGGAGAAAAATACCAAGTGAAAAAAATATAATAAGTAGACAAAAGAGGTCAAGCAAATGTTTTAGATGGTATTTTGAAAGAAAATGTAACAAAACATTCAAAGATACTATATTTACTTTAAATAAAATATTCAAGTTACAGATAAGAAAGACATACTATGCTCAGGAAAAATGAACACAGAATGAAGACTTATTCTATGAAGTTAAATTATGAAGAAAGGAAATATGCTATAGAACAATGTTCCTTAACTTTTTGCATGATCACGCCACCCCAGGAAAAAAAATCACTTTTTCCTTAGTGAGAGAAATTAAATATTAAAGAATAAGACTGTCCAGATTTTTCTTGGAGGACCATAAACTATTCTAAAATCTAAGATTATTTAACTTTCCCAAGAACCAAGTATCACCTCAACTGACAATGCAGGTACAGAAGAAAGTCAACTACATAAAGGAAAATGTAGGTTGGTCTCACACTTTCATCATGTCAACATTCATTGCTAAAAACAAAAAATATATCAAAAGGTGAAATGGCACTTATGTCCACTGTCGTGGCCTTAGTCCTTAGGGCTGCTGTAACAAAAAACCATAGATAGGGTAGCTTAATTAACAAAAATTTCTTACAATTCTGAAGCCTAGAAATAAATGCAAGACGAGGGTATCAACATGCTTGGTGAGGGTTCTCTTCATGGTTTGCAGGTAGCTGCCTTCTAGCTGTGTCCTCAAATGGAGGAGAGCTGGTCTCTTCATCCCCTCATAAAGGTACCAATTTCATTATGGGGTCCACTCTCATTACTTCAACTAAAGCCAACTACCTCAAAAAGGCCTCACTTCCAAATATCATCACAATGATAATTAAGGCTTCAACATGAATTTTGGGATGACACAGACATCAGTCTATAGTATCCATTATCTATCAAAATAACCTTATAGGAACAGAGAGACATAAATCCATAAAGAAAAAGAAAAAAAAGTCAACAAAATTTACCAGTGGGATGTAGTAGCTGACTTAGGTGAGAAAGCTGAAAATTAAACATTTACAAGGGAAAAGAAGACAAAACAATCGAGCCAATTTGTATGCAACCCTGGAAAAGCAAAGGAACTAGAGGCACCAGGTAGCCCTAAAGGTAAAGGTATGGGTGGAACTGAAAACAGAATTGATCAAAGGTTATTAAAAGATGCAGTTAGCCCCTGGTACCCTGTTTGGCCAGCCCAAAGTTGGTGACTACTCACCTACCACTGTACGATAACATTACAGTTACCACCCCCAACTCTCAGAGAGGTAACCAGTCAGTTTCAAGAAGTAGGGACATCCCACCCAGGAGGGTGGAGAGGAGGGGGAAAAAATAGGTAAGGAAAAATGTTTACATTGAAGGTTTCTTTTCCCTATTTGACTCCCAGAAGGTAAACACCCATATTTTGCTTCTTCCATCCCCTTCTGCCCATGAAAGAAATATTCTACTGGGAAATTAAGTCATCCAAGAGAAAAGGCATATAATAATGATATTTAAGGGCTTCCCACCCAGGCACTTAATCATTATGAAAGTTCTAAACCATGAAGATAAGAAAAATTTACCTTTCAGAACTGGAAGATAGGTTTTACTGAAATGAGAGAGTAACCAAGAGAAGAGGCAATTGAGATCCAGGAAAAGCAGCAGCTAAGGGACTTCCCACAACAACAATAAGGAAAATGCCAGCAGCAGAGTTATGAAGACCCAAAAGTCTAGATTAGAAGAGTATGATAAAGGATGCTTTTAGAAGGGATTTCTCTAGTGGGGGAAAAAAGAAGAATGAAAAGTCTATCTAAAAGTTAAACTCAGTGGACGGGTATAGGAGACTTATCTAGAAATTCAAAGAAAGCCAGCTAAATTTTTAATAAACTTTATTGAGATATAATTAATGCACAAAAACTTTATTCACTGTAAGTTCATAATTCAGAATGTTTTCACTTGTACACAACTCATGAAATCACTGCCACAATCAAGATGTAAATGTTTCATTTCCTGACCCTTTTGAAGATCCCCCATGCTCAACTGTAGAACATCCCTTCCTCTACCAGCTTCCAGAAATCAAGGATCTGCTTTCTTTCACCATATATTAGCTTGCATTTTTTACAAATTTATGTAAATGGAATCAGAATGTACTCTTCTATGCCTGTTTTTACACAGTATAACAATTTTGAGATTCATCCATTTTGCTGTGTCTTACCAGTAATTCATTGTTTTCATTGCTCAGTAGAGTTTAATTATATTGGACATAACATATTTTGCTTATTTATTCACCTGCTGATAGTTATTTCCAGTTTCTGGCTATTGAAAGTTTGCTGGGAAAGTCCCTGTCATTGTATGGATATATATTTTCATTTCTCTTGACCTAGGGGTGTGATGGCTGACTTATAAACCAGGTATATCTTTAACTTTAAGGAACTGCCAAAAGTAGTTGTATCATTTCACCTTCTCACTGGCAGTCTATCAAAGTTGCTTAACATCCTTGCTTGGGTTTTTCTTTGGACTCTACTCTGTTCCATTGATCTAAATGTGTATTCTTACTCGAATAACACTGTCTCAATTACTGCTGCTTACCAGTCTTAAAATTGTGTAGACTAAGTCCTCAAATTTTACTCCCCTTTTACAAACTGCTTCGACTGCTTGAGGTAGTTTGTACTTACACATATATTTCCAGATGCATTTTAGTAACAGGTTGCACCAATTCATAGATTTTCTATAGATTAACATAGCAAGATATGATATCTTAACAATACTGAGTCTTCTAATCCATGGACATAATATCTTCCCAATTACTTAGATCTTCTTTATGTTAGCATTCTCACGTAGTTTGCAGTTTACACTGTACAGGAATGATGAACAATGCTAGAATGATTCCTTAGTATTTTATGTTTATTATATTACTTAAATGGAATTGCTTTTAAATTTTTACTTAGTATATAATACATTTTATAATTGTGTATTAACCTTACATTCTACAATCTTATTAATTTCACTTGGTTCTAACTGCTATTTACATAATAAACCCAAAGAAATCTACAAAACAATGATGTCATCTGCAAATTGTTTTACTTCTGCCTTTCTGCTCTTTGGCCCTTTTGTATCTTTTTTCTTGTAATATTGAAATGACTAGGGTGTCCAATACAATGCTAAAAGTGGTAAGGGCAGATATCCTTGCCCTGTCCCTGATCTTAGCAGAAAAGCGTAAAAGATTTCACCATTAAGCATGATGTTAGCTGGGTTTTTGCAGATGTCCTTCATTAGGTTGATATTCCTTCCTACTTCTAGTTCCCTAAGAATTTTTTTTTAATCTAAAGGAGTGTTGGACTTTGTCAAGTGGTTCTTTTGTTGTTGTTTGCATCCACTTAAATTTGTTACAGGTTTTTATCTTTAGTCTGTTAATACAGTGAATTACAATGACTGATTTAATGACATTAAATTACTGTTGCATTCCTGGGATTAAAGCCTGCTTGGTCATGATGTATAATCCTTTTTACATACTACTGCATTTTATTTGGTAGTATTAGGTTTAGGTGTCTTGGCTATGTTGGCCACATAACATGTTCGAAACAGTCTGTATAAGATTGGGATTATTTCTTTGAATGTATTAAAGAACATACCATTGAAATCGTGTGGGCATGTTTTCTTGATAGGGAGGTATTAAAAACTTCAGTTTTTTAGACACTGGGTTATTCAGATTTTCTCTATCTTAAAAGCATTAGAGGGAAAAAAACATAAGCCTATATTTAACCACATATTACTTTTTCTGATACTGTTCATTAGTTCCAAAAGATCTAAGTTTGCCTCTGGTGTCTTTCTGTTCAGCTTGAAAAACTTTTAGCATTTCTTGTGGTATAGATCAGCTCACAAATTCTCTTAATTTTCCTTTATCTGAAAGTATCTTTATTTCACTTCATTTCTGAAGGATATTTTCATTGAATACATAATTCTAGATTGATAAGTTTTTTTTTGGCCTTTCTTCATATTATAAGGTGTCTTTTAGCCTTCATGGTTTCTAAATAGAATGTATGGTAATCTGAATTACTCTCCTCCAATATGTGTCATTTTTTTTCTGGCTACTTGCAAGACTTGTTATCTTTGGTTTTCAGCAGTTTGACTATGATAGGAGTTTAAGCCTCAATTTATCCTATTTGTTGTTTGATGAGATTCTTTGACCTGTAAATTGGTATTTTCCACCAAATTGGTCAAGTTATTTTTTACCATAATTTCTTTTAAATATTTTTTCACTCTTCCTTCCTCCTCTCAAGACTCCCAACACCCAATTAATTTGAAATTACCCTACAGATGCATGAAGTTCTGTTCATTTAAAAACAAACACAAAAACTTTTCTGTTCTTAAGAATAACCTTTCTTAATGATCTATGTTCAAAATTCTATTTTCTCTATCATCTTTATATGCTACAAACCCATGTGTTGAATGTTTACTTCAGATAACAACATTCTTTTTAGTTATAAAATTCCCACTGGCTCTTATATATTTTTCTTTTTTCTGCTGATACTGCCTACCTTTTCATTTATTACAAGCATTTTTTATTACAAATTTACATAATTATAAAAGCTGCTTTAAAATCCTTGTCAAGTAATTCCAATATCTGGTTTATCTTGAATTTTGCAATGTTCTTTTCTTTTCCCTTGAGAATGTGTTATGATTTCCTAGTTTGTTTGTTTTTTTTGGTATTATTAATGTACAACTACATGAGCAACACTATGGTTACTAGATTCTCCCTAATATCAAGTCACATACACCATTAGTCACTGTACATCAGCATAGTAAGATGCTATAGAATCACTACTTGTCTTCTCTGTTATATTGCCTTCCCCGTATCCCTCCCTCCCCGTTACATTATGTGTGCTAATCATAAGGTCCCTTTTTCCCCCTTATCCCTCCCTTCCCACCCATTTTCCCAATCCCTTTCCCTTTGGTAACTGTTTATACATTCTTAGGTTCTGTGAGTCTCCTGCTGTTTTCTTCCTTCACTTTTTTCTTTGTTCTTATACTCCACAGAGTGAAATCATTTGATACTTGTCTTTCTCCACCTGGCTTATTTCACTGAGCATAATTCCCTCTAGCTCCATCCATCTTGCAGCAAATGGTAGAATTTGTTTTCTTCTCATGACTGAAGAATATTCCATTGTGTATATGTACCACATCTTCTTTATCCATTCATCTACTGATGGACACTTAAGTTGCTTCTATTTCTTGGCTATTGTAAATAGTGCTGTGATAAACATAGGGGTGCATATGTCTTTTTCAAACTGGGCTGCTGCATTCTTAGGGTAAGTTCCTAGGAGTGGAATTCCTGGGTCAAATGGTATTTCTATTTTGAGTTTTTTGAGGAACCTCCATATTGCTTTCCACAATGATTGAACTCATTTACATCCCCACCAGCAGTGTAGGAGGGTTCCCCTTTCTCCACATCCTCACCAACATTTGTTGTTGTTTGTCTTTTGGATGATGACCATCCTAACTGGTGTGAGGTGATATCTCATTGTGGTTTTAATTTGCATTTCTCTGATGATTAGCGATGTGAAGCATCTTTTCCTGTGCCTGTTGGCCATCTGAATTTCTTCTTTGGAGAAATATCTGTTCAGATCCTCTGCCCATTCTTTAATTCTCCTACTTGCTTTTTGTTTGTTGAGGTGCATGAGCACTTCATATAATTTTGATGTCAACCCCTTATCGAATGTCATTTATGAATATATTCTCCCATACTTTAGGATGTCTTTTTGTTCTACTGATGGTATCCTTTGCTGTACAGAAGCTTTTTAGGTTGATATAGTCCCATTTCTTCATTTTTGCTTTTGTTTCTCTTGCCTGGGGAGATATGTTCATGAAGAAGTTGCTCATGTTTATGTCCAAGACATTTTTGCCTATGTTTTTTTTTGCCTATGTTTTTTTCTAAGAGTTTTATGGTTTCATGACTTACATTCAGGTCTCAAAATCAATTTTGAGTTTACTTTCATTTATGGGGTTAGACAGTAATCCAGTTTCATTCTCTTACATGTAGCTGTCCAGTTTTGCCAACATCAGCTGTTGAAGAGGCTGTCATTTCCCCATTGTATATCCATGCTCCTTTATTGTATATTAATTGACCATATATGCTTTCTGGGCTCTCTATTCTGTTCCACTGCTCTATGGGTCTGTTCTTGTGCCAGTACCAAATTGTCTTGATTACTGTGGCTTTGTAGTGGAGCTTAAAGTTGGGAAGCCAGATTTCCCCCTGCTTTATTTTTTTCTTCTCAGGATTGCTTTGGCTATTCGGGGTCTTTTGTGGTTCCATATGAATTTTTGAACTATTTGCTCTAGTTCATTGAAGAATGCTATTGGTATTTTGATAGGGATTGCATTGAATCTGTAGATTGCTTTAGGCAGGTTGGCCATTTTGACACTATTAATTGTTACTATCCATGAGCACAAGATGTGTTTCCATTTATTGGTATCTTCCTTAATTTCTCTCATTAGTGTCTTGTAGTTTTCAGAGTATAGGTCATTCACTTCCTTGGTTAGGTTTATTCCTAGGTATTTTATTCTTTTTGATGCGATTGTGAATGAAATTGTTTTCCTGATTTCTCTGTCTGCTAGTTCATTGTTAGTGTATAAGAATGCAACATATTTCTGTGTATTAATTTTATATCCCGCAACTTTACTGAATTCAGATATTAGATCTAGTAGTTTTGGAGTGGATTCTTTAGGGTTTTTTATGTACAATATTACGTCATCTGCCTTGCTCTTTTTATGTTGAGAAATTTTGGGTTGATTCTGGACACTGTTAATGTTAGGTTGTGAACTGTGGATTCTGTTATATTGCTCTGAAAAATACTGTTTTTGTTTTAGCAGGCAGTGACTTTTCTTAGACCCAAATAGCCAATTCTGCTGTGTGTTACTGGGCAGTAGCTAGGACCTCAGTTCATAGCACTTGCAGTCTGGCTTGCACACATAAAACTGACGGGTCAGGTAGAAACTAGGGCAGAGTTTTATACTCAGAATTTGGGGTTCCCCTTCCCTGGCTCTTTTTTTTAATGGATTATCTTCTCATTAACTGAGCTTCTGCTATTTCTACAGCTAAAAGACAGTGGGTTTTCTTTAAATGAATTTTAGTTCTCCCACATCTCTGCCATGGTGGCAGTGATTCAGATCATATTTCAGTCTACTTTCAACCTGCCTCACATATTGGTGGTTCAGGAGTCAAAAGTGACTCAGGCAACGCTTTTTTTTATTTTTTGTTTTTACTTTGGTACAATTAATATACAATTACATAAGCAACATTGTGGTTACTAGATTCCCCCTATTATCCCCCCCATTATCAAGTCCCCACCACATATACCATTACAGTCACTGTCCATCAGCGTATTAAGATGCTACAGAATCACTGCTTGTCTTCTCTGTGCAATTATGTGTGCTAATCATAATGCCCCTTTTTCCCCTTATCTCTCCCTTCCCATCCATCTTCCCCAGTCCCTTTCCCTTTGGTTACTGTTAGTCCATTCTTGGGTTCTGTGAGTCTGCTGCTGTTTTGTTCCTTCCGTTTTTGCTTTGTTATTATACTCCACAGATGAGTGAAATCATTTGGTATTTGTCTTTCTCTACCTGGCTTATTTCACTGAGCATAATACTCTCTAGCTCCATCCATGTTGTTGCAAATGGTAGGATTTGTTTTCTTCTTATGGCTGAATCATATTCCATTGTGTATATGTCCCACATCTTTATCCATTCATCTACTGATGGACATTTAGGTTGCTTCCACTTCTCAGCTATTGTTAATAGTGCTGCGATAAACATAGGGGTGCATATGTCTTTTTCAAACTGGGCTGCTGCATTCTTAGGGTAAATTCCTAGGAGTGGAATACCTGGCTCAAATGGTATTTCTATTTTGAGTTTTTTAAGGAACTTCCATACTGCTTTCCACAATGGTTGAACTATTTTACATTTCCACAAGCAGTGTAGTAGGGTTCCCCTTTCTCCACATCCTCGCCAACATTTGTTGTTGTTTGTCTTTTGGATGGGGGCCATCCTAACTGGTGTGAGGTGATATCTCATTGTGGTTTTAATTTGCATTCTTTTCATGTGCCTGTTGACCACCTGAATTTCTTCTGTGGAGAAGTGTCTGTTCAGCTCCTCTGCCCATTTTTTTATTGGATTGCTTTTTGTTTGTTGTGGTGCGTGAGCTCTTTAAATATTTTGGATGTCAACCACTTATCCGATATGTCATTTATGAATATATTCTTCCATACTGTAGGATGCTTTTTTGTTCTATTGATGGTGTCCTTTGCTGTACAGAAGCTTTTCAGCTTGATATAGTCCCACTTGTTCATTTTTCTGTTTGTTTCCCTTGCCCAGGTTGATATGTTCATGAAGTAGTTGTTCTGTTTATATTCAAGAGAGTTTTGCCTATGTTTTCTTCTCAGTTTTATGGTTTCATGATTTACATTCAGATCTTTTTGATCAATTTCAAATTTACTTTTGTGTAGGGGGTTAGGCAGTAATCCAGTTTCATTCTCTTACATGTAGCTGTCCAGTGTTGCCAGCACCAGGTGTTGAAACAGGCTTTCATTTCCCCATTGTATATCCAGGGCTCCTTTATGGTATATTAATTGACCATATATGCTTGGGTTAGTGTCTGGACTCTAGTGTGTTCCACTGGTCTATGGATCTGTTCTTGTGCCACCACCAAATTGTCTTGATTACTGTGGCTTTGTAGTAGAGCTTGAAGTTGGGAAGTGAAATCCCCCCTGCTTTATTCTTCCTTCTCAAGATTGCTTTGGCTATTCGGGGTCTTTTGTGCTTCCATATGAATTTTAGAACTATTTGCTCTGGTTCATTGAAGAATGCTGTTGATATTTTGATAGGGATTGCATTGAGTCAGTAGATTGCTTTAGGCAGGATGGCCATTTTGACAATATTAATTCTTCCTACCCAAGAGCATGGGATGTGTTTCCACTTATTAGTGTCCTCTTTAATTTCTCTTGAGAGTGTCTTGTAGTTTTCAGGGTATAGATCTTTCACTTCCTTGGTTAGGTTTATTCCTGGGTATTTTATTCTTTTTGGTGCAATTGTGAATGGAACTGTCTTCCTGATTTCTCTTTCTGTAGTTCATTGTTAGTATATAGGAATGCAACAGATTTCTGTGTATTAATTTTGTATCCTGCAACCTTGCAGAATTCAGATAGTAGTTCTCGGCAAAGTTTATGTATACAATTCTCAGTTCCCCTTCATTGGCTTCTCCTTTCTGAGATTCCCTCCTCATTTTCACCAGCGCTGTTTGTACAGGTATCTTTCCCAGGTTTCCTGGTCAGAAAGATGTCTGGTTGGTTTTCTGTTGAAGTTTTATCCACCTAGTGCCATCACAATGGAGATTTGGTTCTTTCCAGCACTCATGAAGGTCAAATACTTAAAGTTATCTGGGCCAAGCATCTCTTTTTTTATATGTATAAATAAGTACAAAATATTAAAATTTCTTTGTTCAACAAGGAAATAGTTAAATAAATCATATCAGATTCAAACAAAATATTATTACTTATTGCTCTAAATTATGAACAACAGAAACTGATTCTTGCTCACTTAAGAAGTTTATTTAGAAGGTATCAGGCAACTTGCATTGCCAAGAAATAAGAGTACATAAGATGAGAAAATGGAAAAGAGCCAGGGGAGACTAGCGAACAGAAACCTAGCTGAGACTATAACATGACATTTCTCTATTAAATTAATTCAAAATAGTTAAAAACAGATTAACGTAAAGTCACCAGTAGTCAACAGTCAACTCCAATCCTTCTTACATCACAATAGTCCTTTCTGAAAGCCAGCTGCATAATCTCTTTACATCCCATCATTAAGAGGAGCCAATGTAATCAAACATGTGAGAAAACCTCTAATATTAAATCAAAGACTGAACACAGGGGTAGGGAAGGAAGGAATTTTGAATAGTCAATGATGTGAGGATAAAAAAGAAATTTACACACACACGTGATACATGCACATTCATGTGCAAACATACACAATTCCTAACTCCAACCAGGCCCTCTTCCCTGACCTGCAGACTTTACTTTTGTCTCCTCTTTATCTCCTTTTGAATGCCTAAAAGGTATCTCAACATATACAAAAGTTATCATCTGACTTGCTTCTCCAAACTTCTCTTTTGGCTTCAACATTTCTGTAAATCATAACTACCAGTTGCTAAGACCTGAAATTATTTGACTCTTCATTTTTCTCAGACCCAAAGGAACCCATCAGCAAATCTGCAACTCTTGTCAGTTGTACTTTCAAAATAAGTCTGGAATCCAATCAATTCTCATAATCTCTACCACTACTATTCTGGTCCAAACCACCATCACCTCTCATCTGGATTGTTTACAGTAGCCTCCTAAGGCTGCCTGATTCTGTTTTCCTACTTCCATTCTTGCCTCCTACAATCTGTTCTTAACACAACAGTCAAAAGTGATCCTGTTCCAAGGATCAACTCATTCCTCTAGTCAAGCCTCCAATACCATCCCTTTTCACTCAACACAAAAGTCAAAGTCCTTATGACTCAGAGGCTATGTAGTCAAGCCCCAACCACATCTCTGGCTTCTTTTTCTACTACTTGTCCCTGCTCACCTCCCTCTTGTCTACTCCACTTTGGCCTTCAACCAGGCCTGGAGGGCCTTTATCATTGCTGCTCCTTCTTACCTGTCACCTCTTCCCTCATTCCTTTTTCTCCTTGACATTTCCACTTCTCTGCCCCATTTCACCAATAACAACCAGCCCACCCCCACTTCCACAACCCCCAAACACTTTTATCTCTGAAATAAGAATGTGTCTTACAAGTGACATCAACTAGTAAAGGCAATGTGGCATATAAAATAATTGTGCATATTAAATTTGGTAGCTTCAAACTCATTAAAACAAGGAATACTTTGCCAGAGAAAGCTTTCCAATTTGCCCTACAATAAAAGACGCTAAGATAACAAAAGGTACTTAATAAAAATGTGCTAGTTTATGAGAACAGAACCTGAGAACAGATTTGCAGACAAGGTCAGTCTGAATAATTTCATTGTCCCCAACCAGTTTTCCTTCCCAAAGCCTTTGTTTTCCTTTTTTGTCTGTAAACCTAACTTGCAAATCTTCAGGGAAATATACAGGAAAACAAATTATAAATACTCATTATTTGTTTCAACTTTTATCATTTAACACGTTGACCTAATGCACCCTTTAGGTAATTGGTCTCATTTTGAACCTTAATTTTGGGAATTTTTGAATAAACAAAACCCTTTTAATTTTTACCCTCAAATAAAGACTGAAACATGATCCAGGCAGTCTCCATTTTCTTAATTTTCAATTTGCTTTGACTTCTAAACCTGAGCTGTCCCATACAGTAGCCATTAGCCATGTGTGGCTAGTTTGGACTGAGATGTGCTGTGATTGTAAAATATACACAGGATTTTGAAGAGTTGCTATAAAAATGAAGAATGTAAAATATCTCTGCAATAATTTCTTCTGATTGCATATTAGGATGATAGTATTTAGGATGTATTCAGTTAAATAAAATCTCACTTGTTTCTCCTTTTTTGATGTAGCTACTGGAAAATTTTTAATTGCATTATGTGGTTTGCATTGGTGACTCACATTATATACCTATTGAAAACCATGATCTAAACCACTCATTCGTTTATCTATCCACGTAACCAACCAACCAGCGAAATATTTATACACACCTATGATTTACCAATGACTATTCAGGGCACCAAGGACACACTGGTGAGGATGAACAAGCACAATCCTTAACTATGCAGAGCTTCAAAGCTCACATTAGCCAAATCGTCACACAAGAAATATGTAAGTTCAACTGTAACAAGCACAGGTAAGAAAGGTACACCATGTTGAGAAAGTCTATAATAAAAGAAAATAATCTAGTCAGGTAGGCCAGGGAAACTTTAAAAGCAATATTATCTGAGCCAAGAAAGTATGAAAAGGAATAAAGGAAGAACATTCTGGACACCAAGAAAAACACATGTAAAGATCTGTGACAGGAAAAAGCAAGCCTAGATGACACACTAAAGTAGAACAGCATGACGAGGTGACGCCATGAGTGGGGGTCTGGTGAGAAGTGATATTTAAGACAAAGGCAGACCACCTAAAACCTTGTAACCCAGGAGACCCAGAAGTCCAGAAGAGAGGATGTATACTGCATTCTTTCTTTTCTTTACTGGGCCTGAAATACTTAACTTGAGAAATTTAGATACTAATTCTTTCATCTTAAATTACTTGAAGACATCAATAATGGAATCAAATAAAATTCTAATGCTACAAAAATTCTGTGCAGCCTGATCTAATGCAAGGGTTCAAGCACCCCTGTGCAAACCTGATGAAACTTTCAGACTCCTCAGAATGCTTTCAAAAGTATGAAGTAAAATATGTAAGATTATAAAGGAAACAGATTACACAGAATTCATAATAAAAAAAAAAATTAAGTGTCTAGTAGCAAATAGTGATACTTTGAGATATCCACAATATATGTAATGCCGTGGGACAATATTTGTAATTTCTGTCAGTAAGAAAGTCACAGATACTGACAATACTAGTATTATTTGTCTACATTAATAATTAAAGAAAATGTTAAATATCAGTTTAAATTTAGTGAAAATAAAGTTTTAATCTTTTCCCATAATGTCTACATACCTCTTTTGGACTTCTTGTAATGGAATTTTACTGGTAGTGGTCTACAGTTAAAATGAGGATTGGCTATCTGTCTCAATGATCATAAAAAGCAAACTTCTACATCTTTCCTATTAATGATAAAACTGTACTACTTCAAATAAAAAAGAAGTTTTAGTAAGCAAAATAATATAAATACACATCTTTTGGAATGTACTCTGCTTAAAATTTACTTTCACCAAAAATAACTTTCACTTAGCTTCAATCATCTTGTTCAATAATTCTGAATAACATCTGTCTATTTCTGTAAATCAAATCCACACCAGAAATATAAAGATTTGCCATTATTCAACTGACAGGATTTGATGAAGGCATTGTGCTAGGCACTGAAATCACAATTCAGTAAGAAATTTTCATTCAGATAATGTGATGGCACAGTCCCAAATATATATTTGTATAATGATAACACTACCAGAATGTTACAAAACATTTCCAGAACTTATTTGATTATAATTACCTTATGATCAAGGCACAATTTTAGTGACCTTAACTTAGATTCTAAAACTGATTGTCTTCTAAATACTAAAAACAATTTAATAATTTGAAAATATTTGTTTCTTCAAGAAAAGATTTACTTTTACATAGACCTTACAAACGTTACAAGAATCTGTTTTAATGAGGCTTCTATATGTGCCCTGAAGTTTGGAAACCACTGGGCTACTGGAAATCCTTTCACCTTGAAATATAAGTGGGCAATTACTGTTTCTCTTGCAAAGAAGAAGCAAAGAGGCAAACAAGATAAAAGCACATACATGAAAAGGTTAAATATGCATTATAAGTTAGGCTATCAGGAGGTCACTACAACTAAAGGAGGTAACATATAAAATATTTAGCACAATGCTTGTTAGCACATAATAGTAGCTCAGTCAGTTTCTTCTTTTAAAAAATCTTACAATTAAGACAAAAAGATGAGTAGCAGTTCATAGAAAAGTTGTGGTTTAGGTTAGGCCCAGAGGAAAGACAGTCTTTTGACAGCAGAGGAGCAGAATGACAGTGTAGATAATGGAGAATTCAATGAGCACTGTTAGCAAGAGAATGTGGAGGTGCCAGCTAGACAAACAACCAAGTTGGTATAGGGGATGTTCACTGTTCTCATAACTATTCTGTTTCTGAGATAATCACTATACTTAGTCTGAACCTTTACATCCATTGTTCAGATTGCTGGCACCAACAGCACAACAGCAATTTCTCTCCCTTCATGTATAACAACTCTACTCATTTAAATGTCAGATCAACTATCAAAGTCCAGAGAACAAGCAGTTAAGAAAATGAGATGGAATAAACCACCAGTCATATCATATATATGCTGGACCTCATGTTCAGAGTTTCTGACTCATTAGGTCTGGTGTGGATCCTGAGAATTCGAATTTTTAACAAGTTCACAGTTGACACTGATGCTACTGGCCTGGAGATCACACTGTGAGAACAATGTCCTCTGCTATATCTTCCTCTTATTTAATACTTCCTTATTTTGATGAGACACACTTTCCAAAAAAAAGGTTTGTGGAATGTTTGTGTTTGTCTGCTTTTTACTTTTTACTATGGGAATTTTCAAACATACACAAAAACAAAGAATAGGACAAGCACTACCTATTACTACACAACTTAAAAAATTATTAATTCATGGTCATTCTTGTTTCATCTATATTGATATTCAATGCATCCTCTTTATTTTTAACAAATTCTATCCCCAAATTCTTATTTCAATCTGGTACTGCTGATTATATGATTGTGATTTAAATCTAGTTCTTAGCTTTCTCAACTGATACTAGGATTTGAGCTTCTCAGATCTACTAACTCAGCACCTGTCTACTTGTTTCCTAGCTTCCAAAATGCTGTCTTCTATTATTTCCTTGCCTGTTCTCCCTCTCTGGGTCAAAAAAAAATTTAATCCCTTTACTATTCTTTTTATGGGCAAGGAGATAAAGCAGATGCATTTTTCATGTACGTATTTCCTAACTTTTTAAGAACCAAATGAAGTCTTTCACAACAGGACAAAACCTCAGTTTATGAAATTGGGCTATGTGTTAAGTTTTCAAGAATCATTACCCAACCCTCTCTCCCGCCCTGAGGACATAATTACTTTAGAGATCATTTTAATTTATGGATACGCTACAACTGGTCATGACTTCTTAGTTTCTTTTATTATAACCAATTTATAAGTGATCTTTTTCTTTTTTTAAGTGATGAGTCCTCACTGGTGGGAAAGTTTATTTTTAAAAGAAGTAATTGTTGAGTAATATACATTCTCTAACTTGGGGACCAATAGGATACCTCAATCAGCCATGGTTTTTCTTCCTTCCATGAAGAAAGGCCAGAAGTCAAGTCTACACAGCACTCACTCAAATGAAGAAGCTCAACTACATTCCCAGTGAATTCACTACATGATGAGCTTTCAGCAGGTAATTTTAAATCAATGCTTTGCTTCAATTAAATAACAGTGTGCCACTACTGACCGCAAACTAAAAAATTTTTTAAAAAATTGTTAGAAATGTTGTCTCTGTACAAATAAAGAAAAAAAAATAATAGTTTGATATCTTTGCAAACTATACTGGGAAATAAACAGCCTTCAAGGACTCCTAAGAATTCAGAGCAAAAACATACATTTGAATATACATTCAAATATGTTTTAATATTGTCAAAATGGCCATCCTGTCGAAAGCAATCTACAGATTCAATGCAATCCCTATCAAAACACCAACAGCATTCTTCAATGAACTAGAGCAAATAGTTCTAAAATTCATATGGAACCACAAAAGATCCCAAATAGCCAAAGCTATCCTGAGAAGGAAGAATAAAGCTGGGGGGATTATGCTTCCCAACTTCAAGCTCTACTACAAAGCCACAGTAATCAAAACAATTTGGTACTGGCACAAGAACAGATCCATAGACCAGTGGAACAGAAGAGAGAGCCCAGAATAAACCCAAGCATATATGGTAAATTAATATATGATAAAGGAGCCATGAATATACAATGGGAAAATGACAGCCTCTTCAACAGCTGGTGTTGGCAAAACTGGACAGCTACATGTAAGAGAATGAAACTGGATTATTGTCTAACCCCATACACAAAAGTAAACTCGAAATGGATCAAAGACCTGAATGTAAGTCATGAAACCATAAAACTCTTAGAAAAAAACATAGGCAAAATGTCTTGGACATAAACATGAGCAACTTCTTCATGAACATATCTCCCCGGGCAAGGGAAACAAAAGCAAAAATGAAGAAATGGGACTACATCAAACTAAATAGCTTCTGTACAGCAAAGGATACCATCAGTAGAACAAAAAGACATCCTATGATATAGGAGAATATATTCATAAATGACATATCCCATAAGGGGTTGACATCCAAAATATATAAAGAGCTCATGCACCTCAACAAACAAAAAGCAAATAATCCAATTAAGAAATGGGCAGAGGAGCTGAACAGACACTTCTCCAAAGAAGAAATTTAGATGGTCAACAGGCACATGAAAAGATGCTCCACATCGCTAATCATCAGAGAAATGCAAATTAAAACCGCAATGAGATATCACCTCACACCAGTGAGGACGGCCACCATCCAAAAGACAAACAACAACAAACGTTGGTGAGGATGTGGAGAAAGGGGAACCCTCCTACACTGCTGGTGGGAATGCAAATTAGTTCAACCATTGTGCAAAGCAGTATGGAGGTTCCTCAAAAAACTCAAAATAGAAATACCATTTGACCCAGGAATTCCACTCCTAGGAATTTACCCTAAGAATGCAGCAGCCTAGTTTGAAAAAAACATATGTATCCCTATGTTTACTGCAGCACTATTTACAATAGCCAAGAAATGGAAGCAACCTAAGTGTCCATCAGTAGATAAATGGATAAAGAAGATGTAGTACATATACACAACGGAATATTATTCAGCCATAACAAAAAAACAAATACTACCATTTACAACAACATGGATGGAGCTAGAGGGAATTATGCTCAGTGAAATAAGCCAGGCAGAGAAAGATAAGTATCAAATGATTTCACTCATCTGTGGAGTATAAGAAAAAGAAAAAACTGAAGGAACAAAACAGCAGCAGACTCACAGAACCCAAGAATGGACTAACAGTTACTAAAGGGAAAGGGACTGGGAGGATGGGTGGGAAGTGAGGGATAAGGGGGGACAAGGGACATTACGATTAGCATACATAATGTCATGGAGGGGACACGAGAAAGGCAGTATTTACAGAGAAGACAAGTAATGATTCTATAGCATCTTACTACACTGATAGACAGTGACTGTAACGGGTATGTGGGGGGACTTGATAATAGGGGGTCTAGTAACCATAATGTTGTTCAAGTGATTGTATATTAACGATACCAAATAAACACACACATATATATATATATATATATATATATATTTTTTTTTTAATGTAACCAATTTTCTGATAGTGACAAAAATCAGCCTGTTAGGTTGGGCAAAAATATTTGCCAAATTCACATCTGATTAAAAAAACACATATCTCATAAAAGTTATGGTTCTTGAATAACATATAAAGAACTTAATGTATATTAAGAAGCTAAACAGGAACAAATGATTTGAACAGACATCACCAAAGAGACACAAATAACAACAGATAAAAAGATGAGCAATATCACTAGTCATTACAAAATTGCAAATTGAAACCACAATGAGGTATTACTATACACCTACTAGAATGGTTAAGATTTTTTAAAAAAGTGCTTAGAAAATCACTAAGCAACTGGAATTCTCATACACTGTTGATGGGAATATAAAATGGTACTGCCACTTTGGCAGTTTCTTATGAAGTTAAACACATACTTACCATAAAACCCAGCAATCCCACTCCTAGGTATCTACTCAAGAGAAATAAAAACATATGTCTGCACAAAGATCTATATGCAAATGTTTACAGCAGCCTGACTTATGGTAGCCAAAATTGGAAACAAACTGGTCAGTGGATAACAAACTGTGATACATCAATATAGTGGAATAGTACTCCATAGTAATGAGTTAGGGATACATGAAACAACATGGATGACTATCAAAAGCATGAAAAGCCAGACACAAAAACATGCATACTGTATAATTCCAATTACATAACATTCTGGAAAAGGCAAAACTACAAGAACAGCAGTTTCCAGAGGCTGGGGATGGGGAGATAACAGATTACAAAAGGGAAGGAGAGACCTTTCTGGGAGACAGGAACTGTCTATATCCAGATTGCGGTAGTGATTACAGGACTATACATGTCTGTTAAAACTGTGAGTGTATACTTAAAAAGGGTGAATTTTTACACCTCAGTAAATATGATTTTTAAAAAGGCACATGTTCTTAAAACAAATAATAAATAGTGGAGAAAGGAAAAACAGTCTGTCAAGAACATGCAGAAAGGGTTAATTACGTAAATATGTAGTTAATAAAACCACTTGGTGGAAGGAAATTGCTTATACGAAATGCATGAGAATCTGTTGAAATATGACATCCCACATACCCTAGCTCTACTAAGTCACTGGCATCTTTGTTCCCCTTTAATAAAAGGCTTTGCCAGCTTTGCTTATTCTTTCATTTAAAAAAATTTTTCAGACTTTATATTTCCAATACAAACATTTCACAAAATACACAAAGAAATTTGAGTGTTTATTATGTACTAAGAACTATACAATCTTTGCTTTTAAATTATTTTAGGACACATAATCATCCCATACCTTGATGATATCTCCCCATCTTTAAACAGTTAAGGAAGGTGAAGCTCCGAGAAATTTTGTAATCTGCCCTTTGGCTGTAAGAAGCCCACCCAAGATCTAAACCCAAGTTTGACTTCAAAACCCATAAATGATATTGTAAGCACTTTAGAAATTAAGATAAAATACTAAATACTGTGCTAAATAAAGCTTAAAAGACCTTTAGGAAAACTAAGAAAAGAAGTCTTTTGCTAACTATTTCAAGCAGGCAAATCTAGAAAATAATGAATATTCCTTGCTTTAAGGAAACTTGAATTAAAAATATAGACCATATTTATTACAGAGATTTAACAAAAGGCATTAGTAGTAAATCACAAATTTTAAAGAGTTCATTTATAAATACTTAACAGTCATGTTAAAGTCTTTCACAAAATTAAATGCATCATGTATGCATTTTTCCTATGCTTAGAGATATGTGATAATATAACACCAGAGGAAAATCAGGAGACTTGGGTTCTAGGCTTAACTCTGATACTCTGTGTCATGGGTTTAATTTTTTTTGTGTGTACCCCAAATTTATATGTTGAATCCCTAACTCTGAGTACTTCAGAATGGGACTTTATTTGGAATAGGGTAATAATTAGAGGTATAATTAGTTAGGATCAGGTTGCACTGAAGTAAAATAGGTCCCCTAATCTATGACTTGTGTCCTTATAAAAAGAGGAAATTTGGACACAGATACACAGACGGGGAGAACAGCATGTGAAAATAAATGCAGAGATCAGGGTAATGAATCTATAAAGCCAAGGAAAGCCAAAGATTGCCAAAACAAACCACCAAAAAAAACCATAAGGAACCAACCCTGAGAACACCTTGATCTGGACCTCTGGTCTCCAGAAGTGTACAAAAATAAGTTTCTGCTGTTTAAGCCACTTAGTTTGTGGTATTTTGTTATGGCAACCCTAGCAAACAAATACATTTTTTGATTATGTAATTTGGGCAAAATTATTTCAAGACTCTGGGTCCTATATTTCAACAACTGTCCTTTTCTATGTCTTTTCTAAAATCTCTTACAAATGTTTTAATTTCCAACTATATTTGAATTATAAAAATTATAGTATGTGAGTTGCATTCATGAGACCTAAAGATGGAAGATGGTATTTCCAAATGCACTACCAATTGGACAATATAAAAGAAATGGAGAAATTCCTAGAAAAGTAAAACCCTCTGTGACAGACCCAAAGAAACAGAAAATCTGAACAGACCAATTACCAGTAAAGAAATTGAAATGGTAATCAAAAAACTTCCAACAAACAAAAGTTCAGGTTCGGATGGCTTCACAACTGAATTCTACCAAACATTTAAAGAAGAGATAATAACCATCCTTCTTAAAGTATCCAAAAAGTAGAAGAGGAGGAACTACTTCCAAACTCATTCTCTGAGGCCAACATCACTCAAATACCCAAATCAGACAAAGACATTGCAAAAAAAAGAAAATTAGAGATCAATATAACTGATAACCACAGATGCAAAAGTCCTCAACGAAATATTAGCAAACCAATTTCATAAATACATCAAAAGGATCATCCATCACAACCAAGTGGATTTATTCCAGGGATGCAAGAATGGTACATCACCTGTAAATCAATCAATACTATACAACACATTAACAAAAAGAAGGATTAAAACCATATGATCATCTCAATAGATGCTGAAAAAGCATGTGACAAAATTCAACATCCAAAGGACATCATCAGCAGAACAAAATGGCAACCTACGGTATGTGAAAATATATTCATAAATGATTTATCTGATATGGGGTTAATATCCAAATTATATAAAGAGCTCATATACCTCAATACCAAAAACCAAATAACCTGATTAATGGGTGGAGGATCTGAACAGACATTTCACTAAAGAAGAAATAGAGATAGCCAACAGGAACATGAAACGATGATCCACACTGCTAATCACCATAGAAATGCAAAATCAAAACCACAATCAGATATTATATCATACCAGTCAGAATGGCCACTATCCAAAAGACAACAGATAACAAATGTTGGAGAGGATATGGAGAAATGGGAAACCTCCTACACTGTTGGTGGGAATGTCAATTGGTGCAGCCACTGTGGAGAGCAGTATGGAAGTTCCTCAAACAACTAAAAATAGAAATACCATTCAACCCAGTAACCCTACTTCAAGAATTTACCCGAAGAAAACAAAATTCCTGATTTGAAAGATATATGCACCCATGTTTCTTGCTGCATTATGTACAATAGCCAAGATATGGAAGCAACCTACGTGTCCATCAGTAGATGAATGGATAAAGAAGATATGGTACATATACACAGTGCAATATTATTCAGCCATAAAAAAGAAGAAATCCTATTTGCAATAGCATGGATGGATTTAGAGGGTACAATGCTCAGTGAAATAAGCCAGGTGGAGAAAAACAAATACCATATGATTTCACTTATTTGTGGAATATAAATACAAAGCAAAACAGAACGAACAAAACATCAGTAGACTCATAGACATTGAGAAGGGACTGGTGGTTACCATGGAGGAGGGGTTCGAATGGGTGGGTGGGGTGGTTGAGAGGGATAAAGTAGTACAAAAATTCTCAATCATAACATAGGTCAGTCACAGGGAGAGTGCATGGAATATAGCCAATGATTCTGTAACTGTCCCATGCTGACAGATGTAAATGTACTGGAGGTGAGGATTTAATATGGGTAACTGTTGAACCACTGTGTTATATACTTGAAACTAATATAAGATTGTATATCAATGATACTTCAATTTAAAATATATATATAAAAAAATTCAACAATGATTCATGATAAAAACTCTCAACAAAATGGATATACAGGGAAAATGTCTCAACATAGTAAAGGCCATATGTAACAAACCAATAGCTAACATCATACTCAATGGCAAAAAGCTGCAAGCTTTGCCTCTATGATTAGAAACAAAACAAGGATGGCCACTCTCACCTCGTTTATTCAGCACAGTACTGGAAGTCACAGCCACAGCAATCAGACAAGATAAAGAGATAAAAGGCATCCACATTGGTTAAGGAAGAAGTAAAACTGTCTCTATTTGCAGATGACATTACTACATACAGAAAACTATAAAGACTCCACCAAAAACTATTAGAACTAATAACTGAATTCAGCAAAGTTGGAGGATATAAAATCTACATACAAGAATCTTTTGCATTACTATATACTAACAAACTAGCAGAAAGAGTAATCAGGAGAACAATTTCATTTACAATTATATCAAAAGGAATAAAATACCTAGGCATAAACCTAACCAAGGAGGTGAAAGACCTATACTGTGAAAACTGTAAGACACTGATGAAAGAAATTGAAGAAACAGATAAATGGAAATCTATTCCCTGCTCATAGATAGGAAGAATTAATATTGTCAAAATGGCCAAGCTACCCAAAGCAATTCACAGATTTAATGCAATCCCTATCAAAGTACCAATGGCATTTTTCAATGAACTAAAACAAATCCTAAAATTCATATGGAACCACAAAAAAACTCAAAAGACCAAAGCAATCCTGAGAAAGAACAAAGCTGGGGTGATTACACTCCCTTATGTAAAGCAATACCTCAAACCCACAGTAATCAAAACAGTATGGTACTAGCACAAGAACAGGCCCATGGACCAACGGAACAGAATAGAGAGCTCAGATATAAACCAACACATATATGGTCAATTAACATATGACAAAGGAGCCATGAAAATACAATGGGGAAAGGACAGTCTCTTCAATAAATGGTGTTGGGAAAATTGGATAGCTATATGCAAGAGAATGAAACTGGATTACTCTCTAACCCCACACACAAAAGTAAACTTGAAATGAATTCAACCATAAACCAGAAAACTCTTGGAAGAAAACAGGCAAGAATCTCTTGAACATATGCATGAGTAATATTTTTTCTGGGCATGTCTCCCTGGGCAAGGAACACAAAATAAAAAACGAACAAGTAAGACTACATCAAACTAAAAAGGTTCTGCACAGCAAAAGACAGAATAAAAAGGCAACCTACAGTATGGGAGAATATATTCATAAACAATTCATCTGATAAGGGGTTAACATGCAAAATATATAAAGAGTGCATACGCCTCAACACCACACAAAAAAAAAATAACCCAATTAAAAATTAGGTGGAGGACCTGAGCAGTTGTTCTCCCTAAGAAATACAGATGGCCAACAAGCACGTGAAAAGATGCTCCACATCGCTAATCATCAGGGAAATGCAAATCATAACCACAATGAGTTATCACCTCACACCAGCTAGAATGGCCGCTATCCAAAACACAATAACAAGTGTTGGTGAGGATGTGGAGAAATGGGAACCCTCCTACACTGCTGGTGGGAATTTAAAATGGTGCAGTCACTGTGGAAAGCAGTATGGAAGTTCCTAAAGAAACTGAAAATAGAAATACCATATTACCCAGTAGCTGCACTTCTAGGAATTTACTGGAAGAAAACAAAATCTCTGATTCAAAAACATATATGCACCCCTATGTTTATTGCCACATTGTTTACAATAGTCAAGATATGGAAGCAATCAAAGCATCTGTCAATAGATGAATGGATAAAGAAGATGCAGTACATACACACAAAGAAATATTATTCAACCATAAAAAAGACATCCTGACATTTTCAATAACACAGATGGTCCTAGAGAGTATTATGCTAAGTGAAATAAGCCAGGCAGAGGAAGACAAATCCATATGATTTCACTTATTAGTGGAATCTAAAAACAAAATGACAAAACAGCAATAGACTCAGAGACACTGAGAAGTAACTGGTAGTTACCAGGGTGGTGGGGTTGGGATGCATAGGTGGGACAGGTGAAGCGGATAAAAGGGCCCCAAAATTCTCAATCGTAGTGTAAGCTGGAGACAGGCATGGAAGTGCAGCAAGGAATGTAATATATGATAAAGGGGACATTTCAAATCAGTGGGAGAAGGTGAATTATTATTAAATTAATGGTATTAGAATATATGATTATTTTAAAAAGAGCTATATTCTCCCATCACTCCTTACATGAACATAACTCCCACAGGAATCAAATGGGTTCTGTAACATCTTTCTATGTTGCCAGATAGTAACCACACTAGTTGGGGTGAAGATTTAATAATATGGGTAACTGTTGAACCACTGTGTTATACACCTGAAAGCAATATAATATTGTGTATCAACTATACTTCAATAAAAAAAAAGGCAAATGCACTACTGAACACATGTTATTAGTTTCTCAAAGCATAAATATTAGTAGTGTAAAATTCTAATTTCTTTAGAAATTCACAGGCAAATCCTTCTAAAATGAGAATTATCAACTGGCATCTTACCCAGTGCTTTTACTTGTTGCCTATACCTTCCTCTCTTTCCTTCAGTTTTTACTAAGTAATTCAATTTAGGAAAATCACACACTGATAAAAGGCCAACTCCTTAGATTTCTCACTAATCTGGAGTTCTTTGTATAATGATTATTTATGGTATTACTCATCTTTGGCAATCCAATTTGCTTACATCATTCTATATCGTAATTTTTTACTTTATAATTCCACATTAAAAAATTTTTTACATCTGACTACCCTTTATTTGGCACTTTTAACATTCTTCATTTTTACGGTTATTTTCAATGTTGATTCCCTTCCCTTGCTTTTACATCTCTATTAGCTTCTTTAATTTTGCCAGGATTGTCTACCATTTTCTCTTTTCAACCCCTACTTACCTAGGAGCTATTTGACTTTAATTTTTTTTAATCTAATAAACATTTGCACTACCTTTCAATTTTCTTCCTGAAAATATTAGACTGTGAAATTGGCAAACAAATTTCCCTATAACCAACCTATAAGAGTAACAGGAAATCCATTCATTTGATAATTTTAAAAGTTGTACAAGATATCAGGTACACAAAGTCAGAAACCTAAGATGAAACTTGAGACTTTTTGGCAAATTATTCTAAAGACATTACTATTTCCATTATAATAAAAATCTCTAATTTTCAAAACATCATCAATCCTAGTAACTGTAAACATACCACTTCTTTTCTCTTTACAGAAGGCTCATTAGCAGTTTAAGGATTTGGTGAATGAAATATTAGCAGTATAACTTTAAACATGTTACAAAAAGAAGGAATAGACAAACCAACTGAACAGAAGGGAGAACAGAAACAACCTCAGACATGGGAATGTAATATATGATAAAGGGGACATTTCAAATCAATGGGAGAAGGTGAATTATTATTAAATTAATGGTATTAGAATATATGGTTATTTTAAAAAGAGCTAAATTCTCCCATCACTCCTTACATGAACATAACTCTCACAGGAATCAAATTCAAATATAAACTGTAGATGAAAATACAGCTATACTTATATAAAATTTAGTCTTTAGGGGGAAACACCCATCCAAATATAACTGAATACAGAAGCTGTAAAGGAAAAGGTCAATAAGAGTGTGTAAAAATTTAAATTTCTGCAGGCTAAAGAAAGACTATAAAAAAGAAAAGAAGAAATGGAGAAATGACAACCTGGGGGAAAATATTTGCAACAAATACAGTAAGTAGCAGATGATGACATCAAGAGCTTCTACAGATCAGAAAGAAACAGAAAAAAAGAGAACAAACAAGTAGAAGAGGAAAAAATATAAATGAGTTAAAACACATATTAAGTTCATCAAACTCATGAATAAAAAATAAAATTTAAAATAAGAAAATAACATTTGTATCTAGCAGTTGGACAAATATTTTAACATTTGCCAAACCCAACTTCCTCAATACTTGAGGATATGGGAAAATAGAGACACTCACACACTATTGGTGGGATGAAAAGTGGTCCTCTTTTGAATGGGCATTTCACAGCAACTATAAACAAATTTTAAAATACATGTTTGTTTCAACGATGTTTCTAATATAACAAAATTAGACATGCTGTAAATGTCCAAGAACAGAGAAGTGCAAATAAATAAGACACAGTACATTCATACAGCTCAACAGAATGTAGTAATGTCCAGTACATATTAAAAGACAACAAGGCACAGAACAATAGGCTTAGTATGATGCTATTTGTATAAACGAACATGAAGGATATAAACAAATAAGTGCATGTATAGGCATACAAATTTTCTGGAAGGAAAGGTCAGAAATTTATTTCTGGTTATTTCTTAACTGCAGGACTGAGAGTAAAGAGAACATTTACACTGTAAACTTTTTCATGGATGGATTATATTTTTTTTACCATAAGCATTTTATTCAAAAACATAATTTAAAAAATAAACAACAGTTTAAATATCCCATAAACATTGCTTTGGATTGGAGAATTACAATGAACATATATTGAACATCCACTATATGGCAAGTTTTATAGCAGGGACAGATTCTTAAGCAAATAATTATTAAACTATAATAATGAGAAATTCAACTTTCTACAAACATTTATTTATTCTAATACAGACAGTTCATTTTTCACAAAATGAAAAAATTAATGCTCATCTTCCTACTCACTTATCACTTACTCCCAATCCCTTCACATTAAGAATTATTTCCAGGTAGCAAAATTCTCCGCAAAAGATAATTTGTTCTTTGAAAGCAGTAACTCAATTTATCATCATACAACTGAAGGACATAATTTGAATAAATTGAGAATGACTTGATTATTAAACTAAAATAAGAGTGAATTTAACAGTGAGTTAGGGTTCTATCAGAAAAGGTGGGCTCTGACACAAGGTTCACCAATTAATAATATATGTTAATGAAATGAATGGTTACAGTATAGTCACAACAACTCTTCAAGTCCAGATTTCTTCACATACGAATACTATCAGTTTCACAAGGTGTGATGTGAGCAAATTCAACACTGATACTGTCTTTAGAGATGAACTGATACAATAGTCCATATTTAAGAAAATCAAAGGATAACTTTTAACAAAGTATTACATTTTTCTAATTTAACTCAAGTACATATTCTATTTGTAAACTTCACTGAAAAATTCACCGAATTCAGTTAGAATTTCCTTGAAATATGTAAAAGTGAACCTATGAACTCACAGAGCAAGGAACAGAATGAAAGTTGAATGAGTTCAGAATATATATGCTTGTGTTTCTCCCTACTACCTGATTCACTGTATCTAAGACTACACTCAGATTCTTCTGCCTCATTCATCTTTTTACCTGCTCTACTACAACTCAGCCCAGTGAATACTTCCACAAGGTCTCTTCATAACCTATCCTTTCAAAATGTTCAAATTGTTTCACGTCTCTACCCATTTCATTGCCTGTGTGCCACAATGAAGGTTCTGCATGCAAATACAGGTATTAAAAAAAAACTATAAAGAACACATTGTCTTTTCCTGAGCAGATGTAATGTCAGTGTTATTAATTTTTCTTCTTTCCCCAAATAAGGCATGCACTTATTTACCATAGTTCACAATTCAAGACAGGATAACTATATTTAACTCTATAGAAACTAGCATGGTACTCTAGGAATACTACTACATAGTAAACAATAAAGATAAAATTTTATCCTTCCCATTCTCACATCAACCATCAACATATTATTTTCAGAGCCAAGCACTGAAACTAATAAGCATCGGACAATATGCAAAAGAAGGAAAGAGGGGAAACACTGAGGAAAGAAACTTCAATATTTTGACGTACATTTCTATCCACTATTCCATCCTCTAGCATAATGTTCTAGCTCAAGAGAAATAAAACCCCAATACTGAACTACATTCAATTTCAAAATATACTATAATGCACCACACACCAGTCAAAATAATGAGACTTTATATTCAAAACATTTCTTTAAACTTTTCCCTAAGAATGGAGAGTAGCAGTTTCATTAATACTTCCAAACAATTCCTTTGTAAGTTTTTCCAACACAATATTAAAGTAAACTTTTGTTTTCAAACTGAATTTACAAGAGGTGCAGAATGTATGAAAAGTGATGGAAAAATAATCTAAGATTTTCCTTAAATGTGTAACATAAACATTTAAGTCTGATTTAGATGTCAACACAGCCAAAAGTACACCTTTTACTTTTATAAGCAATATAAATTTTATCAAAATGTGAATTCTCTTTCCATCAGTAAAATCTGATAAAGTTTTAACGTACTCATTTTTAGATTTTAATCACATTAGCTCCCTTAACAGACCTCCATTTAACTGACCTACTTTAGCCAACACCTTTTCCAGCCCTTTATTAAATATGCTAGCATACTGACCATTTTCAACTAGGATATTATATGCTACTTCAATATATTCAAGCACTTCTGATACCACTAGCTGACTGTGTGATTACCAAGTCGGTTGTTTCCAAACTTGTTTATGCCAGTTTATTTGTTGTAGTCCTTACATAACTTAATTAGACATTATGTAAGTCTGTGGAATACAAGTGCATAAAGAGGACTATTTCTATGTAAACTAAGTTGAACACAAACTAAGCAGAATGACTTGATAAAGGTTAGTCATTCTTTTAAAAGGTATTGAATAAGATAAAGGTGAGACATCTGTAAAATATTAGGAAAAATCATAAAAATCAAGAAGAATCTGTAGGATTTTTCAAAAGTATCTGCAAGCTTTTCTTCCACTTTCTAGAGAAGTCAAAACTGGAAATTGCAACTCACGCATTACGTAGCTTATACAACTCTCAACTTCGTATCAAAGAGATAGTATTAGCTTTACATTAAAAAGTTAGCAAATAATATAGATTTATGTATTTTAACTTATTTTTAAATCTTATGGTATGTATATTTTTTTATTTTTCTTCTTTAACTTTTTCAATAACCTAAGTAACCATTCCATCTTTTCAGATGTGAAGCCTTCTAACATCTTTTTTCTGAAGCCCTTGTTTAAGGGTTTGCTATACCAACCAGTTAACTACTACGTGTCTATATAAAACAGTAGCATGTAATAATACACACTCTAAAATAACTTCATGGAAATAGGTATTGGAGTGTATACTCCACAAGGCAACGGTATTTATACATTTTGTTCACAAATGTATCCTAAACACCAACTAGAATAGTTTCTGGTTCTATCATACAGCTAATGCACAATAAATTTTTGTTCAATGACAGCAAACAGGAACGTACCGTGATGACAGCCTTGCTAAGACAGATGGATCCTCTGCAGCCATACTCTGTCTCATCTTCAGATTTGTAGTAACTCAGTGTATTATTTTTCAAAACTACCCAACGATCCTGCCACCCATGAATGTAGTTTGTCCACTAGGGGGTAGGGGGGAGAAAAACAAAAAATTAAGTCAGTATTTTAGAAATCCAGCTTCCTAAAACAGCAATCAATCAAACTTTAAAACCAAAATTTAGAATGTTCTAAATTATAAACAGTTAAAATTATAAAAAGTGGAAAATTGAAATTTTCTAGACTGCATAATTTTCAGTAAGTTTTACAAAATTATAAATAAAATAACAAACAAAATATAACATTTTCTTCTAACATTTGAGGGATAAAATGGAGGCAGATTGCAGCTAAAAATTCTTTGTTCTTTGTGTACTTTCACCCTCTCCCACCCATTGACACTTAAATTGTTTGGTCCCTGCCATAATTAACATATTCAACAGAAAATTAAGTTAGGTTATACCTACACCAAGTACTGCATGAAGCCAAGTACTGCATGAAAATTTATGTTAATTACATCAAAGTAAAAATACCAGATGGATCATTAATAAATCTACAACAACTTTATTTTTTCTGTGAACAAAACTCAGTATTTCATACTTAAAATAGTTCATTCATTTTCCAAATTTCTCTGAAGATCTATTTTTCAAACCCAAGAGTAATTATGCAAATGTAAAACTGGTTTTCAAATCTTGGATTATCTGTTTCCAGTACTTATAAATGGTTTCTGTGTTGCTAGAGTCTTGCTGCATACTGATCACAATCAATAAACTTGCAAAGGCAGAAATGTAACCTCTATGCAAATTCTTGATTTTGCATATTTTTATGCTCTGGGGATTTTAAGTATAGACAATTCCTGAAACTACCACCTAACTCCAAAAATTACCTGCCAAAGCCTGATTCAAAATGGTTTGTTAAAAATATACCGCACTGGTTCAGGCTCTTTACCCCACTGAGTAATCTTTACTTTTCCTATTCCCTAATTCAGCATATTTGAGATGGTTCAGCTCTTAAATCCTCGAAGCTCCATCATTACAACCCCTCCTTGAAAGCTCATCCATGCTGGTGATTTAACTCATTCTTTCCTAAGAGCTCCCCCTAGTTACCATCTTCTTATTTCTTTTTTTTTAAGGTATCGATATACACTCTTATAAAGGTTTCACAAGAAAAACAATGTGGTTATTACATTCACCCTTATTAACGAGCGCCCCCCAATACCCCACTGCAGTCACTGTCCATCAGTGTAGTAAGATGCTAGAGTCCCTATTTGCCTTCTCTGAGCTACACTGTCTTCCCCGTGACCCCACACACACCATGTGCACCAATCATGATAACCCACAATCCCCTTCTCCCTCCCTCCCCTCCCACCCTCCCGCACCCCTCCCCTTTGGTAACCACTAGTCCCTTCTTGGAGTCTGTGAGTCTGCTATTTTGTTCCTTCAGTTTTGCTTTGTTGTTATACTTCACAAATGAGGGAGATCATTTGGTATTTGTCTTTCTCTGCCTGACTTATTTCAATGAGCATAATACCCTCTAGCTCCATCCATGTTGTTGCAAATGGTAGGATTTCTTTCTTTCTTATGGCTGAATAGTATTCCATTCTGCACATGTACCACATCTTCTTTATCCATCTTGTTATTTCTAACTCCCTGTGACTTACCACCACTTAGACAGTGACTAGAAATAATGATGATTACATACAAAACTGAATTCATCTCCTCCTGTAAGGTGAACTTCTTTCCTGTGTTCCTATACAGATACTTCTGCAATCATTTAGACTATAACCTGGCTCAGGGTTTGTGTATTGTATGGACAGCAACAGTGGATACAAAATCACATACTCAAGTATTTTATTACTTGTGTGAGGAGTTTTGACAAGTTAAACTTTTCTGAACTTCAGATTCTTTGCCTGTTATTTGAATGGCTGAATAAAATTATTTATAATTTACTGTATTCATAGGATATAGTCAGTATCTGACTGCTCTTTCTCAACCTTTATAGCCCATCACCAACTCCTGTTCATCTTGCCATTATATTAAACCCTTAAATTTGGCTCCTCTTTTCTCTATTTTCAATCAATCCAATCAAATTATCAGGTTTCTGGATTCCTGAGAAGACTTAATAACCTTACCTCCAGTATCTTGGTTTTTTTTTTTTTTTTTTGCTTCATTACTCACATAATCTTATTTACTTATTAAGCTCATTTGCTTACTTATCTTACACATTAATCTCAATGGGCTTCCAGCTCCAAAACTTACATTGCCTATAATACAAACTGTTTAGACAGGCATACCTTAATCCTACCTTGCTTCCAATTACTGCCTCTCAGAAGGCTAGTAACTGTGTGGCTGTGGTCAAGTTACTTACCCTGTTTCTTTGTCAAACTCTATCCCTTACAAGTTGTTAAGATTAAACAAGAATAGATTTAGAACACTGCCAGGCACACAGTATTTTCTCAGCCCAAAGCAGAGTTACGCATAACTAATGAAGCTTAACCTTCAGCACACCATACCAGAACAGAGTCCTTCCAAAGTGAAGGAAGGGGCCCCAGCAATTGTGTATCCATAACTTCACAATATTTTCTTATAAAGGATCCAATAAATTACATAACCTTCAGGATCCTTTATTCAGTAAATGTTAACTCCTATTGTCACACCTAGAAGGCAGAATTTTGCGCTTCTCTAGCCTCATAATCTTCCCTCACTCTTCCCCATTTAAAAGAGACAAGGCAATAAGTTTAGACATGGCAGGAGAATCAAAGATTTCTGCTCCCAAAGGTCCAGTAAGCTTAAATTCAAGAGTGAAAAAAAAGTCTAGACTAAGGGTCAGAAGCCAATTACAAATAAAATGCTATGGAAAGTCAAGGGAAGGAGATCTGAAACAGCTGGCAAAATAAGAAAAGGCTTCATGGAAAGAACAGTATTTGAGATAGACTCTAAAGATGGATAAAATTCAGTCAACAATTCGGTGTGTGGAGAAATGGAAAATTTCTCCAAAGATGGAAGAAATTCAGAAGAAGCCACAGGAGATTTATTTATCCCAGCTTAGTTGCTCTCAAGTCCTACTGAGGCACGAATCTTTTTCCATCCGTGATTCAGCCTGATACTTGTTATAACCATTTAGACTTATTGTCTATCCAGTATTTTTGGAACTTAAATGCTTAAGAAGCAATTCTATTGAAAATATACTTCATTGGTACTTCCATTTCATTTTAGATTACCATACAAAAATTTTTTTGACTGACAAATTTTTAATAAGTTTACCCCCACCCCCAATCAACATTTACTCCATTTTGGAGGAGAAGAAACAAAACAGATTAGACTGGGACTTACCTATGTTATTCAATACAAAGAAAAGAGAAGATGCTGAGTTCTAACTCTTGTTTAAATTACCAGGTGAATACAAAGGGTTCAAAATATATATGTATCAAATTTAAAAACATGTATTCAATATAAAATACTCCTGATTAAAAAGCTTCTAGAAAACATTATATATAATCATAATTTGTTATACTTCAGGTAAATTTCCTTTATAGCTGTTAAGAATACCAAAACCTATATTCCTAATGATTCCACATACATCAAAACTGAAGTTCTACCATAGAAGTGGTCAAATACTACATTTCTATGCATTTAAATATCAAGGAGATAGTGTTTCATTTTTTGGTCATACAGCAGTATACCTATTTCAACTGCTCTGCGTACAGTGACTACCCAAGGGTTCTAGTGACTCTTTCCACCAGACATTCCAATCCAATCCTCCTGCCAACAGGTCAAAAGCAAAGCTTGTTTTGTAAAATACTTAACACACCACAATACTAATTTGGAAGTCTCCTCATTTAATGAGAAAAGCAATGAAGTTACTAGAATCACTGAGAAGCAAAGAACCCATTTCATAACAATGCCACCTGAAAATGCACACCTATTACACAATGTACTCAATACAGATTCCTAAATTACAAAATAAATTTAAAGAAACCCCAGGGAGCTTCACTTTACTGAAAACTTGTCACTGAAATTCCAATAATGATCACAGTATATCATACACACCATAATTTTTCTGCTATGCAAAGAAGATTAAGAGTTGCATGCCTTAGCTGACATACTCATGTCTTTCTCATGAGTCTTCTCAAGACAATATAAAAGACTAATATGAAACAATTCCACAAACGATGTCCAAATGCTTAAAGTATGTATACTGGAAGCAGGGTGCTTTCTTATTAGCCAGTTGCTGCACATGACCTAGTATCTTATGACCAGCTGGTTGAGGGATGGCCACAGCTCCCCCTCTCCAAGTTAAGTGTTAGCTCCAGCCATTTCTAAAAGTTTAACAGGAAGGGAGAAGGAAGTAAAAAAGGCAATGTGGATTTCTCATAATAAAACTCAAAAAACGCGAGAACCTCCCCCAAACACCCCTAACCATGTACTATCAAAAGAAAAGATCGTCCACCCTCTTTCTTAAAAAGGGTCTCATCGATTTTTTTTTTTTTGGTATCGTTAATGTACAATCACTTGAACAACATTATGGTTACTAGACCCCCTATTATCAAGTCCCCCCCACCCCCCCGGTCTCATCGATTTTTAAACTAGTTAGCCTTAGAGTCCTACAACTGACTACTGCTGTGCTAAAATATTGAAAAAGTGGTTTTAAAAACTGTAGTTTTTAAAGGGAGGGTAAGCGTTTCCTTACTCTGGCACTCTGTCTTAAAGAGTATTTTATTATTAAAAAACGTTCTTCTTCCTGAACTAAAAGGTCGGTCTCAGCTCTGACATTCCAAGTTACTGTATTTTTTGTACCTATTATGCGCGGATTCAATAGCTCTTCTGATTGGGGTAAAGAATGAGGGAAAGAGTACCTAAGTCCTCTTCATTGACATCTTTCACTATATCTAACCTGGCACAGTTTACCACTTCAGGTTTTAGCAGCAAGCCAAGTTGCTCCGGCTTCTGCCTATATACAGCTGCGTCCAAAGAACACCTGCCCCACGCGCCCCCAACCCTACTCTGCTCTACAACTCCGGACTAACCTCGTTTGAGAGGTCCGATTTGCACCGCTTTCATACCAGTCATTCGGGAACCGCTGTAGCCCAACCAAGATTCCTGTACCCAGGACAGCTGCCACCCTGGGTCCCAAGTCACGGTTCGCATCGCGCTCCCAAACTGGATCCGGATCTGGGACACGTTTTCCTCCGTCCTCGGCCGCCGCCGCCACCGGGCTCCGGGGCGGCAGATGATAGTCCCCTTCCCCCCAACCCCCACCCCACTCCTCGCCCGGGCACTCCTGCGGCAGTTAGCCCCGCACCCGAGCACATTCCGCAGCCGCCGCCCCAGGACTGTCCGTGCTCCCTCCCAGCCCCACCCCGTGCACTCAGCGGCTCGCCTTGCTGCAGGTGAGTCTGGGCAGGGGGCCGCAGGTTGCTCACCTTGCTGAGGACGCCGCAGCGCTCCACAGGCGGCCCGGACTCCGTCTCCGGATCCTCCTCCGAGCCCGACGAGTTCCAGCTCTGGTTATCCGACATGGAGGCGCGACAGCCGAGCAGGAGACCGGCCCCCGCTCCCCGAGCTCAGCGGGAGGAGGCGCCCAGTACCCGGGGTGAAGGGTCGGCGGATGGCGAAGAGAAAAGTGCCCGCTCCGGCGCGGGGTGAGCTGGAAGAGGGACTAAGTCAGCCCGCCGCGCCGCCGCCACCGCCGCGCCTGACACCGAGCGGACCAGCGAAGGAGGACGAGAAGCGAAGGAAGCCTGCCCTTCCAGTCGTCAGCCGCCGCCGTCGCCACCGCGACCTCTGCACTGCGCCCGTCGCCACCGCGCGAACTCAGTCCTCTCGATGCCAATCCCAAACAGAGAAGGAAGAGGGATGTAAAAAGAAGACAAAATCCAGCTCCAGAGACCCGAGTCCACTCACAGCTCCGCTACCGCCGCCATCTTCCTGCCTGTCCCACTATTTACCCTCCCCTTCTCTCTCCCCTCCCCTTCGTCCTCCCATTCTCCCCCGCTCCCCGCCCCGTCCGCCTCCCAGCGTTTGACGCGACACGCCAAGGACTCGGGGTCCCCTCCCGCGCACTACCTCCGGCCTTCCCGGATGACGACGGGTAAAAAAGGAGGAGGGGCGGAGAAAGGAGCAGGAGGAATAGGGACGCCGCGGTGTTGCATTCTGGGAAGGACGCGTCTCTGTCAGCTACGCAGCCTCCTGGGAGTTGTAGTCGCGATACTGAGGCACTTGGTGAGTGTTCCACGCAGGGGAGGCTAGTTGCTTTGGGGACGGTCAAATGGTGGGTGGGCTTCGTTTGACAGTTGTATGCGCATCCCTTCGGCCGCTCTTCTGTCTCTGCCTTGCGTGTTTATGATGAACTCGCCGAATTTGCAGGCCCGGACATGAGATAACTCTCCCCTGAGGATTCCGGGCCTGCTTCCTAAATCCCGAGAGCATCTGCTGCTTGCCCCGAGGCGGTTATACTGGGCGCTTCCGCCTCAACCGCTGGCCGGGGTTTGCGACCTCTCTAGTGACAAGGGGGTTTCTTTCCCCAAACCACCTCTGCAAATGTCGGAGGTCTTCCATGTCGCTCGCTAAAACTTAAACTTCACACCTGAGGTTTCCTGCTTTGAAGGAAGAATTCTTAGTACTTTTGCAACGGAGCAAATATTTTGCATTAGATTTACAGAGTATTTATATATGTGGAAAAGAGTTCTGAAGGTGACCGAGAATAAATGACGATTGAAGAGTTTTTAAAGTAAAATAAGAATGCGATGTAATACCCTGCAGTCTTCTCTTAGTTGTAAGTGAGTATCTTCCTAGGACCCAGGTTAATCATCTCTACCTACCAAACTTCTCTGAAAAAATTGTAAAGGTTGGAGTAGAAACTTTCTTATAGAAGAAAGACCAAAGTGCATAGTGAATAATAAGGGATTAGGCAATAGGAGGCTGGCTTTGGCTTAAGGGTAGAGATTAATTAGTGCAAAGACCAATAGAAGATCTAACAGACCTTGTCTAGTATTTTTGAATACGTAATTTTTATGATGAGATTTTTAACTCTAAAGCTTCAGTTCTTTCCTCTCGTTTGCTGCTTTTACTTCTTGTCAATTTCCTAATACTTGCCAACAGCAAAATTCTTTATTAAACCTGAGAAAGAATGAATACCTGCTTGCTGCGGGAGATGGGAATATAGAGTGAAAGTTTGAGTCGGGAAAAGGTACAGTGATGAAATAACTCTGGTGGCTATAGAGGCCAATTTAACTGGGATCTTAAGGAAAAAACGTAATGATGGGAAGTGTCTCTGAGAAGTATCTATGACATATTTCATTCCCATAATTTGGTATTGTATAGATGCTGAATCAGTTGTAAATAATATGTTGTAATAGTATGTTACAAATTGTTTTTCCATTGTGAAATCAAGTGATAGTGAATAATTGAAAGCCATTCATATGAATAAAAACGAGGTAAAGCTTTTGAAAATACTTTGTCAACATGTTAATTAAAACATAACTCCAAGGTTGTCATTCAAAAGAGAAAAAAAACCCACTTAGCTCATTTTTTTCCTCTTTATTGAATTACTTAATTATACCTTTAAAATGTTGACTACTGTAGCAAGTTTCTGATTACCTAATTCATATAGGCTTCCTACTTCTGATTCTTTTAAGCTCTAGATTTTAAAAGATATTAGTCTTTAATAAATGATTGTGAATTGTTGAGAAATCCACTTAATAATGCAATTTAGAATCATGGGAGCATAGTATATATTTATTTTGAAATTGTCTATTCTATACATTTCTAAATTGTGTGTGGTTGTAACCACTACCATTTAGATTACGTAGGTGCCCATTTGGTAGGAAATTGTTTTGTTGTATTTAGTGTTAATATGAAAGAAATTGCCTTTTTAAAAAAGATTTTGTTACAGTTTTCTTCTATACTTGCAAGACTATTTTAAAATAATTTTCGTAAGGAAAGGAGGATTTTTGTATACTGATTAGAATTCCACAGTAGAGGTTGCGATTCACTTCATTTCTGTTGATGGGAAGAAATTGCAATACAAGAATAAAATATGTGAGCTTTCTCTTTATCCTATGGTGAGAGTAATAACTTCCGAGTTTTCTCTCATATCTAGAGCCTTCACCAACCCTCTATAAATGTTCTGTATTTTTTCTTAGTAATTATTTTTTTCTTTGAGAGCTTGAATCTGTCTGGAATTTATTTTTGTATATGGAATGAGGTAGGAATTTAATTGGGCTGATAAAGTGTTAGCCCAACACTTTATCAAATAGTCTGTTCTTACTTTTTTATCTATGTGATATGCAAAATCTCTATCTACTTTGGTCTGTCTTTGGACTCCATTCTTTTTCACTGATGTATTCGTCTATTATGCTACTATCATAATTTAATTACTTAACTTTATACTATTTTCATATATATAGTAGCAGAATTCTCCAGATGTTCTTTTTCATTTGGATATTTTTATGTATCTTCTCTTCCAGATGAATTTTAGAACAGCTTGTCAGATTGCATGAAAATTTTATGGGGATTGAGATTGAGAATGCACTTAATTTGTTAAGAAAATGACATGTTTACAATATTAAATTAGCCTTGGTCAGGCACATCACATACCTTAGTCCTTATAAACCATATAAGGTGAGCATTGTTGCCCTCATTTTAAGGATAATGAAATTGAATGTCAAGGAGGCTAAGTAACTTACCTAATGTCATATAGCTACTAATTGACAAGAGTTAGGATTTGAACACAGATCTTATTTCTAAGACCATACCCTTTTCTTTGCTTCAAAATACCTCTAAAAGTGGGAAGAATTACCTTGTAGGTAAGGATATCAAAGCAACTATGCTCTTAATTGAGCTAATGATTTTGAATATCTTTCATTTATCTAATCTACCCCAATGTAGAATATAATATTTTTATCCTATTTCTATTATTATTTCTGTATCTAATATTTAACATGAAGAAACTGAACCAAAGAGAAGTTATATAACTTTCAAAAGTCATAAAGCTAGTAAAGAGCATGGTTGCAGTTTGAGCCCAAGAATCCTGATTTCAGCATTCATTCTCATCCCACTAGAGTGCTTCAATTCCTCCTCTGTCTCTTTATCATCCACCTCATCTCATTCTCCCAGTTTTTATCTCCACTAAACCACAATCCCAAACCAAAACCTTCATCCCTGCCCTTTACTCCCACTGCCAAGCTAGAAGCCAAAAAAGCTATAGGTGTTGGAAATGAGAATATTTGTAATTTTGCTGATAAACAGATAATGAGGAGGAATATCTGTTCCTGATGCCAGAGCTATAGCAAGAGAGGATGTCCCAAGTTAAAACTGAAAACATTGTCTAATTTTGTTTAACAATACAATAAAGAGCCCTTATTTTCAGCTCAGGCTGCTGTAGCAAAACAACCACAGACTGGGTGGCTCTGGTTCTTCTTATAAGAACACCAATCCTATTGGATTAGGGCCTGCCATTTTGAACTCACTTAACCTTATAGGTCCTATCTCTAAATACAGTTACATTGGAATTTAAGCCTTCAAATATGAATTTTGGGGGAGACACAATTTAGACAGTAACAGAACCTATATGTTCTATATTCCTACATTATTTATTATGTTAAAGATGCATTTTGAGTTAATAGTCCTTTTTAGCTAACCAGGGAATTTAACTGTTATTTTATAATGCTATTCCAAACTAAACACAACCAGTTAAAAATTAGGGATTGAAAGGATTGGATTAAAGATGGTGGTGTGAGAGGTGAGACAGAGACCTCCTCCTAAAACCACATATAATACAAAAATATAATTAATACAACTAATACTGAAACAGCAACAGGAAAGAAGGCTGCACCTGACTGCATACACCTGGAGAAAAGAGCAGACCTCATGGAACAGGGTAACATACCAAAGCTGTGACCCGGTGGGGCCCAAGCCCCTCCCCCACCCCAGCTCACCGGCGGTAGGAAGAGAAACAGAGCTGGGAGGGAGTGGAGGACTGGTACTGCTGAACATCTAGCCCTGGAGATCTGCTCTGGGAGCATGAAGCTACATTGCATGGTGCTCTGATGATTTAGTGGGGCTGGAAAGCTAAGACAGGTGGAATACCTGGAGAGACGGAGATACCAGCTGCTTGTGAAAAACAGGAATTCATATCTGGCTGATCTGGGTGGGCAGTCTGAGAGACTTCCTAAAAGCGAGAGGGCTGCTAAAGCGGCAACAATTGCACAGTGCTTATTGCTCAGGAGAAAGGACAGATAGACAAAATAGTCTGGGTGCACTCTGCCCAGCAGGTTGGGAATTTAAATGATCTTCAGTTGCTCTATCCTCCTGGCTGGCTATGCAGCTCCAAAGTACTCCACTGTGATATGCAGCCTGCTGTGTCTTCCTCCCGACAACCCTGCACCTGGCTCAGGCTCGCAAACCAGCAACCCCTGCCCTGGTGTCTGGCCAGCCAGAGGGAAACCCCAACTACAGAAGCTACAAACACAAAGCACAGAGGCTTACACTGGTGTGTTTGGCCCACTGGTTCTGGCAGTGGAGGCAGGCATAGCAGCCCGGAAGCAAGAAACAGCTCTCTCCTCCCCGAAGAACCAACACCGCTCCCCTGGGACCCCCAACATTGCCTCAGGGGCTAAGCAGCTGCAGAGTGTAGAGCTTCTGGGCACTAGAGGGCACCGCAGACAAAGTATGAAACGTCAAAGGACATGGTTCAAAGCAAAATTATGAATACACCTGAGAAAGATTCTAATGAAATCGACCTCATGAATCTCCTTGAAATAAATTTCAAAATAAAAATCATTAACATGCTCATGGAGGTACAGAAAAATATTCAAGAACTCAGAAATGAATTTAGTATGGCGATCTAATCATTGAAGAACACATTGGAGGGTATTAAAAGAAGATTAGATATAGTGGAGGAGACAATAAATGAAATAGAAATTAGGGAAGAGGAATACAAAGAAGCTGAGGCACAGAGAGAAAAAAGGATCTCTAAGAATGAAAGAATACGGTGAGAACTGTGTGACCAATCCAAACAGAACAATATTCGTATCATAAGGGTATGACAAGAAGAAGAAAGAGAAAAAGAGTGTGTCTTTGAGGAAGTAATTGCTGAAAACTACCCCAATCTAGGGAAGGAGATAGTCTCTCAGGCCATGGAGGTGCACAGATCTCCCAACACAAGGGACCCAAGGAGGACAACACCAAGACATATAATAATTAAATGGATATCAAGGATATCCAAGGATAAGGACAGACTTATCAAGGATACGAACAGACTATTGAAAGCAGCCAGAGAGAGAAATAAGATCACATACAAAGGAAAACCCATCACGCTATCATCAGACTTCTCAGAAGAAACCTTAAGGCCAGAAGGGAGTGGTATGATATATATAATGCAAGGAAGCAGAACGGCCTCGAACCAGGAATACTCTATCTGGCAAGATTATCATTTAAATTTGAAGGAAGGATTAAACAATTTCCAGATAAGCAAAAGCTGAGAGAATTTACCTCCCACAAACCATCTCTACAGTGTATGTTGGAGGGACTACTATAGATTGAAGTGTTCCTAAGGTTAAATAGCTGTCACCAGAGGTAATAAAAAGGGATAGACAAAGAGTACAGAATATGATATGTAATATATAAAGAATGGAGGAGTAAGAAAAGGAGGGGGAAAAAAGAACCTTTAGATTGTGTTTGTAATAGGATACTAAACGAGTTAAGTTAGACTCTCAGATAGAAAGGAGGTTACCCTTGAACCTTTGGTAACCACGAGTCTAAAGCCTGCAGTGGCAATAAGTACATACCTATTGATAATCACCCTAAATGTAAATGGTCGGAATGCACCAATCGAAAGATATAGAGCCAATGGATGAATAAAAAAACAAGACTCAACTATATGCTGTCTACAAGAGACTCACTTCAAACCCAAAGACTTACACAGACTAAAAGTGAAGGGATGGAAAAAGATATTTCATGCAACTAATAGGGAGAAAAAAGCAGAAGTTGCAGTACTTCTAGGATACAAAATAGACTTCAAAACAAAGACAGTCACAAAAGACAAAGAAGGACATTATACAATGATAAAGGGGTCAATCCAACAAGAGGATATGCACCCAACACAGGAGCACCTACATATGTGAAACAAATACTAACAGAACTACAAGGGGAAATAGAATGTAATGCATTCATTCTAGGAGACTTTAGCACTCCACTCACTCCAAAGGACAGATCAACCAGATAGAAAATAAATAAGGCCACAGAGGCACTCAACAACACATTAGAACAGATGGACCAAACAGACATCTACAGAACTCTACACCAAAAAGCAGCAGGATACACATTCTTTTCAAGTGCACACATACTAGGCCACAAAAAGAGCCTCAATAAATTCAAAAAGGTTAAAATTGTACCAACCAACTTCTCAGATCACAAGGGTATAAACCTAGAAATAAATTGTACAAAGAAAACAAAAAGGCTACATGGAGGCTTCACAACATGCTCCTAAATAATCAATAGATCAACGACCAAATTAAAACAGAGATTAAGCAATATATGGAGAAAAATGAAAACAAGAGCAAAATGCCCCAACTTCTATGGGATGCAATGAAGGCAGTTCTAAGAGGGAAGTATATAGCAATCTAGGCCAATTTAAAGAAGGAAGAATAATCCCAAATGTATAATCTAAATTCACAATGATTGAAACCTGAAAAAGAAGAACAAATGAAGCCCAAAGTCAGCAGAAGGGGGGACATAATAAAGATCAGAGAAGAAATAAATAAAATTGAGAAGAATAAAAAAATAGAAAAAATCAATGGAACCAAGAGCTAATTCTTTGAGAAAATTAACAAAATAGATAAACCTCTAGCCAGACTTATTAAGAAAAAAAGAGAATCTACTCACAGAAACAGAATCAAAAATGAGAAAGGAAAAATCAGGATGGACACCACAGAAATACAAAGAATTTTTAGAGAGTACTATAAAAATCTATATGCTAACAAACTGGATAACCTAAAGAAATGAACTTTCTAGAAAAATACAACCTTACAAGACTGAACCAGGAAGAAAGAGAAACTTTAAACAGACCAATTAGCAGCAATGAAATTGAATCAGTAATAAAAAAAAATACCCAAGAACAAAATCCCAGACCAGAAGGATTCACAGCTGAATTTTATCAGACATTGAGAGAAGACCTAATACCCATTCTCCTTAAACTTTTCCAAACAATAGAAGAGGAGGAAATATTTTCCAAACTCATTCTATGAAGTCACCAGCATTCTAATAGCAAAACCAGGCAAAGACACCACAAAGAAAGAAAACTGCAGACCAACATACCTGATGAACATAGATGCAAAAATACTCAACAAAATATTAGCAAACCAAATTCCAAAATACATCAAGAAGATAATACATCATGATCAAGTGGGATTCATCCCAGGGATGCAAGGATGTACAACATTCGAAAATCCATCAACATCATCCACCACATCAACAAAAAGAAGGACAAACGCCACATGATCATCTCCATAGATGCTGAAAAAGAATTCAACAAAATTCAATATCCACTCCTGATAAAAACTCAACAAAATGGGTACAGAGGGCAAGTACCTCAACATAATTAGGCCATATATGACAAATGCACAACCAACATCATACTAAACAGTGAGAACCTGAAAGCTTTTCCTTTAAGATTGGAAACAAGACTAAGGATGCCCACTCTCCCCAATTTTATTCGACATAGTGCTGGAGTTCCTAGCCATGGCAATCAGACCACACAAAAAAATAAAAAGCATCCAGATAGGTAAGAAAGAAGTCAAACTGTAACTATTTACAGATGACATGATATTGTACATAAAAAAAACCCTAAAAATCCACTCCAAAACTACTAGAACTAATATCTAAATTCAGCAAAGTTGCAGGATACAAAATTTAATACAAAGAAATTGTTGCATTCCTATACACTAATGATGAACTAGCAGAAAGAGAAATCAGGAAAACATTTCCATTCACAATTGCATCAAAAAGAATAAAATACCTAGAATAAACCTAACCAAGGAAGGGAAAGACCTATGCCCTGAAAACTACAAGATACACTTAAGAGAAATGAAAGAGGATACTAATAAATGGAAATTCATCCCATGCTCTTTGGTAGGAAGAATTAATATTGTTAAAATGGCCATCCTGCCTAAGCAATCTACAGATTCCCTATCAAAATACCGACAGCATTCTTCAACATACTGGAAAAAATAGTTCTAAAATTCATATGGAACCACAAAAGAGCCTGCATAGCCTAAGCAATCCTGAGAAGGAAGAGTAAGAAGGAGCATCTTGCTTCCCAACTTCAAGCTCTACTACAAAGCAACAGTAATAAAGACAATTTGTTACTGGCACACTAAACAGACCCATAGACCAGTGGAACAGAATAGAGACTCCAGATATTAACCCAAGCATATATGCTCAATTAATATACGATAAAGGAGCCATGGATATACAATGTGGAAATGACAGCCTCTTCAACAGCTGGTGTTTGCAAAATTGTACAGCTACATGTAAGAGAATGAATGTGGATTACTGTCTAACTCCATACACAAAAGTAAACTCTAAATGGATAAAAGACCTGAATGTAAGTCATGAAACAATAAACCTCTTAGAAGAGCTTCAAGATGGCGGCATGAGAGGTGACACAGAACTCCTCCCAAAACCACAAATAGTACAAAAATATAGTTAATCAATACAAATAACTCTAAAACAGCAAAAAGAAAGAAGAATGAACCACACTGCATACAGACCTCACAAACAGAGTAGACCTCAGGAAGCAGGGTAAAGTATGAAAGCCTTAAACTGGCAGGACCCAAGCCCTTCTCCCACCCCACTTCACTGGCGTGAGAAAGAGAAACAAAGAGGGGAGGGTGAGGAAGCCTGGGACTGCAGAACACCTAGCTGTGGAGATATGCTTTATGAGCAGAACGTTGGTGAGCCCAGATGGGTGGAGGGCCTGGGAGACTGACAATCCAGCCATTGTTAGAGGATGGGGTCCACACAAGGCCGCTCTGTGTCAGAGGCATGGAGGGCAGTCTGAGAGGCTTCCTAGCAGCGAGACGGCTGCTGAAGGGGTGGGATTCGCACGGAGTTTGCTGCGCAGGAGAAGGGAGAGCTGGACAGGGTTGTCTGGGCGCGCTCTCCCTGGCTGGTTGGGAACTTTGAGGAGCTTCAGGTGCTCCAAACCCTGGGCTGCCTACTCAGTTCCAAGGTCCCCCACTGTGACACGCAGCCTGCCGAGCCTTCCTACTGGCCTGGAGGCACCTACTCACAAACAGGCAGTCACTGCACTGGCGTCAGGCCAGCCAGAGGAACACCCCGCCTACAACAGCTAGAGATGTGAAGCACAGAGACTTACACCTGTGTGCTTGGCCTACTGGCTGTGACCCTGGAGACAGGCATCACAGATGGGAATCAGGAAACAGATCTTTCCTCCCCCCACGCACCAGCTCTGCTCCCCTACGACCCCCAGCCTCACTCTAGGGGCTGAGCAGCTCCAGAGACTGGAGTTTCTGCACACTGGTGGGCACCACGCAGAAAAATGAAACATCAAAAGAACATGGTTCAGACCAAAATCTCACAAACCCCAGAAAAAGGGACAAATGAAACTGAACTCACCAGTCTTCCTGAAAGAGAGTTCAAAATAAAAATTATAAACATGCTTATGGAGGTACAGAAAAATATTCAAGAACTCAAAAGCAAATTTAATTTGGAGATTCAATCATTAAGAAATTCCATATCAGTAATGAAACATACAATGGAGGGATTTAAAGGCAGACTGAATGTAGTAGAAGAGACCGTAAATGGAATATAAATAAGAAAATAGTAATAAAAAGAAGCTGAGGCACAGAGAGAAAAAAGAATCTCTAAGAATGAAAGAATATAGAGAGAACTGTGTTACCAATCCAAACGGAACAATATTTGTATTATAGGGGTACCAGAAGAGGAAGAGAGAGAAAAAGGGATAGAAAGTGTTATTGAGGAGGTAATTGCTGAAAACTTCCCAAATCTGGGGAAGGAGATAGTCTCTCAAGCCATGGAGGTGGACAGATCTCCCAACACAAGGGACCAAAAGAAGACAACATCAAGACCTATAATCATTAAAATGGCAAAGATCAAGGATAAAGACAGACTTTTAAAAGCATCTAGGGAGAGAAAAAAGATAACATACAAAGGAAAGCCCATCAAGCTATCATCAGACTTCTCAACAGAAACCTTACAGGCCAGAAGGGAGTACATGATATATTTAATGCAATGAAGCAGAAGGGCCTTGAACCAAGAAAACTCTACCCAGCAAGGTTATCATTTAAATTTGAAGGATGGATTAAACAATTTTCAGGTACGCAAAAGCTGAGAGAATTTACCTCCCACAAACCACCTCTACAGTGCATTTTGGAGGGACTCCTATAGATGGAATTATTCCTAAGGCTAAATAGATGTCACCCAAGGCATAGACAAAGAGTACAGAATATGATTCATAACATACAAAGAACGGAGGAGGAAGAAAAAGGAGGAAAAAAAATAACTTTTAGGTTGTGTTTGTAATAGCAAATGAAGTGAGTTAAATTCAACTGTTAGATAGTAAGGGAATTGCCCTCGAACCTTTGGTAACCAAGAATCTAAAGCCTGCAATGGCAATAAGTACATACCTATCGATAATCACTCTAAATGTAAATGGTCTGCATTCACCAAACAAAAAACATAGAGTTACTGAATGGATAAAAAAAACAAGACCCATCTATATGCTGCCTACAAGAGACTCACTTCAAACCCAAAGACATACACAGACTGAAAATAAAGGGATGGAAAAAGATATATCATGCAACTAATAGGGAGAAAAAAGCAAAAGTTGCAGTACTTCTATCAGACAAAATAGACTTCAAAACAAAGAAAGTCACAAGAGACAAAGAAGGACATTTCATAATGATAAAAGAGTCAGTCCAAAAAGAGGATATAACTATTATAAATATCTATGCACCCAACACAGGATCACCTACCTATGTGAAACAAATAATAACAGAATTATAGGGGGAAATAGAATGCAATGCATTCATTTTAGGAGACTTCAAAACACCACTCACTCCAAAGGACAGGTCAACCAGACAGAAAATAAATAAAGAGACAGAGGAACTAAACAACATATTAGAACAGATGGACCTAACGGACATCTACAGTACACTCCATCCAAAAGCAACAGGATACACATTATTCTCAAGTGCACATGGAACATTTTCAAGAATAGATTATATACTAGGCCGCAAAAAAAACCTCAGTAAATTCAAAAACATTGAAATTATACCAGCCACCTTCTCACATCACAAAGCTATGAAACTAGAAATAAATTACTCAAAGAAAATGAAAAACCCACAAACACATGGAGGCTTAATAACATGCTCCTAAATAATCAGTG
>JAQQAC010009165.1:33860710-33874661 GCA_029783875.1 Phataginus tricuspis | reverse complement strand
TTGACAAGAATAAAACAATAGAAAGAATCAATGAAAGCAGAAGCTGGCTCATCTAGAACATAAACAAAATAGATACACCCTTAGTGAGAATTATCAAGAAAAAAAGAAAGTCTACACACATAGAATCAGAAATGAGAAAGGAAAAATCACTACGGACACCACAGAAATACAAGAATTATGAGAGAATACTATGAAAAAGTATATGATAACAAACTTGAAAAACTAGAGGAAATGGACAACTTTCTAGAAAAATACAACCTTCCAAGGGTGACCCAGGAGAAAACAGAAAATCTGAATAGACCAATTACCAGCAAAGAAATTGAATTGGTAATCAAAAAACTACCCTAGAACAAAACCCCTGGACCAGATGGTTTCACTGCTCACTTTTATCAAACATTTAGTGAAGACCTAATACCCATCCTCCTTAAAGTTTTCTAAAGAGTTAAAGAGATAGGAATACTCCCAAACTCATTCTATGAGACCAACATCACTCTAATACCAAAACCAGGCAAAGACACCACAAATATGAAAATTACAGACCAATATACCTGATGAACATAGACGCAAAAATACTTAACAAAGTATTAGCAAACAAATTAAAAAATATATCAAAAAGATCATCCATCATGATCAAGTGGGATTCATCCCTGGATACAAGCATGGTACAACACTCAAAAATCCATCAACATTATTCACTACGTCAACAAAAAGACAAAAACCACATGATCATCTCAACAGATGCTGAAAAAGCATTCAACAAAATTCAATATCCACTCATGATAAAACTCTCAATACAGTGGGTATAGAGAAGTACCTCAGCATAATAAAGGCCATATATGACAAACCCACAGCCAACATTATACTTAACAGTGAGAAGCTGAAAGGTTTTCCTTAAGATCACGAACAAGACAAGGATGCCCACTCTCCCCACTTTTATTCAACATAGTTCTGGAACTCCTGGCCATGGCAGTCAGACAACACAGAGAAATAAAAGGCATCCAGATTGGCAAGGAAGAAGTCAAACTGTCCCTGTTTGCTGATGACATGATATTGCATATAAAAAACCCTAAAGAATCCACTCCAAAACTACTACATCTAATATCTGAGTTCAGCAAAATTGTGGGATACAAAATTAATACACAGAAATCTGTTGCATTCCTATACACTAATGGTGAATTAGCAGAAAGAGAAATCAGGAAAACAATTCCATTCACAATCACATGAAAAAGATTAAATACCTAGGAATAAACCTAACCAAGGAAGCGAAAGACCTATACCCTGAAAACTACAAGACACTCTTTAGTGAAATTAAAGAGGACACTAATAAGTGGAAAATCATCACATGCTCTTGGCTAGGAAGAATTAATATTGTCAAAATGGCCATCCTGCCTAAGCATTCTACAGATTCAGTGCAATCTCTGTCAAAATATCAACAGCGTTCTTCAATGAACCAGAGCAAATAGTTCTAAAATTCATATGGAACCACAAAAGATCCTGAATAGCCAAATCTATCCTGAGAAGGAAGAATAAAGCAGGGGAAATTATCCTCCTTGTCTTCAAGCTCTACTGCAAGCCACAGTAATCAAGACAATTTGGTACTGGCTCAAGAACACACCCATAGACCAGTGGAACAGAATAGAGAGCCCAGATATAAATGCAAGCATATATGGTCAATTAGTATACTATAAAGGAGCCATGGATATACAATGGGGAAATGACAGCCTCTTCAACAGCTGGTGTTGGCAAAACTGGACAGCTACATGTAACAGAATGAAATTGAATTACAGTCTAACCCCATACACAAAAGTAAACTCAAAGTGGATCAAAGACCTAAATGTAAGTCATGAAACCATAAAACTCTTAGAAAAAAACATAGGCAAAAATCTCTTGGACATACATATGAGCAACTTCTTCATGAACATATCTCCCTGGGCAGGGAAACAAAAGCAAAAATGAACCAGGGGGACTATATCAAACTACAAAGCTTCTGTACAGCAAAGCTTCTGTACACCATCAGTAGAACAAAATGTCATCCTACAGTATGGGAGAATATATTCATAAATGACATATCCGATAAGGGGTTGACATCCAAAATATATAAAGAGCTCACGCACCTCAACAAACAAAAAGCAAATAAGCCAATTAAAAATTGGGCAGAGGAGCTGAACAGAAACTTCTCCAAAGAAGAAATTCAAATGGCCAAGAGACACATGAAAAGATGCTCCACATCGCTAATCATCAGAGAAATGCAAATTGAAACCACAATGAGATATAACCTCACACCAGTTAGGATGTCCAACATACAAAAGACACACAACAACAAATGTTGGCAACGATGTGTAGAAAGGGGAACCCTCCTACACTGCTATTGTGAAAGTAAACTAGTTCAACCGTTGTGGAATGGAGGTTCCTCAAAAAACTCAAAACAGAAATACCATTTGACCCAGGAATCCCACTCCTAGGAATTTACCCTAAGAATGCAGCAGTTCAGTTTCAAAAAGACAGATGCACCCCTATGTTTATCGCAGCACTATTTACAATAGCCAAGAAATGGAAGCAACCTAAGTGTCCATCAGTAGATGAATGGATAAAGAAGAAGTGGTACATATACACAATGGACTATTATTCAGACATAAGAAGAAAACAAATACTGCCATTTGCAACAACATGGATGTAGCTAGAGGGGATTATGCTCAGTGAAATAAGCCAGGCGGAGAAAGACAAGTATCAAATGATTTCACTCATCTGTGGAGTATAAGAACAAAGAAAAAACTGAAGGAACAAAACAGCAGCAGACTCCCAGAACCTAAGAATGGACTAACAGTTACCAAAGGGAAAGGACTATGGAGGATTGGTGGGAAGGGATGGATAAGGGGAAAAAGGGGCATTACGATTAGCACACATAATATAGGGTGTGGCACAGGGAAGGCAGTGCACATGGAGAAGACAAGTAGTGATTCTATAGCATTTTACTATGCTGATGGATAGTGACTGTTGTGGGGTATGTGGTGGGGACTTGATAATGGAGGGAATCTAGTAACAACAGTGTTGTTCATGTAAGTGTATATTAATGATACAAAATAATAATAAATGAGTAAATAATTGGGGATTGACTTTAGAAACATGATTTTGCAAACCTAGATAAATTAATCTATGAAATAGAGGTAATGATCTATGATAGCAACAATCTGAAACTAGAAGACAAATGAACAAAATACAGCATGTGAATAACAGCTGATTTATTTGTCCTGTTTTAATGTCTTGAATAATTATCTGGCTATTGAATTATAGACCCCTTGAATTTTCTTCTTTATACCATTTTGTATGGAAAAAATTCGTCCATATATGTGTATGTGTATGCATGTGTGTACGTATCACTTTTGTGATAGAAGAAAAGGTAATTATAAATCATATAATCTAGTTTAAGGTTAGTTAATCTCCTCACATTAGAGTCTTCTAAATTTTCAACTCAAAGTTGTTGAAACACTGTTTTCCATATATTTTCCTCTTCACCAATAAGAGGTTTGATTATTGTGACATTTCTTAAGAATGCCCCGTTTTGTTTTCAGCTTTTTTCCCCAATCCACTGACACCTATTCTTCATGTTTTGCTACATAGGTAATGACAGTTATGCTTCACTGGCAAGGATTATGTGTGGCATCCCAATCTCTGAAATGTTAAAATGTGAAAAAAATGGGTGTCCTTGAAGCAATGAAATATGATATCTGGTTTTATTTTTCTTTTTTAAGCATGCCTCCCCATTTTTTTCCTGAGAACACTATTTATGGTTTTCAGAATATAAAAAATAGATGTATGTGTATATATGTGTGTGTAGAGAGAAGGGAGAGAAAGGCACTATTTATACCATTGGACAAATTACATTTTTAATTCATCAGTATCCTGTGGACATTTATTTCATAGCATTCTTTTTAATGACTGCATGGAGGTCCTCTTTTGATGGATAATTAAAATTTTTCATTTTTTGCTATTGCAAAAATGGTATAAGGAACATCAGTTTATTAATGTTTGTGTTTTTGGACCATGATTGATGTTTGACTTACAGAAATGTCAGTGAGGTGATTTCCTTTAGCTTCTGGAGACAAGCTAGAATTTCCAGGGACGTTAAGAATAGCCGAAGCAGCATGTAAGAGTATGGCATCCAAAAATTCCTGAACATAAGGGATATTTTTAATTTTATCTCTGCTGGAAGTAAGGAAGCTATGTTTCCATAACATTCCAAAATCTTGAGCCACTCCCAAAGCATAGCTAATATTGGTATAAAGGTTGCAGTTTTGCCTTTGCTAGGATACAGGCCTATTAGAGTGCATATAGCTTGTTGTATTGGACCAGAGTAGCCAGATGCAAAGGTGCTGCTTCAGTTTCTTCAAAAAAGGGTTGATGTTGCACCTCCACCACAATATTTACTATGAAAAATAAGCATTATCCAAAGGAGTTATCTGTAAGTCATCACTGGGGGTTAGTAGGTGATCTGTCAGTATTAAGCAGTGATTCAGGGTTTTGTTGGTGGAGGTGGGGAGAGGAGTAGCAGGGTTAAGGTTATTATAGTAGGCAGAAGTGGCAGAAGTGGCACTTAACAGGAGAATTTCATAGAAAATGAGATGGCTTATTGAAAGATGAGTACAACTACAGTTAAGAGCTTCAACAGCATGTGGCACAAAGATGGTTAAAGATGATCGCATGACTATTTCCTCAGTGACCTTTACAAAAAGGGCAGTAGCTGGTATAGCTCTGAGGCAGGGTGGTTATCTCTTGGCTATAGGATTACTTGTTGGCTGTAATATCCTATGGGTTGGTGGTGATCCTCATGCTTTTGGGTAAGTACCCCAAGGCCATTCTCTTCTTTTTCATAAACAAAAAGGAAGAAAGGGAGTTGATAATTGGGGCATCCAAGGGCAGGGCAGCTTATTAAACTTTCTTTTAAGATTTGAAAAGTCATGTCATCTTCCCAGATAATAGGGTCAGATTTACTGTTTTTTAACAAGGCGCGAAAAGGTTTGGGCCACAAGGGAAAACCTTGGAATCTAGTTGTGACAATAGACTGCCAATCTGAGAAAACCTCACAGTTGATGTTTGGTTTTGGGTTTTGGGAAGTTCAGGATACTGCAAAGCTTGTCTGGATCTAAATGCAGTCCTTGTTCTGAGGTAAGGTGTCTTAAATGCTGAACTTGAGTTGGAACACATTGTAATTTTTCCTTAGAGACTTTACATCCCTTTTTGTCTAGGAGTTTTAGCAAGTGAATGCTATCTTCTTGTGTTAAGGCTTGGGAAGGGGAGCAGAGAAAGTAAGCCATCCACATATTAAAGTGAAGCCTTCAGGGAACTTGATATCATTTGGTCAGTCTTTAAAGTTTGTGAGAAATAAAAAGAGCTTTCAGTGAAACTCTGGGGCATTACTAGTGTATCTAGTGCAGGTATATTGCTCTCCTTTCCAAGTAAAGGCAAAGAGCTACTTACTGCAGTACTGAAGAGAGCACTACATAAATCAATCACACACACACACACACAAATGCTTTCCATAGGGATGGAGGCTAAAAAAAGTGTGGGGATTGTGGACAGCAGGGTGCTGAGGGATGGCTATTATTCATGGCTTGGAGGTCCTGGACAGCCTACACCCATGGCCCTTGGTTTCCTCAGAGGTAAAATAAGAGTGTTACACAGGGACTAGTGCAGGAAATAGTTGGATTTTGCCCATGAAGAGAATGGTAGCTGATCCAATAGGAAGAAATGATTAGTGTATTTGGAATTAACTTTAGTGCCATCAGAGACAGAGGAAATAAAAGATGTTGAAAGGTCATTTGATTTACCTACGTGGCTTTTTTGGTGGCTGCCATCAAACTAGAATTATTTCCCCCTTTAGAGAGAAAGAAATTCCAATATGATATTTTTCCAAGAAATCTTGGCCCAACAAATAAATAGGGGCAGAAGAACCAAGGAGAAAAGAAGGGCTTTCTCTTGAAGGACCTAAGCAAAAGGGGAAAGATTTATAAGTAGGAACCTATCAAGGATTATTAAAGACCTTCAGAATTTGAACCACTTTAATTCTTCAAGGCATGGGCTGTTTAATGGTAGTGAGGTTGAGCACCAAGAGTGTAGCTCTGGTGTCAATAAGGACAGAGAGATTCATTCCCAATTTGGAGAGTGGTTTCTTCTAGTCAGTTAAGGAGAAGAATTGGGGAAAACTCCTGTAGCTTCTTGGACTCCTGTCACTGGGGATTAGGAGACCACTAGAAAGGTTAGTTATAGGGTTAAAAGAACCTGGTGTGCTTAAGCTTATATCAGTCTTTATTCTAGTGTCCTGACACTTTCAGTAATGGCAGAGACCAGGATGATTTTGTTTTTGTTTAGGGGCCTTCATTCATTGGAGTTGAAAATTGAGGATTTTGGTCTTCCTTTCAGTTGAATCATCTAGGGTGTGGGTAAGCTAGTTTGCTAAATTAACTAAGTCTGCAGTGGACTAGTTTCCTATCCCATCTTGGTCCTTTTAAGAGAAAGATCCTGGTTCAGTCCATTAATGAGAGGTAAAGGCTACCCAAGTGGATTCAACATACAAAAGAAAACCAGGCTTTTCTTTAAAGACAATTTGGAGCCAGCTATAATAATTATACATGGGCTCATTGGGCTTGTGGGTATTAGCCTGAATATTATTCCAATTGACCGGCTTTGGGAAAGCCCACAAATTGCCAAATGGGTCACTTGGTGATTTCCCAAGCGTGATCATATAATAAGGTTACAGGGACAACAAATGCTGGCAAGGATGCGGAGAAAGGGGAACCCTCCTACACTGCTGGTGGGAAGGTAAGCTAGTTCAACCATTGTGGAAAGCAATATGGAGGTTCCTCAAAAAACTAAAAATGCAAATACAATTTGACCCAGGAATCCCATTCCTTGGAATTTATCCAAAGAATACAACTTCTCAGATTCAAAAAGACATATGCACTCCTGTGTTTATTGCAGCACTTTTTACAATAGCCAAGATATGGAAGCAACCTAAGTGTCCATCAGTAGATGAATGCATAAAGAAGTGGTGGTACATATACACAATGGAATACTATTCAGCCATAAGAAGGAAACAAATCCTGCCATTTGCAATAACATGGATGGAGCTGGAGGATATTATGCTCAGTGAAATAAGCCAGGCAGAGAAAGACAAGTGCCAAATGATTTCCCTCATTTGTGGAGTATAACAATGAAGCAAAACTGAAGGAACAAAATAGTAGCAGACTCAGAGACTCCAGGAAGGAACTAGTGGTTACCAAAGGGGAGGGGTTGGGGATGGTGGGTGGGGAGAGAGGGAGAAGGGGATTGTGGGGTATTATGTTTAGTACAAATGGTGTGGGAAATCACTGGGACTGAATTGGGGTATGAGTGGGGACTTGATAATATGCTTAAATATAGTAACCACATTGTTTTTTCATGTGAAACCTTCATAAGAGTGTATATCAATAATACCTTAATTAAAAAAAATAAGATTACAGAGGTTTCTCTATCCCCAAGTTGTAATTCTCAAGACTTCTTGGAATCATTCTAATTGGCAATTTTCATCCTGTGTTGGGCCTGGCCTTCACCAACAAGCATGTGGACTAGCTGATAAAGTCAGAGAAGCCAGGTCAATAAGTTTGAATGACTATATTAAATTCCTTAACAAATCTGTAGGGGTCCTCAGTTACTTGGGAAAACCTTTGATTATAGCTCATAATTCAGCTTTAGTCCAGGAAACATAAGAAATTAAGGGCTTAGCATTTGGATCCTCGGGTGTATGATTTTAGGGCTGGTTTTAATAGGACTGGAAGAGGAGGAAGAAGTAGGAGGTTCAGAGAAAAAGGGAAGTGAAGGGATTGTAATAAGGAAGTAGAGGGTGTAGAGGAGATGTGGACAGTGCAGAAAAGAGGAAGCTGATAATCACAAACAAAGAGGGCAGGAGAGGGGGAAGAAGAGGTTTCAGAAGCTTTCTAGTCTTTCCTTTGTTTGCCTCAGTTAATTTAGAAATAAAATATCTTAGAGTCAACTTTGGACTCTTGGATATGTTTGGAAGTCTCCAGGCAACAATCACATATCCATTTGGTGTGTTTAATTCTATAGCCATGGTCTTCTAGCTTCATTCTGATAAAAACAAGTTTGGGGAGGTCAAAAGTTCCCATAATGGCCATTGGAGTCCTATATTATCTTTGGTTAAGTTGATCCGTTAGAGGCAGGGTAATAATTTTGGAGAAGAACCCTCCTGAAAGAAATTAAAGAATTGAAACCCCACACTTCAAAACCAGAGGTTCAGAAAACAAATTTTGAGTACTCACCAAAATGCCTTCAAGAAAACGGTTCCCAGATAAAGTCAGAGAGCTCAACCAAAAGGAGAGAGCTCAAATCTGAGAGGAGACTTAATAAATCAAAAGGAAGATGACCCATGGAAGCAGAGAGCTCAAAGCGCTCAAGTGGTTTCTGCTCATGGTTCTGGAGGTTGTTAGTTCCTCAGGGATTCAGATCCCACTTCAGACACCATGAAATGTCAGCCCTTTGAAAGAAAAAGGTAAGCAATTCAGCCAGAAATAATGAGTTTTTTAAGAATAGCATAGAAATTACAATTTGGGACAAGCAAACTATGACAAACCATAAGCAAGTTTGAAGAACAAAGGAGGAGAGCATCCTTTTAGAGGGAAGGAGAAAGTTGGGAGGGGTTATTTTGAACAAAACTTCATTGGAGGAAAATGAGAGTTCAAGGTGGTGGTGGTCTTTCATTGGCCATAGGTGAGGGCAGCCTGCTTTTGCCAGGCCAAGAGGAAATCTTTCTTCCTGCCAGACTGTATAGGCTGCAACAGGTGATACATACGTGAGAGAGAGCCTTCCCTTCGTGGTGTCCTGAGTCCAATTTTGAGTCAGGTTTCCTTAACACAATTTCACAAGATCTTGTTTTTTAAACAGTATAACGAACCTTGATAAGTGCTGAGAAAAAAACAAAAGCGGATCATAAAACCTAGTTGTAAGTAGCTGACCAATTTGTGCGCACTCTTTACCAATGAATGGTCCTCACACCTAGACAACTGCAAAATTTCTCTCTCCTTCCTCATATGCTGATACTATTTTCCTTTTCCTCATTTCTCCCCTTCCCCTGCATTACTATTGTTTATATGTATTACATATTACTATTTTCTTTTACTGTTTCCCCTCTTCTTCTATTCTTTATCATAGCAATCATTGGCAGCAGTGATGAGAAAAGCAGAGGAAAGAGTAGGTGAGAACTAGTGAGAAGCTGAGAGAAGAATAAGTTATGAATCTTCATAACATGCCTTCCATCCTGTTGTAATTCACTCATAGGAACAAAGAAGAGAAGCTTATGTTATGCCTATTCTTAACTCTTCAATCCTGTTTCCCACCTCAATATTCCAAGAGCCCCTAATCTTCTCACTATGTTTCCAGGCCCTTTGATTGCTCTTTATATTCTGGTCTCAGATCTAGGCATGATGTCTTTTTCTTACATCCTAGTATCATATTTTTATTTTCCTCCTATGGGAATAATTATGATTCTATATGGTTAGTAGCATTAAGTTAGGTTATCCATTTTATGAAGGTGGATATTTAAGAAAACATTGCCAATATTTACCTTGCTTACTTTTTTTTCTAAATACCCACATTCCATTTAGGTGAAAAGACTGTTACTTCATTAACACCAATTATTATTATTGTATTATTCTCATACAGACAGGTCTTATTCTTTGATCCTTAAGGTGACTTTGCATTTGTGTCTTAAGCTCCCTTGTGTGTTGATTTTTACCATTTAACTCTCCAAAGATAGCTGTATTGGGGTGGGGGGATACTCATACACTGCATACAGCGAATTAGGAATATGTCATACCCCATAAGAAAGTTCTAACATTCATCAATTAGTAATTTCGAAAACAGAAAAGGTTGCATAGGCTACCCTTTGTCCTGTATCCTATTGTACAGATGAAAGTCAAGCCAGGCATGTTCCAAGCAGAAATAGTCTTCTTTCTGTTAAATAAAATTGAAATTATATTTATAATTCCATTATCTTGTATTTATATCCATTTGGTTTTATGGGGTTAAAACTTGTCAAGGATAGTTGGTATTTCATAGGTTTCACTATAACAGTAAAATTGTTTAATCTCAAAAGTACACAATATATGTCTGTAATAGATGAACAGTGATTTTGTAATAGATGAACATAGATATTGTAAATAGTGTCTACTCTATGCACATACACAATTTCTTTCTGTTTTTTCCAAAGGTTTGTGTCTCCAACTTTCAACCACTTTTCCTACTACACTGAAAAATTCTTTGGTTAATATGTTAAAGATATGCTATTTAAAGCAGTATGGCATTTTTAAGTATTAGTAGTATCTTCATTATAGTTATTTTGTAAATATGTTTTGCTTCCTTTTTTTTCTCTTTTACTGTAATTTCAGATCCTCCTGGTAGTCAAGTAAGCAGGATAATGTTGTTACAGAATATACATGTTGCTATAGTGATACATTTTATGAATATATAGTTTATCTTCATCCTTATTTAAGATATTTATTAAGACCTGATCTATGATGATCCTGACTGGGGTGCTATAAAAATGAAATATATACCACATCTTCCATAGACTTATTGTTTTCTAGCATGTTACTATCTAGGAATATAGACAATAAATGTGTAAAGATACTAATATGTTTTTAATAGTTACATTATTATGTACTATTATAAAGTACAAATAAAGATTTAAAATTATCATAGTAAGTGTTAAGTAAATACTTATGGATGAATGGAATAAGTTTACATGGTTGATTGAAGGGAAGCTGTAAGAATTACAGTTAACAAAGATGAAAATTAATGAGAAACTAAAGAACTAAGTTCCAACATGGCTTTTTTTTTGGTATCATTAATATACAATCACTTGAACAACATTATGGTTACTAAACCCCCTATTATCAAGTCCCCCCCACATACCCCACTACAGTCACTGTCCATCATCGTAGTAAGATGCTATGGAATCATTCCTTGTTTTCTCTATACATACTGCCTTTCCCGTGTCCCCCACCACTGCATTACGTCTCCTAATCGTAATGCCCCGTTTTCCCCATTATCTCTCCCTTCCAACCCATCCTCCCCAGTCCCTTTCCCTTTGGTAACTGTTAGTCCATTCTTGAGTTCTCTGAGTCTGCTGCTGTTTTGTTCCTTCAGTTTTTCCTTTGTTCTTATAGTCCACAGATGAGTGAAATCATTTGATACTTGTCTTTCTCCGCCTGGCTTATTTCACTGAGCATAATACCCTCTAGCTCCATCCATGCTGTAGCAAATAGTAGGATTTGTTTTCTTCTTATGTCTGAATAATACTCCATTGTGTATATGTACCACGTCTTCTTTATCCATTCATCTACTGATGGACACTTAGGTTGCTTCCATTTCTTGGCTATTGTAAATAGTGCTGCAATAAACATAGGAATGCATATGTCTTTTTCGAACTGTGCTGCTGCATTCTTAGGGTAAATTGCTAGGAGTGGAATTCCTGGGTCAAATGATATTTCTATTTTTAGTTTTTTGAGGAACCTCCATACTGCTTTCCGCAATGGTTGAACTAGTTTACATTCCCACCAGCAGTGTAGGAGGGTTCCCCTTTCTCCACATCCTCACCAACATTTGTTGTTGCTTGTCTTTTAGATGTTGGCCATCCTAACTGGTGTAAGGTGATAGCTCATTGTGGTTTTAATTTGCATTTCTCTGATGATTAGCAATGTGGAGCATCTTTTCATGTGCCTGTTGGCCATCTGAATATCTTCTTTGGAGAAGTTTCTGTTCAGCTCCTCTGCTCATTTTTTAATTGGGTTATTTGTGTTTTGTTTGTTGAGGTGCATGAGCTTTTTATATACTTTGAATGTCAGCTCCTTATCATATATGTCATTTATGAATATATTCTCCCATACTGTAGGATGTCTTTTTGTTCTACTGATGGTGTACAGAAGCTTTGTAGTTTGATATAGTCCCACGTGTTCATTTTTGCTTTTGTTTTCCTTGCCCGGGGAGATATGTTCATGAAGAAGTTGCTCATGTTTATGTCCAAGAGATTTTTGCCTATGTTTTTCTCTAAGAGTTTTATGGTTTCATGACTTACATTCAGGTCTATGATCCATTTTGAGTTTACTTTTATGTATGGTGTTAGACAGTAGCTGTCCAGTTTTGCCAACATCAGCTGTTGAAGAGGCTGTCATTTCCCCATTGGATATCCATAGCTCCTTTCTAGTATACTAATTGACCATATATGCTTGGGTTTATATCTGGGCTCTCTATTCTGTTCCACTGGTCTATGGGTATGTTCTTGTGCCAGTATCAAATTGTCTTGATTACTGTGGCTTTGTAGTAGAGCTTGAAGTCAGGGAGCATAATTCCCCCTGCTTTATTCTTCCTTCTCAGGATAGCTTTAGCTATTCAGAGTCTTTTGTGTTTCCATATGAATTTTAGAACTATTTGCTCTAGTTTATTGAAGAATGCTATTGATATTTTGACAGGGATTGCATTGAATCTGTAGATTGCTTTAGGCAGGATGGCCATTTTGACAATATTAATTCTTCCTAGCCAAGAGCATAGGATGAATTTCAACTTATTAGTGTCCTCTTTCTCTAAAGAGTGTCTTGTAGTTTTCAGAATATAGGTCTTTCACTTCCTTTATTAGGTTTACTCCTAGGTATTTTATTCTTTTTGATGCGATTGTGAATTGAATTGTTTTCTTGATTTGTCTTTCTGCTAATTCACTGTTAGTGTATAGGAATGCAACAGATTTCTGTGTATGAATTTTGTATCCCCCAACTTTCCTGAATTCAGATATTAAATGCAGTTGTTTTGGAGTGGATTCTTTAGGGTTTTTTTTTATGTACAGTATCATGTCATCTGCAAACAGGGACAGTTTGACTTCTTCTTTGCCAATCTGGATGCCTTTTATTTCTATGTGTTGTCTGATTGCCGTGGCTAGGACCTCCAGAACTATGTTGAATAAAAGACGGAAGAATTGGTATCCTTGTCTTGGTCCTTATCTTAAAGGAAAAGCTTTCAGATTCTCGCTGTTAAGTATAATGTTGGCTGTGGGTCTGTTATATATGGCCTTTATTATGTTGAGGTACTTGCCCTCTATACCCATTTTGTTGAGAGTTTTTATCATGAATGAATGTTGAATTTTGTCGAATGCTTTTTCAGCATCTATGGAGATGACTGTGTGGTTTTTGTTCTTCTTTTTGTTGATGTAGTGGATGATGTTGATGGATTTTCGAATGCTGTACCATCCTTACATCCCTGGGATGAATCCCACTTGATCATGATGGATGATCTTTTCGATATGTTTTTGAATTCGGTTTGTTAATATTTTGTTGAGTGTTTTTGCATCTGTGTTCATCAGGTATATTGGTCTGTAATTTTCTTTTTTTGTGGTGTCTTTGCCTGGTTTTGGTATTAGAGTGATGTTGGTCTCATAGAATGAGTTTGGGAGTATTCCTTCCTCTTCTACTCTTTAAAAAACTTTAAGGAGTATGGATATTAGGTCTTCACTAAATGTTTGATAAAATTGAGCAGTGAATACATCTGGTCCAGGGATTTTGTTCTAGGGTAGTTTTTTGATTACCAATTCAATTTCTTTGCTGGTAATTGGTCTATTCAGATTTTCTGTTTCCTCCTGGGTCACCCTTGGAAGGTTGTATTTTTCTAGAAAGTTGTCCATTTCTTCTAGGGTACCAAGTTTGTTACCATACACTTTTTCTTAGTATTCTCTGATAATTCTTTGTATTTCTGTGGTGTCCGTAGTGATTTTTCCTTTCTCATTTCTGATTCTGTTTATATGTGTAGACTCTTTTTTTCTTGATAATTCTCACTAAGGGTGTATCTATTTTGTTTATGTTCTAGAAGAACCAGCTTCTGCTTTCATTGATTCTTTCTATTGTTTTATTCTTGTCAA
>JAQQAC010009165.1:33729916-33851963 GCA_029783875.1 Phataginus tricuspis | reverse complement strand
ATTTCTTGTTTCATACCATTGTGGTCTGGAAAGATGCTTGATACAATTTCAATCTTTTTTAATTTATTGGGGCTCTTTTTGTATCCTAATATGTGATCTATTCTGAATAATGTATGTACACTTGAGAAAAATGTGTATCCTGCTCCTTTTGCATGGATTGTTCTCTATATATCTGTTAAGTCCATCTGTTCTAAAATATCATTCAATGCCTCTGCCTCCATATTTGTTTTCTGTCTTGATGATCTATCCATTGATGTAAGTATGGTGTTAAAAATACCCTAATATGATTGAATTGCTGTCTATTTCTCCCTTTAGGTCTGTTAGTATTTATTTTACATATGTAGGTGCTCCTATGTTGGATGCATGGATTTTTTTTATACAATTTTTTTATTAAGGTATTATTGATATACATTCTTATGAAGGTTTCACATCAAAAACAATGTGGTTACTACATTTGGGTGCATAGATATTTACAATTGTTATGTCCTCTTGTTGGACTGTTTCTTTATCATTATATAATGTTCTTCTTTGTCTTGTTACTTTTTTTGTTTTGAAGTCTGTTTTGTCTGAGATAACTACTGCTACTCTTGCTTTTTTCTCGCTTTCATTTGCATTAAATATTTTCTAACCCTTCACTTTCACTCTATGTATGTCTTTAGGTAGGCAGTATATAGATGGATCTTGTTTCTTCATCCATTCTGCTACCCTATGTCTTTTGGTTGGTGCCTTCAGTCCATTTACATTTAAGGTAGTTATTGATAGGTACATACTTATTGCCATTTTATTAATTGTTTTCTGGTTGTTTTTGTAGTTCCTCTCTGTTCCTTTCTTCCTCTTTTATACTCATCTCTTGTTATTTGATGGTTTCTTTAGTGTTATGTTAGTGTTATGCTTGGATTCCTTTTTTTAAAAAAAAATTGTATATCTATTATAGACTTTAGGTTTGTGGTTACCTTAAGGTTCATAGAAAGTTTCCTATATATATAAAATTGTCTATATTAAGTTGATAGTCACTGTATTTCAAACACAATCTAAAAGCACTTCTTATTTATTCTTCTTTCTCCTCCATACTTTGTGTATAAGATGTCACAACATACTTCCTTTGTGTATTCCTTGGTTGATTTTTGTCAATATAGTTGATTATATTGTTTGATCTTAGTTGACTTTGCTACTTTTTTTTTTAATTTCATACTTGCTTTGTAAGTAATTGGTCTACTGCCTTTACTGTGGGTTTATTTTCCACTGTTGAAAAATGTTTAGGCTCAAGATCATTTCCATTACAGAAGTTCCTTTAACATGTGCTGTAAGGCTGGTTTAGTGGTGGTGAATTCTTTTAACCTTCATTTATCTGGGAAACTTTTAATCTCTCCTTCAATTCTGATTGATAACCTTGCTGAATAGAGGACTTTTGGTTGTAGGTTCAATATATTAAATATTACATTCCACTCCCTTCTGGCCTGTAAAGTTTCTGCTGAGAAATTTGTTGATAGCCTTATAGAATTTCCCTTATAGGTAACTGTCTTCCTCTTTTGCTGCTTTAAATTTTACTCTTCATATTTAATCTTTGCCATTTTAATTACTGTAAATCTTGATGTTGTCTTCCTGGGGTTACTTTTATTAGTCTGTGCTTCCAGGACCTGGATGTCTATTTCCTTCCCCAGATTTGGGAAGTTTTCAGCTATCATTTCTTCAAGAGACTTTCTACCCCTTTGTCTCTCTCTTCTCATTCTGGAACCCCTGTTGTGAAAATATTGTTGTGTTTGGAGTTGTCACAGAGCTCTCTTAGTATCTTCTCATTTTAGAAATTCTTTTTTCTTTCTGTTCCTCAGGTTGGTTGTTTTCATGTTCCTTATCTTCTATCACATTGATTCTTTCCTCCACTTCCAGCAATCTGCTATTCATTACCTCCATTGTGTTCTTCATTTCACTTACTGTATTTTTCATCTCTGAGTGGCTCTTTTTCAAATTTCCTCTTTGTTGAAATTCTCTCTGAGATAATCAATTCTTTTCCCCAACTCAGTGAGGATCTTTATGATTTTTACTTTGAAATCTTTATCAAAAAGATTGATAATCTTCTTTTCATTTAGCCCTTTTCTGGTGTCTTGTCATGTCTTTTTTGGTACATATTCCTCTGCCTTCTCATTTTGTCTGGGTTCCTGAATTTCCTCCTTTGTATTTGATACATCAGCTATGCCTCTAGAAAGTAATGGCCTTATGAAGAAGCCATCCTATGGTGCCCAGAAGCTCAAGACTCTATGCTCACCAGTGCTGGGTTCTCCTCTGCGGCGGAGCTGCAGTTGCTGTTGCTAGGCTGTGGACAAGGCTGCCTTTCTACCTGTCTCCTGGCAGTGGCTGATCACTGTAAGCAGAGGCTGATAACTTACCTCTGCATTTCCTTTGTGTGCCATGAGGTGCTTCGACAGAGAGTCATTGTGGGTGGGTCCCCCCTCTGCCTGTCAGTCAGTAGTAGTGGCCTCTACTGGGCCAGATGGGCCTGGTGTGCAGGGGAATGCTGCTGTGGCTCTGAGCCTCCTGTAAGGGAGCTGAAGAGTTTAGCTCTGAGTCCTAAAAACACCCCACCAGTTGGGCTGCAGGATGACTGGAAAAGTCAGGAGAAATTTCCTCCCTTTGCCTTCCGGGCAGCAGTCAGACCACTGCTGGGCCCAGTGAGCTTAGTGGGGTGGGTGTGCAGGGAAACATTGCCACAGGGCTGAGCTGCCAGCAAGAGACATGGAGTGTTTAGAGCTGGCTCTCAACTTGTCCACAAATGCCTGACCAGTTGTGCTGAAGTAGGGCTGTCAATGTGCTATTGCCTTTCCCTTTATCCTCTGGAGATAGTTCTCTCTGACCCCCACCACTCTGGCACACTTCCTGCCCCTGGTAAATCATTAAAACTACCACGTCTGTGTTGGGTCTCAGCAGGACTGACAGAGCATGCCTGTTCTTCATAAGTGCCAGGAGTCTCAGTCTCCCAGAATGCTCCAGCTCTCCCTGGTGTCCATCCCCATTAATCATCAACCCAATGCAATACAGACTCGTGTTACTAGAGCAGATCTCCAAGGCCAGGTGTGTTGGATTCCTGAGTGTTAATCCCCTCCGGGGTCTGTTCCTTTCCTTCCAGCTTGTGGGCTTGTGTGTGGGGGAAGGGTTTGGGTCCCGATCTCACAGCTCTGACCCTTTACCCTTTTTTTTTTTTACAATTTATTTAGGTATCATTAAACTACCCCCTTCATCAGGTCCCACCCACCAACCCCATTACAGTCACTGTCCATCAGCATAGTGAGATGCTATTGAATCACTACTTGTCTTCTCTGAGTTGTATAACCCTCCCCATGCCCCCCCAATATTATGTCTGCTAATCATAATGCCCCCTTTTCCCTCTTATCCCTCCCTTCCCACCCATCTTCCCCAGTCCCTTTCCCTTTGGCAACTATTAGTCCATTCTTGGGTTCTGTGAGTCTGCTGCTGTTTTGTTCCTTCAGTTTTTTTTTCTTTGTTCTTATACTCCACATATGAGTGAAATCATTTGATACTTGTCTTTTTCACCTTGGCTTATTTCACTGAGCATAATACCCTCTAGCTCCATCCATGTTGTTGCAAATGGTAGGATTTGTTTTCTTCTTATTGCTGAATAATATTCCATTGTGTATATGTACCACATCTTCTTTATCCATTCATCTACTGATGGACACTTAGGTTGCTTCCATTTCTTGGCTATTGTAAATAGTGCTGCAATAAACATAGGGGTGCATATGTCTTTTTGAAACTGTGCTGCTGCATTCTTAGGGTAAATGCCTAGGAGTGGGATTCCTGGGTCAACTGGTATTTCTATTTTGAGTTTTTTGAGGAACCTCCATACTGCTTTCCACAATGGTTGAACTAATTTGCATTCCCACCAGCAGTGTAGGAGGGTTCCCTTTTCTCCACATCCTCGCCAACATTTGTTGTTGTTTGTGTTTTGGATGTTGGCCATCCTCACTGGTGTGAGGTGATATCTCATTGTGGTTTTAATCTGCATTTCTCTGATGATTACCGATGTGGAGCATCTTTTCATGTGCCTGTTGGCCATCTGAATTTCTTCTTTAGAGAAGTGTCTATTCATGTCCTGTGCCCATTTCTTAATTGGATTATTTGCTTTTTGTTTGTTAAGGTGCATGAGTTCTTTATATATTTTGGATGTCAACCCCTTATCAGATACATCATTTATGAATATATTTTCCCATACTGTAGGATGTCTTTTTGTTCTACTGATGGTGTCCTTTGCTGTACATAAGCTTTTCAACTTGATATAGTACCACTTGTTCATTTTTCCTTTTGATTCCCTTGCCCGGGGAGATATGTTCATGAAGAAGTTGCTCATGTTTATGTCCAAGAGATTTTTGCGTATGTTTTTTTCTAAGAGTTTTATGGTTTCATGACTTACATTCAGGTCTTTGATCCACCTTGAGTTTACCTTTGTGTATGGGGCTAGACAGTAGTCCAGTTTCATTCTCTTATATGTAGCTGTCCAGTTTTTCCAACACCAGCTGCTGAAGAGGCTGTCATCTCCCCATTGTCTATCCAATGCTCCTTTATCAAATATTAATTGGCTGTAAATGTTCGGGTTAATGTTTGTATTTTCTATTCTGTTCCACTGGTCTGTGGGTGTGTTTTTGTGCCAGTACCAAATTGTCTTGATTACTGTGGCTTTGTAGTAGAGCTTGAAGTCAGGGAGCATAATTCCCCCTGTATGATTCCTCCTTCTCAGAATTGCTTTGGCTATTCGGGGTCTTTTCTGGTTCCATGTGAATTTTTGAGTTATTTGTCCCAGTTCATTGAAGAAAGCTGTTGGTAGTTTGATAGGGATTGCATTGAATCTGTAGATTGCTTTAGGTAGTATAGCCATTTTGACAATATTTATTCTTCCTAGCCAAGAGCATGGGATGCATTTCCATTTGTTAGTGTCCTCTTTAATTTCTCCTAGGAGTGTCTTGTAGTTTTCAGAGTACAGGTCTTTGACTTCCTTCGTTAGGTTTATTCCTAGGTGTTTTATTCTTTTTGATGCAATTGTGAATGGAATTGTTTTTCTGATTTCTCTTTCTGTTAGTTCATCGTTAGTGTATAGGAAAACAGCAAATTTCTGTGTGTTAATTTTGTATCCTGCAACTTTGCTGAATTCAGATATTAATTCTAGTAGTTATGGAATGGAGTCTTTAGGGTTTTTTATGTACAGTATCATGTCATCTGCAAATAGTGACAATTTGACTTATTTACCAATCTGGTTGCCTTGTATGTCTTTGTTTTGTCTGATTGCCGTGGCTAGGACCTCCAGTCCTACGTTGAATAACAGTGGAGAGAGTGGGCACCCCTGTCTTGTTCCCGATCTTAGATGAAAAGCTTTCAGCTTCTCGCTGTTAAGTATGATGTTAGCTGTTGTTGTCTCATATATGACCTTTATGATGTTGAGGTACTTGCTCTCTATACCCATTTTGTTGAGAGTTTTAATCATGAATGGATGCTGAATTTTGTCAAATGCTTTTTCAGCATCTATGGAGATGATCATGTGCTTTTTTGTTCTTCTTTTTGTTGATGTGGTGGATAATGTTGATGGATTTTCGAATGTTGTACCATCCTTGCATCCCTGGGATGAATCCCACTGGAACATGGTGTATGATCCTCTTGATATATTTTTTAATTTGGTGTGCTAATATTTTGTTGAGTATTTTTGCATCTACGTTCATCAGGGATATTGGTCTGTAATTTTCTTTTTTGGTGAGGTCTTTGCCCGTTTTGGTATTAAAGTGATGGTGGCTTCATAGAATGAGTTTGGAAGTATTCCCTCCTCTTCTATTTTTTGGAAAACGTTAAGGAGAATGGGTGTTATTTCTTCTCTATATGTCTGGTAGAATTCAGAGGTGAATCCATCAGGTCCAGGGGTTTTGTTCTTGGGTAGTTTTTTGATTACTGCTTCAATTTCATTACTGGTGATTGGTCTGTTTAGTTTTTCTGTTTCTTGCCTGGTCAGTCTTGGAAGGTTGTATTTTTCTAAGTTGTCCATTTCTTCTAGGTTTTCCTGCTTGTTAGCATATAGATTCTCATAATATTCTCTTATAATTCTTTGTATTTGTGTGGGGTCCGTCGTTATTTTTCCTTTCTCATTTCTGATTCTGTTTATGTGTGTAGATTCTCTTTTTCTCTTAATGAGTCTGGCTAGGGGTTTATCTATTTTGTTTATTTTTTCAAAGAACCAGCTCTTGGTTTCATTGATTTTTTCTATTGTTTTATTCTTTTCAATTTTATTTATTTCTTCTCTGATCTTTATTATGTCCCTCTTTCTGGTTACTTTGAGCCTCCTTTGTTCTTCTTTTTCCAATTTCAGTAATTGTGTCTTTAGACTGTTCATTTGGGAATGTTCTTCCTTCTTTAAATAGGCCTGGATTACAATATACTTTCCTCTTAGAACTGCCTTTGCTGCGTCCCACAGAAGTTGTGGCTTTGTGTTGTTGTTGTCATTAGTCTCCATATATTCTTTGATTTCTGTTTTGATTTGGTCGTTAACCCATTGATTAATTAGGAGAATGTTGTTAAGTCTCTATGTATTTGTGAGCCTTTTTGATTACTTTCTAAAATTTATTTCTAGTTTTATACCTTTGTGGTCTTAGAAGTTGGTTGGTAGGATTTGAATATTTTTGAATTTACTGAGGTTCTTTTTGTGGCCTAGTATGTGGTCTCTTCTGGAAAATGTTCCATGTGCACTTGAGAAGAATGTGTATCCTGCTGCTTTTGGGTGCAGAGTTCTGTAGATGTCTCTTAGGTCCATCTGTTCTAGTGTGTTGTTCAGTGCCTCTGTGTGTTTACTTATCTCTGTCTGGTTGGGCTGTCCTTTGGAGTGAGTGGTGTGTTGAAGTCTCCTAAAATGAATGCATTGCTGTCTATTTCCTCCTTTAATTCTGTTAGTATTTGTTTCACATGTGCTGGCGCTCCTGTGTTGAGTGCATATATATTTATAATGGTTATATATTCTTGTTGGACTGACCCCTTTTTCATTATGTAGTGTCCTTCTTTATCTCTTGCTACTTTCTTCGTTTTGGAGTCTATTTTGTCTGATACAAGTACTGCAACACCTGCTTTGTTCTCTTTGTTGTTTGCATGAAATATCTTTTTCCATCCCTTCACTTTTAGTCTGTGTGTATATTTGGGTTTGAGGTGAGTCTCTTGGAAGCAGCATATAGATGGGTCTTGCTTTTTTATCCATTCTGTTACTCTGTGTCTTTTGATTGGTGTATTCAGTCCATTTACATTTCGGGTGGTTATTGATAGATATGTACTTATCGCCATTGCTAGCTTTAGATTCGTGGTTACCATAGGTTCAAGGGTTGCTTCTTTACTATTTAAGAATCTAACTTAACTTTTTTTTAAGTTATTGTGAACACCGTCTGATGTTTCCTCTCCCTTCTTATTCTTCCTCCTCCATTCTTTATATATTAGGTGTTTTATTCTTTGCCTTTCGTTAGTATTTGGATGGTCTGCTTTCTTTGCTATGCTTTTATTTTCTCTGGTGACATCTTTTTAGCCTTACGGTTGCTTCCCTCTAGAGCAGTCCGTTTAAGATATCCTGTAGTGGTGGTTTATGAGTGGCAAACTCTCTCAACTTTCGTTTGCCTGGAAATTGTTTTATTCCTCCGTCATATTTAAATGATAATCGTGCTGGATACAATATTCTTGGTTTGAGGCCATTCTGTTCCATTACGCTAAATATATCATGCCATTCTCTTCTGGCCTGTAAGGTTTCTGTTGAGAAGTCTGATGATAGTCTGATGGGTTTTCCTTTGTAGGTGATCTTTTTTCTCTCTCTAGCTGCCTTTAATACTTTGTCTTTATCTTTGATCTTTGCCATTTTAATTATTATGTGTCCTGGTGTTGTCTTCCTTGGGTCCCTTGTGTTGGGAGATCTGTGGGATTCTGTGGACTGCGAGACTATTTCCTTCCCCAGCATGGCAAAGTTTTCAGCAATTATTTCTTCAAAGACACTTTCTATCACTTTTTCTCTCTCTTCCTCCTCTGGTACTCCTATAATAAGAATATTGTTCCGTTTGAATTAGTCACACAGTTCTCTTAATATTCTTTCATTCCTAGAGATCCTTTTATCTCTCTCAGTACCTCAGCTTCTCTGTATTCCTGTTCTCTGATTTCTATTCCATTAATAGTCTCTTGCAGCTCATCCAGTCTGCTGTTAAGCCTATCGATCGCTTGTCTGATTTCTGCATTGTCTTTCCTCACTTCCCTCACTTCCTGCCTCAGCTCTTGCACATTTCTCTGTAGATCCATCAGCATGGTTATGACTTTTTTCTGAATTTTTTTTTCAGGAAGACTGTGCATTTCCATTCCTTCAGGCTCCCTCTCTGAGGTTGTCTGGTTGATTTTAGTCTGGACCATATTCCTCTGTCTTTTCATGGCTATAGAAGTGGTCGCTGGTAGTCGCTACGTATATCAGCTGGGCTCTTTAAGACTTTAAAAAGAAAAAAAAAAGAACGAAAGAAAGAGAAAAAGAAAAGAAAAGAAAGAGAAGGAAAAACAAAAAACAACAAACAAACAAAAAAGAAACGCCCACCAGGAGTGCATTCTGTGGGGATGCTGTAGATGGCGCTGTTGGTCCACTATTCCACAGCCTTGGCCGCGCCGCTCCGCAGGGCCCTTTATAGCTCTGGCCGGGGTGGGAACGAATAGGAGAGTTTTTATCTCTGTGGGAAGTCTAAGTGCAGCCACCGTTTCCCAGTCACCAGCTAAGGGGTCTGAAACTCCCCACGACTCCCAGCCTGCTGGGCTGAGTGTGCCAAGGCGATCCGGTTCCTCCGCTGGGCTCCTGTCTCTTTAAGACCGCTGAAGAAAGTGCACGCTTTTCTTCTTTTTCTTTTTTTTTCTTTTCCGGGAGCTGGCTGCAAGCACCCTGGCGCATTCCCCACTCAGATCCTGCACCCTCTGTGTGTCCAGTCTCCGCTACACTGCGCGATGTGTGTCAGCGCTCCCAGCATAGATCACCAGGGCTGGTTATTTCATGGGCCTGTACTTCCACTCCCTCCCGGCTCTGAATCCTCTCCTCCCGCCGGTCCGCTGGGGTGGGGAGGTGCTTGCGTTCTGCTGGGTCGCGGCTCCGTACCTTACCCGCCTCGCGGGGTGCCGAGTCCTCTCAGGTGTAGCTGCATGCTGTGCGCTTTCCTGTGTATTCTAGTCTCTCTTTTAGGAATAGTTGTTTTTGCTGTATTTTCATAGATAAATATAGTGTTGGGAGGAGATTTCTGCCGCCCTGGTCACAACGGAAGTCTTCCCGGAAGTCACTGACCCTTTACCCTTTACATTGTTGTCCTCTCTCTTCACCAGGGATAGATGGTCTGTTCTGCAGTCTTCGCGTCATTTTCAGGGTTAGTTTTATTTGCTCTAGTTACTTCCTCAGTGTGTATGTAGAAGGAGGTTTTCACCTTGCCATTCTACATTGACATCTTTTTGCTTTATGCCTCCCTCCTCTTTAACTTTTATCCATGATCCTGGGACTGTCCATCTTGTAAATAAAGTTGCCAGATTTCATATGCATCATTAGTAGATACCAGCTGATTATTATTTATGGTTCTTTATCTGGTATTTATATCATCAAAATGCAATAACATTTAAAGTTTTGACATCTCATAATCTTGTTAATGAGAAGACAACTATTTCCTTCTTCCATAATTGTAAACCATTTTTATTATTAAACACCAATTAAAATTATAAGTCCAGTTTAGTTTTCATTTTGCAAATCTGTTTCCTTCCTATCCCCTTTATAGACACATCTGTCTTAAGCATTTTTTCACTTAAAACTTTATTAGAAACTTTTAGTGCACAAACGTCATACTGGATGAAAGAACACTGTCATACATTCTGTTAGTAAAATGAGATGTTCCAAGTTATTGTTGTGGAATACTCTGTGATAAAGTCCTTCCACTTGAATGACTAGCTGAATGGGGATGCCACGTTTGCTTCTTGGTCTTAAAAATGTATTTTTCATTCATTGATTCTTAAGTTTGAGAAAGTATATCTACTTGAATATCTGAAAATTCATAGTCTGAGATTTTGCTTGTAAGATCTTTTCCACCATCATAGTCTAGAATGCTATTACTCTCTTTGCATTCATCTTCTGATTTTTCTAATAATTGTGAAACTTTTCTGTCAATTTTTTTGACATGACGTTAAATGAGCAGTTCAGAACTCAGCTATGTTTAATGAAAGCTACCTAAAAAATAAAAACCCTGCAAAAGTGGGGTCCCTATAATTTTCTCATGCTCTCTCCCAAAGATATGATACTGTGGGCAACAGAGTAATGAAACTGAAAGATGACATAAGAATGATGATTTATTTCCATACTAGATCAACTTTCTAGACAATTCCATTTTTTCATTTTCTTTTTCTTTTTTTTTAGCATAACTGCTAAAAATAACTGATGAGTGGTAATTAAATAATTCCTAGAATAATGAAGTAGCAAAACACTCAAGATATATGAAAAGTAAGATACTTTAGTTACCATAATATGCCTTCAGTTTATAAAGGGATCACCATAATGTGTCTTCAATATATAAAGGAGTCAAATAGATCCATATAAAAATTGCAAGATAGAGTGAATTTTACTCTATTAAAAAATGAATTTCTTTGTTCTTTGGAAGATTTTTAAGAAAGAATAAGATATGAGATATCAGTGCTTACAGATAAAGTTGCTCAAATAAGAAATTCAAAAATTAAAATTGAGTCTAATAGATCCTTGTATAGCAAGGGTTGATATAACTATATGCCTTAATTTTATTTCACAACCAAACCTAGACTAGTTTGCATTTCCTTCTATCTCAGATGAAGGGGTTAGCCTTTGTAATTCATTCCAAATTAATAATAACCAAAGAAGGCACTCATGTTAAAGATCAAAGCACTTTATTTTTTTTGCATTTAAAAAAAAGATGTAAAACGTATAAAAATAGATGTATAAAAAATCATGTATAACATATGCAATAAATATTTGCCCATTTGGGATATCTGAGTAGATATTTTTGTTAGAAATACCTAAAATATTATCAGAATTCAGAATTTTTTAGTTTTTTAAAAGAAAAGCATGAGTATCATGTAGACCCCACTGTAGCAAGCATTTCACAGAACTATACTTTATAAATCGCAATCTGAGAAAATTATCAAAAACCAAATTGAAGTCAAGGGGATCAGTGACCCACATGTATAATATTTACTTTATCCTCAAGCAGACATGTGAAAAATATGTGAAGAAATACTGGTAAATTCCAGAGACAAAGACCTTCTCCAAAACGACCATTGCTTTTTTCTAGGGATTCTTCCTAGTTTTTCATGGAATAAGAACCCAACTATTTTGTGATGAAGATTAGTGTAGTGCTTGATTCTTCAGATAGAAGTAAAACAGGTACAAAAATCATTTTTGTAGGTCATATTCTTGAAAAAAGGGTTGGGAATTTTTGAAGCCTTAGAAAGCCTTGTTTTTCTTTCTCATTAGAGGATATTTTGGAAAAACAGGAAAAAAGTATGCAATATGAGGTGGGAGGGGAGGAGGAAAGCTCTGCCTAATTTCAGGTACAGAGAAAACCCTCAGATCTTTAAAAGGGCAGATCAAAAGGAAGCAAGAGTAGGGGAAAGTGTTCACAGAGGATAGGACAATGCATGTAAAACAGTGTAAAATCTAAAAGTCAGCTTTTACAATTACTAGCATTTAAAAAGATTTAACTGAGGTGTTACCATTAATTTTATTACATTCTGTATGTTAATCTGCCCATCATTCATTCATTCAATGTTCATTTATTGATAACAGGCTCAGTGGCCTAACACTGTAACCAGTTTTTGGCCTCTAAATTTTATAGTTTAGTTTTACTAAGTACCACAAAAAATATTTCATTTTTTCTTGCACACTTCTAGGACAAAAAGTTACTTGGCATAAAAGTTATTCAGTTGATCGGTTTATTAGTATGCTTTAAATTTTTACCTTTATTCAAATGAAAACATTAATAATCTTTAGTGTATAGCTGTTTTATAGCAGTGCTACTCAAAATGTGGTCTGCGGATCCATGCAGATCCATAATGAGATAATTACAGAATTTGAGGGTTAGGTATAAATTTATTATCTCACAGTTTCTGTGGATCAAGGATCCCAGCATGGCATGACTGGGTTCTTCTGGCTCATGAGGTTGCAGCCTCCTGTTGTCCAGGGCTGCAGTCTTATCTGAAGACTTGGCTGCAGAAGGATCCACTTCCTAGTTCACTCATGCAGGCCTCCTTTCACCACTGCTTCAAATAGCAGCCAGTTTCCCCATTGTGAGTAATCCAAGTGAGAATGATAGCATCCAAGATGAGAGTCACGTTCTTTTATATTTGGATGTGATTTGGATATTCCATCACTTCTACTTTTGCTGCATTCTCTTTGTAAAAACTGAGTCACTTCATTATGCATTATATATTCATTTGTTTTACCTTTTTCTCAGTTTTCCTAGTGTTTGTGAAGTATTATTAAAGGTAATTATTTTAGTAGTATTCAGAAATGCATATTTAACTTACAAATCAAATTTTGTTTCTTGGTGTACTTAACAGTATAGAAATGAATGCTTCATATGCTGGAAGCTACTATCAATATTTGACTACTTTTCATAATGTTATTCCATGTACAAATTTAATAACAGGGTCAGAGTTAACTATGATAACTTACTGGCATTGGACAAGTGGTTTGGGCAAAATATATTAATGTAGTAGGTTTTGCAAATATGCTAATGTGATTGTGGTTTAGAATTCTGAAATCTAACAAATTAAAGTTCTTATCTTTAATAATGACAAACACTTTATTTTAACCTTTTAGAAATTGTAGTCACATAGTGAGAAGCCAGGTTTTATTCCTAGCTGCAAGCCTTTGAGTAAAGGAGGTAACATGTTGTATGGTTCTAACCTCTGCTGAAATAAATGAATGTTTCAGAGTCTCTTGATTCACAACCTTTGATACCTCATAAGGAAGGTAGAAACATTTCCAGCAACTACCAGACTGGCAATTAAAAAGAAAAATTCTACAAGGCATAGACAGGATTCATTTTCCTTATTTTTAAGAACATTATGGTGTCCTCCAGAAGCAGAGATGCATCTTGCTTGACTGTGAAGGTTATATAATACAAATGCATTTTTAGATTAGGGGATTAAAATAATCTGTTAATAGAGTCTAGTGGCTCCATTTATAAATTGCAATCTAAGTATAAGGCCCATTTGAATGCATTTTTAGAAGAAGGATTCAGCACAAGACAGTAGAAGGCCCTAGAATTAAGGTCCCAGGACCAGGATTCAAATCCCATGTCTATCATGAATATATCTGTGACTCTGGAATTTGACTTGGAGTTAGAGACTGTGGAGTCCTTGAAATTGAGCACAGGTCTGGCTTCTACCAACCATCTTGGGTGACCCTGATAATACTGCAACAAAATACAAGTACTGACATTTACTGAGTGATTGCAGTGTGCCAGATCTTGGATGGCATAACTTCAAAACCAAAGGAGATGGAATTTTAAAGGAGTAAAAGGCTACAAGAGAGATTTTATGAGTCACATCTCCAACATCTTTGCTCCAAGGTTGCCCAATAGCTAAGACTGTTGAATGCAACTGTTGTTCTTCAGTTTATAATCACAAAGTGCAGGGTCACCTCCCTAGAAATACAAAGCAAGAAGGATGACCAGCTCTTACCTGAATTTTAGTTTCCAGGTAAAATGGGCAATCCCCTTCTGGTGTGTGTGCATATGTGCACAAATACACACGCGTCCACATGTGCATTCTGGATTATGTCTCGTATTCTTTGGCTCCTGAGTACATTCTCCATTACCATGATAGTCATCTTCGTCATTGGGTTAGCATCTAAAAAACTAAACTGAAAGAATCCTTTCCTGGCAGTTGAGTACTCTTAATATGGACACAAGCTTTATTCCATTGTTTGTAATAGATATTTAAGGGAAAAGGGATTGGAGTACAATGTGTGATACGCTTAAATATGGAGACATCTTAGATTCTAGCTAGAATAGTTTTAAGGGGTTATGCCGTGGAATTGTTGCCCCTGCACCATGCTTTTTCCACACTAAAATAGACTGACTTGGCTTGAAATAGTTTGACTGTAACCTACAAATAGTGGAATAGATAGTTGCTCATAAATTGGTTATTAAAATAGCTGCGCTTTGCCATGTTCTAGGTTGGCAGATTTGTTCTTGACTATATCACCATGTCATCACCAGCTTGCTCATCCTCAGAAAAAGCAAAAATAATGATATAGATTCTATAAGGCATAGGCATACAGTTTTATAACCACATCCTAAAATATGAATGAACAGTCCACATTTTAACTAATGCTTAACTGTAGATGTTGTGTGATGAAGAATAGCTTCTAATTATGAAATGAACCTTGATCAAGAATAGTTTATAATTATGAAATAAACACAAAATAATAGAATGTTGCCTAATATCTTTATCATACATAGAGTAGGACAAAGAAGACCAACATGATTCATGATTTTATCCTTATCATATGTGAATAAGTTTGACACTATCAAGAGTGTCAGAAAATCTTTATACTGAAATGTACAATCATTTTGGAGGGCAATTTGGAAATATCTAAAGCAAGCTGAACATGTGTGTACCTTACAATTTAAAAAAATTCTCTCTTTGACATATGTCCTAGAATAACACTTACATACCCAGTGAGACATGTGTAAGTATTTTCATAGTAGCGTTATTTGTAATAGCAAAAATTGGAAATAACCTAAAGTATTAAGTTCTTATGAAGGAGTAGTATACATATTATCAATAGTGAATGCATTTTATAAGCACAATGTTGCTTTTAAAAAGTAAATTGCGGAAAGTATGTACATTGTGATATGTTATATAAGTTACAAAAACATGCGGAACAATACTTAAAATTATGCAAGGATAAGTATAAATGTAATAAAAGTATAAATAAATTTAGGATAATGAAAAAAACTATCTGTTAATATAATCATTTGGCATATATTTATGTTTTTTGGCATATATTTATGTTTTTAAAATATGCATGTTCTAAAATAGAGTTCCAGAGATTGTTTTGGGACTATTCTGGAGTTTAATTTAAAAACTGTACTTTGAAAACTTGATTTATTCTTAGAAGTATATTAATGTGATTTTTTATATTAAAATGCAATTATTTGTCAAGCTTCAATAATATAAAGCATTTCTGAACATATTCTAGATAGTAATATTTGTGATTTTTAAATTAGTCATGCCAAACACATGACAATGCATTCTTACAGTTAAATATTATGAGATCAAATTCAACATTATGTAATAATGTTGAAATTTCATATGTGTCTAAGCTTGGTTGCCTTAATATTGTATTCATTGACTTGAGTAGACTGAAATATAACTGCTTGGTACCTTGATTTGAATTCTAGGATCATGTCAATGGTAAAGTCTTAAAAGCCATGAAGAATATTCTCTGATTTCCACAAGACCCAAGAGGTGGGTGTTCGTTCTGACCTCCCAAAAGTGCCATTTTGTGTGTGTGCATGTGTGTGTGATATTTTTCACTTGTCATTTATCTAAGTAATGAAGACTTTTTCTTCTTCTTCTTCAATTTCTCTATTAATTACATGCTTGTATTGGTAGCCAGGTGTTTGCAGGCTTGGTCACATTTTAGAAAATCAGAATGAAAGTGAGAGGAAAGAATACACATTGTTGGATGCTTACTATGTATTTACTCTGCTTGGGCCTTACATATTACGTATTTAAATCTCAACAACCTTGGAAAGTTTTACAGGCCAGGATACCAAGATTCATAGACCTGTAAATTGTCCCAGAACACGTAGGTAGTTAACTGTCAGAGTTTAAATTTATACCTATGTCTATCTGGCCTCAAAGCCTGTACTCTTTACATTATATCAAAATGCTTCTTGGAACCGAATTCTTAAGTCTTACATATGTTAATATAAGCAGCATATTTAGATCTCATAAAGAAAAAAAAATAGTTCTCAGTTTGGGCTGCTTTTCCTTTTATGGGTTAATAGCTCTAATTAGCTAATGGAAATAATTGATTGTGTAACAGATGAAAGTTTATTCCAGTTCAAGGTTTTGCAATGTTTTTTTAACCCAGGCTCTGTTTCACGTGTTATTCGAAAACCTTACTTTAATGTTATTTGAAGCTTCAAAACAAATTATCACTAAAAACAAATTATTATTACCCCTACCACCAGATATAGCATATAACTCTGGGAAGAGAAAAACCTTCTTATCAATTGACAATAAGTATTTTTCCTAATGTAATGTAAATTCCAGATGCTATTGTTTGTTATCAGATGCTCTTCTACATATTATCTGTTTAAATGTATTTTCAAAACACAGTGTTAATAACAGTTTACAAATGGATTGTTAATGTCTTAAAACCAAAGTCATTTTTAACAGCAGATTATTATGAAGTTTTTAAATTAATTCGGGAAGGGGAAAGGTTATATGGATGTGTTTTAAATCATTTTAGATTAATCACTCCAAAATCACTTCTGTGACAACAGTCTGGCAAATGCTGGAGTAATATTTTCTGGGTGTTTGATTTTTTTGTCTCTGTTTTTCAGTCTTGTATATGATTGGGAAAAAAACATAATAATGATTTTTAGTGCCTGCTTCTTGGGAAATTCACCTTTTAAAATTAATTAACATTAAACAACTGTTAATCTGAAAACTGTTAATGCAGTCTTGGAGTTGGTAACTTCAATATATATCAGTGTTCACATAGGTAGTTCTAAGGAATTAGGATAATCTAAGGAGTTAGGGAATGAAGGCTACTATTAACTTTCCCTCTTCTGTAGGCTATTGATTCTTTCACATTGGTGACAAAATATACATGAAGAAATTACAGGAGAGCTGCACAGCATTTATAGAACAACAGTTTAAGGAAAAGTTTAAGGTTTTACTTAATATTTCACTTGAAAAGAGTTATGTTGCTAAAGTGTTTTAAATTCCTGCCATAGACAGTTAGACCTGTAAGAAACTTAAGATATCAGCAGCCATGGATCAAGAAATATTACCAAGATTAGGTTTTTCACAACTTTTTTTGACTTTACTAAATATTTTCCTTCTGATAATGTAGGACAGATGTGGAATAGTGATAAATAGTATAGTATAATAGCTCAATTTCCTGTTAGTAATGTAACCCTGCCTTATTATCTGGCTACTTGTGTTATTTTCTGTTAAAATGGGAGCATTCAACCTTGTAGAATTAAAAAAATTATTACAGTACCAAAAAAGGTACTGTAGGAGAATCTTCTCCTTTTCTAAGAACGTATGTATTCAACTATCCCTTGAGATTTGTGCACTTTACTGTAAACCTCAAGTAAAACTAAGCATGTTCAGTATCACTTTAAGCGAGTATTGTTGCTGACTTGATTAGTATCCCAAGAAAGAATCTCTCAGCCTACCTCCTTTGTGTTAAGAGTAGCATCCCCAGAAGTAATCTACTTTTATAACACATAAACGAATTTTTCACAGTTGTTAAATGTCCTGGGTTTATTTCTGAGTATCAATAATTTTTTCCTTGTTAACCCTGGAAGGCTTTTAATGAAATATGCAACTCATCATCAGAATAGGTACTAAACTGAGCTTTGCGGAATTTACCTTTTAATTGACACTTTAGTTAATGTGTTTTTTATCAGAATATTTTTCATTCAAGACTAAAGTTCCAAGTTAATATTCTATAAGAGTGAATTTTATATGTCTGTAGGATTGGCAGCCTTCCGTTCCACGCCATTCTTCTTCACAAGAATAAGTTAAATGAATAGAAAACTCAGAAAGGAAAAAGGCCAACAGAGTATACCATGCATGGTTCTCTCTTAAAAGAGTAGACCTGATGTCCTTGATGAAAACATGAATTTTCTTTTAGTATACATCCCCTTGCTTTAGGATTTGTGGGGTTACATTATTTTTGTTACTTCTCTCAGTGATATATAATTTTTAAGTCTTTCAAACAGTCCAGTCTGAAATAATTTTGAAATTTCTGTATATCTTATTTTGCAAAGATATTAAAAGCTAACACTAGAATTACACATTTGCATCTGTGCTTTCATTCCCATCATATAAAAATTGTGGACGTGTGATTTGAGTGTATTTGTTCATATATGTGTGTGTAAGGTAGTTGGAGAGAACATGGAAAATAATCTGTTACAATCTTGGGGTGAGATTTGTATTTATTTTTAAATTTAAAATGTTTTACAACAAATGAAAATAAAAAATGAAAATTTTAAATTCAGGCATTAATTTGAAAATTACTACTGTAAAATTATCATATTCTTGATACATTGTATTTAAATATAGATAGTTTAAGGAACTTTTATAACAGTCTGAAATTGTGTACTGGGTGTACTGCTTAACTGTTCAAATTTATTAAATATTTGAACATTTGGGGATTAACAAAATACAAAAGTTTTCTGAGGGGATTTTTTGGGTTTAGTTATTTATAGTATATTAGACATAGGAAGCAAGTTCCACCTGGGAACTCGGTGTTTTCCCTCTTTCTCTTTCCCCTCTCTCTTCTCTCCTCTCCTTTTTCTGTCTCTCATTACCCTTAGCATATTTTGCATACTTTCTGTTAGATTAATTCCAGGTGACCTTGGTCAATGCATTGAGCACTTGTAATACTGTTTATATAGTTTTGTGTGCTTCATATGCAAGAGGAACCCTACCACACTAAAACTTCTTCCTTGGAATTCCTTCTGAAAATTCTTATTTTCCATCCTTACTACCACCAAAAACAAAGGTTAGCCTTATGTTTGTTAAGTGGTAACCTACATAGTCAGTGGTAGAATCAGACTGGGAAGAATTTGAGTATTTCCACATAAAATGTACTTTAAAATGCAATAAGCTAAACCACAAGAACCGGAGTTCTTTCCTTTCAGTTGCACATTCCTGTTTCTGCTTCTGAGTTGAAGTAAATCAGACTGTGTTCTGTAATATTAAGCTATAAAAATGTTTAACTGTATCTTTTTTTTAAAAATTGTGTATAAAGTTACAGTTATATCCATTCATAGGCTTTGGGACTTCATATGTGATGGTATATAGTAACCATAGAACAAATACTTACTTGGAAGCAAAGCACATAAAATTGATCCATATGATCCTTGAATTTTGACTTTTTCTCGAGGATGCTTACAGTGTACTGTGTTTCCTTTCATAGTCTTTTAATTTTAGAAGTAAGAAAAGTAAGACTAGTGATTTTTACACCTCTGGAAATTTGGCTTAACTTTAATAATAATAATTACTATTAATTGAGAGTTTATCTTGTACCAGATACCATACTAGGTACTTAGACCTAGTATGCTACCCTCACAAGGCCACTTTGAAATAGTAATAAATCTCACTTCCTAGAAAAATTTGGAAAATCATCATACTTTTGATATTATGTGATCATTTCTGCTAGGAGCTCCCCCTTTTTGTTGTATGGATTTCTAGATAAAGAAACTGAGAACTAATGAAAAGAACAGAGATAACCAAGACTAACAAGAGATTTTAGAAATTTAAAAATAACAGAAATACTAACCAATAAAAACAAAAGCAGGTTCACCACAGTTACATAAATGATAGTGCCAAAAGGAATTCATACAGATTCAAGTATACTAAAATGTAGTATGGTCCTTATTACCTTTCTCCAGTAATTTTTCTTAGGTTTAGATATAATTAGAAGGTATTTAATCAAATAAAGTTTTAGATTGCAACTTAATTTCCCAAAGAATGAATATATGCTAGAATCTTTTGAATATTAAACTGATAAGAACAAATACTACACTTGATCTTAGCCAACAGGCTGAGAAGCAATAGAATCTTTTGAATATTAGTGGAGCCTAACTAGCATTCTAATATGTAATTTCAAATATTCTTAAATTCTAATACGAGTCTCAAAAATTTTAAGAAATGAATTTAACCACTAAATGTCTTAGGAAGATAAGGTTTATAAAATTGAAGGTTGTTTTGCTTACATAATTCTCCTCACATATTTAATAAGGAAAAAATAAACCTAGCTTTAGATTATTAAATTCAGAAAAGCAGTTTTTCTCCCAAGCTTTTAATATGATAATGTGACCTTGCTATGTGAATGAAAGAATGAGAAAATGATATGAACTGTGTTCATTCATTTAACAAATACTCATTGAGAACCTATTCTGTGCCCAGCATAAAAAGTTCCCTGCCCTCGTGGAGCTTACATCTTCAGAGGGGAGATACACAATAAACATAAGTAAGTAAACATATTTTATGTTAGGAAATGATAATGGCTTATGAAAAACAAGAGGACATTGGGAAAAGGGGATAAAGGGGTAATCAGGCTGCAATTTTAAATAGGTCAGGGTAGTCCCTCATTGAGAAGGTGTCATTTAAGCAAAGACTTGAAGGATAAGGGAGTTGGTCAGGAGGATATCTGGCCAAAGAACTCTTCCAGGAGAAAGGAAAGCCAGTGCAAAATGCTTCTAGGTTAGAGTGTGCCTAGTGCCTTTGAGGAAAAGCAGAGAAACCAGGGTGTTTGGAGAGTAGTAAGCAAGGGGGAGAGTGTTAGACAGGTATGAGAGTAGACAGGTAATAGGTATTTATAATCTAGATTTTGTAAGAATTTAGGGTTTTATTCTGGAGTAAGATTGAGCGGGGGAGCATTGTACAGTTTTCAAGCAGAGCAGTGACATGACCTAACTTTGGTTTTAAAAGAATCAGTGGCGCTACTCTTCATAATTGACTGTAGGAGGGCAGGAACAGAAACAGGGACTACTTAGGAGACTATTTCAGTAATCCAGAAAAGAGATAAGTAAATTTTAAGTATTTTTAAAAGTAAGTTTTAAGTATTTTTATTATAATTTCTAATATTTCACTCTATTTGACTAGAGTGAAAGCTGTGAAAATAGTGAAAAGTGGTTAATTTCAGGATACATTTTGAAAGCAGAGCCCACAGGATTTCTGGATGGTTTGGATGTGGGACGGATGAGAGAGGTCAAAAATGACTACAAGATTACACACATAAACAGAATCAGAAGTGAGAAAGGAAAAATCACTATGGACTCCACAGAAATACAAAGAATTGTGAGAGAATACTATGAAAAATTATATGCTAACAAACTGGATAACCTAGAAGAAACGGACAACTTTCTAGAAAACTACAACCTTCCAAGGTTGACCCAGAAAGAAACAGAAAATCTGAACAGACCAATTTCCAGCAACGAAATTGATTTGGTAATCAAAAAACTACCTAAGAACAAAACCTCTGGACCAGATGGCTTCACTGCTGCATTTTATCAAACATTTAGTGAAGACCTAATACCCATCCTCCTTAAAGTTTTCCAAAAAGTAGAAGATGAGGGAATACTCCCAAACTCATTCTACCAGGCTAACATCACCCTAATACCAAAACCAGGCAAAGACACCACAAAAAAAGAAAATTACAGACCAATATCCCTGATGAACATAGATGCAAAAATACTCAACAAAATATTAGCAAACCGAATTCAAAAACTTATCAAAAAAATCATCCACCATGTTCAAGTAGAATTTATTCCAGGGATGCAAGGACGGTACAATATTAGAAAATCTGTCAACATCATCCACTACATCAACAAAAAGAAGGACAAAAACCACATGATCATCTCCATAGATGCTGATAAAGCATTTGACAGAATTCAGCATCCATTCATGATAAAACTCTCAACAAAATGGGGATAGAGGGCAAGTACCTCAACATAATAAAGGCCATATATGACAAACCCACAGCCAACATCATACTTAACAACGAGAAGCTGAAAGCCTTTCCTTTAAGATCGGGAACAAGACAAGGATGCCCCCTCTCCTCACTTTTATTCAACATAGTTCTGGAGGTCTTTGCCACACAATTAGAAACACAAAGAAATAAAGGGCATCCAGATTGGTAAGGAAGAAGTTAAACTGTCACTGTTTGCAGATGACAAGATACTGTACACAAAAAACCCTAAAGACTCCACTCCAAAACTACTAGATCTAATATCTGAATTCAGCAAAGTTGCAGGATACAAAATTAATACACAGAAATCTGTTGCATTCCTATATACTAACAGTGGACTAGCAGAGGGAGAAATCAGAAAAACAATTCCATTCACAATTGCATCAAAAAGAATAAAATACCTAGGAATAAACCTAACCAAGGAAGTGAAAGACCTATATCCTGACAACTACAAGAAACTTATGAGAGAAATTAAAGAAGATGTCAATAAATGGAAATGCATCCCATGCTCATGAATAGGAAGAATTAATATTGTCAAAGTGGCCATCCTGCCTAAAGCAATCTACAGATTCAATGCAATTCCTATCAAAATACCAACAACATTCTTCAATGAACTAGAGGAAAATTCATATGGAACCACAAAAGACCCTGAGTAGCCAAAGCAATACTGAGAAGGAAGAATAAAGCTGGGGGGAATATGCTCCCAACTTCAAGCTCTACTATAAAGCCACAGTAATCAAGACAATTTGGTTCTGGCACAAGAACAGAACAATAGACCAGTGGAACAGACTAGAGAGCCTGGATATAAACCCAAGCATATATGGTCAATTAATATACAATAAAGGAACCATGGACATACCAAGGGGAAATGATAGTCTCTTCAACAACTGGTGTTGGCAAAACTGGACAGCTACATGCAAGAGAATGAAACTGGATTATTGTTTAACCCCATACACAAAAGTAAACTCGAAATGGATCAAAGGCCTGACTGTAAGTCATGAAACCATGAAACTCTTACAAGACAACATAGACAAAAATCTCCTGTATATAAACATGAGCAACTTCTTCCTGAACGCATCTCCTCGAGCAAAGGAAACAAAAGCAAAAATGAGCAATGGGACTACATCAAGCTGAAAAGCTTCTGTACAGCAAAGGACACCATCAGCAGAACAAAAAGGCATCCTACAGTATGGGAGAATATAGTTGTAAACGACATATCTGACAAGGCGTTAACATTCAAAATATATAAAGAACTCACACGCCTCAACACCCATGAAGCAAATAAGCCAATTAAAAAATGGGTGGAGGATATGAAGAGACAGTTCTCCACAGAAGAAATTCAGATGGCCAACAGACACATGAAAAGATGCTCCACATCACTAATCATCAGGGAAATGCAAATTAAAACCACAATGAGATACCACCTCACACCAGTAAGGATGGCCAGCATCAAAAAGACTAAGAACAACAAATGCTGGCGAAGATGCGGAGAAAGGGGAAGCCTCCTACACTGCTGCTGGTAAGCTAGTTCAACCATTGTGGAAAGCAATATGGAGGTTCCTCAAAAAACTAAAAATAGAAATACCATTTGACCCGGGAATGCCACTCCTTGGAATTTACCCTAAGAATACAACTTCTCAGATTCAAAAAGACATATGCACCCCTATGTTTATCGCAGCATTATTTACAGTAGCCAAGATACAGAAGTAGCCTAAGTGTCCATCAGTAGATGAATGGATAAAGAAGAAGTGGTACATATATACACAATGGAATACTAGTCAGCCATAAGAAAGAAACAAATTGTACCATTTACAACAACATGGATGGAGCTAGAGGGTATTATACTCAGTGAAATAGCCAGGCAGAGAAAGACAAATGCCAAATTATTTCCCTCACTTGTGGAGTATAACAACGCAGCAAAACTGAAGGAACAAAACAGCAGCAGACCCACGGACTCCAAGAAAGGACTAGCAGTTACCAACAGGTAGGGATGTGGGAGGGCGGGTGAGCAGGAGGGAGAAGGGGACTGAGAGGTATTATGTTTAGTACACATGGTGTGGGGGGTCACGGGGATAACAGTGTAGCACAGAGAAGGCAAATAGTGAGTCTGTGGCATCTTACTACACTGATGGATAGTGACTGCAATGGGGTATGGGTGGGGACTTGATAAGATGGGTAAATGTAGTAACCACATTGTTTTTTCATGTGAAACCTTCATAAGAATGTATATCAATAATTACTTAATAAAAAAAATGACTACAAGATTATTTGCATGAGCAATTGAAAAGGATTAAAGTTGCCCTCAACTAAGATGAGGAAGTCTGCCAATGAAACTGGTTTGGGGGATAAAGGCAGATGAGAAGGTCAGTTTGGGGCATGTTAAATTTGAGATATCAGACAGGCCTTTGGACCTGAGCTGTAAACTGGGAAGTCATTAGCATAGTAAACCTATGCCCATGAAACTGGACATAAGTTACCCGGTATTTGAGCAACAACAAGGCAGAAAGGTAGCTGAAAACTAATTTTACCCATTCACAACTTTGTCTGGTGCCTGTATTGCTGATTGCCCAGTTCTTCTGGCCCAAGTAAAGACCACTTTCAGAGTTTAGGGCTATGTAATATACCGTATGTGAAGTAGTAGGCATTCAGTAATTGTTTCTTTTCCTTTCATATATTTCATCATGTAAAAGAGAAGGCAGCTTAAATTTAAATGAGATGCCTGCCTTTCAGTATCTTCAATCTTCAGTAGTGTTGGTTTGGAGAAATGATGAATGAATTACATTCCCCTGTTTTAAGTAATTGGATTACTAAAGCATAAGGCAAAATATACAGTAATACTGGGCTGAATGTGTTGGATGAAGAGAAAAAGCTTTCAAATGGTAAAAACAGAAAATCAGCCTTATTCTCTTAGGCACTGAGAATCATCATCACCTCCTCATCAGTGGTTGCTGTACTTTGGGGCATACTGGAATTGCCTGAGAATGTCTTTAAAATAGTAATATCTGGCTCCTAGCAAATAAAACAAAGTTTGGGAACTACTGTGATGTATACCATTTTTTTTTTATAGTGGAACTATCACTAATAATAACAGTATTCAAATTCTTCCATAGTATTTTTTAATTAAATTCTTTGCTGGTGCCATAAATGGAGGCAGCATTAAGAAAAGGTCCTCTTAAGGGCATTGTGCTATATGAAATAAGCCAGACAGAGAAATATAAATACCATATGACCTCAAGTGTGGAGTATAAAATGAAAACAACAATAAAAAACAAACTCAGGACAATAGAATGGTGGTTACCAGTTCCAGGGGTTGGGGGTGGGTAAAATGTGTAAAGGTGATCAAAAGGTATAAACTTCCATTTATAAATAAGTCATGGGATGTAAAGTACAGCATGGTGACTATAGTTAATACTGTATTGGTTATTTGAAAATTGCTAAGAGAGTAGATCTTTAAAGTCCTTATCATAAGAAAAAAATTGTGTAACCGTTGGATGTTAACTAGAAAAAAAAAGTAAAGATCCTCAAGACAAAACAAATGAGCCCTCTTCTAAGTCATACAAATAAGAGACCACTGTCATAATTTGTTGTTTAAGTTCATGCCAGCTGTTCACCTGGCCATTTATTTATAGCATAACTGAACCCTAAATTGGAGGCAGCTGTCATGTCACAGCAGCTGCATTAGACTTGGAATAAGAAGAGTTAGATTCACATCCCAGGTCATTCTCTTATTAGCAGAGTTAATGGTGTAAATTCATTTAACCTTCCTGAAATTCCAATTTCTTTCTCCCTAACCAAAGCTATTTTGCATGATTGTTATGCATATTTTTAAATTAATGTATGTGAAAGTAAGTTATAAATTATAAAGATATTAAAGAATTAGTATTTGAAAGGATTTTTCTTAACTTTAGAAGTGACATAACATGATAAAATGTAATAATTTCTTGCAGGAATGTTTATTCTTTTCCTCTAAGAGTACAATAATCTTGGGATAGTAATTTTTAAATCTCAGTAATAATTTCTTAATAGCTAAAAATAGTTAGCTATCATATCATTTCAAGTCCCCCCGCCAACCCAAACAAATGCTTTGAAAAGCAGTGTTTATTTTGTATGCTTTTTCAGATGAAAGAAGCCATTTTAACTTCATAAGTGTACATCATGGATAGCACAAAGGAGAACAATTGCAAAAATGATCTTCTACTTCGGGTGGGACTTAATGATAATAAAGCTGGAATGGAAGGATTAGATAAAGCAAAAATTAACAAAATTATAATGGAAGCCACAAAGGTATATTTCTTCTTTTTCTCAATATTTTAAATTTAGTAACTTTTAACTCTTTGTTTAAAAGAAAGTAAGTTTTAAGTATTTTTATTATAATTTTTAATATTGCAGTATTTAATATTATTAAGCAACAAATGGGTATGAAATAATCTCCTTTCTATTCTGTTGCTCTTGCTATCCAGTTTTCTACTTCATATGCACATGATATGCACATAAGAGCAAAATGATATGCATGTTCTTTTTCATGCTTTTTTTTAACCCCAATAAGAGAATACTATGACTGGTGTGTTTGGTTTTGTTTCAATTAATAGAACTTGGAGGTCTTTTTATGTAAATAATTAAAGATCTTCATTCTTTTTTATGCCTGCATGTGTAGATATAGTATGATTTAAGAACTAGTCAGAATCTTTATGGTTGAACATATAAGTCATTTCTAGCCTTTTGCCTTTACAAACAACACTTCAGTGAGTAACTTTGTATTTCATAGCTTTACATATATGTGTATGTACATATAACTATAGGAGAGATTCCTAGAAGTGGAATTGTTCCACCAAGTGCAGATACCCCAAGAGATATATACATGTGCAATTTTTAAATAAATTGCCCAATTGCCCTCCACAGTAGTTTACATTTCCACTGCCAATATATGAGAGTATATTACTATTTCACAATGGTGCCAATACAGTGAGTTACTAAACTTCTGGATTTGCTAATTTACAGTATCACAGTGTACCATTCATTTTCATTTCTCTTATGAAAAGTGAGATTGTGCATTTTTTCATGTTTAAAAGCCACTTGTATTTCCTGTTTTACAAACTGTCTCTTCTTAACCTTTCCACATTTCCATTTGATTGTTTTTTATCTTTTGACTTGGCTTACCATGGTTTCTACTGTGCAGAAGTTTCTTGTTTGCTTCTTTTAATGTATTTGAATTAGTCAACCACATATGGCTTTCTCCAAGATTATAAAAGAATTCTTCAATGGTTTTTATCTACTACTTTTTGGTTTCATCTATATATTATGAAATACACATGCAGAAACATGTAAGATTTAGGACAATGTCCTTATTCTTAAGAAATTCATGCTGATATCCACAGCAACTTACTTTCAAATGGTTTAGCCAAAAAGGGGGTGGAAGGGACAGTGAGTATGTATGTACACGTGTGGATATGTATGTGTACATGCAGTTGTGTGAGTGCATGTAGAGCAGTTGGGGACTGTATGTGTGTACATCTGTGTGCATACATCAGAGTAGGGGTTGGAGGAGAAACCAAATGTAGCAGGATATTAACAGTTGGTATATCTAGATAAGGACATATGGGTGTTCATTGTACTATTCCTCCAACTGTTAAAGACCTGGAAATTTCAAAATAAAAAGTTAAGGGAGAAATAATTTTTTAAGTGTGTAAATGTAGATAAAATTTTTAAAGTAAAAGAGAATTAGGAGATTAAATAGGCACATACAACATATGGACCCTGATTGGATGCTGGTTTGAACAAATACATTTGGAATATTTAGAGGAATATGAATATGGAGAGCATACTAATAATTTTGAGGAATTCATTTTATTGTTAATGTTATGTTAATTTTAGCTGCGAAAATATTGCTATGATTATGTGAGAAAATGGCCTTATTTTTAAGGATGCATATTAAAATACTTTATGGAAGCGGTCATTATACCTATAATTTAGTTTAAAGCAGTTCACTTAAAAAATCAGTGAAGGAAATGCAGCAAAATGTTAACAGTTGTTAAATCTCAGTGGCAGTTTTATTTATGTGTTTATTATACTAATCTGTTTTTCTGTTTAAGACTTCTTTGAAATTTTCATCCTAAAAATTTTCAAAAAGAGTAATAACAAGTATGACCCTAGTTTTCAGGTTAAAAAATAGAATATTTAAGTTATCCTCGATTTCCCTACCTTCTCTCTTTCTCTGTGTCCCAGGACGACTTACTAAATATTCCCAGCTTTTCCTACTGATCTTCAGTGCTTCCTTATGTTCTCCTGGATTATTTGTCTGTTCTTATATTCATACAACATGAGCTTAATTATAATACTTTATAATAAACCTTGATATCTGCTAGAACAAGTTCTTTTTTTTTTTTTGCTCTTTGTTCTTTTCCGTTTTCTTTTTTTTTTGCAATTTTATTTTTATTTAATTTTATTTTTTTACACTTTATTTTGGTATTATTAACCTACAATTACATGTGCAATATTATGGTGATTAAACTACCCCCTTCATCAGGTCCCCTTCACCAACCCCATTACAGTCACTGTCCATCAGCGTAGTGAGATGCTATAGAGTCACTACTTGTCTTCTCTGAGTGTACAGCCTCCCCGTGCCTACGCTACCTTACCTCTGCTAATCGTAATACCCCTTTTACCCTCTTATCCCTCCCTTCCCACTCATCTTCCCCAGTCCCTTTCCCTTTGGTAACTATTAGTCCGTTCTTGGGTTCTGTGAGTCTGTTGCTGTTTTGTTCCTTCAGTTTTTTTCTTTGTTCTTATACTCCACATGTGAGTGAAATCATTTGATACTTGTCTTTTTCGGCTTGGCTTATTTCACTGAGCATAATACCCTCTAACTCCATCCATGTTGTTGCAAATGGTAGGATTTGTTTTCTTCTTATGGCTGAATAATATTCCATTGTGTATATGTACCACATCTTCTTTATCCATTCATCTACTGATGGACACTTAGGTTGCTTCCATTTCTTGGCTATTGTAAATAATGCTAAAATAAACATAGGGGTGCATCTCTCTTTTTGAAACTGGGCTGCTGCATTCTTAGGGTAAATACCTAGGAGTGGGATTCCTGGGTCAAATGGTATTTCTATTTTGAGTTTTTTGAGGAATCTCCATACTGCTTTCCACAATGGTTGAACTAATTTGCATTCCCACCAGCAATGTAGGAGGGTTCCCTTTTCTCCACATCCTCGCCAACATTTGTTGTTGTTTGTGTTGTGGATGTTGGCCATCCTCACTGGTGTGAGGTGATATCTCATTGTGGTTTTAATCTGCATTTCTCTGATGACCAGCGATGTGGAGCATCTTTTCATGTGCCTGTTGGCCATCTGCATTTCTTCTTTAGAGAAGTGTCTATTCATGTCCTCTGCCCATTTCCTAATTGGATTATTTGCTTTTTGTTTGTTGATGTGCGTGAGTTCTTTATATATTTTGGATGTCAACCCCTTATCAGATACATCATTTATGAATATATTTTCCCATACTGTAGGATGTCTTTTTGTTCTACTGATGGTGTCCTTTGCTGTACAGAAGCTTTTGAGCTTGATGTAGTCCCACTTGTTCATTTTTGCTTTTGTTTCCCTTGCCTGGGGGGATATGTTCATGAAGAAGTCGCTCATGTTTATGTCCAAGAGATTTTTGCCTATGTTTTTTTCTAAGAGTTTTATGGTTTCATGACTTACATTCAAGTCTTTGATCCATCTTGAGTTTACCTTTGTGTATGGGGCTAGACAGTAGTCCAGTTTCATTCTCTTACATGTAGCTGTCCAGTTTTTCCAACACCAGCTGCTGAAGAGGCTGTCATCTCCCCATTGTATATCCAAGGCTCCTTTATCAAATATTAATTGGCTGTAAATGTTTGGGTTAATGTTTGGATTTTCTATTCTGTTCCACTGGTCTGTGGGTGTGTTTTTGTGCCAGTACCAAATTGTCTTGATTACTGTGGCTTTGTAGTAGAGTTTGAAGTCGGGGAGTGTAATTCCCCCTGTTTGATTCCTCCTTCTCAGAATTGCTTTGGCTATTTGGCGTCTTTTGTGGTTCCATATGAATTTTTGAGTTATTTGTTCCAGTTCATTGAAGAAAGCTGTTGGTAGTTTGATAGGGATTGCGTTGAATCTGTAGATTGCTTTAGATAGTATAGCCATTTTGACAATATTTATTCTTCCTAGCCAAGAGCATGGGATGCATTTCCATTTGTTAGTGTCCTCTTTAATTTCTCCTAGGAGTGTCTTGTAGTTTTCAGAGTACAGGTCTTTCACTTCCTTGGTTAGGTTTATTCCTAGGTATTTTATTCTTTTTGATGCAATTGTGAATGGAATTGTTTTTCTGATTTCTCTTTCTGTTAGTTCATCATTAGTGTATAGGAAAGCAACAGATTTCTGTGTGTTAATTTTGTATCCTGCAACTTTGCTGAATTCAGATATTAGTTCTAGTAGTTTTGGAGTGGAGTCCTTAGGGTTTTTTATGTACAGTATCATGTCATCTGCAAATAGTGACAATTTGACTTCTTCTTTACCAATCTGGATGCTTGTATATCTTGATTGCCATGGCTAAGACCTCCAGTACTATGTTGAATAACAGTGGAGAGAGTGGGCATCCCTGTCTTGTTCCCGATCTTGGATAAAAAGCTTTCAGCTTCTCGCTGTAAAGTATGATGTTAGCTGTGGGTTTGTCATATATGGCCTTTATGATGTTGAGGTACTTGCTCTCTATACCCATTTTGTTGAGAGTTTTAATCATGAATGGATGCTGAATTTTGTCAAATGCTTTTTCAGCATCTATGGAGATGATCATGTGGTTTTTGTTCTTTTTGTTGATGTGGTGGATGATGTTGATGGATTTTCAAATGTTGTACCATCCTTGCATCCCTGGGATGAATCCCACTTGATCATGGTGAATGATCCTCTTGATGTATTTTTGAATTCGGTTTGCTAATATTTTGTTGAGTATTTTTGCATCTACGTTCATCAGGGATATAGGTCTGTAATTTTCTTTTTTGGTGAGGTCTTTGCCTGGTTTTGGTATTAGACTGATGGTGGCTTCATAGAAAGAGTTTAGAAGTATTCCCTCCTATTCTATTTTTTGGAAAACTTTAAGGAGAATGGGTGTTATTTCTTCTCTATATGTCTGATAGAATTCAGAGGTGAATCCATCAGGTCTGAGGGTTTTGCTCTTGGGTAGTTTTTTGATTACCGATTCAATTTCGTTGCTGGTGATTGGTCTGTTTAGTTTTTCTGTTTCTTGCTTGGTCAGTCTTGGAAGGTTGTATTTTTCTAAGAAGTTGTCCATTTCTTCTAGGTTTTGCAGCTTGTTAGCATACAGATGCTGATAATATTCTCTTATATATCTTTGTATTTCTGTGGGGTCCGTCGTTATTTTTCCTTTCTCATTTCTGATTCTGTTTATGTGTGTTGAGTCTCTTTTTCTCTTAATGAGTCTGGCTAGGGGTTTATCTATTTTGTTTATTTTTTCAAAGAACCAGCTCTTGGTTTCATTGATTTTTTCTATTGTTTTATTCTTCTCAATTTTATTTATTTCTTCTCTGATCTTTATTATGTCCTTCCTTCTGGTGACTTTGGGCCTCCTTTGTTCTTCTTTTTCCAATTTCAATAATTGTGTCTTTAGACTGTTCATTTGGGAGTGCACTTCCTTCTTTAAATAGGCCTGGATTGGAATATACTTTCCTCTTAGAACTGCCTTTGCTGCGTCCCACAGAAGTTGTGGCTTTGTGTTGTTGTTGTCATTAGTCTCCATATATTCTTTGATTTCTGTTTTGATTTGGTCGTTAACCCATTGATTCATTAGGAGAATGTTGTTACCTCTCCACGTATTTGTGAGCCTTTTTGATTTCTTTCTAAAATTTATTTCTAGTTTTATACCTTTGTGATCTGAGAAGTTGGTTGGTAGGATTTCAATATTTTTGAAATTACTGAGGTTCTTTTTGTGGCCTAGTATGTGGTCTCTTCTGGAAAATGTTCCATGTGCACTTGAGAAGAATGTGTATCCTGTTGCTTTTGGGTGCAGAGTTCTGTAGATATCTGTTAGGTCCATCTGTTCTAGTGTGTTGTTCAGTGCCTCTGTGTCTTTACTTATTCTCTGTCTGGTTGATCTATCCTTTGGAGTGAGTGGTGTGTTGAAGTCTCCTAAAATGAATGCATTGTTGTCTATTTCCTCCTTCAATTCTGTTAGTATTTGTTTCACATATGTTGGTGCTCCTGTGTTGGGTGCATATATGTTTATAATGATTATATCTTCTTGTTGGACTGACCCCTTTATCATGTAATGTCCTTCTTTATCTCTTGCTACTTTCTTCGTTTTGAAGTCTATTTTGTCTGATACAAGTACTGCAACAACTGCTTTTTTCTCTTTGTTGTTTGCATGAAATATCTTTTTCCATCCCTTCACTTTTAGTCTGTGTATATCTTTGGGTTTGAGGTGAGTTTCTTGTAGGCAGCATATAGATGGGTCTTGCTTTTTTATCCACTCTGTTACTCTGTGTCTTTTGATTGGTGCATTCAGTCCATGTACATTTAGGGTGATTATTGATAGATATGTACTTATTGCCATTGCTGGCTTTAGATTCATGGTTACCAAAGGTTCGAGGGTTGCTTCTCTACTATCTAAGAATCTAACTTAACTTTCTTGTTAAGTTATTGTGAACACTGTCTGATGTTTCTTCATTTCTCCCTTCCTATTCTTCCTCCTCCATTCTTTATATATTAGGTGTTTTATTCTTTGCCTTTAGTTAGTATTTGGATGGTCTGCTTTCTTTGCTATGATTTTATTTTCTCAGGTGACATCTTTTTAGCCTTAGGGGTGCTTCCCTCTAGAGCAGTCCATTTAAGATATCCTGTAGTGGTGGTTTATGAGAGGCAAACTCTTTCAACTTTCCTTTGTCTGGAAATTGTTTAATCCCTCCGTCATATTTAAATGATAATCGTGCTGGATACAATATTCTTGGTTTGAGGTCCTTTTGTTTCATACGTTAAATATATCATGCCATTTTCTTCTGGCCTGTAAGGTTTCTGTTGAGAAGTCTGATGATAGTCTGATGGGTTTTCCTTTGTAGGTGATCTTTTTTCTCTCTCTAGCTGCCTTTAATCCTCTGTCTTTATCTTTGACCTTTGCCATCTTAATTATTATGTGTCTTGGTGTTTTCTTCCTTGGGTCCTTTGAGTTGGGTGTTCTGTGGGCTTCCATGGACTCCGAGACTATTTCCTTCCCCATTGTGGGAAAGTTTTCAGCAATTATTTCTTCAAAGACACTTTCTATCCCTTTTTCTCTCTCTTCTTCCTCTGGTTCTCCTATAGTGCGTATATTGTTCCGTTTGGATTGGTCACACAGTTCTCTCAATATTCTTTCATTCTTAGCCTTTTTTCTCTCAGTACCTCAGCTTCTTTGTATTCCTCTTCTCTTGTTTCTATTTCGTTTATTGTCTCCTCCACCGTATCCAATCTGCTTTTATTACCGTCCATTGTGTTCTTTAAGGATTGGATCTCCAATCGGAATTCGTTCCTGAGTTCTTGAATATCTTTCCGGACCTCCATGAACATGTGAATGTTTTTTATTTTGAACTCCCTTTCAGGGAGAGTCATAAGGTCCATATCATTAAAATCTTTCTCAGGAGTTGTGCTCATAATTTTACTCTGGACCAGGTTCCTTTGGCGTTTCATATTTGTGTATGGAGCCCTCTAGTGCCCAGAAGCTCTACTCTCTGGAGCTGCCCGGCCCCTGAAGCAGTGTCAGGGATTGTAGGGGAGTGGTATTTGTGCCTCGGGGGAGGAAAGGGCTGTTTCCTGGTTCCTGGCTGCTATGCCTGTCTTCACTGTCTGAACCAGTGGGCTGAGCACACAGGTATAAGCCTCTGTGCTTTGCCTTTTTAGTTGCTGTAGACAGATCCTCCCTCCGGCTGGCCCAACACCAGGGAAGGGCTTCCAGGTTTGCAAGCTCGGTGGGGCTGGCCAGGCGAAAGGTGCACTAGTCTGCCTGTCACAGAAGGGGTTCCTGGAGCTATGCAGGCAGCCAGGGAGCTGGCACACCTGAAGATCAGAAAACTCCCAACCTGCTGGGCAGAGTACACCTGGACAATCCTGTCCACCTGTCCTTTCTCCCGAGCAGCAAGCTCTGTGCAGTCCTTGCCCCCTCAGCAGGCCTCCTGCCAAGGTCCTCCCTGCCAGGAAGGCTCTCAGACTGCCCGCCCCTCCCCCGTCCCAGAGCAGCTGGGTATGGATCCCTGATCTCACAAGCACCAGAATTTTAGTCTCTCCAGGAACTCCGCCTGTCTTAGCTTTCCAAGCTCCTGATTACAAGAGTATCCTGCCAGCACCATGAAATGTAGGTTTGTGCTCCCAGAGTAGATCTCCAGAGTTAGGTATTCAGCATTCCCAGTTCTCCACTCCCTCTCTGCTCTGTTCCTGTTCCTCCTGCTGGTGAGCTGGGGTGGGGGAAGGGCTTGGATCCCACAGGACCACAGCTTTAGTACATTACTGTTTTCTGTGAGGGCTGCTCTTGTCTCCAGGTGTATGCAGTTTGTTGCAGTCCTCTTTCCTGTTGCTCTTTCAAGAGTAGTTGTAGTAGCTTTATTTTCATATTATATGCGGTTTTAGGAGGAAGCCTCTGTCTCACCTCTCATGCTGCCATCTTTAATCTATCTCTGTTCTTTTTCAAGAGTATCTTGGGTATTCTTGAACCTTTGCTCTTCCATATAAATTTAATATATGATATGTATATATAAATCATAGAAAAAATATATACATATATCATAATTGATATATATCAATCATATAAGATACATACCTCACACATAATTATATATTAATATATATTAATATATTTACATATTTTATAGAATATATATTCCTCTAGTGTGGGGGGGTTATCATAAATGTTAAGTTTTTTTAATTGAAATTTTCTGATTGTTGCTGCTTCATAGCAATGCAATTTACATTTTTAAAACTTTTATCTGAAAATTTTAAACATACGCAAAACTAGAATAGTTAAGTGAATCCCTGGGTAATCATTACCTAGCATCAACAGTTATCAATATTTTTGCAAATATCGTTTCATCTTTCTCACATCTCCCTGCTGAACTTTGGAGGTAGAGTGTAGAATAGTTTAAATAATTGTGTTTTTTAATTGTTTTTAATTTAATTTTTTTATTTTAAAACAATACATGAGACAAATTTCTAGAAATTCAATATTTTCCAAAACTGACTCAAAAAGATAGAGAAAATCTAAATAGACCTATAACAAGGAAAGAAATTAAATTAGTAATTAAAAATCTTCTCACAAAAACAAAACAAGAAGTAATACCAATACTCTACAATCTCTTCTGTAAAATAATGAAGGAGGGGACACTTCCCAGCTCATTCTATTACTTTGATCCAAAGCTGGACAAGCAGATTATAGATCATTATAAATATAAAAGCGCCCAACAAAATATTAGTGAACTGAATCCAACAATATATGAAAACAGATATATACCAAGACCAAATGGGATTTATCATAGGAATGAAAAAGTGGTTTAGCATCCAAAAATCAATTAATATACCATTTTAACAGAATAAAGTACAAAAAATACATGGTCATCTCAGTCGATGCAGAAAAGGCCTATATGACAAGATACTACACCCATTTGTGCTAAAAATCTCTTAAACTTGAAATAGAAGGGAACTTCCACAGCCTAAAAAAAGACATCTAAAAAAACTTATAGTTATTGTCATACTTTATGGTAGAAGACTAACCATTCCCCTAAAATCAGGAATAAGGCAAGGATGTCTACTCTCACCTCTTCTATGAACCTGGTCCTGAAAGTTCTAGCCAGTGCAGTCATTCAAAAAAAGAAATAAATGGCATCTCCATTGGAAGGGAAAAACTACAACTATCCTTTCACCGGTAACATGACTTTACATATAGAAAATCCTATGGAATTGCAAAAAGAATCCAATACTTGTACCCTGAAAATTACAAAAAATTGCTGAGGGAAATTAAAGATCTAAAAAAATGGAGAGATTTTCTGTTTTCAAGGAGAGACTCAATATTTTTAAGAGGAGAGTTCTCCCCAAATGATCTATAGAGTCAGTGTAATCCCCCAGCAGTATTACAGGGACTGATTTTCTGCAGAAATTGACAAGAAGATCCTGAAATTTAAGTGGAAATACAAAAGACCTAAAATAGCCAAACCAATTTTGAAAAGGAACAAACATGAACGTCTTTGACTTTCCTGTTTCAAAACTTAACTATAAAGCTACAATTATCAAGGCAGTGTTGTACTGTCATATGGCTATACATATTGAACAATGGAATATAATTGAGTCCAAAAATAAAACTTTATTATTTATTGAGTTTTTGACAAAAGTACCAAGGCAGATGGATAGTCTGTTCAGCAAATGATGCTGGCACAACTGGATATCTACATGCAAAAAAAAAAAAAGATGACCCTTGCCTCACACCATAAACAAATGTAACTCAAAATAGACTTAAATGTAAGAATTAAAATAAAACTTTTAGATGGTAACAGAAAATCTTTGAAACCTTTGGTTAGGCAAACATTTCTTACATATACCAAAAGCACAGTCAATAAAAAACGTTGACAAATCAGACCTCATCAAATTTCAAAACATTTGTATTTCACTATTAAAGACACAATTAAAAAATAAAAAGCAGTATTCTAGGATAAAATATTTGCAAAACATATCTGACAAAGGACTTACATCCAAAATATACAAAGAATTCTTACAACTCACTAATAAGAAGGCAAACAACCCAACTGAAAAAGGGGCAAAAGATAGAGACATTTCACTAAAGAAGATAAGACATTTCACATAAACACCTGAAAAAATGGCTAACTTCATTAGTCATTGGGCAAATGCAAATTACAACCAGAATGAAATGCCATTCACACTATTATAGCCTAGACTGGCTAAAATAAATAAGACAAACAATAGCAAATGTTGACAAGGATGTGGAGCAGTTGGAACCCTCATACTTTGCTGGTAAGATTCTAAAATGGTTCAGTTACCTTGGAAAACAGTCTGGTAGTTCCTCAAAATGTTTAGTGTGGAGTTACCATATACATACAGATTCCACTCCAAAGTACATATCCAAGCAAATTGAAAACATGTCCACACAAGAATGTGTACATAAGGGTTCATTGCATTTTTCATATAGCCAACAAGGGAAAATAAATGTGTCCATCACCCTGATGAATGGGTAGATACTATGTTCAGTGGTGGAATGATGGGTATTTTTTAAGTTATTGTCTACACTTTCTTTAATGACAAACATTACATTTTTTTAAAAAACTTCTTAAGTAAAAGTGAAGGAGGTAGCTGATGACCCAGCTGATTAAGGCCTTGGATATGCCCTGTGGCCCTGCCTTGGACACACTGCTGTTTCCTGAGTGCAGACTTATACTCAGAGAATTTGTACTGTGCTAAGTATTGCCTCACAACAATCCTAGGATGTGGGTAACCATAAATTCATTTTACAGATTAAGTAACTGAGATATAGAGAGACTATGTAATTTTAGGGTCATCCCACTAGTAAGTAGTGGAGCTTAGTCTTAAACTTAACCTTTCTGATTCTAGACTCTATACTCTTAGCCACCAGGTTATACTACAGTGATGTTTTCCTTCAGACATTTTTCTTACACTTTTGTTTCCTTACACAGGGGTCCAGATTTTATGGAAATGAACTCAAGAAAGAAAAGCAAATCAACCAAAGAATTGAAAATATGATGCAACAAAAAGCTCAAATTACTAGCCAGCAGCTAAGGAAAGCACAGTTACAGGTATTAGTTAAATTCCAAATGAAGTGGAAGCTGGTATGATAGTGACAGTTGAAGTGCATCACGGTCAAATCATAACTGAAAGCAAGGTAAAATGGTAACTGAAAACAGGCCTACTAAAATTTTCATTCCATTTACTTTGTTAAACATTGTTCTTCTTTTTTACATCAAGACCTCATACGTAGACATTGTCATCTCCATTATGCTGAAGAGTAAGTGAAGCCTTAATTAAGTTAAATAACTTGCCTAGGTTCATGACATGGAGTTGGCAGAGCTCGGATTCAATCCAAATTTTGGGTTCTTTTTATCATATACATACTTTGCAGTTAAAACAGGCCACAAGATAAATGTGACATGTTTTCTGAAATGCTGATTTTACAAAAAAAGATTGAGGGGAGCATGTTAACTACTTATATTAGAAAGTAATTTAAAATGTTACTGTTATAGTAAAGCAAAAACGTCATAGGGTGGAATGCCAAATGTGCATGCACTTTTTAGATAAAACACAAGGCTTCTACAAATTTGGGGACTTTGGGGTTCTGTGGCATCTTCTGGGAATAAACACTCAAGTTTTCGCTAGTACTAAAAGCTGTTTCAGGAAAAAAGTTTGAGTTCTACCAAGCTGCAAGATACCATGTGGTAGACTGAACTCAAAGAGGTCAAGGTTCTGCTAGTGAAACTAAAGACATTTTTAAAAACAGTTTATCCTCCATCAAAATCTGGTTCAAATTAACAAATCACTTTAGGCTATAACATAATGATAAAATTATAATATTTACCTACTGTGCTACAAAATTCTCAAGATTAGAGTTCAGAGGTTAAAATTTTATGTTTTCTTTACCAAACTGTAATGTGTCATTTTTTTGAGGTATGCTTTCCTAGAGCACCAGCTAACTTTTTATCTTCTGTGTTAAGAGGTCTGATGTCATGACAAATCATCGTTTTTAATGCTTCATAGACTTGCACTGTATGGAGCTACCATAATATATTGACCTTACTGCACCTTTGTTCCACTTTTTTGTTTTATACACAACCTTGTGACGATCATTCTTATTCATATGTCGGCATTCTCATCCTGTTTTTTCCACCAAAGATTGTACCATTTTATATTTTCAACATAGGAGTGCTGGTTTCCTCACACACTTGTTTAAACTAGATTTTGTTAATTTTATCAGTCTTTTAGTTTTTGCTGATATATACTGCCCAAAAAGATTATTTCCTTGTTGTCTTAATTTGCCCTCCTTTGATTATGACAGAAAAAGAACATCTTTTCATATTTAGCCACTAACATTTCCTTTTTGTGGTAAGTTCCTCGTTTATTCTGTTTGTTAGGATATAGGCTAAGTAGCTGGCACAAGACCCAAAAATATAATGGCTCATATGAGTTTCTTTCTCACACAATAGGTAAGAGTCCCTGCTGGTTGGGTGTTTCTGTTCACCATAGTGATTTTGAGACCCGGATTCTACATTGTGTTGTTCCAACATCCCCTAGTATTATCCTTAACTGAACTGACAAAACTGGATTACCTCCAGTCCATATTCCAGCCCTGGAGAATGAGGAAAATAATGAAAGCAAGTAATTTGCCTTTTACCAAGTGAAAAAGAAGTTTCACACGTTATTTCTGCTCTCATTCTGTTGGCAAGAATTTAAGTTTCACGGCCACACCTAACTGCAAGAAAAGCTCTAGCTAGGTGGCCATGTGCCCAACTAAAAATATCTTACTATGGAAGGAAGAGAAAATGGATTTGGAGGTTCAGCTAACAGTCCAAAGCAATATCCTTTGCCTACATTTCTAGAAGAGCTTATATCTTTTTCTCTTGCTTTATAGAGATTATCATATATTAAGGATATTTTTCTCTGTCATTTGTTGTAAATATTTTTCCAATATAATGTTTGTCTTTTAACTTTGCAGGGGCTTTTTTTTCTATACATTTTTATATGTTTATGTAATCAAATGCAGCAGTATTTAAAAAAAATTTTTTTTTCTTGGCTCTGCTGTTGTGCAAAGAAAGTTATTCCTCACAGCCAAGCCGATATGTTCTTTTAGTATTCTTTTTTATTAAGGTATCATTGATATACAATCTTATAAAGGTTTCACATGACCAACACTGTGGTTATTACATTCACCCATATTATCAAGTTCCCCCCAACACCCCATTGCAGTCACTGTCCATCAGCATAGTAAGATGCTATAGAGTCACTACCTGTCTTCCCTGTGCTGTACTGCCTTCCCTGTGACCCCCCCCACATTATGTCTGCTAATCATAATGCCCCTTAATTCCCTTCTCCCTCCCACCCCACCTTCCCTCCCAACCCCCTTCCCTTTGGTAACTGCTAGTTCCTTCTTGAAGTCTGTGAGTCTGCTGCTATTTTGTTCCTTCAGTTTTGCTTCGTTGTTATACTCCACAAATGAGGGAAATCATTTGGTACTTGTTCTCTGCCTGGCTTATTTCCCTGAGCATAATACCCTCCAGCTCCATCCATGTTGTTGCAACTGGTAGGATTTGTTTTCTTCTTATGGCTGAATAATATTCCATTGTGTATATGTACCACTTCTTCTTTATCCATTCATCTACTGATGAACACTTAGGTTGCTTCCATATCTTGGCTATTATAAATAGCACTGCGATAAACATAGGGGTGCATGTCTTTTTAAATCTGGGTTCTTGTTTTCTTTGGGTAAATTCCTAGGAGTGGAATTCCTGGGTCAAATGTATTTCTATTTTGAGTTTTTTGAGGAAACTCCATATTGCTTTCCACAATGGTGAACTAATTTACATTCCTACCAATAGTGTAGGAGGGTTCCCCTTTCTCCGCATCCTCACCAGCATTTGTTGTTCCTTGTCTTTTGCATGTTGGCTTATCTGGTGTGAGGTGATATCTCATTGTGGTTTTTGCATTTCCCTGATAATTAGCGATGTGGAGCATCTTTTCATGTGCCTCTTGGCTATCTGAATTTTTTCTTTGAAGAAGCATCTGTTCGTATCCTCCACCCATTTTTTAATCAGGTTATTTGCTTTTTGGGTGTTGAGGTGTATGAGTTCTTTATATTTTTTGGATGTTAACCCCTTATCAGATATGTCATTTACAAATATATTTTTCCTTTTTCTTCTGCTGATGGTGTCCTTTGCTGTACAGAAACTTTTTAGCTTGATATAGTCCCATGTATTCATTTTTGCTTTTGTTTCCCTTGCCCAAGGAGATGTGTTCAGGAAAAAATTGTTCATGTTTATATTCAAGAGATTTTTGCCTATGTTTTTTTCTAAGAGTTTTTTGGTTTCATGGCTTACATTCAGGTCTTTGATCCATTTCAAGTTTACTTTTGTGTATGGAGTTAGACAACAATCCAGATTCATTCCCTTTACATGTAGCTGTCCAGGTTTGCCAATCCCAGTTGTTGAAGAGGCTGTCATTTCCCCACTGTATATCCATGGCTCCTTTATTGTATATTAACTGGCCATATATGTTTGGGTTTATATCTGGGCTGTCTATTCTGTTCCATTGATCTATGGGTCTGTTCTTGTGCCAGTACCAAATTGTTTTGATTACTGTGGCTTTGTAGTAGAGCTTGAAGTTGGGGAGCATAATCCCCTCAGCTTTATTCTTCCTTCTCAGGATTACTTTGGCTATTCAGGTTCCATATGAATTCTAGAACTATTTGTTCTAGTTCGTTGAAGACTGCTGATGGAATTTTGATAGGAACTGCATTGAATCTGTAGATTGCTTTAGGCAGGATGGCCATTTTGACAATATTAATTCTTCCGATCTCTGAGCATGAGATGTATTTCCATTTATTGGTGTCTTTTTAGTATTTTAATAGATTTTGTTGTTCAAATCTTTAGTCGATTTGGAATTTGTTTTAATGTAAGATGTGAGGTTTTTTTCTTAAATGGTATTATATTTTTCCTAAATGGTATTATTTTTTTCTTAATGTTGATTCACTTGTCCCAATAACATTTATTGAATCATGAATCCTTTCTCTACTGAATTGAAATAAGACACTTCCATATACTGAATTTTCACTGTGCATCATTTATTCTGGACACTCTCTTCTAATCAGGTGAATCTTTTCCTGTATTAGTACCATGCAATTTTAAGTATTGAATAATAATAATGATATAGTTTAAAATGTTCCCTCACTAATGTCTTCTTAAAATATTTTTTTCTCTTGCATTGTTTCTTTCAAATAAATTTAAACATCATTTCATCATGTTAAAAAAAATTCCATTCTGTCCACAGTAGCATTGTTTTTAAACTGATATTAATTCTTAGTTTACTTTCTGGACCTCAGTAAGTTTTATTGATCTATAGTCTATAAATATCTTTAATAAAATTTTTAAAATATAATACATATGAGTGATATACTATAACAATTTTTTGCTCTTTATGCTATTTTTAAAGCTTAATATCTTTAAATATGCTAATCTGAAGGAATAGAAAATACATTGTTTAGCAGAATTTAAGATTTTTTTCCAGTTTTAGTTGACTACTTCTTGGGAGGCTCTCTGACATCTCCTGCAAGGGGAAAGGCCTGTGGAAATGTTTTGTGTTGATTGTTAAATTGTTTCATTTGTTGCACTTCCTTAAAAAAGAAGTTGTGTAACTGGAAGGGGATTGAGGAAGTCCTGAGTCTAGATATCTGAGAGGAGAGAAAGATTTTGGTGGGAAATGTGTTTCTATTTTGGCATCATAAAATTTCCAAATAATAGATTTTACTATGTGTGATAAGATTATATGAACTATAGCTAGTCAAGCTGAGGTAACTAATCTCTGTAAGCATGAACTTCCATGTTGTTTATTCAGAACCTCTCTTAAGTATACCCTATCCCATCCTTTAGACCTTTTAAAGGCACTTTTTTTTTATTCCTTGTGCTTTTTTTTTAAGTAGCTGTACCATTGATATACAATCTTATGTTGATTTCAAATATACAACACAGTGGTTCAACAGTTACCCATATTATTAAATCCGTACCCCTTCTAGTACAGCTACAGTCTTTCAATGTAGTTAAATATTACAGAATCACTGACTATATTCTCCATGCTGTACTACCCTTCCTGTGACCAGCTTATATTGTGATTGTGAATTATTGAAGGCACATTTTTTAGCTGCCAAAACACCATATATATATGGGTTCAAAAGTTGAATAGACAAATGTTATATTAAATGGCAACTACACAGCAAATCAGTGCATTTTGAACATTTTAACAATTGATTTTATTTGAACTCTGATTTACTCAGTAATTTTTAGGGTACTACTAAATCAAGAAAATGAAAAACAAGGTTTCTGAAATAGTCTCCTGAATGTAATTTTTTTTAAAGGGATTGTTAAAAATAAATATCATGTGGATATAAAATGCACCATTCAAGTTTGGTTTGAGTTTATTCAGTGTTAAAGACTTTTTAAAATCTGTTTTAGGGAAGCATCATAAAGTAATGGAAAGAGCACAGGCAGACTTTGGGGTCTATTTTAACATTTACCAGCTGTATGACTTAGGGCAAACTTAATCTTACTGAGCTTTAGTTTCCTCATCTATAAAATGGGAATAATAATTATATCAGTATTATCTTGACCATTAAATGAGTTTACATAAGAAGCACCTTAGCATATTATATGATTGTAGCTCTAGGGGGAGGGGTGTTCCTGGCCCAGGGTGAATCCCCTATGAAACCAGTGAAACCAAAACAAGTCAAGGGAAAAGGTAGGTTGGGAGAAACAATTTTTTATTGATCACAGCTTGCTTGAATTTGCTATGTAGGCCCAGCCCAACTGTCTCCTCTGGCCACTACTCATGCTCTGCTCTCTTGGTGCGCTCTCTACTTCCCACCCACCTCTTCCAGGAGGAACTCCATTGGCAGGTCCTTGGTGACAGGCAGACACCAGACCAGTTAGTTAAGTACCAGGAAAGGAGGGAAGGAGAGAATGGCCATTTTCCTCTCCTCCTCTTGCCCCAGGTCAATGGGAGGCTCTGCAGTGGTAAACACCTATTGATATGTAAATGAACTAAGGCTAGGTGGGAGATTCTGGAAATTCTGCAGTTTACCCCACAATGATACATACAATATATCAAGTAAATGTCACTTCTACTTTTAAAATTATAGATAATATCATTAAGCTCTTACCATATCCCTAGATAAGTATACTACATGAGTATCTCTTACAGTTGTTTCAGCCTTTTGAGATTGGTTTAGTCCTACTTTACAAATAAGGAAAGTAAGGAAGAGAGGGTTAACTTGCCACTTTCATGTAACTAATAAGTGGCAGAGCGGAGATCCACACCCTTTGTTCTTAATCACTGTGACGCATGCTGGTTCTGAACTGTAGCAAAAGGGATAACATACATGTTAGAGACTCAGATCAGAATTTCAAAATCATTTGTAAGAAAAAATGGAAGAAAGGAAAACACAAATGAGGATTTCAACAGATGAAACTTGAAAAGAACAGTTGTGTGCATTTGCTAGATGTAGAAAGAAAAGAGTTCAGGCAAGGGTGACTAATGAAAAATAGTAATGGAAAGTGGAAGGTATGAGTCATTCAGTGAGGGGTTTCCTTTTGGCAACTGTACACTTGCTGCCAGCACAGAGAAGACAATAGGTTGATTGCTGAAGAATCTGTCTTAGCATTAATGCTTTCTATTTATTTTTCCTTTCCAATGTATGTATGTTAAGATATTTCAGATGCTGCTCCCTTATTCTCAGTCAATTCATATTTTGTGTATATTTTCCATGTTAATGTAGAATCGTTTTTAATCTATCCTTGTTTTTGTTAATCTCAATGATTTGTTTATATCTTTTTCTGTATCACAATACTATTTTCTCATTTAAAATTGAAGTACTAGAAGAAATAGTTGTGTTAAATCTAGATGATAAATTAGAGTAATGTTGAAAAGTTCTATTTATTAGTGTGGTATTTCATTGCATGAGATCAGCCTTCTCCAAAATTTTTCTACAAATACTGCTTTCTTTTAACCAGAAAGATAGATAGAAAGATATCAGTATAAATCTTATCACTTCTTTCCTATATGTCTTCCCTGCCTTTCTCTCATGAGGAAAGAATTTAAAGGTAGATAAGGTCTTTCATCTGATGGAACTCACAATTTAGTATCTAATACAATAAATGCCATAGTAAGAGCAGGAAAACAAATAAGGGAACATTGATTCTGTGATGGGGAGGACAGAGATCCAAATAAGTTACAGAGAGACCTCCGAGCTAATCCTTAAAGACTTTGTGACAGAACTAGGAAGGGCATTCTACACCGAAGAACAGCCTGAAGAAGGCACAGAGCACCCCAAGTCTTTGAGTGAGGGAAGCCTAAACAAGAGCACACCCTCTAGGGAAGTCTCACTGTGGCTACTAGAGACAAATAGGATTCAGAGTTATAGTTTCTAAAAGGAGTTGAGGTCTTAACTTGCATCTTGTGGGCAGGTAATGTCATTCTAATGCTAAAAAGAAAGGTGTTGAAAATAAGTTCAGCAAAATGGAACTTGGAAAGGTAGAAATCCAAGAGCGGAAAAATCTAAATTATACCCCTTTAATTTTCCACCTTTGAGGAAACCTGCTCTAGGGATCTCCACATAATGGAAATTGCTTTCATTTCAGAACTCACCCTACTTGCTTATTTCTGGCTGTTTTTGATTACTTTGTTATACAGGTATCCTTTGATCCTTTTAGTAACAGATTGCATTTATTAAACTTGTGCCATGTGCCAGCTACTTGTCCATGTATGCCATCCATGTATTCTTGATGTATTCCATCTCATTCAATAGCTTTCTTCTCTGTTGTCTCATGATTTTACTTTAATGGTCTTACTGACTTCCTTATATTTACATAGATCAAAATGGTCACACATTCACCCTGAGTTAGACGGAAAGCTGGGAAGTGCATATTTCACTTTTTCAGCCTCTATAGTAGAGGCCACAAAAAAGCAACACTTGGGAATGGGTATGTCTGCTACATAAACCCCTTTCTTACTGCCCTACCTTGGTCATTTCTACCTTTTTTTGTTTCTCTTCTCTCTTTCTTATCAATCCAACTTTCTCTCTGGAGAAAAATTTGTTTAAAAATTGAGATTCTTCACAGTTATATTTGGCATATATATTGAAATTTTATGAAAGAATAAATTACAGCTTAAAATTTCCACTGTGGTTTATATAGACTAACAATTACCAAATTTTAGCCTTCTAAAAGCAGTTCTACAGAGGGAATGTTTACATTGGATTTGGTGCATTCAGTTGTACAGCACTATTCAGTATAAACATCATATGCCAAAGAAGTATCATCTTTTGTTGAACATTTCCTTTGTTGCTATTTTAAGACATTAGTATTATAAATCAGGTGGGAATTGCTGTTTATTTTACCTAAACCGAAGCTTTTATTTACACAAAGTTGTTCTCCAACTTATAAGGCAATAGAATCATTTGATACAAGCCGTTGGAATAGCTCATTCATTCAAATGTTTGCTAAGTACCTATTATGTGCTTGTGGGTTTTGAGAGATGAAAGAGTTGGTAGGGAATGATACTTGGAGAACAGATTGCCTATGTTCATGAAAACAGAAGGACTTATCAGCCTCAATAAACAAAAATCAAATATGCATAGGTAGGTAAGTGGCTGTTGACTGGACAGAGAGATCTACTAAAAATAAGATTAGTGTTGTTTCAATGTTATGTTGTCTAAAAGTTAACTATTTTAAAATTAAGGTTGACAGAGTTGCAATGGAATTAGAGCGGAGTCGGGATCTGACCAGTACCATAGTGCACGTTGACATGGATGCTTTCTATGCAGCTGTGGAAATGCGAGACAATCCAGAATTGAAGGAAAAACCCATTGCTGTAGGATCAATGAGTATGTTGGTAAGTAGGTAAAGAGCAAAGACAAAAAGTAAATTTCATAATATATTCAAGTAAACCTTACTGTCGTGAGAGGGAAAGTCTTTATTGAGTTCTACCAGTTTGCCAAGTTTTTTTGGGTGCTTTGTGTGTGTTCAATTACTGAATCCTTTCAACATCACTTGAGGTACAAATTTTTATTTCCTTTAGACAGATAAGAAAACAAACTCAGAGTGGTGTTTAATAACTTACCTACAGTCATAAACCTGGTAAAAGGTAGAGTGGCCTTACGTCTTTCTGTTGCAAATCACATTTTTCTTAAGTAACGGTTCAGTTAAAGAGAATTGAAGAAGAAAGAAAAAAAATGTTATTCTAAAGCAGAGGTTTGCAAACAATAGCCTACAGGCTAAATCCAGCCTGCTGCCTTTTTTTATGAATAAAATTTTATTGAAACACAGTCACACCCATTCATTTATTATGTTGCACTAAAAGAACTGAGTTGAGTAATTGCAACAGAGATCATATGGTCTGCAAAGCCTAAAGAAATTACTATCTGAACCTTTACAGAAAAGGTTTGCCAACCCCAGTTCTAGAGTAACATATTTCATTAATATATTACTGTAATTAAGTAGTTTCCCCTTGACTTAGAACTTCTGCTTATCTGATTACAATGTTGCTCTTCTTTTTTGCCACCTAACCAAAGAAGGTAAAAATGACCAGGGTAGCTGTATGTAGCTAAAAATGTGCTGAGAATTAAAAATAGCAACTGGAATAGATGGGTTTTAGAATTAAAAAAACATACAAGAGAAACAAGGAGAGTTCTTCCCTGTTCCTAACTCCTTCTAAAGAAGTTCTAAAGTCCTTAGATAACTATAAACTTAATTCCTACTGAGTTACTATTTTATCATAAAAGTATTATCTGTTTGTTTGTTTTTCATCTCTGCTCCTATGAATATGCAGGCAGCTAACAATCCTGGTTCCAAAACTGTTCATTGAAAGAATATCCCCTTTCTTTCAATCATCAGCTAATATTTGAAAAAAAAAAAACTTACTTTTATTAAGAATCATAGTATGTCACCATATATTTATATGAAATTGTATATATGTGGATGTGTATATCTACACATACACATCATATGTGCTATAACCATGTTAAAACTAAACCCACTGCTTAGTCCACAAAAATATTTTCTTTCCTATAATTTCTGTCCTCCTAAAAATTGGTTATTGTTTCTAAATTCAAAATGATTGTTTGCTGTATTATACTCCTTTTGTATGCTGAGCTGATAGATTTCCCTTCTAATGAGATTTGAAACACAATTGTTTTTGTGCTATTAAACTCATAAAAGTGTATCTACAAATTAATGGTAGTAATGGTACATGTTTGATTGTTCTAGTCTGTTACAGTTTTATTCTTTTTTGATGAATTTAATGGAGCCCTGAAAGTTCTAAGTACTCATAGTTAAAACTTAGACCTTGTAGCTGTTATTTATTGCTGTATGACAAACCCCTTCAGTACGTAGTGGATAACCATTTATTTGCTCATGATTTTGTAATTTGAGCAGAGTACAATGAGGATGGCTCATCTGTACTCTACCTAGGGTTGGCCAGGGCTATTTACTTGAGGCTAGAAGGTCTAAAATGGCTTCACTAACATGCCTGACACTTTTGACAAGGTGGCTGGAATGGCTTCCAGCCATTGAGCTTTCCCCTCTCCACATTGTACATCATCATTTAGTAACCTAATTCAAGATATTTACACAGTTGCCAGATCCCTAAAAAGCAAAAGCAGAAGCTGTAGACTTCCTAGTGCCTAGGCTTCAGGACTCACATAATGTCACTCACTTACATTCTCTTGATCAAAGCAAGTCACAACACAAGTCACTTGGCATGAGGAACTAGAACCCACCTTTTGACAGGAGGAACTATAAAATATTGTGGCTGTGACTTAACAATCTACCACAAACCTGAAAGTTAAAGGAAGTTATATCTTAAATATTGTTGCTATTCTACTATAGATCTGGCTTTTTTATCAATTTCATTAGACTTTTATTTAAAGCATTGGTTTGTCTTTGTAATGCTATCTGCATTTTCTGTTCCAGAATACTGACCAAGAATCAACATAGTTTTGAAATATATCAGGATTTGTTAAATGCCAAAATGCCATTTGAAAACCGCTAACGGCAGATTGACATTTTTATTCTGTTATAATCCCTTCATTTGATAGATTCTGTTTTGCATTTCTTTAAATTTTCACCTGAGATTCCAAAGGTTCCAGTTGTGATAAAACTTTTGTAAATGGTACTGTGGTCTACCACATTAACATAGACAGTTGTTAGGTATCATCATCAACAGAATTTAATAAATAATATTCTCCTTTTACTCTCATAATTTTTAGTTCCATCTCATAGTCAAAACATTTCCACCAAAAAAGATTTTCAAGCCTTAAGAAACAAAATTTAATTTTTAAAGTTCTTTTAAGCTTTAACCACTTCATTTTTGAGACTTATTTTGGCTGACTACATATTAGGCCTTTGATTTTTATTCTAGATGAAAAATGTACAAAATCCCAAATAGAGCAAATTCCAAATTTATACTATCATGCTATACTATCACTTTCTATACTTTATATCACTTCTATACTTTATAGTAAATATATACATTACCTTCATGTATCATTTATACTGTTTGTACTATAATATTCTTTATAACTACATTTTACTGTTACTATACTATTACTTTCATGTAACATCACCCACCATCTTCCAAACTTTGGTATATACTGTATTATTGGTATGCCTTAAAACCAATGATGTTTAGCTACTGTAAAGGTAAGAGAACCTTTTTATTAGCACATTTGCTTATTATCTGGTGTCACATTATAATGGAAATAGCAGTGGGAGAGGGTCATGACACCATAATACCGTGAGATGTTATGGTGTTATGATACGATAAAGACAAAGCTTGAATTGAGATAGTGGCCTATAAAAGAAATGTCCTTGAATTGAAAATGCACATCAGTTGTGTGTTTCTTATGAGTGCGTCCATCAATACATCCATTTTGGTTTGTATATTTTTTCCCATATGGTTCTTTTTCTTTTTTAGACTACTTCAAATTACCATGCAAGGAGGTTTGGTGTTCGTGCAGCCATGCCAGGATTTATTGCTAAAAGACTCTGCCCACAGCTTATTATAGTGCCCCCGAACTTTGATAAATACCAAGCTGTGAGTAGAGAGGTAAGTGTGATGTCTCACCCCTACTTTTAGCCTTTTACTGATCCTGTTATCTACGGTTAAGTCCAAATGCCTTAGCTTATCCCTTTATGTCTTACCTCCTATTACTTCAGCTTATATATTGAATATGAACTGCATATGGCATCCAGAATATACTCTTCTATTTTCCAGTTCTTTGCTTTTCTACATGTTTTTTTTTTTTTACCTGCTTAGGAAGCTCTTCTATCTCCCCAGAAAACTTTGAATTGACTTAATTATAACCTAAATTAACTCACTCTTTTTTCTTACTGTGTGATAAATATTTTCTTCTAGAATCACCTTATATTTATAATTTACAGAATGTACTCAAGTCATTAATTTCAACCTCATTTCTGAATAAATTTATCAAAATCTTTGCAATAGCAACAAAATGTACTTACTTTGATTAACTATTTTCCTTACCCCACAATCTAGTGACAATGCTTATGAGCATGTAATGTCTGAGACTGATAAATCAAAGAAAAAAGGTAATAATCCATTGCTTTGAAAAGGATACCTGAAGTATAAAGACTTGATTATTCACTAAAATTGCCTAAACTGTCATATATGAAAAATTGCCATTTTCTCTGTTTTTGATAACAAATGGACTATCCTGCCAGTGTTAAAACTTAAGTCATAAATAGAATAGTACATCAAAGACTTTTAGACTGCTGTGGTAAAATGCAGTTTGTTAAATACTACTCTCTGAACTGAAACACTTAAAACACTATGGCCTAGCACTTACTACCATTCAGTCATGCAAATGGTCTTTAGGCTCATTCCTTTTATTTGTATTTAATCTAATTTCCCCTAGAAATGAACCCCCTACATTAAAATGATACCCCACCCCAAATTTAAAAGAATTTTTTTTTCATTCTTTCAAAAATAGTCTGTGGAAGCAAGTGAATTTGTGCCTACCTCTGAAAACATGGTGGGGAGAAGAGAGTATATTTACATGTGGTTACTGCTTATCTCTTACTGGATTACTAATTGGAAAGAGATAAAATGCTAACCATAAATATTATAGGCTTTTAATAAGTTTGAAAATCCTTCAAAGATTTTGTAAGAAAGCATATTTTTAAATCCTGTCTAACTCAGTAAAATTTTTGACAGTTTGACAATAAGAACTAAATTGTTTTTAGTTATCTTTAGTCTAATTATTTACATAAGTTGGAGAAATCTTCCTTCAAATTTGAGCGGGCTCTAGCTATTTTATTTGCGGATAACAAATGGGTTCTTATGTGTGAGTGAACTATAGCACAAATTCACTGAATAAAAAATGCATTAATATTTATGGCTTGGTTTAAAAGTTCAAGGAAAAGCCATTTTTGTTTTATTCAGAAGAATGGAATAACTTTAACTGTTCTTGAAACCTAAATGCTTGATTTTTACTGGAACATGTTTATTTTTGTTCTTAAAGCAGTGTCCTCTGTAAAGGAAGTTAGTGGATATTCAGTTTCTCTAGGGAGTACTTCTCATTCAGAATAATCTTACTTGGCTGCCAAATAGACTTTCCAGAGTTTCATTTACACTAGAAGGATTCCATTTGAGTACATTATAAAAATGGTTTCTTCTACAAGAACAAAGCTAATTAAGGTATTCTGAGTAAAGCTTGGCCAAGTTTCATGTCACCATTTTCTAAAATTACCTTTGACTCAGCTGCTTGTAATTAAATGAAGCTAAAAAGCTTTCTTTTTATAAAACATCAAAAAAGGTTTTCTCGTGATGCAGCAGACAGCATTTAAATACTAGATGTAAACATAACACAATTCAACAAATGTTTTTCTAATGTACATTTATTTTGTCAACCATTTCCTCTAATTTCAGCTAACACTTCAATGGTTAAAAAATATTCATTGTATCATATAATAAAACTATTGTATATAAAAGACATTTCTAGAATCATACAGAGATTCTGATCTCTTTATGTATTTATTTTATCCCAAGATGCAACTCCAGACTTTTCCCCATCATTTAATGTAGTCACAGATTTACACTACAGATTTTATCTTTTCTATTTTAAATCCCAATAATTGAGGTTTCTTTTCTGAATGGATACATTCATTAATATGTGTATTGAATGGAGGTTCATGTGCATATTATAATTAATTGAAATAAAATTACTTTCTAAAACAATGGTACCTATATGTGAGTTTCTCCTTCTTTAAACTAACAAATAAAAGGTGAGGGGGAGTGGGATCTTATTGTTCCCACTTCTACTTTTGACCAGCTACCTAAAATTATGTTGCTTAATCATTTTTCCTGCTAAAATAATGTTTTCTGAGATTTATTTGAGTCACTATATCTAAATATAGGTAGCTAAATGGAGATTGTATCAAATGAAACTATTTCATGGTCTTCTACCGTCATGATCTATTTTAATACAGAAGAGAATTCAGATAAGTTTGCCCTGGAAGTAAATTATTTATTCCTTAAATCCATGACCTATTGATTGCAGGATCATTACTATAGTTGCAAAGAATATTGTTTCTTACCAGCTGTGATATGATAGGTTTTGACATTAAAAAATCTTTATGTAAGAAAACTTATATGACAGGGTTTGCTTGGCAGCAAAATTTAAACAATTTTGTTCTTTTTGAAGGTTAAGGAAGTACTTGCTGATTATGATCCCAATTTTATGGCCATGAGTCTTGATGAGGCCTACCTGAATATAACAAAACACTTACAAGAAAGACAGAATTGGCCTGCGGACAAAAGGAAGTATTTCATAAAAACAGGGAACTCCCTAGAAAATGGTAAGCAATTTACTGGAACAATCAACTAAAAAATAAATGAAAAAACCCTTTGTATTAACCCAGTTAACTCAGTAGCGTGCATAGGTGGTAGAACTAGACATACATTTATTATGAGAAGTATTAAAAATGAAAAATCAGAAACTTAAAATAAACCAGATTTTCTGGGAAATGTGTGGGATGCCACTTTTAAGCCAAATGAGATTGTTAAATTTCTAGACTATCAGAGTATGCAGAGTCCCTAAACAAAGTTTCATAGCGGTTATCTTCCTAAGAGCTAACAAACAAAGGGTCGGAATGCATTGAATCTGAGGAGGTTATCTGCAGAATAAAGCAGTCTGTTGTAGTTGTTCATAGAAAATAGATTTTTTTTTAAAAATTAGCTTCCAACATACTGTTGTCAGGCAGTCCCATCTGGGCTAGGTGAGACCTCAACCTGGGAGAGCGTTCTTGACTCTGATCAAGAAAGATTCATGAGCAGGTCGAGCAGATGGAAGCAAAGAGTAGTTTAATAAAGCAGAAGTACACACTCAAGGTGGGAGTGCAGGCATGCTCGAGAGATGAGCAGCTCGGTGAAATTCGGATTGGGTGGTCTTATGGCTGGATTTTAAGCAGAGGATGGAATAGTCATCAGGATAAGTGGTGTTTTCTCGGAATAAGAAGAGGATTTGGAGGGAAAAGGAGCTGTATCCTCTTTTTTGTCCTGATATGGTCAGCTTTGGAACTGTCATGGTGCCAAGGGGTGTGATTTTTAGTATGCTAATGAGTGTATAATGAGCTTTGGGGCACCTGTAAGTTATTTTTGTTCCCCATCCCGCATCTAGTTGGTTTGACCCAGTTGGAAACTGCATTCTTTTTTGCCATCAGTTATTTTCCTAAAATCTAGCTGGTTTGTTTTCACTTAGCCTCTTCTGCCAGCCGGCCATGTGAACTGGCCTCCAGCTTTTCTTGACTCACCCAGGGCCTGGCTCTTTTCCTGAACTACACTGTCAGTTCCTTTATTATCTATCCACAACAGTGCCAAGAGACAAGCAGATAGATATTACACACACTACTTTTAACTCTGTCAGAGGCATGATTAGTTCAAATGTCTGAGCTGTTCCGGACCCCTCAGCAAAGTTCACCCAAATGAAAAGGTAGAAACAGAGGGTTTGCTCACAACTCACAGGCACATTTCATGGGCACAACTCATTGACTGCTTCAGAGAGGACAGGCAATGGTCAGGAAACCTGTTTGTAAACTTCCCTGAAGCAAAAATGCTGGATCTTCAATGGTATAAAATTCTCTCACCTAGTGGCTCAGATCCTCGGAGCAAACTTAAGATATTTGGAGCAAGTTTAATTTAAGTTTAGTTAACTCATTACCTTATTTAGAGCTATAAGTGGTAAGTCTCTCTCTTTAGTAGAAACATTAGACAATAAATAAGCATAATTTCTGGACACAAAGGCTTGGAGCAAAAGGTTTGCCCTCAGTATAACTTTATTGTTTGGGTAATGGCACACAAAGCCTGATGTCACTTTGCTTAAAATCTCACTTTTTCCTTTTCACCAAAGTCAGGGACAGGGTATGGGGATACCATTATATAGTTACATCAAAGCATCCTTGAGGGCCTCCTATAGCAATTACTTTCACAAGATGTTTTTTAAACATTACTTTGAGACTAAAGCAAATGTTTTCATTTTCTATTGTTCTTTCCATTTATTACAATATGTCCAAACTCACTATAAGGATGTGAATTTTTATTACCTATTGCTAGTAACACTTATTTATGTCCTTTCCACTTCATATATTTTATATTCTTAAGCAATTTAAATAGATTGTTTTTCTCACATATAAATACCTGTGGGCTGCACTTACAGGCATATCTGATATCATGTTATGCCATGGGAAGCTTTCAACAGTGTGTCGGAGCTGTGGCAGTTGCTTGATAAATCTTCCTCTAAATTGGACCAAGACGATTTTTTGCTGTTTGCTAAAATGTGCAGTCTTTGGAAAAGTATTGCTAACATGTCTATATACAAATAAAATAACTGTTATTATTTAATGTTTATTCTGCTCTATAAATGTGGATGCTGAGTGCCAGGAAATAAAAGTGACGTGAGCAGGCCAGGAAGCATGGATCCACAGGGCAACGGAGTGATGAACTTAACACCCTTATGGTTGCACGAATAACACAGTTTATTTTGCAGTTTCCTTCTCAAAAGGGGGATTAAGTATATCTAAAAATCACACATATCATGGATCAATACATCTCATACTGGTCACGACAGATGGTTCGGGTCCGGGCTGTCCCAATCAGCCTCTTGTCTGTCCCAAGGGAAAACGATGCAGCGGAAACAGTTCTGTTTATAATGTTTTGGATTATAAGAAACCTTAGTTTTGTATTTAGATCACCTCAGTATGAATATTATAAAGATAATTCTTTCAGAAAGCAAGTAAGAAACCTCTTTAGCAGGTAGGTGCATAGCCAAGCCTCACAGAGCAGACAGATTGAAATGGTAACTTGCCATTCAGGAGCAGCTCTCACAGTGAGCTTGTGAAGGTCATGCTTGCTTCCTACTGCAGTGTTCTACCAGTGGCTTACCTGAGGGTGGTGTGATAGAAGCCTGAGGTACAAAACGTGACCTAAGGAACTCTGCAGAAAGCGTTTATGAATGTGACAGTTACCTTGCTTGGCCTATAGTTTTTCTGTAGCTGTGCTTACTTTGACTTCCACCCATCCAGATGGGGAAAAGGGGCTCCAGGCAGATACCATTTCCGCTGTGCCACAGTCTTCATCCTCTCTGAATTGCTCTGCATTTTAAAACTAGAAAATGGAAAAATAAAAGGAACTGAAACACATAAATAACAGCTAATATAAATTTGAAAATAAGGTTTATTTTGTATATGGTCTGGGAATTCAGATTTGGAAAATCTCTGTAACTTAATCCATATTACATACTTTAAAATTTGACACTAATCAGGTGTTTGTCATATTTATATTATGTTTCAAAAATCTTCCTAAAAGTCCAAGTTAATTTTTAAAGTAATACGCATTTATATGAATCTTGAAACTAGAAATTAAATTTTTGCTTCTGCATTTACCTTAATTTGGAAAACATTTAAAAACATAATAAAATTATGAAATGGGATCAGAAAGCTCTGCTGTTAATCTTAGTTTTTATAAATAAATTTAAAATGCATTTCTCCTCCATTAAGCCCAGAAAGTAAAGTAATGGATTTGTTCATGAGGGCATTTTTAGTATCATTATAGATTTCATTTTACAGTCCATTTATGAAAAATGCAAATAAAATGAGGTAATAACCAGATTAGTATTTCTTAATTTACTTTTTGATAATAATATTAGTTTACAGCCTACTGACAGTAATAAAGCCTTCTTTCCCTTAAACCTGCACCATGGTTGATCAGACCTTAAGAATTTGTATATTTAAAGAAGTATAACTTTCAGAAATAATTTCTATTTATTTCAAATGTGCCCTTAGTAACAATGATAGTTTCAAAATGAGTCAAAATTAAAATCAGAATGAAGAAAATTTAAGGTTTCTTTCCCTCTAAAAACAAAACTTATTTTCAGGTATAATTTTTCTTGATTGTTTAATGCCTTTTTTCTCATTCCTAAATACTAATTTTAAAAGGTCCAAAGATTCTTTTTCCTCCCAGAGATAAGTAAAGGGAAAAAAATCTTTCATTTTTTTTTTTAAGAAAAAAGTACTGTAGATGTAAGCCCAATTCTGGATTTCAATTAATACAGATTAAAAAATTCGTGAGTTTTGCATAGGATATTTCCTTTTAAAATGTATACTATAGAAATCGATAATATTCTTTTTATGAAAAACTTAGAATCAGTGTTTTCTTTGTTAAAGAGCTATAAAATATAAATTATAACATTTCTGATCTTGGTTCTTTGAAACAAAATTGCATTATATTTGTTTTGTCTTTAGAAATAATGTAGGGAAACCAAATTTATGAAGTATGTACTTCTTAAAGTGGAAGATGAATTATTGTTCCTGTTTATAATTTAGATAAGCCAGGAAAGGAAGTTAATACACTGAGTGAGAATGAACGATCCATCTCTCCACTACTTTTTGAAGATACTCCTCCTGATTTGCAAACCCCAGGAAATCCTTTCCAAGTGAACTTTGAAGAACAAAATAATCCTCAAATACTTCAAAACTCAGTTGTTTTTGGAACATCGGCTGAGGAAGTGGTAAAGGAAATTCGTTTCAGAATCGAGCAAAAAACCACACTGACAGCCAGTGCAGGTACTTCAAAGCTTATTGAGGGCTAACAATAGTTAGAATTTTCAGACTGGCTAATCCAAGTATAATATTAGTAGTTTTTCATTATAAAGTATATAATGATATTTTACTTAACCATTTTTTTTCATTCTATCTCTAACAACTTTACCTATTCAGAGTGCTGTGAACCTACAGGTAAATTGTAATTAAGCAGAAAAGCCTATAAGCCCAAAGGAAAAGCTATCATAAATCTCATGTAGCTATCCTTTTTTAAGCACAAAATGTATTGTAATTGGTTTGGACATAAAATTAGTTTTCTCTTTGAAGGTGTCAGCCCTGTCAATGATTACAGTGCAAGAGAGACCCCAGATGACCACAAACTAGCAATATAGCAACATAAGAAACACAAACTGGTAATATAGCAAGAGAAAAGAGCTTTGACATGTGTCAGTAACACATGAGGGTATCATTGTGTCTTAACATAGAAATGATATTCATCATGAGGACCCTGAGTTATCTTATAAAAGCTGTAATATAATTAGGTTAGTCTTTTCTTTCTATACCGAAGCATGAGAATAAATAATAAATTTTAGGAAGATGTCTATGATAATTGAAATGAACTTTGAACTTTGTTATCTTAATCATTAAGATTCCTAGAAATTGTAAAGGACCTTTCTGAAAAGTACTAATTTGCTTTGTAACATAAAAAGGATGCACACATTTCATTATTGTTTTAAATATACTGCAACCCAGAACCTTGTTTTTTTCTTTTTCTTTATTTGGATAATCTATTCAAAAGATATTTTCAAAGAGTAAACGTCAATCCTAAATTATATTCTGGGTCTTTTCTAAAAGATAGCCCTGTATTCCTTTCCAAGTGAACTTTGAAGAACAAAAATAATTACTAAAAATAATAAGTAAACTAATTGTATCACAAAGTCCAAAATTACTCTTAGACTTTAAAATACCATGGAATTTTAAATATTCTTCATTTCTGCTGCCACAATAACAATACAATTCCTTTTCCTAAAATCATAGCAATCCCTGGGGAGATAGATCATAATCAAATGTTAGTTTTAAAGTAGTATTCTACATGATTTCTGATTTTTTTCACTTAACATTATTTTTTGTATTGTCATCGCATATTTTAAAATCATACATATCAACTTCTCTGAATCATCTGAGTGTTCTTCTTTTAAGGCATTGCCCCAAATACAATGTTAGCAAAAGTATGCAGTGATAAGAATAAACCAAATGGACAATACCAAATACTCCCCAACAGACAAGCTGTGATGGACTTCATCAAGGACTTACCCATTAGAAAGGTAAGATTTTATGTAAAATGTATCCTATCTCTCTCTCTCTCTCTCTCTCTCTCTCTCTCTCTCTCTCTCTCACACACACACACACACACACACACACACACACACACACACGCACACACACACACAGTTCTGAAAAGACTCTATTTAGGATGATAGTAATCATTCTTTTCTGAAAAGTTCTAAAGTAATAGGTGACAAGTAAGAACTATAATGGATGATTGATTTTGGACTTGAAGAAATCATTCTGGGGAACCCTAAAAGTGAGGAAGCTTATTTGCTGGAAATATTTTAAAAAGCAATATATGACAGGGTTTTAAGTGTGCCCCTATCAAGGAGAAGAGAAATAAAAAAAATACTTGTAGAAGTCCTTTCACCTATAACTTAATATACTACCTTAGTTCTAAAGTTCAGATTGCTACCAGTTTAAAAAGTATAACTTTAAAGATATTTAAAAATTTGTTTTTGACACACACAGAAATTCTACCATCCTTAAAATGGTTAAATGATCCCTCAGGGGTTATAAAAAGGATATATTTTATTATTTTTTTACAATTTCTAGATTTTTTTGGCAAATATATATATGTATATATATACTTTTTAAAACAATTGCAGTACAATATTTGATATTCTAAGACTTCCTTTTCTCACCCAACATATTGTACATGAGTGGATTTAAACAAACATTTTTCAATGCTCAGAAGAAAAGCTATATCAAAGTATATAATATATAATGATTACGGAATAGTTTAGTATATGTAAGGTGTACCTATAAAGCAGTGCTTTCCAATGTGTTTTTCAAGGTATGACTAGGTGTCCCATTAAAGATCTGGGGTCAAAGAACTTTAGGACCTACCACCCTTGATGGTTCCTAACGGGTATTAGTATATTAAAGATTTATACATCTTGCAATCAAAAGTTAATTTTAAGTTTATCCCACCATTCCCCAAGTTTATATGACTACAGAACTCTTTTTTTAAATTGCTTTTTAAAATTCATCTTAAGTTTTAAATTTCCATGGAACATTAGTTTTTAGGAAATATGGCCAACATGTAATTAAAGCAGTTTTTCTTTTCTTTTTTTTTTTTGCACGACTTGTGAAGATTGTCATATTATTCAACTGTTTATTGGTTATAAAAGATATAGTGAGATTATAATGTCAGTGCTAACCTTAATTTTTAAATGTATTAATAATAAATACTGACTCTTTTCTAGGTTTCTGGAATAGGAAAAGTTACAGAGAAAATGTTTAAGGCCCTTGGAATTATTACTTGCACAGAACTCTACCAACAGAGGGCATTACTTTCTCTCCTTTTCTCTGAAACATCTTGGCATCATTTCCTTCATATTTCTCTGGGTCTAGGATCAACACACCTGGCAAGGTATCTGTATGTATACTTATCCTGCTTTTTCTTTATCATTTGCTGAAAGTTTTAACATTGAGATGGAGGTTATAAGGATAACATCTTTTAAAACTCTTTTGGGCTAGTTCAATCAGACTATAATTTTTGAGTCAGAAGAGTGGTGTGGGAGAAAAGCAAAGAAGAAATAAAGAACCACTCTGAAGTTTTGGCTACAGCAATTAGATAGGTGGACAAGAGGAATGACGGGTACTTTCTTTTCTGCACCTGCCTTGTTCTTTGTTCAGAACATAAGGATACTGGTGGAAGAAAGAATGATAGCTCATATTCCAGAATTCACTTTAAGCCAGAGTGTTAATGATTCTTTGAAAGCTGTCATGAACTAACTGTATTTCTTTCATTTCCAGATGTGTAAATTACTCATTCATTCATTACTGAATACTTATTTTATGTAAGCAGTGAACAAAACTCTTCATTGAGTTTACAGACTAGTGTGGGGAAAAGAAATTAACCTAGTAAACAGATGAAGAAGGTAAGGCAGAGTGAGGGCATAGAAAATGACTTGGGGGTAAGAGTCGGTGTTAGTAATGGTCATCTAGAGGTAGAGACTTAAAGGGGCCGATATGCAAAGATCTAGAAGAGGAAACAGCTAGAGGAGAAGCTGTGTTTCTTCCCTGCCACTCTTTCATGTAGATCTTAAAAGAAGTGTCCTAGAACTCAAAGAGTGTACTGTTGGAAGTGGTGAAAAGAGGAATTAAAAATAAACATTGGGAATTAATGCTAGGCACTATTTCACAATTTTGTCATCATCCTGTCAGCCTGCTCTCAAAATAACTCCTTTATTTTCTTATACTTAAACTAAAACAAAACAAGAAGATTACTGAGAAGGCTTATAAAATAAGTTTGATTGACCAATTAAACCTGCTTAATCTTTCAGAGATTTCTTCAAGGCTTGTGGTACTGCTTTTCTTGTCGGTCCTGCTCTGCATTCTTTGGAGTCCACCATTAGCTGACTTTGATCTTGAGTAGATAAAATGAAAGATAAAAGAAAGACATCACAGTACTATAAATATCTAGTATTTGAAGGTAATAGGGAATAAAACTTTCTTCTTTACTCTTTCCTTCTATTTGTTTCCTTAGTGCTTGAAAACAATATAGTTCTTGATATAACACAGCACATATCAACCCATGGTATTTAAAGATGTAGGTAATGCTTTTAAGTGAAATTCATAGGTAATTTCTAATATGAAATAGCAAACCTGCCTTCTCTTCTATCCACATTCTCTATTCCCCTGCTCTGCTTTATTTTTAGTCTATAATACTTCTGCTCTTCTAACATATTCCATAGTTACTTCTCTATTTGTTTATTTATTAATCCCTCCATTAAGACATAAGTTTCCTAAGGTCAGGTACTTGGTCTTACTTGTTCATTACTGTATCCCTAAGGCCTAGAACAATGCTCAATTCATAATAGGTTCATTGAGTATTTTGGAAAGTGAATACATGTCATTTCAGTTTCTTGGTTTCAACCACTCCTATCTAGCAGCTAGAATCCAACCAAACTAGATGGTTTAGAGTCCTAATCATAATCCTGTTACTGTGTGCCAAATTATGACTCAGGTTTTATAGAGTGGTGTGAATGAATAGGAAATAGGCTATAGGAAAGTGAAGTTAATGTACTAGGCCAGAACTAGATAATTGACATTAAATTATTCAAAATTTAATTGCTACCACCTTTTATTGGATTTTATAAGTTGTGTTTTTTTGTTATTAGGGCTTTTAATAGAAGCAGTTTATAATATCAACCTACTTTCAAATTTTTCTCTTTGATAGATATATACTTGATCCATTACACATGTAATCATATTAGCATCCTATTGATCTATGATCTTTGGTGGTAGTTTTATTTTTAGATTAAAAATACTTTGCTGTGTTTCATGCTGTATAAATAAATCAGAAGCCTTATTGAGCTCTCTGAAGGGTAATTGATATGTTAAATATTCTTGGTTGACTAAAAGGAACTCAGTCTTTGAGAAAGCAATTAAAAACTTTTTTTTTCATTTCAAGGGATGGGGAGAGGAAAAGCATGAGTGTTGAGAGGTAATGTTTTGTTATTAATTGTTCATAATTCATGTTATTTTAAGCTAATTTTTAAGTTTTAGTAAAATATCACTGAAATGAAAAAATCTCTTTGCAAACCAAGTTTTCAGCAGTTGACATTCCTAAAGTAAATATCCCAGTACAATGCTTTATTTTCTTTGCTTTCTATGCTCTCAAAGGGAAAAAAAATTAACCGCAGTTTTTTTTAAATGTTGGTTTTGTTCCTATTCAGTGGAAATCAGGCATTCTCAGATTTCAAATTTTAATTTCTAACCTTGTTTATAAGAAAAATTCTACTGAATAATTATTTGGGAAACTTAAGAAATGACCACGGAATTCTTCCTGAAACTCTTCAAATATTTGGTGAATGAAGCACAGGCATCAAATAGTAAGACATTGATGAACAAGAGCTCTAGAGTAATCTAGTTCAGTGGTTTACAATCTTGTTTGAAAGTCAGGTGAAATCTTGATGGAACCTTATTGTTTTGGGGAAAACATCAGTGTTTGAAAAATACTGAGACATTTTAAGAACCACTGAACTAGTACAACATTGTGTTCATTTTTCATATGTATTATATGTGATCAGAAAACCTGCATGGCTTTTACAAGACAACACACTTAATAAATGAGACCTTGATAAAAATTACTGTTTTAGGCTGTGATTTACATAAAAGCAATCAAAGGAAAAGAAGGGAGAAAGCATCCAAAATTAAGATAGTATTTTATTACTTAATGAATTTTTTTCTTCCATTTGTCTTTTGTTATTGAAAATACCACTTACTATGCAGGAATATTAATAATAATTAATATTTTATAAGAAAGGGCCAGCAGGCTGATAGAAAAAATGAACAAAGGTCTAATCAGTTACTGGAAAGAAATACAGATGGCTCTTAAAACATGAAAACATTCCCAATCTCCTTTATAACTGAAGAAATACAGATTGAATGTTCTCTGAGGTAGCATTAATCAGGTTAATAGACATACTAACATACACTATTATCGAGACTATGGGAATGAAAGAGCTATAAACTCTAGAGGGAGTGTAGTAGTTTCTTATTGGTGTATCACAAATTACCACAAATTTAGTGATTTACAATACAAATTTATTCCTTTACAGTTCTGACGACCAGAAATACTAAAAATTTAGGTGTCAGCTGGGTTTGAATTCCTTCTACAGGCTCAGGGGAGAATTCATTACCTCACCAAAAGCTTCTAGAGGCAGTTTGTATTCTTTGACTAATGCCCCCATCCCCCATCTTCAAACCAGCACCTTGTCTTTCTGAATCTCACCTCCTGCCTCCTTTTTACAAGGACCCTTGAGATTACATTGGCCCCTCCTAGATAATCCAGGATAATCTTCCCATTTTAATTTAATCATATCTTCAAAGTCTCTTCCACCATATAATATACTAGGTTCCAAGAGAGATTAGAACTTGGACATCTTTGGGGACCATTATTTTGCCTACCACAGGGGCAAGCAGTTTGGCAATATCTATCAGAATCACAGATGCACATGTACTTTGATCCCATGGCTCTTTTTCTAGGAATTCATTCCACAAATGTAATCACATGTCATTTTACATATATACAAGGTTATTTATTTTATTTTTTTATGATAGCAAAAGATTGAAAGTAAATATCCACAAATAGAGGATTGTTTAAATGATCTTATATCTTTACATTAGAATATTAGGCTGCCATATACAAATGAGGAAATAGGGAGCACTCACCAGGATGAATTGAGAAAAGCAAGATACTGAATAATGTGTCTAATAATTTGTTTATATAAAAAAAATGAGGGGGAAATGTTTGCTTGTTTGCTCATATATGCATAGAATATTCTGGAGGAATGCAAATGAATAGGAAGCTGGCAACACTGGTTGCCACTAGGAAGGAGAACTGGGTATCCGGGAATAGAGTTAGAAGGGGGACTCCACTGAATTATTTGCTCAGGGCATTTTATCATTATCCTGATCTCTCTGCAGTATCTTCCTCTTTCATGTTAGTATGACGTCTCAACTTCTTTCAACACTCTATTGCAGATTAATTCAAACTTCCTACATTTAATGTTACCAGCTCTCTGTTTTCAGTTGTCTATTTTAGACAACTCTACCTAGATGACATGAACCAATGCTTTAAATCTACTTCAAGATATTTCTCTTCCAGAAAATACATGTGCAATAATTGGAGTGAAATTCTCATCTATACTTTCTTAAGATAATCCTCTACAGCAGAGTCCATGTACAAATATACCCTAATGTGTTTTAGGTTCTGGGGGCATTATCATTATCTGTTTGTGACTTTAACTATCTTTTTAAAAAATACTGTAGAGAGAGCAAATGCATGTTTCCTAATGATTTTAACTATAAATTCCATTACTTAAGTAGATCTAGATGTTTTTACTTAATTATATCTTAATTCATCTAAAAACTATTCTGTACTGCAGAAAATATAACTTTAAATGCTAGGCCACTTAAACATACTGTATCATTCCTAAATTGTCCCGAGTTATAGTTTACTCTTAAATCAATATCATTCTTGTCTTTCTAGGACATTCAGCGAGATAAGTAAAGCAGAAGAACAGTACAGCTTGTGCCAAGAACTTTGCAGTGAACTTGCTCAAGATCTGCAGAAAGAAGGACTTAAGGTATTTTATTTTGATTTGGTATTCTTAGTTTAAAAATTTTTTAATAATAAAATATTACATTGAACCAAGAGTTAGAGTTTTAATTTGAATACAAATTGAGTGATGTCAGAAAAGAGTATTCCCATCCCCAATAAAGACATACTCAGTTCTGACCCATATCTGATGCTTATGATACAGCCATTCTATGAAGAAGCAATTTATGAGGGTGGAGTGGTTCCAGTATAATTTCAGAAGAGTTCATACTACCTCAGTAGTACATCTGAATAAGTTCAGAATCAGTTATATTAGCATTAGAGAATAAGGCAAAGGAAAGGATTTCCCTAGAACTGTATTATTATAAATGCCTTTCAAATCATCCTTTAATGTTTATCTCAAGTAGACAGTGACTTTCTAGAACAGGCATTTTATTCCAAGGCTCTAATCCAGGTTGCTTAACACAATGAGAACAAAACCTGGAAGGCTTTGAACGTTGTATTTTCTATTCTTCACTCACAGCAGTCCAAATTAAGTATTTTTTCCAACACTCTCAAACCAGAGATGGAGTTATTGTGAAGTGTAATACAAAAATATTAAAAAGTTACTACAAAGGGTAGGATAGCTGATGAGCATTTTTTTTATAATCTCTCTATCATACCTTGAGTATAAACAGAGTTCTTTTAAAAAATATATTTTTAATAAACTTTTAATATACAATGGGGAGAGGACAGCCTCTTCAGCAGCTGGTGTTGGAAAAACTGGACAGCTACATGCAAGAGAATGAAACTGGACTACTGTTTAACCCCATACACAAAGGTAAACTCAAGGTGGATCAAAGACCTGAATGTAAGTCATGAAACCATAAAACTCTTAGAAAAAAACATAGGCAAAAATCTCTTGGACATAAACATGAGTGACTTCTTCATGAACATATCCCCCCGGGCAAGGGAAACAAAAGCAAAAATGAACAAATGGGACTATATCAAGTTGAAAAGCTTCTGTACAGCAAAGGACACCATTAGTAGAACAAAAAGACATCCTACAATATGGGAAAATATATTCATAAATGATGTATCTGATAAGGGGTTGACATCCAAAATATACAAAGAACTCACGCACCTTAACAAACAAAAAGCAAATAACCCAATTAAGAAATGGGCACAGGACATGAATAGACACTTCTCTAAAGAAGAAATTCAGATGGCCAACAGGCACATGAAAAAATGCTCCACATCGCTAATCATCAGAGAAATGCAGATTAAAACCACAATGAGATATCACCTCACACCAGTGAGGATGGCCAACATCCAAAACACAAACAACAACAAATGTTGGCGAGGATGTGGAGAGAGGGGAACCCTCCTACATTGCTGGTGGGAATGCAAATTAGTTCAACCATTGTGGAAAGCAGTATGGAGGTTCCTCAAAAAACTCAAAATAGAAATACCATTTGACCCAGGAATCCCACTCCTAGGAATTTACCCCAAGAATGCAGCAGCCCAGTTTGAGAAAGACACATGCACCCCTATGTTTATTGCAGCACTATTTACAATAGCCAAGAAATGGAAGCAACCTAAGTGCCCATCAGTAGATGAATGGATTAAGAAGATGTGGTACATATACACAATGGAATATTACGCAGCAATAAGAAAGAAACAAATCCTACCATTTGCAACAACATGGATGGAGCTAGAGGGTATTATGCTCAGTGAAATAAGCCAGGCCGAAAAAGACAAGTACCAAATGATCTCACTCATATGTGGAGTATAAGAATAAAGAAAAAATAAAAAAAAATAAAAAAATGAAGGAACAAAACAGCAGCAGACTCACAGAACCCACGAATGGACTAATAGTTACCAAAGGGAAAGGGACTGGGGAGATGGATGGGAAGGGAGGGATAAGAGGGTAAAAGGGGCATTACGATTGGCAGACATAGGGTGGGGGGGCACGGGGGGTACTGTACAGCTCAGAGAAGACAAGTAGCGATTCTCATCTCACTACGCTGATGGACAGTGACTGTGGTGGGGTTGGTGGGGGGGACCTTGTGATGGGGGGAGTTCAATCATCACGGTATTGCCCATGTAATTGTAGGTTAATGATACTAAAATAAAATAAAATAATTAATAAAAAAAAAATATATATATATATATTTTTTTAATAAACTTTTAATTTTAAAATAATTTTATATTTACAGAAAAATTGCAAAGATTATAAATATAAAGAGTTCAGGTACACCCAGTTTCCCTCATTATTAACACCTTGTATTATCGTAGTTATATTTATCTAAATAAGCTGATATTAGCATTTTGCTTGCTATTAACTAAATTGCAGACTTTATTTGGATTTTACCTCTTTTTCCATTAATGTTCTCTTTCTGTTCCAGAATTCAGTCCAGGGAAATACACTGCATTTAGTCATCATATCCCCCCAGTCTTTTCTAGTCTGTGACAGTTTCTCAGTATTTCTTTGTTTTTCATGACCTTGACAGTCTTAGTCAGGTGTCCTACGCAATGTCTCCCAATCTGGGTTTGTCTGATGGTTTTCTTATGCTTAGACCAAGGTTATGGGTTTCTAGGAAATACCACAGAGGTGAAGTGTCCTTCATCACATCCTAACAGGGCATAGGATAGCCACATACCATGGGCAATACTAACCTTCCTCACTTGCTTAAGGTAGTATTTACAACGCTTCTCCATTGTGAAGTTACTATTTTTCCTTTTCCATACTCCATACTTTAGAACTGAGTTAATAAGTCTAACCCACTCCCACAACCTCTAGGAGGTAGTAAAATATTCATAATGTGAAACTTATCATATTAACCATTTTTAAGTATACATTTCAGTAGCATTAAATCCATTCAATTGTGCAATCATCACCACTATCAAGCCCCAGAACTTTTTCATTATTCAACATTGAAACTCTTTATCCATTAAACAATAACTATAAAGGGAGTTCATACATGTAAGTTGTTTAGCATATTGTCTGGCGTATAGTAGGCACACAGTAAATATGAGTTATCCAAAAGACCTATTCAATGAAGCCCCTTTAGAAATATTTTTTTCTTCCCTTCCTTTTTGGTACTGAATTAACCTCTAAAAGACATTCAGTTAAAAGAAAGTGATCAGTTAACTTTGCCTTTTATATAAAGCTTCTATAAAAATTCATTTGGAGAAGGGAGAATTACTGGCTAAAATGGGATTTTTAGATTACTTAATAGACTTCACTTATTCTTTATAACAATTTTCATTGCCATATTTTATAAATGATTATAATTTCATATTATAGGTACATAAGAAATTCTTTCTGAATTTTTCTAACCTATAAAATAATTTTTTTCCAGAAGTTATAAAGTCATGTATAATAATGTATTCTGTTTGTTACAGGGTAGAACTGTTACGGTTAAATTGAAGAATGTGAATTTTGAACTAAAAACTCGAGCATCTACAGTCTCATCTGTAATTTCTACAGCAGAAGAAATATTTGCTATTGCTAAAGAATTGCTAAGAACAGAAATTGATGCTGATTTTCCACGTCCTTTGAGATTAAGACTTATGGGTATGGCTTTTCTTTTCTTGTTTATCCTTAAATCTGCTAGACTTTCCCAGAGAATCAACTCTGGACACCTCCATTTTATTTCTTAAATCTGTTTAGAAATATGTACCTATAATGCTGCCATTTTCTTAACTGTTAGAACCTGATGCATGTGAAGCCATGATCATTAGTTCAGTTCTAGTAAGAACCACCTAAAGGACCAATTAAATATTGGCTATTCTTTACTACTTATTGAAAACCTTGGAACTAGGTATGTGGCAAATTTTAAAACTTTTCATATTTTAGAAAGCAAATTCAGTGCATACTGAGTATGTTATATGCCTTTGGGATCTGAGGCAGTATTTCATGGTCAAACACATTCACATTTCTGTAGTAAAACAAAACAATATTCACACTAATATTGCGAAGATTCTAAATAGCTTCACATCATTTCAGTCATCAATTGCCATTTGTTGTTACTTTCAGAGCTTTTTGGATTTCACATCTCTAGCCACCACATCTCTAGCCACCACATTATAAACAGACAAACCAACCAACCATATTTCCAAAGTGAGCTGGTAAGAGGATTTGTATGGATACGCACTCCAAATGCCACTTTACCGCTAAGAGTGAGTCATTAGCCATCATATTTGAAAGATAGCACACACTGAAATCAATTGAATAAAGTTTGTTAATTGAAAGAGCTAAGGAACAGATATTTCTAACAGCTTTATTCACAATTGCCAAAACTTGGAAGCAACCAAGAAGTCTCTCAGTAGTAGGTGAATGGAAACTGATGCAGACTATGGCATATTATTCAATGCATAAAAGAAATGAGCTATCAAGCCATGAAAAGACATGGAGGAACCTTAAATGTACGTTAAGTGAAAGAAACCCATCTGAAAAGGCTACATAGTGTATAATTCCAACTTGGAGACAGTAAAAAGATCAGTGGTTGTCAGGGCTGCAGGGGGAAGAAGGTGATAAAGAGGCAGATCACAGAGGATTTTGTTGTTTTGAGGACAGTCAAGCTATTTGGTATAATGCTATAATGGTGGATACATATCATTATACATTTGTCCAAACCCATAGAATGTCCAACACCAAGAGTGATCCTCAATGTAAACTACAGACTTCGAGTGATAATGTTGTGTCAAAATAAGTTCATCAGCTGTAACAAATGTACCACTCTGGTGGGGGATGTTGATTGGAGGAGGCTGTGTATGTTTGGGGGCAGGGATATATAGGAACTCTGTGCTTTCTGCTCAATTTTGCTGTGAATCTAAATTTGCTCTAAAAAATAAAGATTTTTGCCTACTGGGGAAAAAAAGAGCTGAAGAGTCTTGTAGTTGACTAATTAGTTACTTGGTATTTAATGGTATCAGGTGTCAGATATTGAAAGACCTATATAAAATCACACCAACTGTAGTAGAGACTACTTAGTGATAACCAGTTTTTTAAGGAAAGTAAGTTTCTGCTCCAAGTACTAGCTTTAAAAAAGCATCCTTTAATTCAGAAAATATGTATTGTTGCTTATTATTTTTCTCTAAACAGCCTTTTGCATATATGTCACAACAGTTTTATACAAAATGTTTTTGTGCAGTATGAGTGAATTAGCTTTGTTAAGCTTGAAATTGATTAATTGTGGTTCTTTTAATTTAGGTGTGCGGTTATCTAGTTTTCCCAGTGAAGAAGGCAAGCAGTACCAACAAAGGAGCATTATTAGCTTCTTAAAGTCTGGCAACCAAACTCTGTTGGCCACTGGGTGTACACTAGAGAAAACTGGCAAAGATCAGTTTTTAAAACCTCTAGAAATGTCTCAAAAGAAGAGTTTCTTTGATAAAAAACGATTGGAAAGAAAATGGGGCCACCAAGACATTTTTAAATGTGAAACTGTGGATAAAAGTTTACAGGCATCACAATCATTCCAAGTTTCAAAGAAGATGAATGAGAATTTAGAATCACCAGAGAATTCAGATAGCTCACAGATATTTACCTGTCCTGTTTGCTTTAAGGAGCAAAAAAGCATCAGCCTGGAAGCCTTTAATAGACATGTAGATACATGTCTTGCTGGACTATCAATCAGTGAAAACTCTAAAATGTTCTCATGTTCACATGATTCCTCTACAAAAGTTAGTAAGAAAGAAAGTATACATCATTGTTTTTCAGTCTGTGAGAAGCAGGATTATGAAACCCATCAGAATAATATAAAAATCAGTTCAGTAGACTGTGCAGAGTTGGTAGAGACTATAGGTAACCCACCTAAAGAAATAAGTGTAGACGCTTTAAGTAATAAGCACAGCAAAGGGGAATGTTCTAGCTTTCCAAGAAAATCATTTAATGTTGAGCACTGTCATCAGAATTCTTCCTGTGCTGTTTCACTGGAAAATGAAGATGTTGGATCATTAAGTAGGCAAGAATCCCTCCAGCCTTATTTATATGAAGTGGTAACAGACCAAGCTCTAGTTTGTCCTGTTTGTAACCTGGAACAAAAGACTTCAGATCTTACCCTGTTCAATGTGCATGTGGATGTGTGCTTAAATAAGGACATTATCCAGGAACTAAAAAAGGATAATGTTAGTACAGTTAACCAACTCAAAGAAAGCACCAAAAATACTGGTGAGTTTGCAGTCATTTTAAAGAACTTGATTTTCTAGGAATGTTTTATTAAAATTGAGATTGTTGTTAAATCTGAAACACTTACTGTTAAAGGGATAGTTTGTGTATGTTGCCATTTAGGAAAATATTAGTTGCCTTACCATAGGTTAGAATTAAAAGAAGCCATTAGGTTTTAAATTTTGGGAAAACTTTGACTTGGGCTTGATTAAGCACAGAATGAACTCAAGGTTAAACCTGTGAATATCACAAATATTAAACAAAAATATGACCCATGGACATCACACAAAAGGAACAAGAGAAGCAGTGAGGAACTATATATAGAGCACTAGTTGAGAATGGTATTGATGCCTTAAATTTTGATCACATCGCTCAGTTAAGCTGAGAGACTATCAAAAGGAGAGCATTGTTAAAAAATGACTCCAACATGGAGTCACTTCTGCTAGATCACATCATCAAACCAGGGCTTAATACCTAACCTAGTTTCAGTTTCAACTTCCCCCAGAAATGCAGTAAGTCAGGCATTTAAGATAATCTGTTACTCTTTTCATTCCCCAAAGGAATCCACCTAATAAGACCCTTTTGTCCCCAGTTGAAGATGACCTCACAAGAAATAATTCCTTTTTTCTCTTTGTGACTTCCTTGTCCAGTCTTTTAAAACCTCCTTCTTCATGTAGCTGTCGGGAGCATTTCTCTGTTTGCTAAAAGGGAATGCTGTCTTGATTCATGAATTGCTTAATAAAGCCAATTAGGTCTTTAAATTAAAAGAAAAATTACATAGCCACTAGCCTCTTCAACTTGTTTTTTGGTAGATTTGATTCTAGCCCAACTTGAAAAATAAAATTAAGTATAGTGCTAATAAAACCAGTATATTACAAGGAAATTGTGCTATAAAGTTAGTTTCCAGTGTGTATAAATATGAACTATGTAGAACTAAGGAAATTTTTATTTTTAATCAATCAATTTCAGTGTTTCATACAACTTTTTCATTATTTCATGTTGTTTATTATGGAATTTCTCAAATTTTCTTCCCTCTAAAGGTAACACTGCAATACAGAAGACTATAACAAAAACAAAAAGGTATGACTAAGTTGAGTTATAATAAAGCTGCCTATAAAATTGTCATATTTTGAGGTCTAATTTTTAGGGGATTTAAAATTTGCTTTTATAATTCATCAAGTAAAATTTTTTAAATCTATCATTTATAAAAGTTTTAAGAAATCTCTTCCTGGATTTTAATTGTCTGCTTGTTTGTTTTCATTCTAGGCCAGGACTGATGACGAAGTATTCAGCATCAAAGAAAATAAGACCAGACAATCCCAGACACACTCTTGATATATTTTTTAAATGAACATTGAACATTTTTATCATTAATTTTTAATTGAAACTTGATATTTTATCATCAGTGAATCTATTCTTCCTCATCTTAAGTTTAGAGATTCATTTGTGAAAGACAAGTGCAATAATCCCCCTCCCAATGACAATTCCTTTATGTGAATTTGGAATCTGTGTAAATTTACTCCTGTATATCTTTTTGATAATCATGAGAATTCACTTCCATCATACATCAATTGGAAATCAGTCCTATTAGAAATAATTTAAAAATGAGGAATTAGGAATAGAATCAAAAAGTGATTTTATTAGGTTTTAAGGTGAATATAAAAGCATATTTATAAGGGTTCTCAGAGGTTCATACCAACATTTTAGCATAAGAATTTTATTTTAGTGTAAGAATTTTTCAGTGTTTAATCACTTTGTTGGCACTGGACTGCTATATTTGATCTTAGTATCTGCTGCAATTTTTTATATTCATATTTTAGCTCCTTGTGTCTTCAGATACCTCGTAAACATTCATAATTACAATTTACCATAAGTTCTATGAAGAATATTAGATTAGAAGAATTAGTATGAGTGGTTTTGTTACCCTCAGGAAAATAATATCACAGTATTATTTTCTATTAAAAGAATATTTGCTTAAAATAAGATTATTAACTTTTTTATTTAAAATTCCTTTATCTTATGAATAAGCACTTTGTTCACTGAAAAACATTTAGTCTAAGATTCAAGGTAATTATTTCTTATATAAAGGACTTTTAAATGACAGCATGTCATTTCTTAGCAGTTATATTTGTGAAAGAATGCTTAATTGTAGTTAACTTAAATAGTTGCTCCAAATACTTCCATGTTATCAATAAGAGGTTTTATCAAAAACAAATATTTAATTGAAACGTGAAGATGGAAACGATTTTATGTTATTGTTTTAGGAACTGAATCTTTTGTTCTCTTATGTTTTTGTTTTTCCTTTTCCCACTTTTCATATTTCATAGCTCATTATCTAAATTTATACTGAAATATTTTAGGAATAGCTTAAAGTAGGATCTTAACCGCCTGTGACCAAAGTGGTAACTTCGATTTTAAATTACTAGATTATTCACAGTTAGGCTTAAGTTTATTAACATGCCAATCTCATGCCTAATATTATTATATACTGTGATGAATACAAAGCTGTAGAGCCATGGTTCTTGATTGTGTGATTTACTTATGTGAATTCTTTACAAAATTGAGTTCAATGAAATACTGATTTAATGTATTAAAAAGTAGATAGCACCATATTTAGTTTTCTGTCTTGCCTCAAGTTTATTTTTATTGTGTTTTCAATATTATATAAATACTAAATTATTTTCACTTAGATGATTCATTTAATTGAATGTGGTCATTTGCTAATATTTAGTAAAAATTTAAAATAAAAATTGAAATGTTTAATTGATTTTAGTCAGCAGAAATGGTTTCATTTCCACTCTTTCCCCCTACTTGGGTGCTTTAACTTTTGTTTTCTTTGCCCCGAATTCTCTCCACATCCTTTTCTATCTGTTTTATCTAATATATCCAACTCATTTTCTTATTATATTTTTGTTTTGGGGCATTTTTAGAAAGTACATCAACACTACAAAGAATAAGCACTTATGGTCTTACCTAATTAGAGGGTCAGAATACAGGGCTATCCCTGGGAGAACGTATTTGTAACACACAACTGGCAAAAAACTAATATTGAGAATATATAAATGACTCCTACAAATCAGTAAGAAAAAGACAGACAGCCAATAGACATTTGGACAAGAGACTTTAAGTGGCACTTCACATAAATAGAAATCCAAATGGTCAACAAATATGAAAACATTCTCAGCCGTTAGTAATAGAGAAATGAAAAAAAAATCCACGAAGAAGTATCATTACATCCCTACCAGATTCACAGAAATGAAAGGATCCGATGGTAATTACGTTTTAGTGATGATGTGGAGCAATGTGAACTCTTAGTTTGAAAACAATCACTTTGTAAAACAATTTGCTTCTCTTCTGTAAGTTTTGAAGATGTACACACTCAGCACCCTAGGAACTGCACTCCTGAATATACACTTTGGCTGGTTATCTTCCATTTGCCCTCCAGTTTAACTCTTTGCCTTTCGCCCTGCTTCATGTCCACTAAGGCACCACCGCAATGGGGGAGCCACTGCGGAAGATGTCAAGGAGGAAAGGTGGTGAAGTCGGGTATTTATTGCCTCATGTACCTGACCACGTAGCTGGATAGGTCCCTGGCCAAAAGCCACAACTTCATACTGCATTCCTTCCAGGTTATCATCCTTTCCTTCCCCCACCCCTTCAGCCTAGGGGTGGCAATAGAGCCTCACTCTTGTTAGTCCTGGGCTGCTACATTATCTTTTTGGTTTCCCCACACCTTTGTAAATAGTCCCTTTCTTAAACTCAAAATATAAATTTTTTTCTTTCCAGAACCCTGATAAATTGTCTTGGGAAAATAATTTTAGCTGTTCTTCAGGAAGCATGTACAAGAATGCTCATAGCAATACTGTAATAGCCAAAAATTGGAAATAAATATTCAGCAATGGTTAAATTCTACCATCGTATATTCATGTATATTCAAACAGTAGAATTCTACACAGCGGTGAAAATGAAGGAAAGAGCTAACCAGAAAGTGGATGAATATCACGAACGTAATGGGGAGCAAAAGAAGCAAGTTATAGAAAGATGCCATCAACATGCTTCCATTTATATAAAGTTCACAACAGTTCAAATGGAACCATATTGTTTTAAAGATATATCCATTTGAGACCAAATTGTAAAGAAAAGCAAGTATGTTATTGTTCCAAAAGTTAAAGTGATGATTTCCCCTGTGGGAAGATAGGGAGATGTGTTGGGGGGATGCACATGGAGCTGCTGGGATGCTGACCATACTCTATTTCTTGCCTTGGATGGTAAGTGCATGGATGTTTAAAAATATTTTTTTAAACTGTACTTACATATTTTATATATTCTTGTTTTTATGTGACATAGCACAATAAAAAGTAAAAAGAAAAAATGGCAGAAACTGCTTTCTTTCACACGATATTTTCTTCTATCTCTGCAGGCTCCTAGCTTCAGTGGAGAAAAAGTACATTTTTCTCTGCTAGGACTTTGCTAGAACTCAGCAAGAAGAGCCATCCCATGTCATTTTGAGTTTTTCTGTTACCATTTCCCCTGATGCTACAGCCTCAATCAGCATTTGATCTGTGTTCAAAGGACAGTGATTGACAATATGACCAAATATTTGATCACTATCAAACAAGTCATCAGTTTTCCAGCCTGTCATATGTGTCCCCACTCGCCAAAGCCCTCCCTCAAACACTAAGCCAATTGTGTGTGTTGGGCTTTGTTATTTGTGGGACCCTACTTTCTGTACTGGTTCAGAATTTCACTTACAGCTGCAAATTACAGAAACCCAGTCGGAGTCTTTTAAAAAAAAAAAATCAGTTCTAGTTTTCTCATGAAACATGAATTTCATTGGTTAGTATTACCTTGGTTCAAGGAAGGGTTCAAAGTCTCATTTTCTTGGCTTCACGTGGCCAACTTATAGCCACAGATGGGCTTTTCCACAGTCAGGCTTACACATGAGTGCCAAGTAGGAAGACAAGGCAGTGAAAAGGATAAAAGGCAACAAATCTGTCCTACTTTAAGGAATTTTCCTGGGAGCTCCACGTCACAATTTCTACGTACATCATCTCATTGGCCAAATTGTGTCAGGTGGCTTCCCCATATTAAAGGAAACCTGGAGATACAGTTTTTAGCGGGGTACACTGATCCCCAAACGAAATCAGGTTCTGTTAGTCAATTCTGCCTCATCTCTAAAAAAGCTATAAAAGTTACTACATTTAATGGTGAAATTTTAGAAGCATTCCATAGGAATAACACAAGGGTACCCTCTGTTGTTTTGCTGGGAATCCTAGATAATTCAACAAATAAGATAAATAAACACTGGAAACAAAACTATTGTCAGATTATGTGTTTGTCTACATTTTCAGAAATCTACATCTAATAAAAGTTCAAGGTATGGCTACAAGATCAGTATACAAAATTAGTAGCATTCCTCTATGGTAGTAATAAGTAGAAAATGTAATAAAAGTAATCTCTTTCATGACAATAATCTTTAAGATACCTAAGAGTGGAGTTCGGGGGGCTATCAAAAATGTGTAAGCATTCAGAAACTACAAAGTATTATTGAAAGGCAAGTAGTAAATTTGAGTAAGTGAAAAGAGTAACCCTGTTCATGAATCGGAAGAAAAACAATCTTAAAGATAATTATATTCCCCCAATTATTCTATAAATTCAGTAAAATTCAAAACAAGATTCCTTATGGTTTTCCTAAGAGCTGTTTAGTAGGGCCTAGATTGTATATGGAAGAGCAAAGGCCCAAGAATAAGAAAGGAGAAGAGACAGGCTCTATTACATATCAAGATTTATTAGAAGGCTATCATAATTAATACAGTTTATATTAATAAAGTAGTATTGGCATGTTATGGACAACTCAGTACAAAAAATATTTGCTATTTAATAAATAGCACTTGCATGATTGGCTATCCATAGAAAAAGAAATGTCTCTACCTTCTGTGTCAGGAGTCCTCAAGACTACCGTCATGCGAGATCAATGACTAGGAGGACTTACAGAACTCAGAAAAGCTGTTTAACTTACCGTTACAATTTGTTACCATGGGAGGATACAGATTAAAATCAGCAAAGGGAAAAAGAAAATGGGCAATGTCCAAGAGAGATTGGGCACCATACGTGTTATGTATTGCCAACCAGGGAAGTTCACCCAACCTTTGCAGTGCAGGGTTTTCACAGGGGTCAGCCATGTGCAGGCTCCGCCACCTCTCAGTCCCCAGTCCTCCAGAGATCTACATAGTACCTCCATCACCCTGGGCCTCAGGCATAAAAAACAGGCATTACCATAAGTCATGTTGTTAGCATAAACTATTTCTGTCAAACTAATACAAGGTGGCCCCAGGCTACACACTGAAACATTGTTATCAGGCAGGATCTTCCAAGGGCTTGGAAGTCTAGGGACCAGTCAAGGACAAGTCAGAAAGGCCTTTCTTTAGAATGTTCAGGGCCTGAGCAACCTGTAACTGCTGTTTTAACCCTTTACTGCACATTTACAAAATAAATATCAAGTGTATGGGAATGAAGTAAAAAAGGATAAATATCACTAGGGTAACATATTGTATGCCTCATTTGTAAAATGCTTTCCAGAGAAATTTCATATCTATAAAATGTTTAGGCAATTTCAGAGAAGGAGGATGACCGGTCCTTTTGAAATATATCATTATTAGTGTATAGTTACACAAGTGACATCTTACAAATTGGCCTAATTGTTTGCATGTATGTAATCCTCTCTTCAACAGAGTTCAAATAATCTCTTTTTTAATGTCAGTCTTTACACGGTCCCTATTATACAGCACTTCAGTCTTGTGCAATAAGGAAAAGCAGCATTGTAAGAAGTATGTATAAATTCAACATATATCATTGGAAGTGTTTTAATTTTTTTCTTATTTTTTTTTATTTTGGTATCCTTAATGTACAATCACTTGAACAACATTATGGTTACTAGACCCCCTATAATCAGGTTGCCCCCACATACCCCATTACAGTCACTGTCCATCAGCATAGTAAGATGCTATAGAATCCTTACTTGTCTTCTCTGTAAAAACTGCCTTTCCCATGTCCACCCCCACCGCTACATTATGTGTGCTAATCGTAATGCCCCTTTTCCCCCCTTATCCCTCCCTTCCCACCCATCACCCCAGTCCCTTTCCCTTTGGTAACTGTTAGTCCATTCTTGGGTTCTGTGAGTCTGCTGCTGTTTTGTTCCTTCAGTTTTTTCTTTGTTCTTATACCCCACAGATGAGTGAAATCATTTGATACTCGTCTTTCTCCGCCTGGCTTATTTCACTGAGCATAATACCCTTTAGCTCCATCCATGTTGTTGCAAATGGTAGGATTTGTTTTCTTCTTATGGCTGAATAATATTCTATTGTGTATATATACCACATCTTCTTTATCCATTCATCTACTGATGGACACTTAGGTTGCTTTCATTTCTTGGCTATTGTAAATAGTGCTGCGATAAACATAGGGGTGCATATGTCTTTTTCAAACTATGCTGCTGCATTCTTAGGGTAAATTCCTAGGAGTGGAATTCCTGGGTCAAATGATATTTCTATTTTGAGTTTTTTGAGGAACCTCCATACTGCTTTGCACAATGGTTGAACTAATTTGCATTCCCACCAGCAGTGTAGGAGGGTTCCCTTTTCTCCACATCCTCACCAACATTTGCTGTTGTTTGTCTTTTGGATGCTGGCCACCCTAACTGGTGTGAGGTGATATCTCACTGTGGTTTTAATTTGCATTTCTCTGATGATTAGCGACGTGGAGCATCTTTTCATGTGCCTGTTGGCCATCTGAATTTCTTCTTTGAAGAAGTGTCTGTTCAGCTCCTCTGCCCATTTTTTAATTGGCTTATTTGCTTTTTGTATGTTGAGGTGCATGAGCTCTTATTGTATTTTGGATGTCAACCCCTTATCGGATATGTTATTTATGAATATATTCTCCCATACTGTAGGATGTCTTTTTGTTCTACTGATGGTGTCCTTTGCTGTACAGAAGCTTTTAGTTTGATAGAGTCCCCACTTGTTCATTTCTGCTTTTGTTTCCCTTGCCCGGGGAGATATGTTCATGAAGAAGTTGCTCATGTTTATGTCCAAGAGATTTTTGCCTATGTTTTTTTATAAGAGTTTTATGGTTTCATGACTTACATTTAGGTCTTTGATCCATTTTGAGTTTACTTTTGTATATGGGCTTAGACAGTGCTCCAGTTTCATTCTCTTACATGTAGCTGTCCAGTTTTGCCAACACCAGCTGTTGAAGAAGTTGTCATTTCCCCCATTGTATATCCATGGCTCTTTTATTGTGTATTAATTGACCATATATGCTTGGGTTTACATCTGGGCTCTCTATTCTGTTCCACTGGTCTATGGGTCTGTTCTTGTGCCAGTATCAAATTGTCTTGATTACTGTGGCTTTGTAGTAGAGTTTGAAGTCAGGGAGCGTAATTCCCCCTGCTTTATTCTTCCTTCTTAGGATAGTTTTGGCTATTTGGGATCTTTTGTGGTTCCATATGAATTTTAGAACTATTTGCTCTAGTTCATTGAAGAATGCTGTTGGTATTTTGATAGGGATTTCATTGAATCTGTAGATTGCTTTAGGCAGAATGGCCATTTTGACAATATTAATTCTTCCTAGCCCAGAGCATGGGATGAATTTCCATTTATTAGTGTCCTCTTTAATTTCTCTTAAGAGTGTCTTGTAGTTTTCAGGGTATAGGTCTTTCACTTCCTAGGTTAGGTTTATTCCTAGGTATTTTATTCTTTTTGACGTGAGTGTGAATGGAATTGTTTTCCTGATTTCTCTTTCTGCTAGTTCACTGTTAGTGTATAGGAATGCAACAGATTTCCGTGTATTAATTTTGTATCCTGCAACTTTTCTGAATTCAGATATTAGATTTAGTAGTTGAGTGGATTCTTTAGGGTTTTTTATGTACACTATCATGTCATCTGCAAACAGGGACAGTTTGACTTTTTCCTTACCAATCTGGGTGCCTTTTATTTCTTTGTGTTGTCTGATTGCCATGACTAGGACCTCCAGAACTACGCTGTATAAAAGTGGGGAGAGTGGGCATCCTTGTCTTGTTCCCGATCTTAAAGGAAAAGCTTTCAGATTCTCGCTGTTAAGTATAATGTTGGTTGTGGGTTTGTCATATATGGCCTTTATTATGTTGAGGTACTTGCCCTCTATCCCCATTTTGTTGAGAGTTTTATCTTGAATGGATGTTGAATTTTGTTGAATGCTTTTTCAGCATCCATGGTGATCATCTTGTGGTTTTTGTCCTTCTTTTTGTTGATGTGGTGGATGATGTTGACGGATTTTCAAATGTTGTACCATCCTTGCATCCCTGGGATGAATCCCACTTGATCATGATGGATGATCTTTTTGATGTATTTTTGAATTTTGTTTGCTAATATTTTGTTGAGTATTTTTGCATCTATGTTCATCAGGGATATTGTAATTTTCTTTTTTTGTGGTGTCTTTGCCAGGTTTTGGTATTAGAGTGATGCTGGTCTCCTAGAATGAGTTTGGGAGTATTCCCCCCTCTTCCACTTTTTGGAAAACTTTAAGGAGGATGGGTATTACGTCTTCACTATGGAAATGTTTTAATTTTGAAGTTAATATGGAAATTGTGATATATGCATAATCGATTACCCCCTCTGATGCAGTGACTCCAAGACTGAGAAGTTTCATCAATAACATGGGTAATGGAAGCCGTATTACAGAGTTTAAGAAGGAACTTTGGTTAAAAAAATGTAAGCAATGGGTACAGACATTTATTTAAGCCTGGAAGCAAAAAGCAAGAGAGAATTAACCATTAATAGGAAATACTTTTAGCACCCTCATTTAATAACATCTTTTAACTCATTCTTCCACCCTGTCTCTGTCAGTCCCATATGTATTACTGAATTCTATCTACCCTGTAGAGCCTTTTGAAAACATCTGTTTCTTTCCACTCCTTTTATTAAGTTCTTTTTAATTGCCTAAACTCTGACCTTCCAACTGATTACTCAGCTTTCCCTATTCTAAACTGTCTTGCAGATTTTTTACAGAGCAACCATAAACAGTGTTTTCATAATGTCACTCTTATGTTAGAAACAAAACAAAAAATATTCCAAAAGCTCTCAAGTCTCTCCAAGATCAGTGGGGATTGAGAAGAGGGGAACTGATTTTCAATGTATAATAATTTCTATGGTGTAAATACTATGACGGACTTCAAGCTGAAGACATGTCAACCAGTTCACAGAAATCCTGAAAATGTAACAATCGGTTCTTGTAAACTAGTAGGAACTAACTCTCACATACCACCGTCCATGACGCATGCCAAACGTTGGCTTGGCATTCAAGGCCAAACAAGTCACACTGCAAAGTCTGTAGTTTCCTGCACAGACCAAGCTGTTTCTCCCTTCTGGTATCATGCTTGGCTGCTACCTCTGCCCAGAATGTGCTTCCTGATTACCCCTTTGCCCTCTCCCACCACTGCCCTCTGGAAAAAATGATCAGTCCCTCCTGAATGCTCCTGTTTCTCTATGAAGACTCTGAAACACACTTTTCTGTGGCCCCACCCTACTAGATGGTAGGCTGCTAGAGGTCCTGGGCTATCTTTCACTAATCTCTTAATTCCTGGTATGAAGTATATGGCCTGACACTTAGTAGGTGTCAATTATTATTTGTTGACCCATAAAAGTATAAATAATATGTGTCCAAAGAGTGGTGTCTATTACTAGCTTACTATTTTTCTCTGGGAAGACAGGGTGGTGGCTGATATAAGTGGTTGCAATGAAGCTGGGCCCAAAGGATGGGCATTCCAAAAAGAGTGAATTGCATTTCTTTCCCTTTATTGGTTAATCTCTTGCTTTATAAATATTTTAATACTATGTCCTTTTAGGGTGACTTGGAAGTATTTGGAAGAAGGCTCAAAATATGACTATTAACTTGAGCTAAAAAATGCTTTTTGAAGAAATACTCCATTTTGAAAACTGTATCTGCTACCTTTTTAAAAAAATAATATTCCATTTTGAAGAGTAACAATATATTTGAATATATCTAGAGGTGCTGGTAGGATTTTAGTGAACTTCACAGAAAGGTGTTGTTTATTTCCCTGGAGCAAGAACTGTGTTGAATAATTAAGGGGTATAAGACTGGGGAAAGGAAATTCTGGGGCAAAATATCTCTAAAAACTGAAATCAGTCAAAGGGAGAAATAAAGTTTAAAATCCATTTATTGCTTACAAACTGCAGTCCAGGGCCTTCTCTCTTTCCTGCTCCAGCAGAAGCAAAACTGGCCCCTCCCTTTAAACTCTCAGGTTCAGACATGCCCTCTGTTTCCCAGGTAATTACCCATTGACATGGAGATGAACTTCTCTCCACCCCTTAGGATATGCAAATGAACTAAAAAATGTTACAATTTTACCCACAAGGGGTAACCATTTTTGCTTTGTAATACATAATGGGATTAACAGTTGTTCAAAACTCAAATGAGATTATGATATTGGAAACATGATTCCATTTATTAAGCAAACCATTATCTTGAACTGTTTCCCTTCCAAGTGGGAAGTAATTTATGACAGCCCTATTGTTGCTGTCTACAGAAGGCTCAGGGAGACGCAAGGTGATTTAGAGATTAAGTAGTGTTAACTTTTTCTAACCTCAGTCTCTTAAGTTTATTATGATTTCAAACTCACATATATATATGCATTATATATAAATGTTTACACACATACACACACACACACACACACACACACACACACACACACACACACACACTATCTCTGCCAAATCCATATCTATTACTGAATTCTGTCTATCCTTGTAGGGACTCTTGAAACAGTCACTTCTTTCAAATCCTTTTGTCAAGTCCTCATCAGTTGCCTAATCTCTGGCCTTCAAACTCATTTCTCAGCTTTCATCCATTTCTTTCCTTTCTCTGAACAGCCCTGTGCATTTTTATAGACAACGCTTACTTAATATTACTTTTCTGTCTGTGTGTGTGGGTATACAAAAAAATTGGCTCAGTTCTAGGGTCAAATTTAGTTCTGTTGTATGAGGCTCGAATTTTTTCCCTCCCAGAATATACTAAACTTCCGGTCTGACCTCCGAAAGCTGGCACAGGTGTGAGAAGTGCCACCGTCTTGCTTTGTCTTCGTGACCCATCAAATACGCTGTGCCTAAGTACTAGGGATTCAGGGCAGAGATCCTGGTTGTCCTTCAACAGTATGCTTTTCTTCCATATTTTTAGAATTTCAGCTAGACGCATGATTGCCCAGGATAGATTACTGTATTTCATCAATGCTTTACTTTATAAACCACTAAAAAAGAAATAGTACCCAAGATGGGGTGCCCAAGAGGTTACCACTGCACTAAAATGGAACACCAAGGCGTACACCTTCAGAGAAGAACCTGAGAGTCTTATTCAAAAGAAAATTCTGGAAACCAATTTATAAATGAAGCTCCAAAAGAGTTGATTATAAATCCAACCTCGACATTTCTCAAAATTGTATGAAGAATTGCTAAGTATGAGCTGAGAGTGTTTCAGAACGTTTTTACTTCAGGTAAAACCAAACCATATTACCGCGCACGCGACGCCCGCAGACGGACCCTCCCAGGCGGCGAGGGGGCTGCTGCGCCGGGCGGCCGCGGCCGCGGAGGGGCTCCGGGACCACCTGAGGGGCGCGGCGCGCCGGCCCTGGATCCCGAAGCAGGAGGGGCCTCGGGAGGAGGCGGCGGCCAGGCCCGAGCTCGTGAGCTCCGGCCGCGCTGTGGAAGTCAGGCGGGGCGGCGGGCCGGGGGCGGGGCGGAAGGTGCCCGGAGCAGCGCCTCGGGACCCCGAGGGGAGGAAGGCGGCGAGGCCCCGTCCGCGGCACCTGGAGCCGCCCTCCCCCACCACCCCTGCGCGCTGCTTCTCAAGGCTGGAATCCACCCCCAGCCAAGTCTTGCCTCACGTTTCTCGGGACGTTTTATTTCAGGTTCAACCTGTACTGTGAAATGAAGGCAAGTGTCACTCTTTCAATTTAAGGTAGAGGATTATTTATTTATTTATTTGGGTATCATTAATCTACAATTACATGTGCAATATTATGGTGATTAAACTACCCCTTTCATCAGGTCCCCCCCACCAACCCCATTACAGTCACTGTCCATCAGGGTAGTGAGATGCTATAGAGTCACTACTTGTCTTCTCTGAGTTGTATAGCCCTCCCAGTGCCCCCCCAACATTACATCTGCTAATCGTAATACCCCTTTTCCCCCCTTGTCCCTCCCTTCCCACCCATCCTCCCCAGTCCCTTTCCCTTTGGTAACTATTAGTCCGTTCTTGGGTTCTGTGAATCTGCTGCTGTTTTGTTCCTTCAGTTTTTTCTTTGTTCTTATACTCCACATATGAGTGAAATCATTTGATTCTTGTCTTTCTCCGGCTGGCTTATTTCACTGAGCATAATACCCTCTAAGGGTAGAGGATTTTTAAACAAATGGTTAAGCCCTTTTGCAAATAGGGAAAGTGTTTTATGGGCTGTTATCTGTTTTAATTTATTGTGTGACTAGTCACTTAATCTTTCTGTACTAAAGTTTTTAAAGCATGAAATCTATACCTTGGGAATACATTTATAACATAAAGTGAGGCACGCTGTTGGAGAGTCTTCAAAAGTTAAGGATGATACCAGGTCTGCTGACAGGGCACACCGTCCAAGTCGGCTAACTGGATGGCCTCATTTCCTGAAGACCAGCCCTGGGGGCAGAGCGCCAGTTCCTTTATATAAGGTTCATTTAGTTTATCCATCCATCCATCCGTTCTAGCAATATATTCAAGAGCTTACTATTTACTAAACCTATTCTAGATGTGCAGGGAGCACATGACAACTCCTGTTTCGATGGAGCTCACGTTCTTGGCATACTAAAATTCAGAATTGTTTGTTACAAGGTTAGACAACCAGGAAATTGTGGACAAGTTGGTGAATATTGAGCCCCTAGAATGGCTGGTGTAATCAGCTTTAGTTGAAGAACCTGGCTTAGATCTTTTTTTTTTTAAAGGTATCCAGTTGATTTCTTCCTGAAGCCAGGGTTAAGAACCATTGACCTAATGGATCAAGTCTTTTATGGTGCTTCACTGTTGACTTAGAAGCTGCCTCAAAATTAATTTTCCTAACAGTGTGGTAGAAAAGAGGCAAGATATTCAGCTTTAGGGACAGAATAGAATCTGTATGTCATATTTCAGAACGCAGTAAGGTCTTGACTTGCCCTGGAACATACCAAAGAAGGACAAAGACCTGGAATCCGGTTAATACACAGGACAAGGACCTGGGGTTGGGCCTGTGTGGAACCAGGAGAGAGAGCTGAGAGAAGCCCAGCCTAACTGGAATGTATTAGCTAAAACATCTGATGGAGCGGGCAGTTTGGATCTTCTCTGCAGCAGTGCACTCATGCTGACACCCCAGCCACGTGCAATGATTGAAAGCTTCGGGTTTAGATTCAGGCTGCCTGGGGACAGTTCTACCATTATCTTTAAGACATGAGCGGGTGGTTTAACTTTTCTGAGTCTCAGTGTCCTCCTCTGTAAGATGGCAGTGATAATGTCCACCAGGCTGTTAATTTTATGAAAACTCTGGGGTGCGCCAACATTTGGCGATCAAGCAGAGGAGGAAGAGCAAGTAAAAGAGACGGGAAAACAAAATGTAGTCTAACAGAAGCCTGGAGAGGAACATGTTACAAGGAGAGCATGGTCCCCTGTGTCAGATCTGCCGAGAGCTCAATGCACATGGCAGCCCTAGCAAATTAATACAGGAAGTCCTGAGATGCAGAACCTCCATCAGGTTGGCATTGGGTGACAGTTTTCCTTGGGTCTCTTAAGTTTCTGCACATCTTAACAAGCAGAAGCACTGACTGCCTTTTTTCTGGACCATCTTTTCCAGGATGTTTGTATAGTAAACTGTGTTGGAAGAGAGAAATAATGTACTCCTCTGGAGCAGGGGCAAGTTTGCTTACAGCCATGAACAACAGTAAGAGTAAGGCATGCTCACTGTCCTTTACAAAGGATTTGGGTTCCCTAAGTGCAGGATTCCATGAGCAGGAATCACTGGGCCCTCTTTGCCTCTCTCTGTGGGAACTGGGTCTTGGAGGCCAGGTCATGTGGAGGGAAAGATTAGAGGTGAAGGCATCAGAAAACTGAGAGACCAAGGCATGAGATTAATCATCCTCGTGGATATTGAAGTCACTAAGAGTAGTAGCTAGGAAGAGTAGTGGTAGAAAGGAAAAGAGAGAATCCAAGTGAGAGAAAGAGTGCATGTGTGTATCTCTCATGAAGATACTCCATGCTCTTTGATTGGACTTGGTAGTGTTCTAAAGAGTCTTTGGCAGATACTGGGAAACTACTCAGCAATAGATACACAAAATCTTGGAATCCTTTCTTTTTGGAGATTGTCTATTACTGATATTCAGATCATTCCAATTCAGATTTTATTCCCCAATGTTGGGGTTGTCCCGTGAGAGCCCTCCAGCTCCCCTGTATTACAAAAAGTCTCAAAATAAAGCATGTTCATTTCTTTTAGCCTTTGTGTATAATGTGTTGCAATTTAAAGTTTGTTTCTGCCAGGCTGGCATCTACACAGCCTTCTGCAGACAACAATTTTTTCTTTGTAAGTTTCTACTAAGCGTCTGGGTTCCTCCCTGGCTAATCTTACAACATTGCATAAATGATGTCCTCTGGGAAGTCCATGGCTACCTTCCGACCTCCTAGGCCCAAATACTACATTGCTGACTTCAGGGTGGTCCTTGGAAATACTGTTTTGTTTGGGGCTAGGAATATTTTAAGTGTGTGAGAGCACTTGCAGCTGGAGGAGAAAGTGGAATCTTAATAATACAGCTTTATAAAATATTGAAACAAAGTTCCCATGTACAGAATAGCAAAATAATAAAGGCTCAAGGCTGTTATTTTAAGTTTTTAGAGCTACAAGGTTTGCCACATGAGGTTTGCTTTCTCTTCATCCCCCTTGAATTCCCTCAGTCACTCTTGCTTGCTTGTTTTCAGTACTGCCAAATGAGAGAATCTTCCAGAATGCTGCTAACAGCAATAATTTGAATCTTATGGAGAAGCTATTTGAAAAGAAGGTTAACATTAATGCTGGGAACAATGTAAGTAGAAGTTGCAAGCATGACAAGTGACTAATCTGAGGGTGGCTTGGGTTTACACAGTCTAATCGAAATAATAACAAAAATAAAAATAATTGTGCTGGATGAGATGAGGGAGAGCTCCACTGTTGTTAGTTCTGAAATGTTGACGCTAATGGTAGAATCAAGCAGTGGAATAGGCTCTGGGTGTTTTAATATATCAGAAGGGAAGTGTACAGATCTTTGCACATGTGTGCAAAGTCTGTGTGTGGGTGGTAAAGCTGACCGTCAAGGTTATGGGGCTGCATTTGGCCCTAGATCGTAATCTGTGGATCATTTTGGCCTCACACATTCTGGAAAGGCAGAACATCTTTTGCTACACAATCCATCATTGCTTTCTCCCCAGCGATGTCCTTTGTGGTTGGGGCCCTCCAAATTAAAAATCCAAAGATTACTGGTTTGCCCTTTATTGCTTTTGAAATATAGTACATCTTCATGTTGCGCAGTGGGGCGTCTTCTAAAACCTGGCTCTTATGTGTTCTTCATGTCCTGGGTTTGGGGGAGAAGTCCACTGCCAGAAGTAGATTTCCTACTACTTGGTTTTGTGGGAATTTCCTGACAGCCACTCACAGCAGGAGTTTGTCAAAGTGAACAGGTTGGAGGGCTGTGTCAGGTGTTTGGGACAATTTGTGTAGTGGTTCAGGCTGGAATGGCAGAGCTAGATTTAATGCTAAATGAAGCATATGTTTTAGTCCCCCTACTTGTACAGACACTGGGAGGGCTCTGGCAATGTGTTCCCATGCTTATTTGATTTTATAAAATCTAAAATAATAAGAAATTATAACTGTAATCAGTTAAGCTTTCTGCCTCTGCTTTAAAAAGGGCTCCCTAAAAGGTGTAAACTTCAGGTTCCACAAAACATGGATCTATCTCAGGCCATGAAGTTGTAAAAACTGACGTCATGGATCTTATGCAGTGGCAGGATGTTTAGCAGTTGTGCATGTGTATAAGTGAGGGCATATCTGTGTATGTGTATGTGGGAATTTGTGTGTCTGTGTGTATATTTTGTGTGTGCATGTGGTCTGATGTGTTAAATGAGTTTGTATAGTATTCGCTATGCATAGACATCCTAGAAAGAGTAGAAAAATGGCAAAATTTTTCAGCACAGCAATTTTAGGAACCAAAAAAAGGAAAAAAAGAAAAAAGAAAAGGAGTCAAGGAAGGGAGTGAAATAAAAAGAAATAAGGATCTTTGAAGTTGATATCTAGATTAATTGTTGAATAAGAAAAGCAATAATCATTTTCCCAGGTAGCAGGAAATAGAGTCTCCAATGTACTTTTACAACAGTTTAAAATGTTTTCATGTACAACTTTCTGATCTTTTAAGCCATATTTTTATATTAAAGTAGTTGGGGAGATAGTACAATTTAGGGTACTCTAACTTACAATCAGTGTGGCATGTTATCATAAACTCCTGATGAATTATACTGTACTTTGTAATGACAGTTCTTTTAGCCTGGTTACAGCAGATTGTTGACGTGGTTAATTGTATAGTTCTTTAAAATCTGTAGTGGTAAAGATGAAGAACAATATAAATGGTTTTATTGAATTATCTTGGATGCTATTTTGGCTTATTTACAAATAAAGTTAATGGAGGGGTTTTATAAGCCCAAATTTGACATATTAGAACTTTAGTTGTAGATTGAAGACATTGTTAACATGTTCTGTCAGACTTAGTTTATCACTGGTTTAGTTACCAAGAAAATCAGATGTTTAATTTTTGCAGTAAATTATTTACGTGAAACAAAGGATAGTAAATCCATGCCCAGGCACTGTGAGTAAATATGGAAGCTGTGACACATGATTAACTTACACAGAACAGCCATTGTCTGAAACACATTAGACTGTCTCTGGACATCCCGGTAGCACCATGTAGGCTTTCCTTTGAAACAAACAATATTCATAGCCTTCTTTCTCCGTGTCTGTCTCTTTATTACTTTTGTAATATATTTGTTTACTTCGGTCCAAAAAATTACAGAAGACAGGACATGCATGGGTTGAACATCTAGGAAAATTTTTGTTATGCATTATCAAATTATTCTAAGCAGAAAAAATGACTATTATTAATGATTGCATACGGGGGATAATGGAACTTTTACTCTCTAACTGAAATCCATTATATCGTTACAATCGATGATAGGTCATGCAATAGATTTCAGTTTGAGTCATGTTCTCCAGTGGATTGCCAAATTCTGATATTATAACAGATGAAGGCAAGAGTTTGCTGGACACAGTTCTCACTACTTTCAAAGGCAAAAGCAAAAAGTAGATAAATAATCAAAGTACAAATACCTGATAAGAAATTATGGCTGTTCAAGAAACAAGAATCTTGAAGAGGCTAAGTAACAGTTAGATGACTGAAGACACAAATTACATTTCCTCAGGTGAACTGCATAGCCCTGCATTTTGCAGTGGGGGCAAAGCATTTATCTGCTTTGGATTTCTTGCTCAATCACAAGGCCTGGGTGGATGTTGCTGATAAGGTAAACTCATCTTCCTTTGGTAGAATGGATTGGAACATAACTAATGTATGTGGGAAAATTTGGTCACTTTGGTTATCTTTTCTTCACTTACATGCAGAATATCTCCATTGGCAGTGTTCATTTCAGAAAAATCTTTTTAGAGATATAGATATTGTTTGCTCTTTGTATTTGGTGACTAAATTGTTTACCTAGGACTTAGGCTTTTAGTTTTTTTCCTATCTTGACTGTAATGGCCCATAGCACACATTTGTGAGAATAAGATTGTTGTCCGGAGTGGAATTTGAGACATGGAAGACAGAAGCTAACTGGCCTCGGAGACACTAATTGACATTGCCCTGCGAACTCTCATAAGTAAACAAGGCTTATTAAACACATACTGTGGGCTAGACACCAGTCTTAGGACTTTGATATTTAGTATCTGTCACTCCCCACAAATCTTTTGAGAAATACCCAGATTACAGACGAGGAGAGTGAGACACAGAGAGGTTACACATCTTGCCCAAAAAATTACATCTAAGAAGGGTGGAGATGGGATTCGAAGCTGGTTCATCTGATTCCAGAGACCATGCTGATAGCCATAAATCAGCTAAGCTATTTGTTTGCCTTAACTGCTTGTCTATCAAAACCCACCCTGAGGATTTTCTACCTACTTTTCCCAACTTTATTTGATGCTTTACCATGGTACAAGGAAAGCACTTGGGCTGGAGAAACCCAACATCATGTTTATTATTTCCAGTTGTGGAAAAAGATGATAGTCTTCATTCTCAGTTAATCCAATAGACATGGTTCTTAAACTGTTCAGAAGATTCCCACAGAGATTTTCTCTTTTCTCTCTGCACTGACCCTTTGGAGGGTAAGACACACATTGCTTTATCGTCATGTCTCATAGGGCCAGGGTTTAGTATGTGCTTAGTAAATCTTTGAAAGATGAATGGATGAAATCAGTTCAAACCAGTCAGTCATCTTGATGGTTTTATTGGTAATTGTAGACATGGCCTAGACTTGATAATGATAAGAGTTTCTCTTTGTATCACCAGTGGAGCACATCCCTCTCTTCTATTTTATTGGGCAAGTAGGTTGATACATAACAATCAGAATGAAAAAATTCCCCTTTTTAAAAGTCAGCACTTAAAGCACTCCAACTTTATGAGTGTTATAAGTTGTATTATGATGTTACTTAAGAAACGCATGTTTCTTAGGTCTGTAAATTTTTATTTGATTATTTTGCAATATTAGTTAGCCTGCAAAAGATGCTTTGGTAATAGACCTGATTGCCAAAAACCTATTCTTATTTTAACATTGAAGCCCCAGAACAATAACTTTTTGTTTTAATTTTTAAACTAACATGCTGTACAATTAATTTTCTTTTGGGCATATAGTTTTATGAAATTTAACACATGCATAGATTCATGTAACTATCACCATAATCAAAATACAGAACAGTTGCATCACCCAGAAAATCCCCTCATGATGCCTTTTTATAGTCAAACCTCCCTAATTCTGACAACCGCTGATCTCTTCTCCATCTCTATAACTTTGTCTTTTTGAGAATACCATCTAAATATATAATATAGCTTATAATTTTTTACACGGGCTTCTTTCACTCAGCAAAATGCCACTGAGGTTCATGCATATTGTTGTATATATCAATAATTCCTCCCTTTTATTGTTGAATAGTATTCCAGGGTATGGATGTACCACTGTGTATTTATCCATTCACCAGTTGAAGGGCATTAAAGTAGTTTCCAATTTTGAACAATTGCAAATAAAGCTGCTATAAACATTCATGTACAGGTATTTATGTAAGCATAAGTTTTCATTTCTTTAGTATAAATACCTTGGTCATTTTCCCCCTTAGTTTTAGCCATTGTGATGCGTTTGTATTGGCAAGTTATTGTGATTTTAATTTACATTTCTTTAATGGCTAGTTATATTGAACATCTTTTCTTATGTTATTTACTGTTTGTATATCCTCTTTGGTGATATGTTTATTCAAAAATTTTGAACATTTTTTTAAATTGGGATATTGTTTTCTTATTGAGTTTTTTCTTAGTTTTTAAAAAACATTTAATATGCATATTTTTATTATGATTTTTTATCATCAAATATATATATCGCAGTGGTTCAACAGTTCCCCTCCTCACTCCCCTACCCACTCCCCTTCCCCTAGGTAACCATTAATCACTTTTCAGTGTCTATGAGTCTAACGCTGTTTTGTTCCCTCTGTTTTGCTTTGTTTTATATTCTACAAATAAGTGAAATCATATGGTATTTGTCTTTCTCCACCTGGCTTATTTCACTCAGCATAATACCCTCTAGAACCATCCATGTTGTTGCAAATGACAGGATTTCTGTTCTTTTATGGCTGAATGATGTTCTCTTGTGTGTAAGTACCTCATCTTCTTTATCCATTCAATGGACACTTAGGTTGCTTCCATTATCTTGGCTATTGCAAACAGTGTGGCAATAAACAAGGGGAGCATATATCTTTTTGAATGAGTGGCTTTGTTTTCTTTGGGTAAATTCCTAGGAGTGGAATTACTGAGTCAAATGGTATTTCTATTTTTAGTTTTTTGAGGAACCTCCATACTGCTTTCCACAGTGGTTTTACCAATTTGCATTCTCACCAACAGTGTAGGAGGGTTCCTATTTCTCCACATCCTCACTAGCATTTGTTGTTTCTTATCTTTTGAATAGGGGCCATTCTAACTGGTGTGAGGTGATATCTCATTGTAGTTTTAATTTGCATTTTGCTGATGATTAGTGATATGGAGCATCTTTTCATGTGCCTGTTGGCCATCTGAATTTCTTCTTTGGAGAATTGTCTGTTCATATCCTCTGCCCATTTTTAACCAGTTTATTTGCTTTTTGGGTGTTGAGTCATGTGAGCTCTTTATGTATTTTATATGTTAACCCCTTGTCAGATATGTTGTTTACAAATATATTCTTCCATACTGTAGGATGCCTTTTTGTTCTGTTGATGGTGTCCTTTGCTGTACAGAGCTTTTTAGCTAGATGTAGTCCCATTTGTTCATTTTTGCTTTTGTTTCCCATGCCCGAGGAGATACATTCAGGAAAAAGTTGCTCATTTTATATTCAAGAGATTGTTGCCTATGTTTTCTTCTAAGACTTTTATGGTTTCATGACTTACATTCAGGTCTTTGATCCATTTCGAGTTTACTTTTGTGTATGCAGTTAGACAATAATCCAGTTTGATTCTCTTACATATAGCTGTCTAGTTTTGCCAACACCAGTTGTTGAAGAGGCTGTCATTTCCCCATTATATATCCATGGCTCCTTTATCATACATTAATTGACCATATATGCTTGGGTTTATATCTGGGCTCTCTATTCTGTTCCACTGGTCTATGGGTCTGTTCTTGTGCCAGTACCAAATTTTCTTGATTACTGTAGCTTTGTAGTAGAGCCTGAAGTCAGGGAGCATAATTCCCCCTGCTTTATTCTTCCTTCTCAGGATTGCTTTGGCTATTCGGGGTCCTTTGTGGTTCCTTAGGAATTTTAGAACTATTTGCTCTAGTTCATTGAAGAATGCTGTTGGTATTTTGACAGAGATTGTGTTGAATCTGTAGATTGCTTTAGGCAGAAAGGCCATTTTGACAATATTAATTCTTCCTATCCATAAACACGGGATATATTTCCATTTATTGGTATGTTCTTTAATTTTTCTCATGAGTGTCTTGTAGTTTTCAGAATATAGGTCTTTCACTTCCTTGATTAGGTTTATTCCTAGGCATTTTATTCTTTTTGATGCAGTGTGAATAGAATTGTTTTCCTGATTTATCTTTCTGCTAGTTCATGTTAGTGTATAGGAATGCCACATAGTACTGCATATTAATTTTGTATCCTGCAACTTTGCCCAATTCAAATATTAGTTCTAGTAGTTTGGGAGTAGTTTCTTTAGGGTTTTCTATGTACAATATCATGTCATCTGCAAACAGTGACAGTTTAACTTCTCTCTTACCAATCTGGATGCCTTTTATTTCTTTGTGTTGTTTAATTGCTGTGGTTAGAACCTGCAGAACTATGTTGAATAAAAGTGGGGAGAGTGGGCATCCTTGTCTTGTTCCTTTTATGTATGATTTTGGCTGTGGGTTTGTCATATATGGCATTTATTATGTTGAAGCATTTTCCCTCAACATAATAGAGATACCCATTTGTTGAGAGTTTTATCATGAATGGATATTGAATTTTGTCAAATGCTTTTTCAGCATCTATGGAGATGATCTTGTGGTTTTTTCCCTTCTTTTTGTTGATGTAGTGGATGATGTTGATGGATTTTCGCATATTGTACCATCCTTGCATCCCTGGAATAAACCCTACTTGATCTGTTGGATGATCTTTTTAATATATTTTTGAATGTGGTTTGCTAATGTTTTGTTGAGCTTTTTGCATATATGTTCATCAGGGATATTGGTCGGCAATTTTCTTTTTTTGTGGTATGTTTGCCTGGTTTTGGTTTTAGAGTGATGCTGGCCTCATAGAATGAGTTTGGGAGTATTCCCTCCTCTTCTACTTTTTGGAAAACTTTAAGGAGGATAGGTATAGGCCTTCACTAAATGTTTGATAAAATTCAGCAGTGAAGCCATCTGGTCCAGGAGGTTTGTTCTTAGGTAGTTTTTTGATTACCAATTCAATTTCGTTGCTGATAATTTTTCTGTTCAGATTTTCTGTTTCTTCCTGGGTCAGCCTTGGAAGATTGTATTTTTCCAGAAAGTTGTCCATTTCTTCTAGGTTATCCAGTGTTAGCATATAATTTTTCATAGTATTCTCTAATAATTCTTTGTATTTCTGTGGTGTCCATAGTGATTTTTTCCTTTCTCATTTCTGATTCTGTTTATGTGTGCAGACTCTGTTTTTTTCTTCAGAAGTCTGGATAGGGGTTTATCTATTTTGTTTATTTTCTCAAAGAACAAGCTCCTGCTTTCATTGATTCTTTCTATTGTTTTATTCTTCTCGATTTTATTTATTTATGCTCTAATCTTTATTATGTCCCTCCTTCTACTGACTTTGGGCCTCATTTGTTCTTCTTTTTCTAGTTTTGTTAATTGGAGTTTAGACTGTTTATATGGAATTGTTCTTTCCTGAGGTATGCCTGTATTGCAGTATACCTCCCTCTTAACATGGCCTTCACTGCTTCCCACAGATTTTGCAGTGTTGAGTTATTGTTGTCATCTGTCTTCATATATTGCTTGATCTCTGTTTTTATTTGATTATTGATACATTGATTATTTAGGAGCATGTTATTAAGTCTCCACGTGTTTGTGGGCTTTTTCATTTTCTTTGTGTAATTTATTTCTAGTTTCATACCTTTGTGGTCTGAGAAGCTGGTTGGTACAATTTCAATCTTTTTGAATTTACTGAGGTTCTGTTTGTGACCTAATCTATGACCTATTTTTGAAAATGTTCCATGTGTACTTGAGAAGAATGTGTATTCTGTTGCTTTTGGAATGAGTGTTCTGTATATGTCCATTAGGTCCATCTGTTCTAATACGTTATTCATTGCCTCTGTCTCCTTACTTATTTTCTGTCTGATTGGTCTGTTGTTTGGAGTGAGTGGTGTGTTGAAGTCTCCTAAAATGAATGCATTGCATTCGATTTCCCCCTTTAATTCTGTTAGTATTTGTTTCACATATGTAGGTGATCCTAAGTTGGGTGCATAGATATTTATAATGGTTATATCCTCTTATTGGACTGACCCCCTTATTAATATGTAATGTCCTTCTTTGTCTCTTATTACTTTCTTTGTTTTGAAGTCTATTTTGTCTGAAAGCTCCCAGAAATCTTTCACCAGTTTACCTTCACATAGGTCGTGTGGAATTACTTTAATTATTCCACTTCTCACTAGCGAATTAGCAGCAAAGACAGAATAAGGAGCATGAGTTTTTTTTCCTACTGTTTCAAACAGCTATGTATTTTAATTTAAAACTTTAAAGAACTATAAATTTCACTTGAAAGCCAGTCAGAGAGAGACAAATACTTTATGATTTCACTTACATATGGAATCTAACAAAACAAAACAGAAATAGACTCATAGACGTAGAGAAGAATTTGGTGGTTACCATAGGGGAGAGACAATGGTGGATGGGTGAAATGGGTGAAGGGGATTAAGAGGCACAAAAATATCAACTAGAATGTAAATTAGTCATGGATCTGAAAGTACAGCATAGAAAATATAGTCAGTAATATTGTAATATCTTTCTATGTTAACAGATTAACTACAGTTGAGGTGAGCATTTAATAATGTAGATAAATGTTGAATCATTATGTTTTATACTTGAAACTAATATAATACTGACTATACTTCAATACAAAAAAACTATAAATTTCACTTGAAACTGTGGATAGTGAGTTTCACACTCTGGACCACAGCTTTAACCGAAAGTAACCTCCCAGAAACTCCAATGCAGCCCTGACTGTTGGAGGGGCATGTTGCTCAGTGCAGGGGACTCTACCAAGTGCGTTTCTGTTGCAGGAGGGGGACACTGCCCTGCACCTCGAAGCAAAGCATGGTCACAGCCCTGTGGTCCCGGTGCTGCTAACCCAGTGGCAAGAAATAAATGAAACCAATGAGGTATGTGGAGGTGTTCATCATAGGTGGGCATGAGACTCAAAAGGAGAAGGAACTGGGGGAATTGCTCAAGAAAGGAATGGGAAGAAAACAAAAATGTTAGTGCCACATGCTAGAAGATTCCTACTTTCTTTTTTAAAATATCTCACAGCAAGTCATTTGTTAATCCATTCATTTATTTACCCATTCAATTAAAAATGTTTGCTTAATATGTACTCTATTCTAGGTAGAGTGTGTGTTCTTATTCTAGAAGCCTTCAGAGCAAGAGGGCATGCAAAAAATAATACATTGGACTGTATGCAGTGATAGGTGTATATATAGTATGCCTTGGGAACACAGGAAAGTCTGTTTCAGCAATTACACAGTCATCACAAAGGAGGTGGTACATTATTTGGATCTTGGCATTTGAACAGACTTTGATAGACGATAGTTTGAGGAGGGCACACATGTAGAATATTTCAGACAGGGGAGAGTGTGGTGTGTCCTGGGACTGACAAGTACTGAGTGGCAGAAACCGAGGACAGGTGGGCTGGGAAGGGTAGGAGCTGAGTGGGCCAAGGCAGAGAGTTAAAGAAAGACTGTGCTCACCAGGAGGAGGGTTTGGCTTTGACTTGTTGGCAGCAGAGACCTTGAAGGGTTTAAAGCAGGAAAGAGGGATGGGGTCCATCTTAGGTGTGGACCTGGAACTGTCATAGCAGTCTGAAGTGGGGATTGGTGCCTGGAGAGACTGGAGGAGGGAAGTCCCAGTCAGTGACTGCAGAAATGGCTGAAGTGAGGAAAGCCTAAGGAAAGCCTCTCCATGGCACTCACCAGCAGCAAATAGGGGGAAGTGATAGGAGGAGGCAGAGGCGCCAGGACTTGCGACCAGGCATTAGGGAGAGGGAACACTTTCTGACCCCCAACTCTCTGGCCTGGACCACTGGGAGGGTGGTGTGCCCAGGCCTGAGCTGTGGAGCACAGGAAGGAGCAGGTCAGTGAGATCAGCAAGAGGGGCTTGGATGGGTTCATTGTGCAGCACTGTGTGGGGTGGTACATTCAGGGAGATGGAAAGTGGCTGTGGGCTTCAGTGGGGTCAGGGAGATAGAAACCCTGTCTGGATTCAGTGGATAGGCCACAGCCATTGAGGCAGATCTGTCAATCATCTGGGTGGTCACTTCTAACCTTTGAGTCAATAGCTTTTGGGCTGGTTTTTGGAAACTCAGGTGAATGGAGTCCTCTTGGACTTCATAGTTGAATGTTCTGATAAATTCTAAACTTGGTGCCTCTCCTGAGACATATTGCAAGAAGTAATAAAATCATTTAATTTGACACCATTGATTGTGTGTCATATAACGTGTGGGGGCACGGGGAAGACAGTACAGCACAGAGAAGACAGGTAGTGACTCTATAGCATCTTACTATACCGATGGACAGTGACTGTAATGGGGTATGTGGTGGGGACTTGATAAGGGGGGAATCTAGTAACCACAATGTTGCTCATGTGATTGTATACTGATGATACCAAAATAAAAAGAAAATAATGCTGCCCATTAAACCATGACACAAACAAATTTTCTTGTCACTTAGAATATTTTATACTTATTGAAATAGTTTTTTAGAGTTTTATTTTAGGTTTCTCTATTATATATGTATATATATATAATATATGTATATATATGTATATATACAATATAATGAAAAAAATAAGCAATATAAGTTGGTTAAGTATTCCTAAACTTCACACTGAGTTCAATTCTTCTAAATCGTTTCCTTCTCAGTCTTGATGTCCTTACTTTTCCAAACAAAATATTGTTCTCTGTGCCTTCAAGGGTGCTTGGGTTGTGGCATTTCTTCAAAAGTGCCCCTGTATAGTTTCTGAGCTTCTCACTGACACCCATTGTGATTAATGTACATTGTAAACAATGGCAACTATAGCATGTCTGCTACCTGGTCGACTGAGATAGTTAGATGCAACCTGATCTTCAATATATTAACATATAGAACAGTATGTGATTTAGAATTGGTGCAGTACAATAATAAAAATAGCAACTGTGGGCAACATAATGAGAGCTGAAGGCTATGACAGGGAACATGTGTGATGCCTGAAACAAGTCAGTATTCCCTTAGGACCAGAGAAGCCCACCTGCCTGCTCCCAGGCATCCCTGGACCTGGGCACACAGAGATTTAGAGCAGGGCTCCCACTGCCTAGGTCTGATCCTGGCTCCCTCACTCTCTAGCTAGATGATCTTGGGCATGTTACTTGGCCCCTCTCAGCCTCGGTTTCCACATCTGTCAAATAGTCTCATAAGGCACAGTGAAGTTTAAATTAAAAGGCTGTGTCACACACTCAGTACAGTGCCTGGCACAGCATAAATGTGCAACAAGTGATGTCTATTGTTATCATTGGTGTTATCTGGGTACAATAAGTGGGATCATAATTACCTTTGGCATCAGTGGTATATATTATCAACCTCATTTTTTCTCTTCCAGTACCTGGGGGAATCAAAGCCAGTTTTTCAGCTGAAGGTCATGGACCAAAATAGTCTTCGTTTGTTTATTTTTGTCTGTGTGTTTCACTCCTTGCTGACCATTGGCATAATGGTGATCAGGTTTAATTGGTTTAAGTTTTTTAAAGAACATCCCAGGAATTTGGTTTTCTTGAATAAAAGTTATAATGATGTGTGAGAAGCTCAGAAAAGCATGAATTACCTAGTATAAATCTTAGGCATGATGGGTTTACACAAATCAATGTAAAGTTCAAGTGCTATAGACACAGGATTTAGTTTAAAGTCTTAGGCATAGCTTGCCTGTTCTGTTCTAATACTTTACCCTTGGAATGTGTGCCATTGGATTTCATTTGCCTTCTAGCTATTTTAAGTCAGGGCATTGGGGAAAAGTCATAAAGTCCAACAAACTGTAATTACAGATTATGATAGGTTTCATCTGCACAAAGTGTGAATGACATTAGCCTTTTGGATAAGGCCCATGATGTTCAGAGTCTTGGGCTGCCTCTGTTTCCTGTATCAGCTGTTGCTAAACCAGTTGGGGTGACTCATGTGAGTATACTCTAGAGCAGCTGTCTTCAAACATTCTTAGTAGCAAACTTCTATCAGTAAGGAAAGTTTGAGCATGCACCTGTCACATACACATTTATAATTAAATTAATACGTTACAAAACATAAGCCAGAAATATACATTTGACATATCTGAGATATAAAGAAACAAATAGCAATCATGTTTTGCCCACGCTGGAAGTATTATCGTCTATATATCTGATATATTTTCCTTCCAGTTTTCGTTGTGTTCCTATGCATATATATCTTTAGTGGCTGCCCAGAATTCATTTAATTATTCTTTAGCTCTTGGGCATTTCATTATTTCAGTTTTTCTTTCTTATAAGTAATACTGTCATGAACCTCTTTGTATATAAACCTTAGTCTGAATTCCTCAGTATTTCCTTTGGGTATATTCTTAGAGGTAGCATTGCTGGGTCAAAGATATTAATGTTTCTTAGGCTCTTGATATATTAAAGATGCGAATTCTTCCCTTTACAGTTTTGGATAATGTTTTTCCCACTGAAGTTTGCCTTTTGGCATCTCTTTTCCTGGAAAAATGAGAAGACAGATCATAAGGAGAAATCCCTTTGTAACAGATAGCTGTCCCAGGCACTCAGGTAAAGCAGCCCAGGAGTTTTCCATGCAGGATGGAAACATTGGTCCCATGCTCTTGTATCCCTGTTGACACGGTTGTTCATATATAATTAACTATGAGTAAAACCTTCTCAATTTACCCTAATGCAGTTGTTAAGCAGAATAATGTACAAGGGGGGGAAATGGCTAGGGAGTGGGGAAGGAATGCTGTATTTCTTCCCAGTATTTTTAGGAAAGAATCTGCATGAGGAGGGGAAAGTATCCAAGTAACTTTGGGTGAGCTTGGTTTCTATGTTTTAGCCTAAACTGAACTCTCACTTTGTCCTACTAGTGTTTATCATAATGAGTTTCACAAAACTTAATTACTGAGATATAGGGCATTACTTTTTTTTTATGACATACAACATTTTAAATCAGATTTAAAGGTTAAAGCTGTACTTGGTACAAATGTGCTTCTATTTTTGTATGTTTCATACTGCATTGTAACCCTTATTTATTGCGATTTTCCTTTTTAGCAAGCTGTTCCCTTCTTGTGGCCAGGGGCTGTGTCCTATCTGTCCCTCAAATCCCAGTGCCCCATAGTGTCTTACAGTAGGTGCTTAATAAATATTTGCCTGACAAATTAATAAAGGTTAAGAGTATGGATGGTAGATGAAACCTCTGAAAGGAGGCAGCATAACAGAATAGTTGAGGGTGTGGGCTTTGGGCCAAACAGCTGGACTTGCATCCTATTTTTGTCGCTTTTCGCCTGGGGCTTAGTTCTCTTATTTGCGAATAATATTAACCCTAACTTCATAGAGTTGTGCAGTTTAACTGTGCCAAGGCAATAAAAGATGGCATAAAGATGCTTAATAAATGCTATCCATTAAGAGTAATGCACAAAAGGTATAGAGAAAGCGTATTGTTTCTCAAGTAATTGCAATCTGTGAGAAGGAGCAGTTAATTTAACGTTTTTTCTTTTTCTAGAATGCAGAAACACCATTCTTTCTGGCTATTGAAGGAGGTCATGAAGAATGCAGCAAAGTGCTACTGGCAGAAGGAAGTGATATTAACTTTCCAAATAAAGTATGTCCTCCATGCCATGTTAGCTCACACAGGGAGAAGGGGACTCAGAATGTTCTCTGAGTAATCTGGTCCTGCATTGATCCACTCACTGGACTTTTGCAGAATTAATATTTATAATTGCTTCGTTAGGGGTAAGAATTAATGATTTACTTCTGATATTTCCCAATTAAGATCTCCTCAAAAGAATTGCCATTCCTCCTATTTATTTCGGGAAAGGAAAAATTGAAAATAGGACAAAAGGAGCCGATAGTTGTTACTTCTCAGATATAGACACTCTTATTCTACCTTATTTTCTTCCTAACAACTAGTACCTGCCTGGTTTATATATCATAGATGCTGGAAAAAAAATTATTGTGTGAAATCCCAAGTATTCATTCTGAAGCCTGAAGAAGACAGGATGGTACCTTCTTCCAAATCCAAAATAGTTTTGTATTTAGTCATGGTGCTAAGATCCTTTGCCACTTACGTTATTTTTTTAGAGGAGGAAACTATTTAGAAAAGTTAAAGAACTCATCCAGGGTCAGTGGCAGTGCAAGGATTCTAATTACGGCAATAGCTTTGTCTTCAGATGGTTTTACTTTCTGTTTTTCTAATTAATTTTAAATTATAATGAAAATAACAAAAACAATTTGAATAGTACCTAAGAGTATATAATGTAATGTGTCTTATTCTACTTGGAAGGGCTACTTATCCAAGATCATATAGGCATTTAACATCAGCTTCAGCTAGATTCCAGTTGTGTATTGTGCCTGTTAGCATCTGTACTGCTTACCTATTGCTTTATAAGAAACTAAGTTAAAGTGCAGTGGCTTAAACACAATGATTATGTTTCATGGCTCTGAAGCTTGACTGGGCTTAGCTGGGACATTCCTACTTTGCGTCTGTTACGTGGTTGCGGTCAGATGTGAGTCAGCATTTTGGTCATTCAAAGGCTCAGCTGAGCTGTATTCCGTGGAGACTCACTCATATGCCTGGTCTTTGGTGCCAGCTGTCAGCTGAGAGCTCAGCTGGGGCTTTGACCATAGCACCAACATGTGGCCTTGCCTTACATCGTGGCAGCTAGCTTCCAAGAGATGGGGAGCAGCACTTGGCAGGCCATTTAGGGGCCATATGTAGAACTGACACACTGTCACTTCTGTCATATTCTATTGGTCAAAGTAGTTACAGGGTCCACCCAGATTCAAGGGTGGATCTCTTGATGGAGGAGTGGCAGGTCTACGCTGCAAGAAGTCGTGTAAGATGGGAGACCTTTATACAGCCGTTTTAGGAGAACATGAAAACCTGAGCATCTTATTTGGAGGACCTGTAGTGATTTTAAAATTAACCAACCAGCAACTATCCATTGACCTTATATTATTACAAGGCACCATGCTAGACCTTCTGGAGGACAGCAGGAGAATCAAGAGCAGGCTCTGCCCTCAAGTAGTTTCCCACTTAGCAGGGCCACATAGTGAAGCTTGGTGAAGCTGCTTGAGCACAGGGAGTGGCAGGAGGCAGTGGGCAGCAGATGGAGAAGCACTGGGAGAGCTGAGTAAAAGGGCCATGAGGGAACACTGCACATAGGTAGCAATCATGCTAAACTTTGAAGCCAGATCTGGCAAAGGGGAGAGCTTCTGGTAGACATCTGGGGAGATAGGAGAGTACTGATACCAAGTCAGCTATTTTGGCTCAAGGATGGGGTTTGCAGATGCCTAGAGAGAAGACTTGGCCCAATCCACTTCATACTTCTTGGAGAAGGGAAGCAGAGATTTAATTTATATTTGCCTGAGGCATGTGTTACGTAGGACTCTGACTCTTTTATGGGAAACACTTAGAAGTAAGAAAGAGCTCCCTAAAATAATTGGGAACATTGGATTTTCTTTTTAAAATAGTTTTATCTTTCATCATATTAACTGATTATCATGTGATGAAAACCAGAAAGCATGGTGGGTCCTAATGAGAATCCTCCCTGCCCTCTCCATCTGTTTCTTGCAGCTCAATATTGGTGCTTTGCACATAGCAACCTGGAATGGTCATGCATCCCTCGTCAGCTTTCTGCTCAGTGAGAACATTGATCTGTACCAGAAAGTAGAAGGGAGTCTATTCCAATAAAATGGGCTTTGATCCTGGCTCTCAGGCTGGCTGTGCTGGGAGATGCTCCTCGCAGATAGGTAGGGGAATGAGATGTTCATAAAGGAAGAATTCTTTCTAACTTCCTTTGGGGACTGAGGCTTAATCTTGAGAAATAAAACCCAAGGGATGAATTTTAGAAAGTCATTGAAATTCCTGAACAAAATGAAATCTTTGTGTTTTAAATACTGACACTTGCTGCAGTAAAACTTTCTCATGTGTCTAGAGATGTCATTATGCTTGAATTAAATTTATTAGTCTGGGAAAATAATGAAGCTGCTGTAAATAGGAAGGAGAATGATCATTTTTGTCCCTTCACTAAGTGATCTTGTTTTTCTTTTGAAAGTGAATTCTGAACACTGATTTAGGTTTTCCAAAGTTTGAGTTGGCTTTGGTAGAATTAACAAAGGCCCTCTGTGCTGGAATTTGATGGGAAACATTCCTCTCTTTTTCACTTTATTTTCATTTCTCCTGTGAGAATATTATTTCCTCTGATCTTGCTTAGCCATTACTATTTATTGTGTTAACTGGAGAGAAGGGATGTGATTTGAGCCACGTCTGGTAGTTTTGGGTTGGCTCTGAACTTGCCTGGTCTGTCCAAGGAGGCTTCCTGTTTCTCAGGAGAGGCTGGGTCCCAGCAAGGCTGGTGGTCCCAGCAGGAAGGACACTACCTACTTCCCTGGGTGAGGGGCGCTTTCTCTTTCTTCATGCATAATGCCTCAGGGGACAAGGTTCTTCCTGAGCAGAAGAGGCCTGCACAGAAAGCCTTCCCCTCCAGCCCTATCTGTCTCCATTTCCTTAGCTCACCCCAGGGCAGTCTGACTTAAGCAGCCATGGTGTCCTACCTGTCCCCTTCTGTCCTCTTCCTCTGTGGGCTAGTGACCCTCTTGCCAACTCAGTACATCTCTCTTACATCAATATAAGTCTGTCTCCTGGGAAGGAGATTTTCCCTGGCATTTATCTTGGAGTCAGAATACCTGGGTTCAAATCCTGTCTATGCCACTTCTTAGCTCCAAGGAGTTGGGAAAATTATTTAACTTCTCTGTGCCTCCTATACAAAGTGGGGAATAGAAGATCTAACTGCTAGGGTTATTGTGAATGAAAAACTAATAGTCCAGTGTTTAAAACAGAGTATAAACTGTGGGGAAGGGAGTGTGCATCAAGTTGCAGTATAAGAATATGTTAAATGTGCTTAATTAATACTTAATATCTATAGTGTGCTCTGTTCACTTGCCTTGCACAGATCTGCCTTCACTCTCTCCCTCACTTTGCTTCCAGTTCTCCACGGGTCTGCACCGTCTCACTGGATCTCCCACCCTTTCTCTTTCACACTTTAACGTCTTGCCCTCTGACCTGTCCCCGCATGGGATGCTCTCACCTCACTCTCCCTTATGTCTAATTGCTTTCTCCCCACTTTTTTCCCTCCCAGTTGCCTTTTCTACCCCTGGAGACATGTTCTTTCTTGTGCCTCCAGAGCCAGTGGCAGCTGGGTGGGAGGGAGGCAGCAGGAGACTGACTGTGTGATCACGTTGGTGGCCACTGCAGCCTGGTAGGGCTGGGTAAGAAGTGTGTGGTGGAAATGGCTGAGAGGGGCTGGGATACTCCAGATGGGAGTGTGGCTGGATGTCATGTGTTTTAGCCACAAATAAGGAGGAAAGGGGAGCAGACTAGAGGGGCATGGTGTATATACTGTGGCTGCACTGTATATAGGTGGGAGAGCTAAACACAAAAACAAACAGCACCCCTGGGTGAGGAGGGCATTTGTCCCACAAAATGCTCTATGGAGGAAGAGCTCTAGATCGTATCAACGCAGAATATGCTAAATATGCATGCTGTTTTCCCTGGTGGTTTTTCCACTGTACTTTAGCTCTTTGAGAGCCCTGAGAAGTCCTGCAGTTAAGCTTATTTAATACTTTCTTATTTGAGTTCAAATGTCAGTTCTTCAGGAAAGTCTTTTCTGACCTCCAGGAAGGTGGGCCCTCTGGGGTCCAAGGATGCTCACCTCCATATATGCGATCATACCATTGTCTACTTTGCCTCCAAAACACTTACCACAGTTTGTAATTGTGTATTTATTTTGTGATTTAAACAAAAATTAGTATTTGCTTGCTCCATTAGATTGGAAGATTCCTGAGGAAGAGCCATGTTCACCACTGAATCCCTAGTCTCCTTAAAGGAGCCTGACCCATAGTAGGTATTCAGTTTATGGTTTTAGAACAGATGGAGGAAGAGAGCTGATTGCTGGTGATCAGGCTTGCTGCATAGCTTTGGGATGGAAATACGCTGAACACTGACTATGGGCCTGCCACTGTGCTGGGCAATTTCAGTACTCAGGAGATTACTGGGAAACGTCTACTGAAATGAAATGCTTTTTGATCCGAAGAAGCCAGAATCTTTTGGATTTGAAAATTTTATTTCTTTCTGCAGCCTAAGGAGTCCCCCTCTTCATTTAGCTGTTATGAATAACCACGTCACAGTTGTAAACAATTTACTAAGTGCACCGCATGATACTGACATCTTAAATGAGGTAACCCAAGCAAATCAGAACACGGAGAGTATTTTCTTGTTTCAACACAATATGTGCTTAGGGGTAGTTTTGATTAAGTTCAGGGTGTCCTAAAATTCCTGGGAGGAATATGCACATTCTTTTCATCCTTTTTCTTCTGTAACCCCCACTCACATTCAGGCACGCATAAAATGTCTTTTTAAAACATCACTGGGGTTCAGCCAGTGCATTATTAGACTGTTCACATTTAATAGGCTCAGCACTTCGAATAAACAGTAGCTCATGGGTAAATTGCCAGAGGCTCTTTATATCAAAAGCTGCTGCACCAGTGGGAAATGTAATTGGCAGGGCAGGTAGCCCTTTCACACAAGAAGGAAACTTTGTTTCTGTGTTAGAGACCGTAAATGTGTCTTTCTTTTGCTCAAAGGCAGAAGAGACCTCCTGGAATTAAAAAAAAAAAAAAAAAGTCACCCTGAATTCAGTCTGCTGGAGCAGAATCAAATCCTCCATAGAAAGAATCCCTCACTGGCTGGAAATGGAAATGCTGGGGTGGAAGAATAAAGAGGATGGGAGTGGCCTGTTCTTGGAGCTGAGCTGCCCACTTCCAGGAACTGTCAGGAGTCAGAGAGAGAAACTCTTGGAAGAGGAACCTACTAGGGTCCTGAGGACAGGTGAGACCTCTGAACTACTCCTGCTTTCCTGGCTGCCTCTTCCCAGAGGATCTCAGCTGGCCCCCCAGGTGAGGAAGCAGCCAGGAGTGGTGGACATGCCTGTCCTGGCCCACTGGGGAGCCCTCAGTTGCCACATCTGGGAAACCAGAGCACTGCCTTGGACCCCTGAAGTCTCTTCCAGCTCCAGCCTATGAGTTCTTTTGTGCCGCAGTTGAATGAAGACTTATTTACAGTCCGTCCCTTCCTTTCCCCTGGGACTTTCCTCCTCCCCCATTTTCACTATCCCAGAAGTTTTTGGGGAAAACCCTCTTGTTACTAAACATACTTATGTGTTCAACTATGTTAATGCCCTAAATATTTCCTAGTGAGGAGAATCTTTGTTCCACACATGGACAGAATTTGTGACTGTGGTTTCAGCAGAACTGTCTGGATCCATTCCAGAGAAGGAGGGTCTGTTAGTTTGCTATCCAGTTATAGAACTACACTTTATCATTTCAGTGTTTTTTTAAGTCAGGAATACACTAAATGTATAAAAATAGGAGAACATAAATAAGCTAATAATTTATAAATTGTTTATAATCCTCCCAAAGAGAACTCTTGGTAATGTTTCCTGCCTTCCAGACTTAGAGCCACATTGTCACAATTATTTTACTGGTATCTCATGTGCTACACTTGTGTGTCTGTTCCCTGTTGGTTTAGACCTTTGACCATTTGTCAGTGTAAGTGTGCCGTCTTGGATGACAAGCCCTCAGAGGGGCACGTGGCCACCCAAAAGTGAATCTTCAGTAAATGCTTTTTGATGATGATCGTGCTATTAACAGCTTGGCCCTAGGCTCTGGGTAAGAGTACTGGGCTGGATGCTCTTGTCCGGCTGTGTGACACTGGGGACATTGCTTCCTCTCTCTGGTTTACGGGTTAGGCTAGATCAAAACCAACATTCTTTTCTGTTCTAATGTTTTAGAAATGTCTTCACATCAGCATTCCTGTGGGTGGGAGGTTAAAATGGGAGATTTCCCACCAGCAGTGTAGGAGGGTCCCTCTTTCTCCGCATCCTCACCAGCATTTGTTGTTCTTAGTCTTTTGGATGCAGGCCATCCTAAGTGGTGTGAGGTGATATCTCATTGTGGTTTTAATTTGCATTTCCCTGATGATTAGTGATGTGGAGCATCTTTTCATGTGTTTGTTGGCCATCTGAATTTCTGCTTTGGAGAACTGTCTCTTCATATGGTTTATATGGTTTCCAGGTGTTGAGCCATGTAAGTTCCTTACATATTTTGGATGTTAACCCCTTGTCGGATATGTCATTTAAAAATATATTCTCCCATACTGTAGGGTACCTTTTTGTTCTGTTGATGATGTCCTTTGCCATACAGAAACTTTTTAGTTTGATGTAATCCCATGAGTCCATTTTTGCTTTTGTTTCCCTTGCTCGAGGAGATAACATTCAGGAAGAAGTTGCTCATGCTTATAGTCAGGAGATTTTTGCCTATGTTGTCTTCTAAGAGTTTTATGGTTTCATGACTTACATTCAGGTCTTTGATCCATTTCAAGTTTACTTTTGTGTATGGGGTTAAACAATAATCCCGTTTCATTCTCTTGCACATAGCAGTCCAATTTTGCCAACACCAGCTGTTGAAGAGGCTGTCATTTCCCCTTTTATGTCCATGGCTCCTTTATTGTATATTAATGGACCATGTATGGTTGGGTTTATATCAGGGCTCTCTAGTCTTTTCCATTGGTCTATGGGTCTGTTCTTGTGCCAGTACCAAATTTTCTTGATTACTGTGGCTTTGTAGTAGAGCTTGAAGTTGGGGAGCATAATCCCCCCAGCTTTATTCTTCCTTCTCAGGATTGCTTTGCCTATTCAGGGTCTTTTTTGGTTCCATATGAATTTTAGAACGATTTTCTCTAGTTCGTTGAAGAATGCTGTTGGTATTTTGATAGGAATTGCATTCAATCTGTAGATTGTTTTAGGCAGGATGGCCATTTTGACAATATTAATTCTTCCAATCCATGAGCATGGGATGTGTTTCCATTTACTGGTATCTTCTTTAATTTCTCTCATGAGTGTCTTAGAGTAGTTTTTAGAGTAGAAGTCTTTCACTTCCTTATTTGTTAGGTTTATTCCTAGCTATTTTATTCTTTTTGATGCGGCTGTGAATGGAATTATTTTCCTGAATTCTCTCTCTGCTAGTTCATTGTTAGTGTATAGGAATGCCACATATTTCTGCGTATTAATTTTGTATCCTGCAACTCTGCTGAATTCAGATATTAGATCTAGTAGTTTGGAGTGGATTCTTTAGGGATATTTATGTACAATATCATGTCATCTGCAAACAGGGACAGTTTAACTTCTCCCTTGCCAATCTGGATGGCTTTTATTTCTTTGTGTTGCCTGCTTGCCGTGGCTAGGACCTCCAGAACTATGTTGAATAAAAGTGGGGAGAGTGGGCATCCTTGTCTTGTTCCCGATATTAAAGAAAAACCTTTCAGCTTCTCACTGTTAAGTATAATGTTGGCTGTGAGTTTGTCATATATGGACTTTATTATGTTGAGCTTCTTGCCCTGTATACCCATTTTGTAGAGTTTTTATCATGAATGGATATTGAATTTTGTCAAATGCTCTTTCAGCATCTATGGAGATGATCATGTGGTTTTTGTCCTTTTTGTTGATGTGGTGGATGATGTTGATGGATTTTCAAATGTTGAACCATCCTTGCATCGCTGGAATAAATCCTACTTGATCATGATGGATGATCTTTTTGATGTATTTTTGAATTTGGTTTGCTAAAATTTTGTTGAGTATTTTTGCATCTATGTTCATCAGGGATATTGGTCTGTAATTTTCTTTTTTTGTGGTGTCTTTGCCTGGTTTTGGTATTAGAGTGATGTTGGTCTCCTAGAATGAGTTTGGGAGTATTCCCCCCTCTTCTACTTTTTGGAAAACTTTAAGGAGGATGGATATTAGGTCTTCAGTAAATGTTTGATAAAATTCAGTGGTGAAGCCTTCTGGTCCAGGCATTTTGTTCTTAGGTAGGTTTTTGAATACCAATTCAATTTGATTGCTGGTAATTGGTCTGTTGAGATTTTCTGTTTCTTTCTGGGTCAGCCTTGGAAGGTTGTATTTTTCTAGAAAGTTGTCCATTTCTTCTAGGTTATCCAGTTTGTTAACATATAATTTTTTATAGTATTATTTAATCATTCTTTGTATTTCTGTGGTATCCGTAGTGATTTTTCCTTTCTTATTTCTGATTCTGTTTATGTGAGTAGACTCTCTTTTTTTCTTGATAAGTCTGGTTTATCTATTTTGTTTATTTTCTCAAAGAACCAGCTCTTGCTTTCATTGATTCTTTCTATTGTTTTATTGTTTTATTCTTCTCAATTTTATTTATTTCTGCTCTAATCTTTATTATGTCCCTCCTTCTACTGACTTTGGGCCTCACTTGTTCTTCTTTTTCTAGTTTCGTTAATTGTGAGTTTAGACTGCTCATATGGGATTGTTCGTCTTTTCTCAGGTAGGCCTGTGTTGCAATATACTTTCCTCTTAGCATGGCATTTGCTGCATCCCACAGATTTTGTTGTGTTGATTTATTGCTGTCATTTGTCTCCGTATATTGCTTGATCTCTGTTTTTATTTGGTCATTGATCCATTAATTATTTAGGAGTATGTTATTAAGTCTCCATGTGTTTGTGGGATTTTTTATTTTCTTTGCCTAATTTATTTCTAGTTTCATACCTTTTTGGTCTGAGAAACTGGTTGGTACAATTTCAGTCTTTTTGAATTTACCGAAGCTCTTTTTGTGGCCCAGTATATGATCTATTCTTGAAAATATTCCATGTGCAGTTGAGAAGAATGTGTATTCTGCTGCTTTTGGGTGTAGAGTTCTGTAGATGTCTGTTAGGTCCATCTGTTCTGTTGCGTTGTTCAGTGCCTCTGTCTCCTTACTTATTTTCTGTCTGGTTGATCTGTCCTTCAGAGTGAGTGGTGTGTTGAAGTGTTGAAGTCTCCTAGAATGAATGCATTGCATTCTATTTCCCCTTTTAATTTTGTTAGTATTTGTTTCACATATGTAGGTGCTCCTGGGTTGGGTGCATAGATATTTATAATGGTTATATCTTCTTGTTGGATTGACCTTTTATCATTATGTAATGTCCTTCTTTGTGTCTTGTGAGTTTCTTTGTTTTGAAGTCTATTTTGTCTGTATATATAAATTTTTTATATACAAATTGAGCTCAGCCTTTCTCAAGGCTTTTATGTTAAATAAGCATCTTTCATTTTAAAAATTAATCTTTGAAGCCACTTTTAATGGTAGTAAAGTACACATAACATAATGTTATCATTTTAACCATTTTTAATCTGTAGTTCAGTGGCATTAAGTACATTTACATTTTTGTGCAACCATCACCATTGCCCATCCACAGAATGTTTTTCAGCCAAACTGAAAATCTGTACTCATTAAGCAGTGATCCCCTATTCTCCCTTCCCCAGTTAGTCGCATCCACCATTTCTTCTTTCTGTCTCCATGAACTTGACTACTCTAGGACCTTCATACTGAAATCATTAAAAAAAAATCATTTTTAATAGTTGCCTACTAATCCAATATGTGGATATACTCTAATTTATCTAACAAGTCTCCCTGTTAAACATGTAACATCCTTTCGATTTTTCAGTTATAAATAATACTGCAATGAATGTCTCCTTAGCTATTTAAAAATATGTGAACTTAACTACTTTCCTTTATGCTTATATAGGACACTTCTGCTTTCCCTCTGTCTTTTTGCTATGCATGTTTTTTCCCCCTCTTTAACATTCTTGGATAACATTTTTTAAATTTCTTATGCCAGAGGCAAGCAGACTCCTTTGCATGTAGCTGCTGATCCTGGAAATGTGGAACTGGTGGAAACCTTGCTGAAGGCAGGCTGTGACTTGAAGGTTGTCCATAAGGTAATTTCATAGACTTCACTCTGTTCAGCTGAGGTGGTTGCTTAGAACTCCCTGTTGGTTGTAAGCTTTCATCAGCAGCATTAGCATATCCTTTGTAAACTTGACACAAACTAGAGAAACTGAGTATCTCAACACTCAGTAAAACATCCTAATTTTGATTGTTATATGTGGGTGAGAATTTTTTCTCTGAATAATATATTATGTGTTTTTAAAATGCAAATTATTTTTAATTTTTTTGAAAAGATTATAGATTCAAATGGTCCAAAAATTTAAAAATAAACTAGTAAACGTTTTATAATAAAAATTTCCTACTTATCCCTGATATTATTTGTCAGGTTCTCACACTACCCTTGCCATACATATCCATTATTATAACCTCCTCTGTTCTTTCCAGAGTTTCTTTATGCATATATGAGCAAACATATATTTATTATATTCTTATTCCATTCCTCCATCCTTTTTACACAATATTGATAAACCACTACATATTGTCCTCTGTTTAGCTTTTTTCCTTAACAACATAGAGATTGTTCCATATTAATACATAGAGGTTTCTTCATTCTTTTTTATACAGCTGCATAATAGACTATATAGTATGGATATATCATAATTTAACTAGTCTTCAACTGATGGGCATTTAAGTTGCTTCCAATATTTTGCTTCTATAAACAGAGTGCAATGAATAAACATACACATCTAAACTTGTTTTTTTAATCAAAAAAATTTTTTAAAATATGCTTAAAATTTATGGTCTTAACCATTTTAAAAATTTTGCTATTATTAATATACAGTTACATGAGCAACATTATGGTTACTAGACTCCCCCTATTATCAAGTCCCTCCCACCAACCCCATTGCAGTCACTGTCCATCAGCATAGTAAGATGCTATAGAGTCACTACTTGTCTCCTCTGTGCTATACTGCCTTACCCGTATCCCCCCACCCCACCCTCAACCCTGCTACATTATGTGTGCTAATTGTAATAGCCCTTTTTTCCCCTTATCCTTCCCTTCCCACCCATCTTCCCCAGTCCCTCTCCCTTTGGTAACTGTTAGTCCATTCTTGGGTTCTGTAGGTATTTTATTCTTTTGGATGCGATTGTGAATAGAATTGTTTTCCTGATTTCTCTTTCTGCTAGTTCATCGTTAGTGTATAGGAAAGCAACAGATTTCTGTGTATTAATTTTGTATCCTGCAACTTTGCTGAATTCAGATATTAGATCTAATAGTTTTGGAGTGGATTCTTTAGGGTTTTTTATGTACAATATCATGTCATCTGCAAACAGGGACAGTTTGAGTTCTTCCTTGCCAATATGGATGCCTTTTATTTCTTTTTCTTGTCTGATTGCCGTGGCTAGGACCTCTAGAACTATGTCGAATAAAAGTGGGGAGAGTGGGCATCCTTGTCTTGTTCCCGATCTTAAAGGAAAAGCTTTCAGCTTCTCGCTGTTAAGTATAATGCTGACTGTGGGTTTGTCATATATGGCCTTTATTATGTTAAGGTACTTGCCCTCTATAGCCATTTTGTTGAGAGTTTTTATCATGAATGAATGTTGAGTTTTGTCAAATGCTCTGTCAGCATCTATGGAGACGATCATGTGGTTTTTGTCCTTCTTTTTGTTGATGTGGTGGATGATGTTGATGGATTTTGAATGTTGTACCATCCTTGCATCCCTGGAATAAATTCTGCTTGTTCATGATGGATGATCTTTTTGATGTATTTTTTAATTCATTTGCTAATATTTTGTTGAGTATTTTTGCATCTATGTTCATCAGGGATATTGGTTTGTAATTTTCTTTTTTTGTGGTGTCTTTGCCTGGTTTTGGTATTAGAGTGATGTTGGCCTTGTAGAATGAGTTTGAGAGTATTCCCTCCTCTTCTACTTTTTGGAAAACTTTAATGAGGATGGGTATTAGGTCTTCACTAAATGTTTGATAAAATTCATCAGTGAAACCATTTGGACCAGGAATTTTGTTCTTAGGTAGTTTTTAATTACCACTTCAATTTCTTTGCTGGTAATTGGTGGTCTTAACCATTTTTAAGTGTACAGTTCAGTAACATTAAGTGTATTTACACTATTATGCAATCAATCTCCAGAACATTTTCATCTTGCAAAACTGACACTCTATGAACAGCAACTATCCATTTCTTCCTCTACCCCTAGTGTCTGGGAACCACCATTCCATTTTCTGTTTCTATGAATTTGACTACTCTGGGTACCTCATATAAATAGAATCATACAGTTTTTATATTTTTGCGACTCACTTTTTTCACTTACCATAAATGTCCTAGGGTTTATCCATATTGTAGCATGTTTCAGAATTTCCTTCCTTTTTAAGGCTGAATGATACTGCATGGTATGTATATGCCATATTTTGTTTACACATTTACCCACAGATGGACATTTGGGTTACTTCCACCTTTTAGCCAATGTGTAGACTTGTTTTTAAAGAAATACAACTTTGTTTCTTTCAGATGATGCAGTAAAGCAGGCTCAATCATGAGAGGGCTGTGGGGCAGACGTCCGTTAAGATCTAGCTTTAAGGTGGGGCATGTTAGGTTCTCACATACGTACATCCTAATTCAGTCCTCACCTCTCTGTGTGGTGGGAATGGCTATCCCAGTTTTTAAGAGATTTGAGATTTAGGTGACGTCAGGGTCACATACATAGTAAGAGGCAGAGCAGAGCTTCAAAACCAAGGCTGCTGGCTGCGTGGCTGTCCAGTGCTTGCCTCCAAATGTTGGCAGAGGTGACCACTCCCAAAACGTGCAGGTATCCCTTCCTTACCTTCATTCACACTGTTCATTAGCTCAGCACATCCCTAATTCCCTTTACAAGGGATCCACTTTACTCTGTTTTAGAATCACATGTTATATTTGTGGGATCTGAAGTAGTGATATGTTATTTTACTTTTCTCTGTCATCTACTCTAAAAATGTCAGTTTTTAAATTAACTTTTTTTTTCTGATCATAGAAGTAATCCAAGGCTACTGTGGATAGTCTGGAAAACACAGAAACACATAAGGAAGGAAAACACACCCCAAAACTCCACCACTTGGTTGGGATTCCAGCACACTCACCATTGTGTCCCATGAACTTCCCTCCACGTTTTACATTAATGTTAACATTTGCTGTATTTTCCCATCTTTATTGTGTTTTATTCTACTTCTTCATTAATGCTTAACAGTGCAGGGCAGTCTTGCTGTTGGAGAATCTATAGCATCGGGCAGGGAGTTCACGCCAGGTCTCTGGTGCTAGTGGCCTGGGTAGATCCCAGTAAACGCCATCAGTGCCACAACTTGCCTTTGTTTTCAAAAAAGAAGCTCAGTTTATTCGGCCTCACAATTTGATTTTCCCAGATTTCCCTTCTCCTCCCTCTTTCTTCTCTGGGCCTGGCACATAGTTGGCACTCAATACATATTTAATTAATGAATAAAAAATACCTTTTCTACCTACTCCCACAGTTTTTACCAAAGATAAGTGACTGGTTCTCAGACTGAATTAAAGTCTGGATGGGAAAAGGAGCCACAGTTTGGTGTAAATATGACTTTTCCAGAAACCTGTCCCTTTAGCCCGAGGCATCACAAATCTCCCTGAGGGCCTCCCATCCTCCATGGCAGATGTACGGCGGACCTTGAAAACCTTGTGGGATTAAGGGTGCTGACCCACCACACAATAGAAAATCCATGTATAACTTCTGACTCCCCAAAACCTAACTATTCATAGCCTTATTCTTATTGACCAGAAGCCTTATCCATAACATAAACACATAGTTAACACATAGTTTGTATATTATATGTACTGGGTACTATAGTCTTTCGATAAAGTAAGCTGGAGAATTCATTTTGCAAATAGTTGCAAATCTCCAAAATATTTTCTCATATATTTATTGAAAATAATCCATGTATATGTAGACCTGTGCAGTTCAAACCCATGTTGTTTAAGGATCAACTGTATTTGGATTTCCTCTCCAGTGTACACTCCCTGGAGAGGTTTTTCTACGAGCTTGAGAGCTCTGGCTCATAGAATACTGCCTTCCCCAAATAGGCTAATTATGGTGATTCAAATGGCTTTACAAGCCAGAATTTAAACAGCATACAATTAGGGACTTGCAAAATGCCTACAAAATGTAGTTCTTCCTAATTTAATTACTGTCTCTATTGATTAGAAACCAGTTGCTTTCAGCCCTAGTTTTCAGGCTCACCTGGATCTTAGCAGCTAGACTAACAGCCAGATCATTTGGGTTGGTGGGAGTTGCCATGTTGCAAGTACTCAGCCATGTGAGAAAATTACTGGGATAAATTTCTGGATCCCCAAACATAGAAATGTGGGTTCCTGTCTTGCCAATGGGTTTCAGTCCCGGGCAAGTTTGCTATGGATTCAATGTGACCAAAGAAAATGACAGCAAACGTTCTTTGGGGTGAAAGGGTTTATTTCCCGGCTTGTTCTCCGGGCAGTAGGTCCAGCACTGGCATCTCTACCTCCGCCCAGAGCACTGGGCCTAGCTCTCTATATAGTGCAATAATAGCTTATTGCCTAAAGGCATGGAAGCAGTAGTCTAGCAGCCGGCCAGCTGCATCATCAGGTGGTATAAGTTCAGTGAGGACATTGGCCATAGAACTCCCAACTTCCCCACAGTTCCTAGATTGAAACTTCTTCTGGGGTTATTACTAACCGTGCATTAATTTTCTTCAGGATCTCTGAGCAAATTCTTTCTGGGAACCACCATCTTTTGCTGAGGAAAAATATATACAGACATATAGATTGTGTACTGCATAAGATCTAGTGGACACTACTTGCAAAGCTGTGTGCTGTGTCTTTGAGCTATATCAGTCTTGACAAAGATGTGCTTTCTGTAATTTCTATAAAGTACCATATGGGCTCCAGGCCACTCATACCCAAAATGATGTCCAGAACAGCTCTTGTTGCTCATTCCATTTGGTCAAGATTCCAACCTCTCACCCTTGGCTAGATGCAATATGATATAATAGAAAAAAATTCTATATAGGCTTCTGGAGAACTGAATTCTATACTATGGACTAGTAGTGTTGTCATGATTGCTGTTAATCTTAATAAGAACCAGCCTTTTTCAATCTTATTACTCCACCATCCTCAACACATGGCTTCGAACTCTTGGTCTAAGAAGGCTGTTCAAGCTCCTGCCATCATGCCAGTATTCCATTTAGGACAAAGAGGAAAGGAAGGAGAATGACATTCCTCCTTTCTTTAAAGATACTTTCCTGAGGTTACACGTGCTACTTTCATTTAATTGCAATGCTACTTCCAATGGTAATTGGGCAGAACTTGGTCACATACCTACTGCAAGGGAGGCTAGGAAGTGTTCAGGGTGGTCAAGTGCCCAGTTAAAATCAGGATGTCTCTTTCTGTAGAAGAAAGGAAGAAAAGGCTATTGGGGGAGGGCATATGGGACCTGACTAAAGCCTCCCCATGGGTGGAGTCAGTCCTTGGAGGAAAAAACACTATTGATGCCGGGGTTGTTGTTTGCGGAGTTGAAAAATGAACTTAGCAAACACCCAAGGTAGAGAGCCAGGGTAGAGGCTTTTATTGAGAGATATAGTGAGAGGAAAGAGCTCCTGGCTGACACCAGGAGGGGACAGGAGAGCCTGGGTTGGTGCCTTGTCTAGGGCATTTATAGGCGGTTGAGGATTTTGGGGAATTGAGGGCTTAGGGTATGGACTTGTACCACCTGCCCTGCCCTCAAGGTGGGCTGAGTTATTGTCTGTTTGCTAGGGCTGTTTACAGTGAAGTCATGGGTTATGCTGAAATATCCTTGCGGAACACTCAAACATTCCAGGCGAAGTTGCTTCTGGCCTTTTGACCTTTAACTGATCTCACTGAAGATGTCTATATTTCTAGTCTGGTATCTTTACCCTAGAGAATTAGTGTGACCTTGACTTTGCATAATGCTGAACACAGTTCTGATAGGGACTTTACATTGTTACATTGCTTTGACTGAAAATACTCTGCCTTGCTTTTTTCTGGAGGCCCTCACCCTACTCTGATTACACCCATGGTCCCTGTCTTACTATGATCATGTCATTTATTTGCTGGGAACTTCCCAGTACAGTGAGCCAGGGAGACCTCTGTGGTTTTGGCTCTCACTGTTCGGGTCCCCACTGATAGAGCATGTATAAAACATCCATTGTTGTGAGTTCCAAAGCCCAAGTCTTATCCTTTGCACAGTTCACACAGCACCTGACACTATCAAGATCTAGTATCTCTTCAACAATTACCAGGTGCCATGCACAGTTCTAAGGACTTAATATGTATTTTTATACTTACTTAACTTCTTACTACAACACTGTGGGGTAGTTACTGAGACTTAGAGAGGCTGAGGAGTAGCCCAAGTTCACCCTGAATAAAAGCAGTAGGAGCAGGATTTGAACTCAGATCCCATTGTTCCAAAGCTAGAGCTTCTAAATACTAGGCTGTACTGCCTGACACTTTCACTTTTACCTTCTAGCAAGGGAAGACTGCCCTGGCCTGGCCTCCAGGAGCAACCATGGCCTTGTTGCACACATGCTCATTAAAGCAGAGAGAGAGATACTATGCCTGGAGAGTGGTAAGGAAGGATAATCCCAGCTCAGCAAGGAGCTCTTCTGCAACCCCCATCTTCTTATGGGGCAGTGTGAGGTCTGTGTAATTCTTTTTTCTGCTTTAACGGGTGGAGCTCTGATCAGGGTGGTCACAGCTGCCCCTTCTGTCTATGCTGCCCCATTCATGGAATTCACAGCTGCCTCTTCCTCCCCCTCCTCTGCTTGCATCAGCAGTCATACCTGTGCATGTAGAGCTCGGTGGGGCCAAGCAGCCACATCTGTGTTGGCTCTAATGGGCCTGGTTTGCATGCCCTGGATGGTTGGCTCCCTGGCTGTGCCCTTTGTCATGGAGTCTCTGGCTCTGGTCCCTTCTGGAAGCTCTTAACCCACATTCTAATGCATGATCAGGAAGTTCAAGATTATGGCTGTGCAGTTTTCTACATACTCCTGTGCTGGTTCTCTAGAACTCAACTATCCAGTGACAGTCACAAAAACCTTAGTCATTTTGAGAACACAGAAAGCTTGTCTCTAAGACATTCTTTCTGCCTTCTTTCATTATTACTTCCTCTGATAGTTGTCCCTCCTGAAACTTCTCAATAGCATGCCCTCCCCTCCCAGATTCCAGTCTGTGCTCTGACGCAGGAATTTCACTGTCAGACAAGCCCTCAGTTTCCGGTGGGTGTTGCTGCCATTCTAGGCTGAATGGCCACTCCTGGTCAGGTGGGTTAGTGCCAAAATTCAGATCCCAATCCTTCGAGGAGGTATTTACCCCTGAGGAGCCTCAAGCCTGGTTTGAGGCAAAATGCATTGATTTGCCTCCTTTTTGCTCCCTGTTACTCAGCTCAGTAGTCCTGATACATGTGGGTCACTTTAAGGCCACACCATCCTCCTTGAACCTTTCTTATTTGCCTGTGAAACAAAACAAAACATTTCTGAGACAGTTAGAATTCTCTGTTTAATCTCTCTCCTTCCTACTAGTTTGATCTCTATTCCTCCTTTTCTTTTTTCTCATCCTCTTTTTCTTAGATTATTACTATATTTTATTGAAGATAACTTTCCCAAGTTCTGCCTTTTCTCTTGCTTTTAAAGTTGTTTTCACATTTTCCTTAAAAATAGAAATGTTCACTGGTTCTCTGCTTAATGCCTACTAGTATTTTTAGATTCTTTTCCCTAGATAACAATAAGTTACTTTTCCCCCAAATGAATAAGCCTTCTTTCCTCACAAATTTATGAGATGTGAGAGTTAGATAAACTTTCAAAATCCTTTATAACTGGTAAATATAGCTGAAGGAGATCCCCAGAAATGATGAGTTGTTAAGCTTGGTGACAACTGGTGACCTGAGGTCTGGAGTGGGAGGAAGACTTGTTATTTACTATACGTAAATTTTTTTTGAGCCAAATGAATTTATTTATTATTTAAAATTCTCCTTGTTCATTGAACAGGTTTATATCCTGGCCTAATACAAAATGGTTCCTCATAAAAAGATTAAAGAGATGATTAAATTTCCTTTCTTATATCCTACCCACTACCTAACCACTCAGTCATCCATTGTTAAATTCAGTGGTTCAGAGGCAAGTGGGAGCTTTCTAAACCCTGGCTCATGCTATGCCCATTTCCACCAGTTCTGGCCTGTGTTACTCCTGCAAATAGTTCAGTGCCTTGGAAGACAAGCTGTTAATGCTTCCACTGACTGTGAAAAAGACCTGGGCTTTCCAAATCCCCGTGCTTTCCTATGGAAGCCTGAAAGACTGTCCGCCCCATTCTCAGAATGCACAAAGCATGCATGTTTCTCAAAGAAATAAAAATGCTATAATGCAAAAGTGAATGCAGAAGCATTTTGCACTCTTCCCTTTACACTGTAGTGGTTGGGGTTTTGATCTTACTGGATTCATCATTGTTTGAGGAGATGAAATGAGGAGAAAAGGAAAAAGTGAAGTGCCCACAGCCCCCAAGTTTGTTGGATCCCCGCCCTCAGCCTTGGCTCTCTTAGGACTGCCTGGGAGCTAGGCGCTAGGGGAGTAAAGCCTAGGCTAGGGGAAGAAGACCTTGCATTTAACAATCTCTAAAACAATTATGGGTAATTCATACCTTCCATTCGTATTCCACCTTCTGTTCACAGAGTCCAGATACTAGAGAAGGGCCTTTCTCTTCTCCTTGGCCAAACTTCCCAGGAGTTTGTAGACCTTCCAGAGGAGATTGCTGATGCTCTGAAGGGTGCAGGCTGACCCATGCTGGGGGCTGCAGCATCAGCCCCACCGTGTTCTTCTCATAGGTTTTGGAAAACCAAGTCTCTCTTTTAGTTCACTTTGTGCACAGCAGTGACTCCTGTCTTGCTGTTCAGAGCATCTTTTATTAATATTCACTTTTATTTAAATGAAAGACGAAAATAGAAGTCAGTTTATATAAAGAGCAGGGGAGAATACATAAGAAATGCCAAACCTCTGGGTGGGCTGGGTGTCCTACATGTCTTCAACTGGCTTGCAGCCCCCTGAAGGAGGATTCTCTGGAGCCCTAAGGGCATATGCGTGACAGGTACAGCTCTTGAACCTCATGGCACCTGCTTTCACTTTGAGATTTTCTCTGATTTTCTTTGGTTGGATTCTGTAAGACTGGTGGATTCTGTAGAAAGGACAAAAGGAACCTTTGAAAAGTCAGAAAACAAGATGTCAATCCAGGCCTAGGGCTGTTGGGCTGAGGCTGGCTGCAGTGGGTTAAACATAATGATATTGACCTCTGTCCTGTCCACTCCTTTGGTCCCCAGGGTAAGCTCCTAGTTTGTTCTCATATGCAGAGAGAGCAGGATGAATGGAGGGACCAGCTATAGGGTCTCACTAAAAGTGCTTCCAGTCTGGGCCTCCTGAAACTTTGACATGAGAAAATCAGACATCCAAAAGAAGAAAGTGGGTATCAGTTAAAAGCAAGGCCTATCAAGATGCATTTGTTGTTGTGACATTTCCTTAGCCAAAGCATCCCCTCTGTTTTCTTTTGGGGTGGGTAAATGTCAGTCAGTAGGCTGGGATAAAAGTACGGGTACAACATGGCAAAGTCCCTCATATTTCATGTGTCAGACAGACAGTACTCATGCTTTGAATTTCAGGCACCTGTCTTCATTTTGGAAGACAGAAATGGTCTAGTTACAGAAAACACTGAAAACATTGTCTTGGTTACCACTTTACCAGTTATATTTGAAAAAAAATATAAGACAATAAACAGAATGTGTGAAATCATCTGATAACTTATGTTCAATTTAGGAGCATAGTAAAAGCATCAGGGACCCATCATCCCTCTTTATTCTGACATTCCAGCGAGATCACAGTCCAGAGACCAGGCATATTCACTGTCTCCTCTGGAAACTGGTTTACCACCCCTGAAGGCTAATGAGTGGCAGAGGCTGTCCTGTACGTGGAACTTTACAGAGGACCAGATCAGAGCCATAGAGGATCAGTGGAAAGAGCTACCAGTGTTAGGAACAGCAGTCCTTCCTAGTGGCAGATCTTCCAGGCTAAGTGCCCAGTACTCACAGTAAGCAGCAGACTGCAAGGGCCCAGGAATGGAGACAGTTAGCTTAGGTCCACAAGGTGACTGAGAAATTTGCAGCTTGCAAACACTCATGAGAATCTGTAGTAAACTGAAGTTTGCAAAGCATGATGACTTTTATTGATCCATATTGGTGGCATTTAGCCTAGAAGGAAATTAAGGTTCCCAACTGAATGGATTGCAAGGATTTAACAGCTGGCCTGTCCCTGGGAAGTCAGCCTGATTTCTGGTGTTCCTTGCGGTTGTCCTGGGGTGAATGGGTTCATTGGCTAACAAATGGCTCACTGCTTATGGCTTCCACTCCAAGGAGGAACCCCTTAAACATGCCTTGGGTGAGGCCAGCTGTCCCATGAGAGACACACTTGATACAGACTCAGGGCTCTCTCCGTAGAGGATTCTAAGCCATGGAATCATTTCAGCCAGACTCCAGCTGTCAGACTTAGTGAGGTCAGGTTAGCTGGGGTTCTTAGCTTTGCTTTTTTATGATTTGACCAAAACATAGGAAATATAGGAAGTTTATTTGGCATTAATCATCTAGTTAACTTTGAAAACAAAGAAGCAGGCATTTCTGTTAGCAAAACTGTCTCAGAGCACTTGTTTACGTGGATATCATGAGATGTAAATGAGCCCCATGCTCCAGGGTTGATTCACATTGCTGACTGCTCGGTATTGGACATGGCAGAACCACAGCCCCCCCACACATGCTGCTCATGCCACATATAAGTAAACTGTGGCACTTTTTGTTACTAATTCTAGAGATACATTTTCATGTGAAAAAAAGGAAGATAATGCATTGAAAAGGTTGAATTTTGACTACAATTTCTGGAAAGATTTCTTTTTTATTGTTAATATGGATAAAATGAAACTTCCACCCCAAGAGAAAGTGTCCCAGAATTCTCACCTGGCCCTCGTTGGCTATCTCACTTCACAAGTGTGGGCAGTACATTGCGATTGACTCTAAAGGGGGAGCCCTGCCCAGTGCTCTGGGTGACACGGTGGCACGGCTGCAGGAGAGCAGAGCAGAGGCTGGAGTGGTGGCAGCGCCGAGGACAGAGACTGGGATGGCTGTGCCCAGAGGATGGCTGTGCGGGCTGAGAGGCCCAGAGGCAGAGACGGGCTTGCTGCATGCAGACTCGCTCTGAGTGAATGAGATTTTAGTGATTGACCTGCCACTGTGGAAATAAAGTTGGGTATAAACCCTTCCACCCCAAGAACATTTTACTATCATTTCTTTGGTCACATTAAATCCATAGCGAACTTGCCCGGGGCTGAAACCCATTGGCAAGACAATTGGTGACAGTCAGCAGGGTTCATGGTGACCAAGGAAATAGAACAGGCTGCCCTCATGGGAGGAGTGCTTCTGCTGGCTGCGCCTATGGACGGGGAGACATCCGAGTGTCCCCTGTGGACATATGGTGCTGTGAAGGGGTGGAGGACTGGGGTCCACCCCAAGAGAAAGCTGACTGAAATGGCATCATTATGAAGTGCTGCGGCCTGAGAGGAAGCAGCACCAGAAGAAGCAGCGGCACGAGAAAAAGCAGTATGGGCGTGCAGGCTGGCAGGTGCCGTGGGGCAGATGGAGGAAGAGGCC